>OX463241.1:88272128-88879820 GCA_949820135.1 Sylvilagus floridanus | reverse complement strand
CTATCAGCTGGCACCATGGCTCAATAGGCTAATCCTCCGCCTGCGGCACTGGCACTCGGTTCTAGTCCTGGTCGGAGCACCAGATTCTGTCCCTGTTGCTCCTCTTCCAGTCCAGCTCTCTGCTGTGGCCCGGGAGTGCAGTGGAGGATGGCCCAAGTGCTTGGGTCCTGCACCCGATGGAAGACCAGGGGAAGCACCTGGCTCCTGGCTTTGGTTCAGCATGGTGTGCCCGCCACAGCGCACATTGTGGGGGTGAACCAACGGAAAAAGGAAGAGCTTTCTCTCTGTCTCTCTCTCTCACTGTCCACTCTGTCAAAAAAAAAAAGAAGAAGAAGAAGAATATTAAAATTATCTGCTACTAGCCATAGGGAAAAAACAGTGCCAGCACTAATGTATTCTGGGTTTGGAAAATAATCCCATCCCCATCCCCATCCCCCATCTCCATTTCTTTCTCCCTCCACCTGTTTAGGATCCACACAGCTACAATAATAATCAACATCAACCTGCCTGGCCACTAGAGTAAGATGAACTTTTCCTATTGACCTTTGTGTATTCCGACAAAATACATATACCATCATAGGTACCATTAACAACATTTAGTAGATTCACAATGCTGTGCAACTGTCACCACTGTCTAGTCTCAGATCTATTGACTTTTTTTTCTCTTTCCTAATGGCTTTTTGCTAAAATAAATTGGAACTATTTTCTATCATGTAAACAGCCATTAATTTTGCAGAAGTAGGCATTTGAAATCCCTTAGACTCAAAAGCTTTTGTAACTGAAACAAATAAACAGCCCTAAAGGTCCCCCTGTTGGTCTGCACAGAAGCACTTAGAAAGTCATGTGCAATTGAGTTTCTTTTGACTGGGGAGGGCCAGGCAGCAGCATGGTTTCTGGTTCCTGGCAGTGTGTTCCTGGAGCTATAACAGACCCCGATGAGACACAGGAGACCCAAGACCTTGGCACATTTTCACCTAAGCCAAGTCATACCACTAAACCTCAGTTAGGAAATATCAATAACTTCCAAAAAGTGGATTGCAGTTTAACGTATTACCAGCTGTCAGCACCTCAGGAACTAACTGAATGGTCAGGGAATTGAGATATGAAAAGTAAAGAAAGAAATCACATGGGCTTCCTTGCATCTCATTTGTGACGTGTCCCCAGCCTCTCCCCTCCACCCCCTCCAAAGGAATAAAACGCAAATAGTAAAAGCAGAGTTCTTTGTTTCGCTTTTATAGAAAATAGAAATGATGATATTATTAAATGCCGTAAGTATAAAAGCTGATGTCTCAAAGACCACTACCCTTTCTATTCCTATGTTTTATAATCTAATCCAGATGTTTTGAGTTTTCCCCACATAACGTCTTTCAGAGAAATAATGTGTCAGTCTTCAGCATGTTTTTTATTTTGGGTATATTACTCCTACCTATTTTTTTCTTCAACATTCACAAATGGTCTTTTCAGAAAATTCTATAAGTAAATATCCTTCAACTGGACTAATTTGATTTTACAACTTTCCATTTTAACATTGAACCTCATATGTTAGGGTAATGGTTTTCTTAAAAATAGAATTTAATGCAAAAGTGGACTTACACAACTCCTTTGACACAACAATGTCAAATTTTTGAGAAATCATTTCAGAGGGGCTGCCATTTGGCACAGTGGGTTAAGTTGCCACTTGGAATGGGAACACTGGTTTGAGTTTCAGCTACTGTTTCCAGTCCAACTCCCTGCTCATGTGCCTAGGAAGGCATTGGAGGATAAGTCAAGTACTCACATGGGAAACCCTGATGGAGTTCCTAGCTCTTGACTTGGGCCTGGCCCAGCCCTGGCCATTCACCACTTGGGGAGTGAATCAGCAGATGGAAGATTCTCTTTCTCTCTGTCTCTGCCTCTCTCTGTAACTCTGCTTTTCAAATACATAAAATAAATGAAGGAAAAAGAGTTACTTGGCAAACATCATTAACCCAGTAAGATTAATGTGCCAACTCAGGTAGTAAGTCTTTCAATATACCAATAAAGGCCTGGGACTGGCTTCATGGTGTAGAAGACTAGGCCTCCTCCCACAGCACCGGCAAACCACATGGGTACCAGTTTGGGTTTCTGTCCCAGTTGCTCCTCATCTTTTCCAGCTCTCTGCTTTTGGCCTGGGAAAGCAGTAGAAGATGGCCCAAGTGCTTGGGAGCCTGCACCTGCTTGGAAGCCCTAGAAGAAGCTCCTGGCTCTTGTGGCCATTTGAGGAGTGAACCAACAAATGGAAGACCTCTCTCTCTCTCTCTCTCTCTCTCTCTCTCTCTCTCTCTGTAATTCCACCTGTTTAATAAATAAATAAAATCTTTCCCAAAAAAAAAGGCCTGAGGCCACCATATTTGTATGTTTTATTGACTGATGCCAAAAAAGAAGAAAGGAAAATTTGTGAATTCAGAAAGTGTCTTGCAAACTAATTAGACTTAATATTAGAGTAAAAATACAACCAGTTTCAGAAGGAGTTAGATAAAACCTTACAGTTTGTGTGTGTGCCAGGCTCACAGAAAACCCAATCAATGGTCACACGAATCAGAACAGCCATAAAAGACATAAGTTGAAACTAAAAATGTCCACACTTCCTGATCAAGACACTGACACCCCACTTGCCTGGCCTTTCACCTCAAATTGATTGCCAAATATGGCAGATAAGCAAACAGACATTGTAAGTAGCCAGGTGTTCTAGTCCAAATCAGTCTCCATTTAGCAAATAAAAGTAATCACTTGGCCCCGGTCACATCGCACAAGTGGCCAATTCCGCTGTGTGAGTCAAGGTCAGAAAGACAGGTTAACATAATCACACTGCCAAATGCAGAACAAATAAAGCTCTCCCCTTCCCACACCCAATAGCACACGGCTTCTTTTGTCGGCTTCCTCGTGCGCCCCTTATACACACAGCCATAGCAGGCAGCCCATCCTGCCTTGGAGACTGCCCTGGATTGGATACTGTCTCCGAGAAGCCTGCACGGGAGTTCTATTTAAAACTTCAGATCAGCACTCCCCTGGGCTTCCTCCGCCCCAGTACTCCTTGGTAGGACAATAAGACAGCAGGGGAGGTCTGATTCCCAGTCAAGCCAGCTCAGTCTATCTCAAGAACACAAAAGCTACCCGAGGAGCCCAGAGCCCCCTTCCTGCCCACTGCATGGCAACGCTGCAGCTCACACATCACGGGGCTTGCAGACCAGCAGGCCCCACTGAAATCCTCACAGATGGCTCCAGAGTGAGCCTGGGCCCACTCATGCCAGCCCTGGCCTCTGCCAGCTGCTAGCGGGGTGGGGAGGGCATGCACTCTGCTTCTTCCTGCACAAAGCATTTCTTCTCTTTCTCTTCCCCTTGCAACACCAATTGGTCTGCTGGAAGAAGCTTTTCAAGGACAGTGTTTAACTATAGAGGGCCTGTTGGCTTAAAAAGCTCAGGAATAGTTGTATGGTATGGATTGCAAGGAAAGTAGATCCTCTAGTGGCTAGGCTAATAGGACCTGGCTACCACACATTTTGGTGAATATTTCAAGGATCAAATAAAAAGTGTAAACAGGAGTCGTAGCCTTAGAATAAGGCCTCCACCATGCCTGGAGGAAACACAGATTACGGGCAACAACAAGCCCCTAACGACTTCGTTGGGGGCTTACAGGGAGGAAGAGGGCAATAGAGGAAATACGCTATTGCCAGAAAATGAAAAGTGGGCCTAGATTTCTGTGGAAGGGCCCTGGCCTTCCTCCAGAGGCACACATTAAAAGCAGTATCGAGGGTGGCACAGGAGGAGCGGCAGCAGTGACTCATTCCCCTGACAAATCGCCACCCAAACAGTTGGCAAGCTGCCCTGCTCCTCCCAGCCTCGTGATCTCACCACAGCATACAAGCATCTGGCACATTCATCATCTTCTCTGGGGCATGAACGAATGCTTAGGATGTAGATAATTTAGCAGGAATATATGTGTATTATCATGCAGATAAGACAATTATGTCATAACAGAAATGGAACCCGAAACCTCTTTGCCTGACTTTTGATCCTGCCAGCGTTGTAGAAAAACACTGGCTGATAGGGTAGATAGTCAGGAAATGGAAGCACAGAAGGAGAGAGAGATTACAGGCTACTTGGTGCACTCACTAACAGCCGCGTCATCTCAGCCCTTTCTTGGGGTTATCTGATTTCCAAGGGGGAAGGAAAAGGAAAGCAACAATGAGGTCCCCACTCAGTACGTGTGCTTCTTTCCCACACCACTGGGTAACAGAAATAAGCATCACCCTGTACATAAGGCAAAGACATATTAAAAGACCAACTGCTACAAAATGAGTAGGCAAACAAAGAAGGAGAGAGAGCAAGAGGAAGATGTGGAGGGGAAGGCGGAGGGAGTAGAGAAAAAGCAAATCAATGATGAAAGAAGGAAATTTGTAAAAGTGACTTTCACAATACTGTTATACACATGGTAACTTTTTTTTAACAGATTATTTATTTATTTATCTGAAAGTCAGTGAGAGAGGGGGAGAGCAATATTCCATCTGCTGGTTTACTCCCTATATAGCTGCAATGGCCAGCACTGTGTCAGGCCAAAGCCAGGAGCCAGGAGCTTCATCCAAGTCTCCCATGTGAGTGCAGAGGCCTGAGCATGTGGGCCATCTTGCACTGCTTTTCAAGGCTATTAGCAGGGAGATGGATTAGCAGTGGAGCAGCTGGGACTCCATTTGGCACCCATACAAGATGCTAACATTGCAGATAGCAGTTTCACTCACTGTGCCACAAAACCAGTGCCCTGGGTAACTTTCTTTTGAGTCAGATCAGTTTATCTCACTTTATTTCATTCATTATTTTTGTAAAAAAAAAAAAAAGCCTTCTTTATTTATTTGAAAGGTGAAGTGATAGGGAGAGGAAGAGACAGAGAGAGAAAGAGATCTTCCATCCACTGGTTCACTCCCCCAACAGACTGCAATAGGTACAGCTGGGCCAGCCCAAAGCCATTAGCCAGGAATTCCATCCAGGCCTTCCATGTGGGTGGCAAGACTCAACTATCTGAGCCATCACCTTTGCCTGCTTGGTTGTGCACATTAGCAGAAAGCAGAGCCAAGACTCAAACCCAGGCACTTCAACATGAGACACGAAGATCTTGTTTTGAGGCCGGCGACGCAGCTCAATAGGCTAATCCTCCGCCTTGCGGCGCTGGCACACCAGGTTCTAGTCCCGGCTGCCCCTCTTCCAGGCCAGCTCTCTGCTGTGGCCAGGGAGTGCAGTGGAGGATGGCCCAAGTCCTTGGGCTCTGCACCCCATGGGAGACCAGGAGAAGCACCTGGCTCCTGCCTTCGGATCAGCGCGGTGTGCCGGCCGAAGCGCGCCAGCTGCGGTGGCCATTGGAGGGTGAACCAATGGCAAAAGGAAGACCTTTCTCTCTGTCTCTCTCTCTCTCTCACTGTCCACTCTGCCTATCAAAAAAAAAAAAAAAAAAGATCTTGTTTGAGAATTATCTCCGAGTTTGAATTAGCTGAGCTGCGAGGGGAGGAGAGAAGGGAAGCACACACAGTTGCACAGATCACTGAGCCTAGAGAAGGGGGCGATGCTACAAGGGACAAGGACATTCTAACCAGCCAGTGTCTGGCCAGTTACTCACACTGATGGGACAATCAAGTAGGAGTTCATAATTAGGTTACAACAATCCTACTCTAAGATTAGAAAGGTGTGACCAGTGCCAAAGTTACTTCATTTGAATTTGGACCCCTTTCACACAACAAGGAAATAGAACAGCCCACGCGGCTCAGCTCTGATTCTCCCCTTTCAGCCTTCACAGGTGTCAGTCCACGCAGGGTCAACGCGGGAGGGTGCCCATGCATTTCAGCCACACAGCCGTAGAGGTGCATGCCTGACTTGCTGTAATTCCTCTGAACCTTTGGTTCTGTTTTGGATCAGTCCATTGCTCCCTTGGCCGAAGAGAAACAAAAGATCTGCGGGGACAATGATCTCCACACACTGCTTTCCTTTGCCACTGGGTGCCACATGAAAATAGCCACCTGCCACCATCTGGCATCCGTCCATCCCCTACCCTTGGGCAGCCATGGTGCCTTCCACTCTCCAAGTTTAACAACAGCTGGAGAGTACATCCCCACAGCCTGGGTCACTGATGGTGTGCTGCCTTTAGAAAAGGCACAACAAACATTATGGGGCAGGCATTGTGGCGTAGCAGATTAAGCTGCCATCTGCCACACTGGCATCCTGAATGAGCACAGGTTCAAGTCCCAGTTGCTCCATTTCTGATTCAGTTATCTGCTAGTGTGCCTGGGAGAGTGACAGAAGATGGCTCAAGCGTTAGGAACCCTGTCACCCATGTGGGACACCCGGACGGAGCTCTGGATTCCTGGCTTGGGCTTGACCTAGTCCTATCCATTGTACCCATTTGAGGAATGAACCAGAGGATGGAAGTGCTCTCTCTCTCTCTCTCTCTCACTCTCTCTCTCTGTGTGTGTGTGTGTGTGTATGTGTGTGTGTGTCTGGGTATGTGTCTCTCTCTTTCTCTCCGTCCCTCTCTATAACTCTGCCTTCGAATAAATAAATAAACCTTTAACAAGCATGTAGTATGCTCACAGAAATTATGCATGTGCACTTGAACAAGAAGAAAAAGTAATAGAAAAGCAATTTAAAAGGGGGAAGGGTGATTTTACAAGTGTACCCATTCCCTTCCCAAGGTCTCCAAGATCAGACAGTCCCTTCAAGGAGCCCTCTCTGTTCAACCAAGCTGGGAGTAATTTTTCCTTTCCCTGAACTCCCACGATAATTTATTCATTTAACCTTTGTTAAATGGCTAAGTGTCAGGCACTTTAATAAGCAGCTTTGTTTTTACAAACAATCCTGCAAGGTAATTATTATTATATGCCCCCCACACACCACCACCACCACCACCGTCATTATTAAGATGGAAAAGCTGAAGCAAAACAAGCTAAGTAACTTGGTAATGAGCATGATGGTAGTAAGCAGAAGAATCCAAGTTCAAATCCAGGTCAAGATCAAACCAAAGAGTCAAACACTTTCCGCAGAAGTAAACAGATAGGTTAAGCTTTCTGCCTCACAGATCTCAGGGTCTAATGGAAGAGGGAGAACTTATTTCTGTGTTTATTTTTAATGATAAGTTTTATGACAAATCCTGTAGTAGACTATTGGTTCATCAAGAGCAAAGTCTATGCTAAATAATATCAGTCTTCTTAGGGACAGGCAAGTAGCATGTGTAACACCTAACAAACACTGCCTAGGCAGGTGATGAACAGATATGTGAACGGGAAGGAAGTGGGAGTAAGTAGATAGTATAAAGGATCATTGCTGACTTTTGAAAGACAAGCTTCAGCCATGGGTCTGTTGGTTTCCTTACAAACATATCTCTATGATAACTGTGTTTCAAATGTAGTCCTACTTTTAGAAGCTATTAGAAAAAAACAATGAAAGGAAATCTGACAGCCTGTGATGTACGCAGGCTAACCTTACTAGCATTTTATGTGTCTGACTATGGTGATATCTACAAGAAATTACGGTGTAAGAAATGTAAGAAATTACAGTAAGCACAAGCAATATTGTTTTAAAAAATCCTGACCAAGTTTAGAAGCAGAGGTGATATATCTGATTCTTCCAAAGCCTAACATTTAAACTGAATCTTTCAAAGGAGTCCAATAAAGAAACTATTACTTCCTGAGATAGGCATTGTGATGCAGTGTGTTAAGCTGCAGCTTGCAATGTTGGCAGCCCATATTGGAGTGCCAGTTCCAGTCTCAGCTGCTCCACTTGCAATCCAGCTCCCTGCTAATGTGCCTGGGAAGCAGCAGATGATGGCTCAATTACTTGGGTCCCGGCCACGCATGTGGGAAACCCAGATGGAGTTCCTGGCTCCAGGCTTGGGCCTGCCCCAGCCTCAGCTGTTGCAGTCATTAGGGGAGTGAACTAGTGAATGGAAGATCCTCTGCTCTCCCCCTCTATTACTCTGCCTTTCAAATAAATAAAATATTTTTTGGAAAACTTACTTCAGTACTAAAACCTCACAATATACGACTGCTCCTATTCTTTATCATAAAAATAATAGACATAAAAATCAGACAAAAGGAAACTCAACTCAGAGGAAGTACTAAAACTACTTGTAATATAATACTCTGAATAAATGATGGTTAAATATCAAAACTTACCATAGATGTCAATAGCATAAAGCCTTATCACCTTACTTAGAATTTATTATTCTGTTTCACTAAACTAGAGAGAATTGACCTAAAGGTAATAGCTAGGCAGTTCTGTTTGGAAGTGGTTTGTTCACTAGGAAACACATATTTATGGTATATGGTGTTATTTTATTTTATGTGAAGGTGTGAACAGGGAAGTATGATTTTATTCTTTGTATGAGCACCATAATCAACCCCCTTTTGCTGCTATAAATAGGGAGCAATGAATGAGCCATTAGCTATGTTTAAATTTTTGTTCTAAACTTTAGGAATCTAAGTCACATATTTGTCATTAAAATTGTCAAAGATTTCAATGCAGCTTTTCGTTTACAAGATTTATTTTATTTATATGAAAGGCAGAATGACAGAGAGAGAAGAGGAGAGAAAAAGAGATCTTCCATTCACTGGTTCACTCTCCAAATGGTCACAACAGCAGATGGTGGACCAAGTCAAAGCCAGGAATCTGGAACTCCGTCCGGGTCTCCCACGTCGGTGGCAGAAGTCCAACCGGCCCCTCAGATGTGGGAGAGCCGTGATGCAAGCAGAGATTTAACCCACTGCACCACAACTCCAGCCCTGCGAATGCAGCTTTTTGCTTTATCTCTTCTTTAAAGTGAATCAGATAAACCAGGTACATTAAGTGAGGTTTGTTAGGAATGTGTATTTAAAATAAGAGTGTTACCATACCAAATATTCTACTAAGATGGGCCATTAAAATATATAACATCAAGGTGGGCATTTGGCCTAGCAGGTTAAGTCACCTCCATCCCACATCAAAGTACCTGGGATCAATTCCCAGCCCTGTTCCCAAGTCCAGCTCCTTGCTAATGTGCACCCTGGGAATCAGCAGTGATGACTCAAACTGAACACCTGTTCAGCTACAGGTCAGGAATGGGTTCCTGATTCTGGGCAGCAGCAGGAGCATGGGCAAGAGGGTTGAAAAAAGGTTAGATGAGGGTGAGTGAGAGGGAAGGGGACACCAGTAAGGCCGCCCAGTGTAGTTCAGAGGGGAAGGACCCCAGCAAGAGTTCACTGTTTGAGATTCAGAAGGGTTCCTTGTGACCTCTCTGAGAAACACTTCTTTAGACCAATAGATGATTGTATGAGGCATAGGAGAAAAAACAGGAAGTTCTTTTTTCCTTAACATGGATGAATTGTGAGAGACTCGTTTCTTCTTTTTGTTGCTGTTGGTTTTGTTTTTTAAAGATTGATTTACTTATTTGAAAGTGAGTTACACAGAGGGAGGGAGAGACAGAGAGAGAGAGAGAGAGATCTTCTAACTTCTGGTTCACTCCCCAGATGGCCCCAATGGCCAGGGCTAGGCCAAGTAGAAGTCAGGAGCCAGGAGTTTCTTCCATGTCTCCCACATGAGTAGCAAGGATCCAAGCACTTGAGCCATCCTCCACTGCTGTCCCAGGTGCATTAGCAGGAAGCTAATCAGAAGCGGAACAGCCAGGACACAACCAGTGCCCATATGGGATGTAGGCATTGCAGGCAGTGGTTTTATCTACTATACCACAATGCTAACCTAAAAATGAAATTTTTAAAGCCTCAAGAAAATGTGCTGCTTTCTTGACAAACATCAGCAAGCTGTTGGGTATCCTCAGGAATAGTATTGACAATAAAACAAAAAGAATAACTTTAGCAAAATCATAATCAAATACTGTTTGGAATGATGCCTGCAGGTCATCCAGCAAACTTCAATAATAGGCTGAAGTTCTAGAAGGCCCAGAGGATAATGCTAACATAAAATAAGAATACTGTGAACAATATAAGGGACAGATGAAAAATATGCAAGAGGGAAAATCACCCACAGAAAACATGCATTGATTGTTGGGAGAACAAGCTGTAGGCAGAGCTCAGAACCTTGAGAACACAGACTTCAAATCACAGGCAGGACCAGAAGCAGCCAAGGAGAGAAAAGCAGCCTGCTGGAGCACTGTGACAAAGCCTAGGGAAATGGGGTGAGAAACCCATCGAAGCAGGTAAGGACAGAGCAAATGTGCATGGCAGCAATGAATAGGTCTCTGTGTTGGGAACAGAACCAAGGAGCAGAGACATGACAGTGAATCAGACCGGAGGAAATGGCTATGCGGGATGCAGGACGAGACACTGGAGGAGCAGAAGAAGAGACAAGCCCAGCAATGAGTTGATGAATCTCTCCATCGAGACTCCCCACTGTGTGTCCTATTTACTTCAGCATGCACCTGAGAACCTTGTCACCAATGCTAAAAGGCACAAGCATGCAAGTGATTTACTCTCTTTTGTTTTTTTATTTATTTATTTATTTGAAAGTCAGAGTTACACTGAGAGAGGAGAGGGAGAGAGAGAGAGGTCTTGCATCTGTGGGTTCACTCCCCAATTGGCCCCAATGGCCAGAGCTGCACCGATCTGAAGCCAGGAGCCAGGAGCTTCTTCCAGCTCTCCCACACGGATGCAGGGGCCGAAGGACTTGGGGCACCTTCCACTGCTTTCTCAAGCCATAGCAGAGAGCTGGAAAGGAAGTAGAGCAGCCAGGACTCGAACTAGCGCCCATATGGGGGGCTGGCACTTCAGGCCAAGGCGCTAACCCATTGCACCACAGTACTGGCCTATGAGTTACTTTCAAAAGGAAGGACAAAGAACCTGTTATTGTGGTGCCACAGGTTAAGCTGCCACCTGCAATGCATCCCACGTGAGCAATGATTCAAGTCCTGGTTGCTCCACTTCCAATCCAGCTCCCTGCTAATGCACCTGGGAAGGCAATGGAAGCGCCCTAACCTGTGAGCCTAGCTCGGAGCTTTGGCCAGGCCCAGCCCTGGGTGTTGGAGCCATCTGGGGAGTGAATCAACAGATGAACTCTCTCTCCCTCTCTCTATAACTCTGCCATTCAAATAAGCAAAACTAAAATCTTTAAAAAATAAAAAAGGATTAAAAGGAAGAAGGGAGTGAGGAAGGATGAAGGGAAAGGGATGACAGGAGTGAGGTGGGAAGGAAAAGTAGAGAAGATTTAAGGTCACTCGTATTTCCTCACATTCCAATACAATTTGGTGAACTGCTGATAGTGGAAGAGCAGGAGCTGGTGCACTTGGAATCGCTCATGACCATGCACTGTGGAAGAGGCTGAAGGGAAATGCAAGACGGACTAACAACGTGTTACAGGAATCCAGGTGAGCCAAGGTGGTAGGACAGGCATCTATAAAAACTGTAAAGGAAAGCATGCCCTGTGCGGGACTGCCATAGGGGCAGGTGCTTGCCGACCCTGGGAAATGCACCGTGTGGCCGGAAGGAGGCTGCCTTATCTCCGCCGGAGGCCTGGCTGGAGCACCGACGTGGGTGTAGGTGCACTGTGGTAGGGAATGAGTGGTTATGAGAAAGCACCCCGATGCCCTTGGCTTTCTCAGTGACTCATGAAGTGAGCTTGTCTGCTGGGAGTGAGGGGGTGAGCCTGGAGCTTTCGTCCGCAGAGGAGTTGAGGACGTCTATAAATAGCCTACCTGATAATTAGCCCTGTGGGGTAAAAGCAGGATCCGAGGTCAAGAGGCAGCCATGCAGTGGGCACCTCCACCGGGTGCTGCATGGGTGGCCGTGCATCCTTAGCCTTCGGGAAGGGACATGGGATGCCGATGGCTGACTTACGGAGCCTGCCCATGACCCAAGACTTAGCCACCTTCGATGGTTCTAGGGCCTTGAAGAAGCAATTGATTCTCAAGCAGTAGCTTTTCAAAAAATGCTTTGATTATGATTGTGAGTTTGTGGTGTGTGCTGTCATACCATATGGCATATGTGTGCATGTGTGTATGATGTGTGTGTGTGTATGCTGCAGCAACCGTTCACTCAATATATATTTGTTGAGCACAATATATGTGCCAAGAACTATGCCAGACAGTGAAGAGTAAAACTGAACAAAAATAGATGACGTGTCTCTCATGCGGTGAATAGTATAACGGTTAATATAAGGAGACACACAAAGTAGTATAAAATTATAATAAACCTAGTGCTATAAAGAGCAGTAAGAAAGTTCAGTCAACACAGATTAGGCAATGAGGGGGAACTGACCTCATTCCACCCATGTGACACCTCAACATGTCCATATCCTTCTCCCCATTGCATTAAAATTCCTCTGAAGTTTGAACATCGCCATTGCCAACCCCTCTCTGATTATGGCACCTGACTCATAACTGTGCACACAGCAGGTACTCAATGTGTGTTTGATGACTAGAATAATGTCATGGAATGCTCATCAGCAGTCTTAATTAGAGCAGCCATGGGAGACACCAGCCTTGCTTGAACAGGAGAACTGCAGTTGAACATCTATGATAATAATGGAGCATTCCCATCTGTCATGCTAACTTGGCAGGAACAGCAAGTGCAAACACCACTGCAGGACTCTGCTCCCTAAAAATAGAGTGACATTGACATTTTCCTTCTTTTAAAAGTACGAATCAGTGGGCAGATATTTGGCCTAGAGGCTAAGACACAGGTTAGAACACCTGTGTCCCACACTGGAATACCTAAATTTAATACTTGGAGGTGGCTCTTGACTTCAGATTCCTGCCATTACAGACCCTTGTACATAGCAAGTGATGACTCAAATGAATGGGCTTCTACCACCCACAGGAGAGACCTGAATTGAATACCTGGCTCGTAGCCTTAACCCAGCCCTGATCATTACAGGAATCAAGGGAGTGATGGGATCTCTCTCTATGTATATAAATATATCTATGTAAATATAGATAGATATAAAACAGCAAATAAAATATAACATAAATATTTTTAAAATAAATATTTAAAATAGAATCTCTTTTTAAGTACAAATAACATCATTCTTTACAGCTACGTACACTGAGAAATCTGCATGCTTGTGTCTCTTTGCCTTTCATGGTAATTTCTGTTGGTCCTCAAAGAGCCTTCTGGATAGTAATGCTCACGTGCCAGGGGAATATCCAAGGGATGAGAGAACAGAGAAGGGTACATGTGAGGGGCAAACAGCAAACAATTTCATAGTCATCAGTGTAGAAACACTGGCACTTTTTTAAAATGAGGCATAGATATATTCTCATTGTAGTTTTGAAACAATACAGATGATACAATATAAAATTACCCTTCACTCCCCGCTCCATGTCTTTCCCTTCATATGAATACTCTGCTGACCTTTGTCTGTGTATTTATACATTTGTACATATATAAACAAAGAGGATATCTATATCTGTTACGGCAGGAAAGTCAGTGTTCCTCCAAACTTCTTATGTAGGAACTTAACCCTCAAGGTGATGGTAAGAAGTAGGACATTTGGAGGTGATTAGGTCACAAAGGAAAAGTCCTCATGAATGGGTAAGTTCCTTTATAACAGGATTTGAGGGTGTGCATTTACCCCCTTTGGACCTATCCCCTATGTGAGGATGCATCCAGAATCCACTGATGCTTCTATCTTGAACTCCCCAGCCTCCATGACTGTAAGCAACTAATTTCTATCATGTACAAATATTACCTACTAAGGAATTTTTGTTATAGCATCCAGAATAAACTAAAGCGTTACCATAAATGCAATCATTTTGTACATTACATTCTGGATCTGTGTAGTTAACAATATATTTTCAAGATTATTTCATGTCACTATATATTCATCTACTATCTGGCATTTTATGATCTATAAATCACTTCTGTATCAATGAACATTTAAGTCATCTCCAATTTTCACATCCAAAATTGCTTTCCCACTTCACAACGCACAAATTTACAACCAAAAATACTGATTTAATTAGCTTTCTCTGCAGTATCCTCCACATCAAAGGATTTGTTTTATACAATTTTATCCTTGTTTCTTAGCTTGTTGAGAAATTACCTCTTTCTTGTTGCATATGCAAAATAAAATTTACTCTGGCTCAAACAATACAAAAACAAATTGTCTCATACTCACTTGGTTCAAAAGATGGAAAAAAATAATAAAATCAGTGATTCAGTGACGTTTCTGCTAATTTGTACAATTGGACATATATTTGCTCTTTGAGTTCAACATCTGCTCCTAACTCGTTCAGTCTCCTGCTATCTTTGATCTGGATGGTTACAGAAAAATCCTCCACTTCTGAACTCTTCAAATACAACCAGAGTTGTATTCTCTTTTTTTTCTTTCTTTTTAATTTTTAAAAGTTTTATTCATATAATGAGAATGTATTTCTAGGTACAATTCTGAGAAGATAACCATACTTCCTCCCTCCTTTCCCCCAACCCACCCCCTTATCTCCTTTCTTTTTTTCTCTAATTTTTGCAAAAACATAATTTCAATCCATTCAAAAACCACAGACATTTAATGCACCACTAACCATAATATTCCAGAGTCATACTTCTAAAACAGAAATCTGAACAACCTGGTGCTTGCAACATACTAATCATATAGAAAATACTGGTCATGACTACAACTCAATAACCACCAAACAACAACAACAACAAAGATAACAACAACAACACACAGCCAAACTCAAATGTAGGTGAAGGACTTGAATTTTCAAATAATGGCATACATATAGTAATGAAGCATATAAAAAGATTCGCAACAGCACTGGTCAGTATGATCACACAAATCAAAACCACAGTAAAATACTACTCACACCACTACGATGGCTGCAGTTAAAAAATATTGGTGAAGACTTGGAGAAATGGGAATCTTCATACTCTGTTGGTGGGAATACAAAGTGGTGCAACCTCTATAAAAAACAGTAGCCCAGTTCCTCAAAAAGTACTTAATGACACTGAATTATTCAGTAAATATGGTTAAAATAATAGATTTTTGTTATATATATTTTGCACAGTTAAAAAAAATTATCCCCAAAAAATAAAGCTTGGAAATTCTGATTACAAATGTATGAATGAATACCAGCTTTCTTCTGAAAACCCTTCAATGGCTCCTGATCATTACATCTCACTGTAACCAGGCTTGCAGAGCTCTGTTTGTGCCCTGAATCCATCCTTCTGGAATCTTAGCCAGGCCAAGCAACTTGCAATGTTCCCATCCTGCATCATTCTAAAATGACTCTGATGCTTGGGCAGGGTCTTGCCTCTGAGATGCTATCCCAGCCCCCACCATCCAGCTAAAAACACCCTCTCATGCTCCTCAGTTCGGCCTCCTCTAGAGAACTTTTACCAACACCCATAGCACCCCTCACCCCCAGCCAAGGAAATGACTGTTCTCTTGCTTGCTCCCTCACTTTCCCCTTGTAGATCATTATCACGGCCAATAGAATGTCTAATGCACTAGTTTATTTATAGGCCTGTCTTCCTGTGCTATAACAGGTGGGCGAGGGCAAAGCCTTTGTCTTATTTATGTAGTGTGATATTAACATCTCTGGTTCCAACGGTATGACCTTGGGCAGGCTATTTAAACTTTTTTAGGTGTAAGCTTCATCTTTTACACAATAGGAATAATTATAGTCTCTATGTCATAGAACAGCTATGAGGAATAAATGAAATCATTCAAGTGAGAAGCTTAGCAGAATGTCTGACACACAATAAACAATAACATGTTTGAAGAAAGGAAGTGCGTAACTAGTGACAATTGTTCACTGGTTGAAGGCTAGAACATTAAGGTCAAGAGTTTGCAAGAAGAATGAATAACCTCATCCCTGATGTTTGTTTAGAAAGACGCATAATAAAGTGGAGTGACCTGAAGGAGGAACACTATAGGGCAGCTTCTCTTGGTCTGTGTACCATTAACATGGTCAAAATTCTTCTAGGGACTCCCCCAGGTTTCAGGTTTCTGCGACAAATTCTTCCAGTCCTTCTCAAGCCAGACTTCTCCTTCGGCAGATCTCTCCTTAACTAAATGAGCACAGTCCTCTCAGAGAAGAAAAACAAAAGCTAAAAGCCAGTGAAACAGAAAACAAAAGCTTACTGCTAAAGGCTCTGCTACCAAACTGGTGGTAGATCTGCCTGTTGGAAAGACTGTAAAATGGTCCTCCTGTAGACTTTGGAGAAATTCTGGAGTAAGTTATCTATACTGATACATTTACACCAAAATAATTGTACAAACTACCCTCACTCCTGGATGTGAAATCAATAAGTAACCCTTTCTTCAAGTCAGCCTGGCTTTGGGTATGAATTCCTATTTCACATGAGCAGATTTCCAGATATACAGCTGGCCTGTGCCAGGGGCCCCGAACAATATATGACACATATATTCAGTCCTTACAAAGCAAAACTCACTGCATGGACCATTTCCAGTGTTTTCTTGGTCACCGTACTCAGTTTCCATGCTGTCCCTTGAAAGCTGAATCCACACCCAGTCCCAGGGGTGGAGCCTGTGACCCAGACCTAATATGTGAGCTGGTGAGAGCACACGAGATGCGACGACAGTTTTCACTGCATCTACTGAAAAAGAAACTCTGACCTAAAATACAAGATAATGAATGGGTTCACAGAGACACTTCTGGCACCCTTAAAACTTAAGGCCAAAATCAACATAATAGAAGGAAGGCACACAAAGATCTAAAAATGACCAGGGTGCTAAACTGATATGCCGGAGTTCTGAATGGAGTTAAGCCTGAAGCCGGCCCTCTTCTTTTCATTTGCTTCTGTTTTGATTCAACGAATTTCTTTTGTGACAAAGCCAGTTTGGCTTAGGTTTTCCTGTAACTGCAACTAAATAATCCCAGCTGGCATTGGTCAAAGCCGCCTGTCCCAAACAAGAGCACCACAGTCTGATTCTGTAGAACAGATAACCAGCTTCTTTAGAGAACTCCTGTGCACATGAATCAGGGCACATTCAAGGGACTTGGTGTCTGGGTAAGGAAATCTCTCCTCTGGGGACGTCTGTGGTTCACATTTCTGTGTGGGCTAGGAAACTCCGATAAATTTCACCTGTTAACACATTTTCTTTGCAAGAATGTTGTGCTACTTCATGAAGAGGACCGGAAGCAGGTGGAGAAAGGAAGGCATGAGATGAAATATGAATGATTATGCAGGAAGCCATATATAGCTGATGGCCTTTTTGCGAAGGGCAGGCGTGTGGGTACATGCGGTGTGAATTCCTAGTGGAGGAACTAATCAGACAACGGTATCTGATCTGGCACAGCCAGGAAAGGAGAGTCTTTCCTATTCCCCTGGTTTGATATGCCTGAAAGCTGTCACCAAGGTGTTAAACTGGCATTGGAAGTATCCAAGCAGAAACGCTCACTCTGCTTGTACTAAAGTGGGGAGCTGGGTTTCAGGTAGTTTTCCAATGATCAATGGTGATCTCATTTTCAGAATGAAGTTGGAGTTTAGTTTTGTAAAATCCAGGGCAAGTTCTGTACAGAAAACAAAAGTCAAACATGTTGATGCTTGAATATCAAGAGGTAGCAAGTTTCATAAATTCTTCTCAGTAAAAGAAACTGGTCATCAAGCCTGGAGCTAAGGATAGGTTGTAGGGACAGAACCACAGTCTGTGAGGTGTTTTCTTCCACAAAAAGAAAAAGCCTAAGCAATCCTCTGGAGTAGTCCATGGAAGGCCCCAGAGTTTGCAGGAATGGGGCTGTGACTTGGTAGCCAGCCTGGCTTCAAACGTAGTTTCCACCTTAATTGTCTCTGTGGCTTCAGGCAAGTTCATGAACCTCTCTGAAAGAGGATCCTCATGTATAAACCTCAAATAGGTTCTTGGAGAAGCAAGTTTGTTGAATCATATTGAGTCCCATAGAGTCCATGTTCTATAAGAAATAAGATACAATAGCTCTCCTTTATCCATGGTTTCACTTTCCATAGTTTCAGCTACCAGTGAAATGCTAAATGGGTAATTCTGGAATAAATAATTCAAAATTTTAAATGGTGCACCATTCTAAGGAGCAGTTTTGGAATCTTGTGCCATCCTTCTCTTTCCTACATTTTGTCTGGCATATCCACACTATATATACCAATCATCAGTTGCTTAGTAGACAGCTGGGTTATTATTTTTTTTTGACAGGAAGAGTGGACAGTGAGAGAGAGAGAGAGAAAAAGGTCTTCCTTTACCGTTGGTTCACCCTCCAATGGCTGCGGCGGCTGGCGCATCGCGCTGATCCGAAGCCAGGAGCCAGGTCCTTCTCCTGGTCTCCCATGCAGGTGCAGGGCCCAAGCACTTGGGCCATCCTCCACTGCACTTCTGGGCCACAGCAGAGAGCTGGACTGGAAGAGGGGCAACCGGGACAGAATCCAGTGCCCCGACCGGGACTAAAACCCAGTATGCCAGCGCCGCAGGTGGAGGATTAGCCTATTGAGCCAGGGCGCTGGCCAAGCTGGGTTATTTTAAAAAAGATTTTATTTATTTATTTGAAAGACAGGACAGAGGAAGAGAGGGGGGTATCTTCCAACTGCTGGCTCACTCCTCAAAGTGCCATAATAGCCATGTCTGGGGTCTTTCACATAGGTGGCAGGGACCCAAGTACTTGGGCTATTTTTTTCTGCCTCCCAGGTACATTAGCAAGAAGCTGGATTGGAAGTAGAGCCAATGGGACTCAAACTGGCACTCCAATATGGGATGCTGGTGTCGCAAGTCAGGGCTTAACCCACTACACCACAATACCAGCCCCCTATTAAAAAATATTTTATTTACTTATTTATTTATTTATTTGAGAAGTAGAGTGACAAAGAGAGAGCCACCAGGGTTTTCAGATCAAGTGTCAAAATATTGTAGTGCTGTGTTTAAGTAACCTTTATTTTATTTAATAATGACCCCAAGGCCACGACCATAGTAACACTGGCAATTTTATTACATGATGTTGTTGTATTGTTCTATTTTATTATTAGATACTTTAGTTAATCTCTTAATGTGGCTAATTTACAAACTGAACTTTATTGTAGGGTAAACTATAAGAAAATACATAGCATGCCTAGGGCTTGGTACTATACAAGGTTTCAGGCATCCAAGAGAGGTTTTGGATTGCGTCCCCTACAGCGGTGGGGGAGCCACCCCAACACCGTAACTGTAGGATATCGTTAAACCTGGGCAATTTACCTTGAATATTGGGCAATAGGTACCTAGATGTTGAGATTTTGTCATTTGACAGCCTGAAGGATTTGGGTTGATTTTTTTTTTTTTAGATTGACTTATTTATTTGAAAGGCAGAGATATAGAGAGACAAAGGCAGGGGCCGGGGCAGGGGGGATCTCCCATCTGCTGGCTCACTCCCCAGATGGCCAATCCCAACCTGCACTGATCTGAAGCCAAGAGCCAGCAGCTTCTTCCAGGTCTCCCACTTGGGTGCAGGGACCCAAGGACTTGGGCCATCTTCTACTGCTTTCCCAGGCCTTAGCAGAGAGCTGGATCAGAAGTTGAGCAGCTAGGACTCTAACCGGTGCCCTAATGGGATGCCAACACTGCAGGCGGCGGCTTTACCCCATATGCCAAAGTGCCGGCCCCTCAGGTTTATCTTAACATAGTTTTCTGCAGAATTTCTATTCCTCAAGAGAAAAATAGCAATTTGAAGTCAAATAGCTGTATTTCTCCAAATGCTTCTAAGCTCAGCAAAATCTTGTTCCTAAACTGTGAGGTGAGTGATTCTGCCACACAAAGTCATTCTGGAATGCCCAGGGCATGTCCTCACCAGCTCCATCAGCATAAGGACATGGAAGACAGCCAGGAGAAGCTCGCTTTGTTTTAATGATTGAACTTCAAGGCAGCACACTTGACATTCACACTTTTGTTCCCATTCCATGACTAAGACCCTTGTCATAGGACTATACCTAGCAGCAAAGGCAGTTGCAAAATGGATATACAGGGCTTGACACTGTTGTGCAGCGGCATCCCATATGGGTGTTGGTTCGAGACCCAGCTGCTCCATTTCCTAGTCAGCTCTCTGCTATGGCCTGGGAAAGCAGTAGAAGATGGCCCAAGTCCTTGGGGCCCTGTAGCCACATGGAAGAACTGGAAGAAGCTCCTGGCTCCTAGCTTCCAATCAGCGAAGCTCTGGCCGTTGCAGCCAATTGGGAAGTGAAACAGCAGATGGAAGATCTCTCTCTCTCTCTCTCTCTTTTGTCTCTCTTCTCTCTGTGTAACTCTGACCTTCAAATAAATAAATAACTCTTTTAAAAATAGATATACATTTACTGTTAAGAGAATTAAAGACATGCCACATGAAATTTGTAAAGCTTAAAAAGGTCTTATACCCAGAATATATATATATATATATATATATATATACACATATATATATATTCTCAACATTCAATAATAAAAAATTCTCAACATCCAATAATAAGAAAGTAACACACTCAAAAACAATGGACAAAATATTTGAACTTATACCAAGATAGACAACAAGTAAGTGTGTAGAAAGATACTTAACATCAGTAGTCATAAGACGTTAGGGAAACACAGGCTACCACAACACACCTGTTAGAATGGTTAAAACTGCAAAGACTGACTGCATTGACTGTTGGTAAAGATATGGAGGAACTAGAACCCTCATATGTTTTTGGTGTCTGAGTCTTAAATTATATGACAAAATAGAAAAGTTTGTCAGTTTCTTGAATACTTTATGATCTAGACTTTCTACCCTAGATATTTACACAACAAGAGAAATCATATGTTCACACAAAAAGTTACACATGAATGTTCATTACAGCTTAATTTATAATTCCAAAACCCAGACAGCCAAGTGTTGAGCAAAAGGAAAATGGATAAACTATGTAATAAATGGCATAATTCCATTTGTATTAGACTTTAGGAATTGAAAACAAATATGAACTTACTTCAAAAGTTGATAAAAAAAAGAATTAAAAAATAAATTAACTTTGGTGCAAAAATTTACTCTTAAATCCAAGCGTAGTTATTCATAATATACATATTCTATGAACTTTTTTGAAGACCCTTTAGATATTGTCACAGCCTGGGGGAGAGGGGGCGAGGCAGGGAGGGATGGGGAAAGGGAGCTTGGGAAGTGGCACAAGAAAACTTGGTAAAGTAATAGATATATTCACTCTCTAGACAGTGGTTGTGGTGGTTTCATGGGTGCACATGTATGTCAAAATTAGCATATTGTACACCCTTTAAATGAGCCATTTGCTATGTGTCAATTCCACCTCAATATAAAAAGTTTATGTTCTCTGTTTTTATGGATAATGGGGAGTACAGCAGTTGGTGGTCCATCAGAAGTATCCTTTGCCGGCGCTGTGGCACAGCAGGTTAACACCCTGGCCTGAAGTGCCAGCATCCCATATGGGCAACGGTTCAAGACCCAACTGCTCCACTTCTGATCCAGCTCTCTGCTATGGCCTGGGAAAGCAGTCCTTGGGCCCCTGCACCGGCGTGGGAGACCCAGAAGAAGCTCCTGGTTCACGGCTTCAGATCGGCACAGCTCTGGCCATTGCGGCCAATTGGGGAGTGAACCAGCAGATGGAAGACACCTCTCTCTCTCTCTCTCTCTCTCTCTCTCTATCTCTATCTGTCTCTCTCTGCCTCTGCCTCTCTGTAACTCTGCCTTTCAAATAAATAAATCTTAAAAAAAAAAGTATTCTTCATTATGGTTTCATTTGGATATTTTGCTATTGCTAGGGTTTGGATGTGGCTGATTCCCCAACAGTTTATGTCCTGGAGACTTGGGCCCTGCGTCAAGGTGGTGTGACCTTGAATAAATGGGCCAAGTGCAAGGTAATTAGGTCACTGGGTGCTGCCCTTTGGTGCCGGTCCCTTGTGGTGAGTTAGTTCCCCAGAAAGGGAGCTATCATAAAGTGAGGCCACCTTGCAGGCTTGATCCCCTTCTGCACAAAGCCATTTCTCTTTCCACATCTCTGCCAAGTTGTGACAGAACCGGAAGAACCCTCTCCAAAACTTAAACTAGGTGTCGGCACTGTGGCGCAGTGGGTTAAAGCCCTGCCCGAAGCATCAGCATCCCATATGAGAGCTGGTTCTAGTCCAGGCTGCTTCTCTTCCAATCCAGCTCTCTGCTGTGGCCTAGGAAGGCAGTAGAAGATGGCTTAAGTCTTTGGGACCCTGTACCCGCGTGGAGACCCAGAAAAAGCTCCTAGCTCCTGGCTTTGGATCGGCGCAGCTCTGGCCATTGCAGCCAACTGGGGAGTGAACCATCACATGGAAGACCTCTCTCTCTCTCTGCCTCTCCTCTCTCTGTGCAACTCTGACTTTCAAATAAATAAACAATCTTTTAAAAAAACTTACACTAAAGCACCTCTCTCCTTTCTAAAGGACTCAGCCTCAGACAGCTTACGTCTTCAGACAATGCACTAACACAGCTATAAGTTCTGGGAGCTTCTGGGACAGAGGAAGGGGAGCTCCAGCAGGAAGATTCTGGTCAAGAAATGAAACTGAAGTGAATGAACTACAGTTCCAGCCCCAGCTTCTGGCTCTTGCGCTTCTCAAATGCCAGCTTCCGCCTCTGGTCTTGATCCCTTTCAGCAAACACATCCCAACCTGTACAATCCCATTAAAATCGCCCACCCACGACCAAGCCACAGCACCAACTGTCCATGACTGCACAGCAGCCTCAGCTCTGCCTGCCAGACCACACCTCCCACCAACACTCTGCCAGCAGTGCACCCTGCTGCGAGGCAGTCCACAGAACAAGTTTCTGGCTAGCCTGGCACACTGGATGATTTTGCATTCTTTAAAATTTCCAGCAAAGTGCAAAAAGTTACTATGCTGTATCCCATGGAAAGTTGCTTGAAACATCACCCTAGGTTTTTGAGCAGAGTCAGTGGGACTTTTTCTCCCAACACCCTTTCAAAAGGCTTCTTGCCTAAGCCCGGTGGCAGCTGCCTTGCTCCCTCACAACAGCACAGCGCATTCTCGGGTGGCGCTTTGGAGACTCCCTAGGTGAAAAGCTGAAATATATAAAGGCATCATAAAAGAATTCTGGAGGGCTTGGGCAGGATTACTCTAAGAATTTTATCCATCCACTTCAAGCCATTTCTTCTGTTGACCTTAGGGATTACTACCGAAACAGCCAAAGCTTTTACTGATTTATCCTAGAATATCATCCTGTTGATGCACGGTTGTGCAGTAGCACAAATGCAAAAGTTTTTTTTCCCCCTCTGACTGGCTCAAAGTAGGATACCAGAACTAAGTATGAAATAAGCCTCTATAAGAATGAGAAGATTTAAGGATTATAATTGATTCTCATAAACTTAGTTCAGGAGGACTGGGGAAATGATTTTCCTCTTCCTCCTATGCGTATCCAGACCTGGCCTGAGAAACAGAATGTACCAACCTACCATGCCTGGAAGGCGAAATTTTTCTTGAAGGGTGTATGTGCCTGTGTGTGTATGTGTGTATGCGTGTGTGCAAGTGTGTATGTGTGTGTGCATGTGTGTGTGTGTGTGTGCATGTGTGTGTGTGTGTGTGTGTGGTATGCCAGGGCTTGCCAGCCCTGATCAGTGGAAATTGTGCTAACTGGGGAGAGAGCTGCTGTTGAATGGAGGAAACACACAAGAGAAGTGGCCCATGGAAAATGCCAGACGTTAGCGATGGTGAATTACACGGAACAATGAGATCCGGCCGTCCTACCGCCTGAAAGCCTTACCTTTTGGGTTCTCGGAGCAGAACTAGCAAAAACAAACTGCAGAAAAGCCCTTCTGCAGCCAGCATTCTTAGCAGGCAGTCATGTGGGGGTAATTGAGCCTTTGTCTGGCTCCGGCTCCCTCCTCGCCTTCAGCTCCTGCGATTTCTGCCTGAATGGACAGAACCGTGGCTGTGGTAGGATCTTCACGGAGTCTGCGAGTGGGGGAGGAGAGGGAGCTCCCAGTAGAGGCCCTGCCATTCAGACCCAGCCCTGGCCTGTTACCTTGCCTGCGGGGAGAAGGGCAGAAGGCCTGAAGGCCTCTGCAGGGACCCTGGGTCTAGCTGCTGACTGACCCATGCTGGGTCGGTCCATACCTACCTTGCCCTTACAGCGTCCTAAGAGATGGGACTTAAGAAGCCTATTTTCACAGAACACAGAACTGCAAAAGAATAATTGACAGAATAATCTCTCCTCACAATAATTTCATCTCAGGAGGAGCCAGCTTAGGTCCGCAGTAGGTTAAGTCTCTGCCTGCAACACAGACGTCCCATTCCATTTGGGCCGCCATTTCGTCCTGGCTGCTCAGCTTCCAATCCAGCTCCCTGCTACTGCGCCTGGGAAAGCAGCGGAGGATGGCCCAAAGCCTTGGCCCCCGAACCCATGTGAGAGACCCAGAGGAAACTCCTGGCTTCCCATGGCTTATTTTGGGAGTGAAGCAGCAGATGGAGGATCTCTCAGTCTCCCTCCTGTCTCTCCTCTCTGTAACTGTGCCTTTCAAAGAAATGAACACATCTTAACAAAACAAAGCATGGGTTTTTTTTTTTTTAAATTCACCTCAGGAAGGTTAAGTTAGTTGCACAAACTTCACAGTGACAACGTGGTGAGCTTGAGATCTGTTTCCACTTCCGCCAGCGTGTGGCCCCTGACTCACCAGTGAGGAGACAGTAGACAGGGAGTGGGGTGGACCACATGAGGTTCAGTGTGGCAAATCAGGAGAGTCAGGTGCTCAGGACAAATGATACCCCAGTCGGGGGGCAGGGGCAAGAAGGAAAGAAAGAGTCCAATTTATTTAACTTTTTTTATTTGAAGGCAAAACGACACAGAAGCAAAGAGACAGAGGAAGGATCGGAGATGGGAGAGATCGTCCATCACCCATTTCACTCCCAAAATGGCCACAACAGCCAGGGATGGACCAGCTCAAATCAAGTCCCCAGGAACTCCATCCAGTTCTCCATCGTGGGTGGCAGGGGCCCAAGCACTTGGCACATCCTCCATCAGACGCATTAGCAGGGAACTGGATTGGAAGCACAGCAACGAGGACTTGAACCAGCACTGATCATGTCTGTCTCAGACCACTAGATTATTTTGGTGTGGAGACTATCATTTCCAGATGATTTATAAGAAAAGGGGGTCAAAATGACATCTGCTGCTATAGATTTTTCCTACCTAAATTTTTTTGAGATACTATTAGAGATCAAGATTTTAGATGTCTAATTCCAGTTAGATTGGTGATATAAAGATGAAGAAACAAATTAAATGGAAAGAAAAAAAAAGAGGAAATCATCTGAATAGTAGAATTTTTTCTGTCTCTTGGAACTTCCTTAAGGAATATTCCCGATTACTTTGGGAATAAGCATGACCACCACCAGAGTCAAAAGCTTCGTGACTGCAGCCACAGAAGGCACAGACTATTGGGCATTTGTCCAAACACTAGAGAGACAGCAGAAGTGAATTTCCCAGCCTCCCCTGCAAGGAGGTAGGGCAATGACCCAGCAATAGTCCTGCTCTGGTCAATGGGAAAATGAGAAGAGTTAATAGGTATGGATCCCAGGTCTGGATCATAAACCCATATGCAATCCTCTGTGTACTGTTCTCTTCCCAACTGGCTAGAATGCAAGAACCCTGGGGCCATGCAGGAAGCCACATGTTAAACCTAGCAGAAGGAGTCTGCATGGAGCCTGCCGGCTCAGATGCTCTCATCCCACCTCAGAGTTTCTGGGTTTGCTTCCTAGCTCCAGCTCCTGACTCCAGCTTCCTGCGTGTGCAGATCCTTCCTGCATTTGCAGATCCCTATCACCCACATGGGAGACCTGAGTTGAATTCCAGGCTCCTGTCCTTGACCAGCCCCAGCCCCAGCTATTTTGGGCATTTCAGGAGTGAACCACAGGATGAGCGATCTGTATGTCTCTCTCTATGCCTCTGCTTCTCAAATAAATAAATAACCTCCTGATGGAGTCACAAGGTGAGGAGAGGCCAGGCCTTCAAAGTTCGTGGTGAGAAGGAGCTGCCCGACAGGAAGCACCAGCCTTGGAGTGCTATGTGAGCGTGATAAATACTTACAGCCTGCAATCGTGTGAGGATGCAGGGATGGTTTGATTGTAGCAGCTGGCATTGCCTTAGTCTGCTGGTCTTGCAGAGGTTAGGATGTGAGTCTAAAACCACAAAGACTGGAAAAATAAAGAGCACTCTTCTCACAAAGAAGACCTATTTCTGAGTCTTCCAGAATTTTCTAACCTACAATTGCATCCCATTTACTGAGTGTAAAGAGTTTGGAAAATATTTATTTGTATGTCTCAGAAAGCTGAATTTGGGGCCCCCATTGTGGTGCATTGGGTTAAGTTTCTATTTGCAACACTGGCATCCCATATCAAAGCACTGGTTCAAGTCCGGATGCTCTACTTCCACTCAACTCCCTGCTAATGCACCGGGGAAAACAGCAGATGATGACCCAAGTACTTGGGACTCTCACCCACATGGGAGACCTGGATGGAGTTCCTGTCTCCCGGCTTTGATAAGGCTCAGCCTTACTCATTGAAGCCATTTGGGAAGTGAACCAGCAGATGGAAGATATCTCTCTCTGTCTCTCTTTCTCTTTCACATAGAAACAGAAAAGATGCAAAGATGGGTTCAACTGTGGCAGTAAAAATATACAAGAGATCTTTAAAAAGTTCTTGAAGTGTGTGTCACAAAAAAACTTTACATGGATTTCAAATATTTTTGCACTTAAATAAACATGTGTTTTAATTCCATTTTTCTATGAACTTTTTGAAGTACATTCATACTTTTCTGAAGGGTAAATTCATGAGATCAACCATTCCTTTGCAAGCTGACTATGAAGAAAGTCCAAGTAAATTAGCCACAAAGAGTGAAAGATAGGGGGCCAGTGTTGTGATGTGGTAGGTTAAGCCTCAACCTGCAGCACTGGCATCCCATATGGGCTCTGGTTCAAGTCCTGGCTGCTCCATTTCTGATTCAGCTTTCTGATTTCTCTCTGGGACAGCAATGAAAGATAGCCCAAGTACTTGACCCCTGTACCATGTGGGAGACCTAAGAGAAGCTTCTGGCTCTTCACTTTGGATAAGCCCAGCTCCAGCCATCATGGCCATTTGGGGAGTGAACCAGCAGATGGAAAATCTCTCTTTCTCTCTCTGCCTGTCATTGTAACTCTGCCTCTCAAATAAATAAATAAATGTTTTCTAAAAAGAGTGAAATATAGGGCTTTCTGTCATTTTATTGCAGTAAACATAAAATAGGCTAAACCACCCCCTGGCTATCAGGAATCTTTGAAGACCTTTGTGAATACAGAGGATGTGGGTGTACCTGGCACCATCTGATGGGTACAACATGACATTTTAAAGCACGTGATGGTATTTAAAACAGTTTTTCTCCTAAACACTTCAAGTTCACCCTTCCTACAAATGTGTTTAGCCTAGTAATGCACACAATCTATAATTATCTCAGCAATGAGTAAATTTCATTCCAGCTTCTGTGGCACTACATTGAATGAGGCTTATTGACTTGGTATGGCTCCTATTCACTCAGTGGTGGGAGGAAAGTTCTTGACTGGAGTCTCAGATGGATGATGAAAGATCTGCTGTGAAAGCTGTGTCTTCTGCAAGAACCAAAGGAACCGGGACACAGAATCCTGCAATGAGGTAACCGTCGGGAGGGGTTGGGTGCACGCACGGCAGGGTTCTCTGAGGTCTTGACTGGTCTCCATGGCGTAGGTAACCAGAGACGATCACTGGCGCATAATTTATCTATGACGGGATACAGGGTGTGCAGCTCAGAGCTCTCTGCAGGGCTGACTCATGCGTTTATTAGCCCAGGTATGGGAAAGAGGCGAGACAGGCCCAGCAACCTGTTTCTATCTGCATGCAGGTCCGGAAGAACAGTAAAAACTGACTGCTTCCCTTTCAACACACTTGAGAAGACGCTCAAAGTAGTCAGATGGCCCTCAGCAGAGCCCAAGGCCAGCAGGACTGGCTCCCTGTACCAGGTGACTTTAGAACGCTGCAGTGTGCGTGTGGCTGGCTCCGGATTAACAGCTGCAGGCCAGCGAAACCTCATCCAGCAGAAGTAGTTGGTTTGTTTTAGCAACTGCTTCCCCTGCCCTGGTCTCCCATTACTTGGTCTGCATTCCCTAGATGCTGGCCCTGTCCTCCTCAGAGACGGCAGCAGGACCACTTGCTCTGCACAACCTCCAGGGAACTGCTCGTACCCAGCCCTGACAGCCCACACAGTGCCACCTCTGGGTTCACGGGTGGAATCTGATGCCCTCCCCAGCTTCTCTGGTGGCAACCCTACCTGCCCCAGATTCAAGGCCTGCGTCAGCAGCTGCTCCAGGGGAGGTAGGGGTGACCCTGCTTGGTCATGTCCGGGTCCACCTTCCTCAAGCATTGCCAGGAAGCTAAGAATAGTTCTGAGTCCGGGGGTGGCAGAGTAAGATTTCTTACAGAGAGCTACATTCCTGCTCTGAGAAACAGTCCCCACTATTGAGTAGGGAGCTTCAGAGACATCTCCTTCCATTAGTTACAACACACTGGATACAAGAGACAGAAGCCTGGTCAAACTAGCTTGACAGGGAGAATGTATTGCTTGGGAAACAAAATGTGCAAGTCCAAAGAAACAACAGGAGGCTGGCACTGTGGTGTAGAGAGTAAAACCACTGCTGCACTGCAGGTATCCCTACGGGTGCTGGTTTAAGTCCTGGCTGCTCCACTCTGATTCAGCTCTCTGCTTTGGCCTAGGGAAGCAGTGGAAGATGGCTCAAGTCCTTGGGCCTCTGCATCTGCTTGGGAGATCCAAAGAAGCTCCTGGCTCCTGGCTTCAATTCAACTCAACTCCAGCTGCAGCCATTTGGGGAGTGAACCAGCAGATGCAAGACCTCTCTCTCTCTCTCTCTCTTTCTCTCTCTCTCTCTTTGTCTCTGCCTCTGCCTCTCTGTAACTCTACCTTTCAAATAAATAAATACATCTTAAAAAAAAAAAGAAAGAAACAGCAAGTATCAGGTAAAATTGTAACCACAGTGAGCTCAAATGTCATTTTCAGGGATCTTTCTCTCTCCATCTGAGAAGTGATGAGTCCACCAAACTTTCAGGAGGGCTGCTAAAAGCCAAGACTTTCATCCCAACACTTGGCAACTCCAGAGAAAGGAGCCAGTCTTTCCAAATGCTCTAAGATAAAATGTTCATCTTAATTGGCCCAGCCTGGGCCGCACAGTCATTTCTGCACCGGTCTCTGCAGCCAGGGGAGGAGATCTCTGTCACTGGCCAGACCTGAGCCACACACTCATCCCTGGGGCTGAGACGAGAACTCAGGTACCCTAATCAAACCGTATTGAAAAGGTGTTCTGGGAAGAAAATGAGGCTTAGTGAAAGCCCATTTTTGGGCCTTATGCAAAGGGCTAACCTCTCCTTTATCCTTGAACCCATGTGTCTACCTGCCAGCACACCCCACTGGTTTTCCTCTTTCCTGGAATTTTCTCTCCCAGCTGTCTCTGGTCTTCTTCACCTCCCATCGTGCCGGAAGCTCAGCCTGTGGCCCCTCTCATCTATCTTCTATCCACCCTTTCTCTTCTACCTCCTGCCTATCAATAATCGCATTTAGTCTAATGACCCCAATGCCATCTACTCACTGCAGGCCCCCAAATATTCATCTCAAGCACTGTCCTCTCCAGACTCCACCCCTCCACTTAAATAACCTACAGGCATCTCAAATGAGCACTGAGCTCCCGATTGATCACCCCCACTCCAAATTGCTCCTTCAACCCCGTCACCTGCCCATGAACGACAGCTGCTCAGACCAACAGTCTCAAAAACACAACTGTGCCCACGCTTTCTCTTGCATGCCACATTCAGGACACCAGCAAGTCATGTCATTCTGCCTGTAAGTCTGGAGTCTGACCATTTCTCATCCCCTCCAGCCCTGCCAATCTGGTCCAAGCCTTAGCGTGTCTCCCCTGCGCAATTACAGTCACTTCCCACCTGGACCCCCATCTATGCCCAGGTCTTCTTTTGGTTTTCTCCTCTCCTGGCTGTCAGCGTGAAGCTGAGAATATAATCACCTAAAGACTTCCTCTTGTTCAAGCCCTGAGGTGGCCTCCAAGTCACTCATAGTAGAACTCTGGCAGCAGCCTACCAGCCCTAGCACCTTTCCTCCACCACCCCTCTCTGCTCCCTCTCTGACACAGGATCTACTACCTGCCTCTCCCTAGCTGTAGCTACACAAGTTGCTTTAACAGCTTGCAATTCCCCAGCCCAATTATGCTTCAGAGCCTTTGCACATGCTATCCCCTCTGCCAGAAGTCTTCTTTCCCCGGATTTCTCATAGCTCCCTCCCTTGTGTCCATCAGATTTTCAATCAAATATCTGTGTCAGTGAGCCCTCTGTCCTCCCTGTGTAAAACCGCAAAGCTCAGCCACACTCTGGGACTTCTTCCTATAAATATATATAGAGAGAGAGGTAGAGGCAGAGAGAACGAAAGAGATGTTCCATCCATTGGTTCACTCCCCAAATGGCTGCAATGGCTGAAGCTGGGCTGATCTGAAGCCAGGTACTTCTTTTGGGTCTCCCATGTGGGTGCAGGGTCCCAAGGACTTGAGCCATCTTCTACTGCTTTCCCAGGCACATCAGCAGGGGGCTGAATTGGAAGTGGAGCGTCTGGGACTTGAACCGGTTCCCATATGGGATGATGACTCTACACACTGTGGCTTTACCCACTATACCACAGCACCAGCCCCAGGCCTTCCTCTCTTCTTCACAGTTTTATTTTACCCTACAGGAGTAGTTACATTCCACCACATTTATTCACCGACTTTAAAATGTTTTTTTCTTTTGCTTTTGCTTATTTTTTTTTTCTTTTTTTGCTCACTTATTTTAATTCTGGTTTCCTCAGCACTCAACTTCCCAGGGAAGGTGTTTCTTTTGTCTGTGTATTCAGTGCTAGAAACCCAGCACCTACTGACAGACTCTTAATGACTTAAGGAATGAGTGAATAAATGAAGGGCAGTCCTGAAATCTGTCTCCTACTGGAGCCTGGTGGCCTTCAATTTCCCTCACCCTCCTCACCCTCTAAGTCCTCCTCACCAAAATCCTGCCTGCAGGGAGCAGCACCAGGTCACAGCACAGGCCACAACCAGCTAGCAGCATCTAGCCAGCAAAGGTGAGACCAGACTGCAGAGGGCAGGAGGGGGTTGGACAGCAGGGAAAACTCAGGGGAGGAATCACATCCCAGTCATGGGATGGGGCCCAATGTGGGGGTAACTGGACATGGCAGGGGAGTCTGACTGCAGCGGTAGGTGGAAGTCATATGGCCGCCGTTCTCTCTGGGACACAAGGTGAATGCCAGGCCCAAGCAGGGTAAACAAGGGAACAGAAATCACGAGACTTGCTGAGGTCAAAATGAATGGGAAACAAAAACATGATGCCTGCCCAGTCAGCTCAGGCCCAGAGGCAGGACCTGTCTTCCCTTCCATGTGGGCTGCCTCACCCTCTTCCCGGATGTGGGCGGCCCTGCATCTGGCACTTTCTTTCCCCTTGAAGACTCAGCTCACCATAGCTTTCATTTAACAGGCTGTGCCTCTGCAGGCAAGACCCCAGTTACTGGTTCTGGCAGCCTCAGGAGCGCAGCTCTCTCTGGCCTGACCCACACCCTTGAGGGGTGTGAAGGTATGGAATGCCGCCATACCACCTCTCCACAACAGCCATCAGCCTGGAAGAGACCCCCTCTTCCCAACTCCACTATGCCTGGAGCAACCTTCCCAGCAGTACAGCATGTAAAGGCACCTTGGTGACCCTCTAGTCCAGTGTTCTCACTTTACCCATCAGAAACCTAAGGTCCAGAGAGTTGAGTTAGTTACCAAGACCTCACAGCGGGCAATGGCCGTGCAGGGTAGATGCTCTGTTTAGCTCTTGACACAGCCCCAAGCTGTCTGAAGGAGCTGCATCTCGGAGGACTGGCTAATGGTGGGCCAGGCCTGGAAGCTCTGTATGTGAATTAGAAGCCCACTAATGTCCTAGGACTCTGTAATGTGATGGGGAAGATAATGAAGCCAACACTGCAAGGAGGCTGTTTGCTTCACCCCCTTGCTCTTCTCTCTGCCCCCCATTTCATGATGGGAACAGATGAGGTCACTCCTCAGGTAGATGAAAATCTCTGCCCTCCCAAGCTGCTCTCTCTCCCTAAGCTCATTATCTGACGGGCTCCTACCTTCCCACAGCCTGCAGAGAGCGAGTAAAGTAATTAAGTGTTTTTCTTAAATGGCCTTTCCAGTTGACAGAAACAGCTGCCCAGGGATACAGTGGCCTCTCCTTCCCTGTTCTCTATTGGCCGATGCTGGAGGGTGCCAAAAGTGACGGAGAAAACCAATGATGGGGCTGCTGCCCTCTCCAAGCAGTCCCCACAGCAGAGCACCTGGAGCAGATGATGGAGGAGGATGGCATCGCTCTGGGGACCTGTGTGTGCCCAGGTCGGCCTGCTCTGTTCATGGACACTGCCCAACACATATGTCCTTGGGTGCTGGTAGCCCTGATCGGGGACAAAAAGAACCCAAACTTTCCTCCTGCCTTGCATGCCCCTCTGTTACACCAATGCACTGTGTCTAAGCGCATCGTTGGTGATGCTTAATGTTCTTTTTCAGTCCAGAGCGTGCACTGCTGCTGCTTGGAGAATGCACTGTGTGAGGGGAATGATAATGCCCTACTGAGCCCTTATAGGCTGGGGGATGGGACAGGGGACACAGGCAAAGCACAAGGGACACCTCCCCCAGACTGGATGGATGAAAAGGTAAGTCGGCAATCTTCTCAGACAAATGAGCAAAACATGTATTTACACATAAAGATGAACTTGGATGCAAAGGGTCCAGTATCAAAACACAAGGACAAAGAAAAAGAAAGAGTGGAGGAAGAAAAAATATAATGGAGACAAGCAGGGGAACTTTCGAAGCAGGCGATTATTTATAAGGTTATAAGTAACTGCTTACATCAGACCCCAAAGAGTTAAGTCCAGTCTTAGCTAACAGAGCCTACCGGTGAGTCCAGAATTCAGCATTATTATGTCAAAGATAATAGCAGCCTTATTACAACAGAGAGCTCCATATACATTAGTGACCACACGCGGTCACCTATCTGAATTTAGCAGTATTTTGTTCACAGAATAATGCTGAATTGCCATTGTTACATCTTAGAATTACACGTTCATTAATGGAAACACAGGATTAGTGGTTCTTCTGTTCAGTGCAAAGTCCCAAATGAAGACTCATTGTGGAGTAGCCCCAAAGTCAGTAATGGCCATCATTAGAAGAACGTGCATCGAAATCGAAGGATCTGTAATTATTTTTACATTTTCCTAGTATCATCTGTGTTCCTCCAAATTGTCCACCGCTCTTGGTGTATTCCGACATCCTTCTGACCTCTCCATGCAAAATTTTATTGCTAGCTGTTCAAAGTTATATTTTCCCAATAGAAAGTTTATTAGCAGCCATTTTGCTTCAAAATGGGCCTCAAATTGTAGTTAACATAAGTTTACTATCATTAAATAGTACACCAAAAATTTAGCCCAAACAAAATCAACCAAGTTCTTCAGAATTTATCATTGGAACAAACATGCTGAGAACAAAGTGTCTTCCTCTTTTGTATTTTAGGTTGTGATCATTTGAGTTGGCCACCCTAATCTAGGGAAAAGGAAAGAAACTGATATATCTGGTGACTTTAAAGAGTTAGAGGGAATAAATGAAATTAAAGATAAGTTTATTTTGGCACAAAAAATTTTTTTCAATCTTTGCATAAGTTTTTTGGTTTGGGGGTTTGGGATTTTTTTTTTGAGAGGTAGAGAGAGTAAGTGAGCTCCCATCTGTTTGCTTACTCCCCAAATGCTTTCAATCGCCAACACTTGGCCAGGACCAAAGCCAGGAGCCAGGAACACAATCCTATTCTCCCATGTTGGTGGCAGGGACCCAGTTATTTGAGCCATCACCACTGCTTACGAGGGTCTGCATTAGTAGGATGCTAGAGAGATACTAGAGGCAATTATCAAACCCAGGCACTGTGATGTAGATACAGGCATCTTTACCAGCATCTTAATTACTAGGCCAAACACTCTCCGTCAAACACAATGTTTTCATAATATGCATTCCCTTTGAATTTTTGAAGTTCCTTCATACACGAGGAAGCTTGGTGGGGAGCAAATGGTTTTGCCAAAGTTGTGTTTATTGCTGTAGACATTCCTAAACCTTTCCTGTATCCAGTTCTCCCTTCCTCTTAGAGGGAGGCTATTTGACAAGCTCAGGCCTATAAAACGGCAGAGGAAGCAGCATGGTTGCTTCTGGGTTGAGTTTAGGTAGAGTATGTGCTACCTGAATCCCTTCTTTTCCCTCTTTGCTGTGTCCTTGTGAAAATCCAACAAGGTGTACACTGCAGCATACTTTTCTCAGTGCAAAGGATAAAAATATGAAGTGCTCCTGAGGCAGTCTTGCCTTGGTGGGATCTCTTAATTCTCAGATTTCTACCAGCTGATGACTCCATCACTAGACTCATCATTTTTTTTCCACTGGATAATGTTAAAAATGCCTTCTCCCCAATCAGAGGATCAGATGCACAGGATCTATCGAGTGAGTGCTTTACAGAAAGAACCAGACAGGGAGGGAAGGAGTGAAGCATGGTTGAGCAAGGTTGAGTCTAAACTTTGTCTAACCAGTGATGGAATGGGGCAACTCTGGAGCATAAACAGAACTGGAGGACTAAGCTACACCCTCCATCTGATGTAAGAGGTCCTGACTTTTATACTCCAATATCAGTCAATGGCTATGGGTCCTCCTAGCCTGGAGGGGCAGTGTGCATTTTCTGGGCAAAGCTATTCCCATCAGGTGAGGAAAGTGAAGTTTTTGGAAAAGCAGAGAATTGATAGTTATTATCTATTGGCACACTAAGCAACTGGACCCTCAGCTCAGGACAGTGGAGCGGAGCAGCACCTACTACAGTCATCACTTGACTGTTCATTTCCACACTCTCCTCACATTGGGCTCACTCCATCAGATACAGTTTCTACAGGACTCTGTGTAACAATTCCTAAGGGAACTTGCAAGAGGATTGAAGGTGGAATAAACTTCAGCCTCCACTGCTGTAGCTGATCCCAAAGCCATCACCAACAACCATCATTTTCCTGTTCTAGAACTGTTTTAGTTGATTTCTTTCTACCACATAACAAAACACCTGTTTCTGGGTAGTTTAGAAAAAGCAAGGATTTATTTATCTCATGGTATCTTATGGTTCTGTAGGCTGGAAAGTCCAAAAGGATGATTCTGGCATCTGATGAGGGTTCTTCTTGCTTATCATAACATGGCAGAGGGCATCACACAGTGAGATGGACCAAGTGTGCTAGTATCGGTCTATCTTCCTGTTCCTATAAAGCTACTGATGACACCATAAGGGCCCTTCCTTGTGACCTCACCTAATCCTAACTACCTACCAAAGGCCCTATCACCAAATATCATTAACATATGACTTTGAGATTAAGTTTCCAACAAATGAATTTGGGGAACACATTCAAACCGTGGTACAAGAACCATCCCTGAGATTCATCAAAATGCCAAACACGGCCCCTTGGCCCCTGTGTGTTTTCAGCACATGATAATCAGGAACAGTTCCTTGTAGGATGGTAGATGTTCTATGTCTGCTTGCCTACAGGCATCAGAAGACCAAAGTGAACAGAGTGACAACCATGCTTTTAAATTAACTGGCACTTTTACTGTATTCCTTGGTGGAAGCAGTCATCTCTGAGAAGCAAGGTATCTAAAAAATGAGAATGAAAATAGAAATTTCCTTAGTCAGTTATGATGATGGAAATGATGAACAAAGCCACTTTTACCTCCTAGACCCAGGTCTTCTACCTCATATGGACACAGCATGTGCAATAGCATGAGTTTGAATAGTCTACCTCATCCTGAGCCAGCCCTCATCTACACCAGATGTCTTATTCAAGTACATGACTCATCTTCTGTTTAGGAGGCCTTTCTACTATTCAGTTTTTTGTTTGTTTGTTTTGCTTTTTTTGAAGATTTTATTTATTTATTTATTTATTTATTTGAGAGGTAGAGTTACAGGCAGAGAGAGGGAGAGACAGAAAAAAAGATCTTCCATTCACTGGTTCTCTCCCCAAATGGCCGCAATGACCGGAGGTAGGCTGATCCAAAGCCAGGAACCAGGAGCTTCTTCTGAGTCTCCCATGTGGGTGCAGGAGCCCAAAGACTTGGGCCATCTTCTACTGCTTTCCCAGGCCATAACACAGCGCTGGATCAGAAGTGGAGCAGCCGGGACAAGAACCAGCACCCATATGAGATGCTGGTGCCATAGGCTGAGGCTTAGCCCACTATGCCACCAGCACCAGCCCCTCCACTATTCTATTAGGTTGTCAGTTTCTAACTAGTGAGGCATGCCATGAAACTAGTGGATCCCATGATCATGGGTCATGTGACACATGGCCACACCTCCTTCGCCATAAGTGAGTCTTTAGTCCAAGAAGATGTTCAGTGTGACCCATTGTCAGCAAATCAGACACTCTGTGAGCCCTTGGAGAGTTTGATGGCCAAGGCCTTGTGGGTAGGAAAGACAAATCCATGTTCGGAATACACGTCAACCTCAGTGAGTATGAATCACTACTCTACACATGTTGGGAAAGGTCACACAGAACAGACACCACCAGTATCCTTCAGATCTAAAACAAGAATTGAAGCTTCACTAGGCTTGCAATGGGTTGTTGCTGGGCCTATAGGACACCTCATACAATGCTCCCATAATTACCCAAGTAAATGTCAAGGGGGTCTCTTTAGGGAAGAACTGAGAAATCTCTACTATATACACTTGCCTCTGTGTTATAGAATTCTTCCTCACTTGACATGACTTTGAATCCTCGACTCGACCTTCAATCAGTGGGGTTATATGTCTGAGAATAGGCTCATTTTCTAACTTGGACAATACATTGTGAGTTCCCATTGGGACTTTGCCTTTCTGCTCTCTTCATTGGTGGGGCTGATGCTATCCAGCTCATGACAGGCAGTTTGGCATTTATTCAAGCAATATCCCATGTTTGGATGCTCTGTCTCTATTGGTGCCAATAGCACAGCAAGAAATGGTTTTCAAATGATATGTAATCCTCTGCAAATGACTTGAGCTTATTTTAGAACCCCAGAGTCTTTGCTGGAACTTCTCTTCAGAGACTTTCTGGAGCCTGTACTCAGTATTGTGTTCTCCCCAGATACTTCTAGGACCATCGTGTCTCCTAGGCCACATAGATCACCAAAGGAGTGGTGTATGTGCACTATAAGAATGTCTCTTGTTCTGTAACCAACACAAAACTTTCAGCCTTTCATGTCACATGATTAGTGAGTTGGAGAAATATTCTCAAGTACAGAATATACTGCCTTTAAAACCCAAAAAGATCTAATAATCTATATTCTTTCTGAATAGTAACAGGTGTAAATATGCATTTATTCCTGGCTTTGTTCCTTACTAAGAACAAGGCACTTGCTCCTTACCTCAGAAAAACTATCTTAGCATGGCCCAGACCACTGCACATCTATAACCTTCACTAATATGGCAGGCCCTGGAGTCTTTGTTGAGTTTATCTCCCGCTATTGGGACCATTTGTCTGGTAAGGCATCTGGAGTATTTGCCAGAGTGGAGCAATGTTTTGCAAAATGTTCGGTCAATCCAGATCCTTTCAGATTATTTTATGACAGAACACATAAAAATCAACATACCTCTGGGGCTTGATCCTGACTCTACAGTGTTGTCCAACCCAGATGGATGCTAACTGCTTCTGTTGCCCCTTCCTCATGGAAAAGAACACGTTCAGCAAATCAGTAATGCATCCCCTATACTTGAGGCTGTGCTAATCTGTTCTAGTAAAAATAGCACATCAGACAAAGCACCTCTAATTGTTGCCATTACTTGGTCAAGTTTGTAATAGTTTGTCATCTTCCATGATCAAACTGGTTCTGCAAGGACCAGACAGGAGATTATGATAAAAGCCACTACCTTTGAGTCATGTGAGTCATGTAGTATAGCACTTATCTCTGTCATGCTTTCTAGGATACTGTGTGCTTTTGAGTTACTGCCCTGATATGGGAAGGAATTTTAGGGGCTTCCATGTTGCTTTTCCCATAACATTAACTCTTAGTCCCTTCCCCATGAAAGACCACCAAGCTCAGTATACTCCCACCAATTATATAATCAAGCCTTTGGGAGATGACCGCCTATTGGTCTATGGACCTAGGAGGCACCGTGAGGTGGATAAGGACCATGACTCCATTTATTATTACTTACCCTATAAAGTCCTCCTCTAACAAGAATCTGATAGTGCTTTGGGTCCCCAGGGATCAGCATCTACTCAGACCGGTAACCAACAACTGGGTATAATCTAGTCTTGAGGGACTAATTACCCAGGTAAATGTCAAGGGGTCTTTTTAGGAAAGAACTGAGCAATCCCTATTGGATACACTTGCCTCTGTATTATAGAATCCTTCCTTACCGGGGCTTGACCTTCAATCAGTGGGGTTATATGTCTGAGAACAGGCTCATATTTCTAACTTGCACAACAGATTGTGAGTTCCCATTGGGACTTTGGCCTTCTGCTCTCTTCATTCTTATTCCTTTCGGAGGCCATATTTCTGAAAAAAATAAACTATAATCACTGTTAGAGATATAAGGTGGGACAAATGGTGAAAAAAGTACAGTTCCTCACCTCATGGAACTCCCCCCTCCACCTTTCTATGATGTGAATATTTGTGTCTTCCTCAAAATTCATGCTGAAAGCTTAACCCCCATCATGTCTCAGCCTTTTGACTAAGATCAAGTGAAATCCTAACCCCTAGGGCAATGATATCAGGAAGTAGGACTTTTGGGTGATTAAGTCATGAAGGCAGAGCCCTCATGAATAGAAGTACTGTTCTTACAAAAGAGACCAAAGAGAAGCTAGTTGGCCCCTTCCACCACATGAAAAGAGAGTGAAAAGATGAAGTTTATGAACCAAAGAGTGGGCCCTCACCAGACACCCATTCTGCCTTGATCCTGGACTTCTCAGGCTCAGACCATGAGAAACAAATTCCCATTACTTACAAGCCACCCTGCCATAACATTTTGTTACATCAGCCCAAATAGATTAAGACAACCTTGTCTTAACTTCCCAGGCTGAAAAATTGGAATACTAAGATGGAGAGTATTGTAGATTCTCAGCGGCTGACAAAGTTGAAAGAAAAAATGACAACAGTAATAACAGTTAACATTGAAAGATTACCATGTGTTCTAAGTGCTTTACCTATGTCATTTGATTTAATCCTCACAACCCTGTGGAATGGGTTTCCTCATTCTATGGATGATGAAATTCGCTTTTAGAGAAATGGCCAAAGTTCAAATCGCCTCCCTAAAGCTGTCTGTGACCAAATAAATACAAGATAAATCAATAGCAAAAAAGAGAATTCAGGTTGAATGATTGGCATTGTGACCAGAGGAGGTCAAATTCTCCAGAACTCCTCACTTGAGTACAGAGTACTCATTTAACTACTTCTTTTTTTATGATTCAAGCTAATCTGGAAATGCCAAGGAGTTTAAAACTCAAGAGATTAAGTCATCTAACTCAACAATTATCCATTGGAAACACCTGCCATGTACTGAGGCTTGAGGGGAAAAATAAAGCCATTCTGTCCTGATGGCTCTTGTGTGCACTGATAGGTAATGAGTCACACAAGAACTAAAGACCTGGTTGTCCAGTGTTTTTCATATCACAGGTCCCAATCCATTAGTGAATCATGACAACAGCCTAATAGGTTTTGACTAAGGTTTAAAAAGATGAAATAGAACTTATTCAAAGTGACTATATAGAAAATACCAGATTGTGTCTTTTGTAGTAAGAATACTGTTTTTGTGAAATTTTATTATTTCAATGAATTAAAATGCATTTCTATACTATTTCAATACTATGGTTGTGGTCAAAAAGCTTGAAAAAAATTGCATAGGACATATGTAAAAATACCTAAGGGAACAACACACAACAGACCAACCTCAGATCAAGAGGCAAAGGAGCCACCAACTTGACAGCATTTGAGAAAAAAAAATAAATGACTAAATCAGAAGTTTAGGGGCCAGAGTTGTAGAACAGCGGGTTAAGCCTCCACCTGTGATGCTGGCATCCCACATAGGAGCATTGATTGGTATCCCAGCTGCTCTGCTTCCAGTCTAGCTCTCTGCTAATGCACCTAGGAAAGCAGCAGAAGACATCCCCAAGTATTTGGGCCCCCCAGAATCCACGTGGCAGTATTTCTAGCCTCCTGGCTTTGGCTGGACCAGCCCTGGCCATTGTATCCATTTAGGGAGTAAACTAGCAGATGGAAGATCTTTCTCTATAGAAAGAGTGTTCTGTATAGATAGAGTGTTTCTCTATCACTCTCCCTTTCAAAATAAATAAATAGTTTATTTAAAAAAACACTTTCTTGGTTATCTGAGATTAACATAAATATTTCTATAGCCTATGGAGTCATATGTCAAAATTTTCTAGAAAGAGGTAGACATAGGGGTACAGCAGGTTGAGCCACCACTTTGAACATCCACATCCCATATGGGACAGCTTCATTCAAGTCCTGCCTCTGCCTCTGATTCAGCTTTCTGATATTGTGCACCTTGGGAGGCAGCAGATGATGGCTTAAGTACTTTGACTCCTGCCATTTATGTGGGAGACCCAGATGGAGTTCCCAGCTCCTGGCTTCAGGATGGCTCAGCCCCAGCATTGCAGACATTTGAGGAGTAAACCAATTAATGGAATTCTCTCTCTCTCTCTCTCTCTCTCTCTCTCTCTCTCTCTCTCTCTCTTTCCCTCCCGCATATTCTTTCTTTCTCACTTTCTCTCTCCCCTTTCCAAAAACAAATTTTGAAAATGGAAGGTTACCTGACACCTAATCCAGAAACATGCTTTTAAAATAGCCCTTTCTTTAAAAAAAAACAGGGTGGGGGGGACGGAATTAAAAGACCATGGGCATTTCCCATGAACTTTATGAACACAGAAACAACAAGGAACCCATTTAGACTTTGACCATGACCATGATGCGGAGACCTCTAGTAGGGATACCTGTGATGCCCAGCGTCGCTGCGTGACCCCGAAGCACTTCACCACCACCATTCCCAGTGCTGAGCACTCATTTCTCCACACTGGGTCCGAGAAAATGGCCGGGGGCACACAGACCTGAGGGGGCAGACTGAACATGAACAACGAGGACCCCAGAGGCTAACATGCCCTTGAAGGAGCTGTCCATGCTGCTCAAAGGCAGGCTTTTGAGACTGCACACGTCGCTGTTTGTTCCTACTTTGCTATTTATATTGGCCGCTGCTCATAAAAACCCAGATCGCTCCTCCATAAGCCACACCACCACATGAAATCTCCTGCTTGACACGCCAGTGTGGGTCCAAAAAAATGTCTAAAATGGAAAGGAGGAAATTTATAAATTTGCAAAGCACTTTTCACTCGGGCAGGGCTCTATATGAGTCACGCTTCGTATTAAAACAGCACCTTCCTTCCTAAATGGTTCTGAGAGCTGCACTCTGCTTATCACAGTCTCCCATATGGGAAGCACCAACAAAGATCCTTCTTACAGACTCCCTGGGGCTCCAGTCCCTAAAACAGGGTTGGATCGGGTACAGCCTGGAGAAGGAGGATATGCACGCTTCTAACCACCCCCGGGACACTGCACTTGCAAAGTCACGAAGCACAGGCACAGCAGGCAATTTTATGCTTGATTCATAAACCAGAGCTCTGAAGGGCGGTGATGTCAGAAACTCCAGTCGCACTCAGCAACCAGAAGGGATCCGCAGAGGGGGCTTTGCAGAAACCGCCCAGGCGTTTTATCCAGAGCTTGCCTAGGCTGTGTCTTTGGCCAGAAGGTTCTTCCCTGCCACTCTGCACTGGCCTCATTTCTTCTCATCCGCCATGCACATGTCACCCTGTCAGAGATCCCCTCCCTGACTTCCTTCCCAAATCAATTCTCTCTCCACGCATCCTGCCCTTCTCCTTCGTGGCACGGATGGCCATGAATAATTATAAATGCTGATCTGTGTGCTGAATATCTGTCTTTGCAGGTGACTGAGGTTCTGTAAGAGCTGCAGGCTTCACCGTGGACACCCAGCACCTGGCCGGCTGAAGACCTGAATGCTTGTTGAAAGAGTGAATGAGTTCTCTTTGTAAAACTGAAACTTTGTTACCTGGGACTTAGCAGGAAGTGGTTGTTTTGCTATCAAATTTTAAGGAGATAATCATGATTCTGAAAATGTTAACTGGTAGATTCACCTGTGTTCATAACAGCATGGTTCACAGTAGCCCAGAGGTAGAAGCCATCCAAGAGTCTGTTAAGGGGTGAACACAAAATGTGGCCAGATGAACAGTCAATGGGATACTATCCAGTCTTTAAAAGCAAGGAAATCTGCTACCTGCTGCAACGTGGATGAACTCTGAGGAGGTTAGGCTAAGTGAAATAGGCCAGTCACAAAAAGACAAACGCTATACAATTCCATTTGCATGAGGTACCTGGAGTAGTCAGATTCATAGCCATAGAAAGAAAACGATGATTACCAGGGTAGGGGAAGGGAAGTATGGGAGTTGTTGATTAATGAGAATAGTTCTAGTTTGGGGAGATGAATACTTCTGGAGATGAATGGTGGTGATCACAGCACAGCTGTGTGTTCAGACACTAATACTCAAGCTGTCCACTCAGAAGGGATCTGTCTTCACTTCTTGTTTTCTGTTTTTGTTTTTTTTTTTAAGATTTATTTATTTATTTGAAAGGCAGAGTTACAGAGAGGCAGAGGCAGAGGCAGAGAGAGAGAGGTCTTCCATCTGCTTGTTCATTCCCCAGATGGCTGCAATGGCCAGAACTGTGCCAATCTGAAGCCAGAAGCCAGGAGCTTCTTCGGGGCCTCCTATGCGGGTGTAGGGGCCCAAGGACTCTGGGCACCCTCCACTGCTTCCCCAGGCCACAGCAGAGAGCTGATCAGAAGTGGAGCAGCCGGGCACCAAACCAGTGCCCACATGGGATGCAGGCACTGCAGGCCCCTAAATAAATAATTTTTAAGTAAATTTTATAATATTAAGTATTTATTGCCACAGAAATGCATGGTTTTGGTGTCCCGGCAGTATGGGGCATATTGTGTATAAATGCTAGCAAACAAATGAGACAAATGTTGGTGACACACCAGGTGAAAGGTTTGAATTCTGGCTGTAGTCGAGCTTTCAGATTTCCTCTTCCCTAGCCCGAGAGACCCCATGTGGAGCCAATGTCCTCCACACAGCAGGTGTTTAGAAATACTCCTTGAATGGGTGACTGGAGAATCTGGAACAACAAAGACGGAATTTTAAATTGTGTTACACTGTTGTGTTTCTGAAAAGAGTGCTTCACTTTCAAAGGTTAAAAAAGAAATCACAATCTTCATGGTGAAAGTTTACAAGATGGCTACCATAATTAACCACAGTTTACAGAGAGGGGTCAGCACCTTGCTTAGGAGCATGCGTCTAGGCTTGGCAGCACCAGATGGCACATTCTTAACCAGAGAGCTGTACCAGCTCTTGGGAGGGCAAGAGAGGGGAGGCAAAGGGAGAGAAGACAAGCTGCATTTCTTAAAGTTTAAAAGTCAGGACACACTTAACTATTTGACCCATTTTAATGTGCACATCTTGATACATACAACTAAGCAAGGGTTCCTGTGTTGTCTCCCAAGCCACATCTTGAGTCTTATCCAGCATAGCCACCTCTTGTTTCCCAGGCTGCTGGCCCCAGAGCCTGCACAGAGTTCCTACCTGCTCCCCTCCACACACACACACACACACACACACACACACACACACAGCCTCACTCACTCTTCCGGTCACAGATGATAACTTCCCTTAACACCCCACAGTTTCCAGAAGGCTGCATTGTTCGGGTCCTCATTTTGCAGCTCCAAAAGACCTCATTTCCTCTGGCTATTCTTTGCTGCTTCCTTAGTTGGTAGGGAACAAAACCAACTCTCCCATTCACCTCTGTTCTGGTTCATTGTCTCTCGAGGAACCTTAAAAATACTCTTAAAGTGGTAAGACACACAGCAGGAGCAGAGGCAGAATACAAGTGTGGTGCGCCTAGTGGTGGCCAAGGCTGTAAGGCAGGTAGGAGTCATGGAGACAGAACTCTACAAAAGAAAAGTCTCGTGGAAGCCACAGAACACAAAACATCACACTGGGTGCACCCATAAGTATCCTTGAACTGGCGCTTATTCTGATAAATGTTTTTATTATTGATGTCAACGTAAGCCAGTTTATATGAAAGAACACTTAGAAACCATAATTTAAAGAGAAAGAGGAAAAGACTTGAGAAGGGGAGGGTCTGTGTTTACTAGCCCTCTGCTCTCCCGGAGATGTAATTTATCACCCTTGCTAGGCTGTCTGCCTGGTCTGTATTCCTCTAACACGTCTGAGGAAGGCTTCCTATGCCTAAGAGAAACGGCATTTGTGTTCCTCTGGGCAGACACGGGCAGCTTTGTGCTAGCGTTTCCATTATGCTAGACAGACGGGTTATGTTTTTTTTCCTCCTCTCTGAATTCTGGCCATGGCCTGACAATGCAGAGCAGCTCGCAGTAAAGGTGAGACAGGGCAGTCACCTGGGGCTGGCAGCAAGGGCCCAGGGTCGTTGCACAGCTGTTCTCCAGGATCAGATTCAGCACGCACTGGCAGTCCCTCTCCTGCCTTAGAGCGTCTGGCTGGAGATGCAAACAGTGGAAGGAAACAATGGGCTGTGGTGATTTTGAGCTCTTGAGGACACTTCAGCCTTGGTGAATGAGGAGATGCGCACTCTGCTCTCCTGCTCCCCTCCATCATGGTGCTTAGAGAATGGAAGGCTGTAGTTCTCAAAAGACAACTGAAGATCAAGTTCAGAAGCCCTGTGTATGCTTGAAGCAATTTGCATCTTTATTTTCAGCCTTAAACAAATTTCAGAGTAACTGAAAAATCAAAAACACCAGAAAACATAACTGTATCATAATAACAGGATCACATAGAAACTGATTTTTTTTTACTATATATATATTTAAAGGTTGGGGGGTCCCTTCTGTTGGTCCACTTCCCAAATGTCCACAGCAGCTAGAGCTATGCTGGGCCACAGCCAGGATTTCTCCATGTCTCCAAGTGTTTACCAGAACCCAGTTACTTGAGCCCTCACCTCTGCCTCCCAAGGCCTGCATGAGCAGGAAGCTGGAGTCCAGAACTAGACCTTGGAACTGAACCCACTCACTCCAAGGTGTAACCTGTGCATCTTAGCTGCTTTCAAAATCAACTGATTTCTCAAAAATGTATCTTTTCAAATAATATTCTCCATGTTTTTCTTTAATCTCCAGATTATCGTTTGAATAAAAGACTATTAAAAGGATTAGGTCTAATTGTCAGTCTGAGAAAGTAGACTGTGTCCACTATGCAAAACATCTAGAAACACAGGGAAAACAGTGTGTTTATCATGCTTTTATCCTACATATCCTGATTTTTTTGGATCACCTGTACAAGAGACTTCAAAATGTTTATAGAAAATGGAATTAAAAGATAAGTTTATTTTGGTGCAAAAATTCTTGAAATCCATGAATATAAAGGGTCTTCTAAAAGTTCATGAAAAATGCTTACACTGAAAGAACTATGCATAGATTTCAAAAAAGGGCTTTTGGCACCAAAATAAACTTTTTTTAAGATTTATTTATTTATTTGGAAGGCAGAGTTACAGAGAGAGAGAGAGAGATCTTCCATCCACTGGTTCACTCCCCGAATGGCCATAACAGCCGTGACTCAGCCAGGTGGAAGCCAGGAGCTTCTTCTGGGTCTCCCATGTAAATGCAGGGGGCTATGCACTTAGGCCATCCTCTACTGCTTTCCCCCAGGCACATTAGCAAGCAACTGGATCAGAAGCAGAGCAGCCAGGACTCGAATCAGCACCAATATGGGATGCCAGGACAGCAATCCGGGCTTTAACCTGCTGAGTCACAGCCCCAGCCCCAATAAACTTTTCCAAGAACTTTTTTAAGAGCCCTCATATTTTTCACATTTTAAAAAAGTTCTTCTTTTCCTTCCTGCAGCCACTGTATTGGTTTTCCCTTGGGAACTGCTGAATTCAACTTCACAGACAGCAATTGCAAGGAAAATCAAGTCTCACTCAGATTTTTATTAGAAGTTACACCTACTCTTATGATACAATGAAGTGGAGTTCACCAAATAACATATGAGGCAGCAACCATCAGAGAACTGGTAAAACTTCTGCAGGATTTGACTTGCATGTGAAATTTGCAGCAACTAAACCCATGGAAGCAGAAAGTACAACGGTGGTGAGAGGCTGGCTGGTGTGGGGACAGTGAAGAGATGCTGGCCAAATGGTGCCAAATTTCAGTAAAGTGGAAAATGTTTTTAAAATCTATTGCACAGCATGATGACTGCACTTAATAACATTGTATATTTCAAAGTTCCTAAGAGAGTAAATTTAAATGTGGTGGATATGTCAATCAGCTTTATTGAATCTTTCCATTTCAGATATTAAAGCATCATATTGTACCCCATAAATACACACAAGTATAATTTGTCACTTTACAATCAATTGATAGATACAATTGGCAAAGCTTCTTATCTAGGTATCCCAAATATTCCAAGGTCATTTCTGGCTTCTCAGGCTCTGGGTAAGGAATTGTTGACTTCTAAAGCCTGGAGCTATAGGCCCAGGGTAAAATTCGATATGATCCTAGCTCTGGACTCCCTCCTTGAATTTGTGGTTGACTGGGTAGACCTCACAGAGCTGTCACTGACAAGATGAGCAGAAAAAGGACTACTTCTCAACCTCAGTTACTCAGTCCAAGGTGCTAAGACAGGAATTATTTGCAAGATCCAACCACTGGTCACAGAGTCAAAACTTCGGACTATCTTGTTGATGGATGTAAATGTCATTTGTATTGTGACTTGTTGAGCAGTAGCCAGTGGCAAAGACCCTATGCAAGCAGAAGTGACACCACAGGTGTTGAGGAAGGTAGGGTGTCAACCAAATCTGGCCAACACATGACCAGGTTGGGGACAGCTCCTCAACAGTGTCATACGTGCCTGGATACAGAGATAATGAGGAAAGACTCACTTGCACTCATCCCTGGCAGAAGGCTTCCATCCTCACCTGTGATAGGTCAGGGATGAAGGCATCTCTTGTGGGAAACTATCTTGGGTCTTTGTTCTCTCCTGGATCCACTTCTGTTTCTCCCCTCTCTGAGCTATGCTCCTGGAGGCTCTGTCTTACTTGGTCCACGTCTGTCCCTATGCAGAGAAGAAAAGACAGGAATTCCTCCGGTTGGGCACCGTGGCATTCAGCAGGAGAACCCCTGTGTGGTGCCGGATGACATCTCTGGGTCATCCTCCCCACCATCTGCCATGTGACTTTGTATTAACCTTCCCTGTGGACCCTGTACTTCCCACCTGTCCATCCTGGGCCCAAGCCTGGGACTTGTTCTAGGCAATGGCACAATGCAGAGATAATACAAGCAAAGGCTGTACAACTGTATGCTCTTTTGCATGAGAAGAATACACCAGAATCAGAACCATTTGGACCAGAGCTCAAGTTCTCCAACTTGTGAGAACTAAGAAGTGGCTATACTTTGAAGTTCATGAATTGCAATAGATAATATTTTGAGGAGATGGCTTATCTCCTCACTACAGCCTATTGTGTTGATCAATTGCACTATGATTTTATTTAATAAAAGATGCCTCTAAGCAAAAAGGCACTGGAAGGAGAAATAAATAAACTCTCATCCCAGATTGAATACATGCATCAGACAACAACTCTGTGCCCCATAATATGGACGACTTTGAAAAAATAACCATTCACCTATTCTCTGCCCTGCCTCTGTGGTCTTCCCTTGCAGGATTTCACATGCTAGATGCAAAAATGGAAGAAATACTTCACACAGAGAAGAGTCATCCTCTGGCTTCCTCTCTTCAAAGTCCGACTTTTCTTTACAGTACAGAAACATGCACTGTATCCCCAGATTCCCCAAGGGCTAAATGACAAAGACAACAGGCATCAGCCCATTGGTCAACACCATAAGAAGCTTCATCCCATGGGTTACCCACATAGGGTGATCAGAGTGGCTTCAGAAAAAGACTCATACACATAAGTTATCAAAGGCAGAGCAGCAAGACCCTAGTAGAGCAGAGCTTGTCACAGAATCTGGCCTCCACCCTCTTGCTGGCACTTGGTCTGAGAAAATGGAGCATTTGATGACCAAAGGAGGAAGACCACGGAGCAGGAATGTGTGAGCACACAGCTGAGCCCTCCACCCTGATCCTCACCTGCTTCCTTCACCCTTGATGCCCTGACTATCCCGCAGGTCTCTGTGTTGCCTCCCAAGTGGACCCAGCCCTGACTTAACCAGAGCAGAGTTTTGTCACCCTTGATACACCATATACTTCCCAGTCCTGGTCTCAGCTTTCCAGGCCAGCTATTTCTGGCTGAGTGATGCAACTTGCTCCCCGTACTCAGTCCTTTAACACACAATGTCTCCGACCCTACATGGAGATTGTGTTTCCTTGTCTAAAAACCAAATTTCCACCACTGTATTGTCCCTATATTTTATCTCCCCCTCCCCCACTTCAGTCTTTCAACCTAAACCCAGGAAACCCTCAGTCTTCTATCTCCTCTATCATACAATCTTTTTTTTACAACTTTTCCTCTGGTCTCTTCTTTCACTTAAGATATATACCAGCTCCTGTTTTCTTGCTTCAACTGCATTTTGTTCCTCATGAAACCCCACCTGTTCTATGGAGAATTACATTGGCAAAAGCCACTAATCACCCTGTCCCCATTCTGTATTGAATTATTTATGCCACCCGTGCTGCTAGGTTTCAAGTTCCTCAATGGCCAGGAACTCTGCAATTTGCCTGGTGTATTTCCTTTGCTGTGCACTTCTGTATAATGACAGAATCACAATGTGAAGCCAGAAGGGGTAAAACGACAGTTTTTGTCAACGGCGCAGAGAAAAAATGGGGTGTTGTGGATTATTCTGATTCTTTTCAGTTTAACAGTGCCACAGAAGTCACCCTTTTAGTATTTTGCTCTGGACAAGTCTTGGTGCAGAGACAGACCAAAAAGGAGTTTGAGGCAGGGGTCGGGTGGGGCAGGGTCGTCTTCCTTGGGAGAGGGCACAGGTAAGGTTGTGCAGAGGGCTGCAGATGCTGTGTTACACGAGGGGCTTCCGGATGACTGAGGCCAGACCAGGAGGTTTGCCAAGGAAGGCAAAGCCAGAGTGTCTCCTGCCTTCCAGTGACCGCCTCGTCCCTAGTCCATCCTCATCAGGCCTTCATCTTCAGCCCGAGAACCAGATGCCCAGGTACCAGCCCTGCATTTTACCCAGTGCTCTTCTGACAGAATCTCTCCTTCCTCCCCGTGTCATCAAAATTCTCTTCTGTCTGGGGCCGGCGCTATGGTATGACAGGTAAAGCCACCGCCTGCAGTACCAGCATCCCATATGGGCGCCGGTTCAAGTCCCAGTTACTCCACTTCCGATCCGGCTCTCTGCTATGGCCTGGGAAAGCAGTAGAGAACAGCCCAAGTCCTTGGGCCCCTGCATCTGCGTGGAAAACCTAGAAGAAGCTCCTGGCTCCTGGCTTCAGATCAGTGCAGCTCCAGCCACTGCAGCCATTTGAGAAGTGAACCAGCAGATGGAAGACCTCTCTCTCTGCCTCTCCTTCTCTCTGTGTGTAATTCTGCCTTTCAAATAAATAAATACATCTTTAAAAAAAAAGAATTCTCTTCTGTCAACTATAATAACTTCAATTTGCCAGGTTGCTCAGAACTTTGCAGACTTGGGGCTTAAATAAGCAATCTCATTAAATCCTCACAAGAACCACACAATGACTTCTGTGTTACTATTATCTTCATTCTACAAAGAAACTGGAGCCTTAACAGAGTTCATACCTGGGTCTGGTGGTGTGGCACAGCAGGTAAAGCTGCCTCCGGCAGTGCCAGCATGCCATATAGGCACCGGTTCTAGTCCCAGTTGCTCCACTTTCTATCCAGCTCCCTGCTAATGCACCTGGGAAAACAGTGGAAGATTGCTCAAGCGCTTGGACCCCTGCAGCCCTGTCAAAGACCTGGAAGAAGCTCCTGGCTCCTGGCTTTGAATTGGCCTAGCTTCTGCCATTATGGCCCATTTGGAGAGTGAATGAGTAGAAGAAAGATCTCTTTCTCTATCTCCCCCTCTCTCTCTTTCTGGAACTCTGCTTCTCAAATAAATAAATAAATAAATATTTTTTAAAAAGAGAGGGAGAGTTCATTCTTCATCCAAAGTTACAAACCCAGACACAGGTGTACTGCTCTGTGGTTCTCCTTCACTGACTTTAACAAAGTATTTGGACAGTGTGGCTGAGCAATATGATGACTTCCAGGTGGTAAAAGAGTCATCGTTTTAGACAGGAACCTTCTCAGAACCTTGAAGAACTTGGTATTGGGTATACAGTACGTGCTCAATAAATATCTGTTGACTAAATGAACAAGCATTCTTTTGGCAGCCTACTTCTCTTCATGGGGTATAGTCGCACCCTATGGTAGATGGGCCACCATAGTCTAAAAGCCTGGAGGAGGCCAGACTTTGTACAATAAGAACAAATCACTACGTTCGTAGCAATACAAACATCAAGCGTGCAAAGATGTAGTCACCATTATTCTCCTGCACCAAATGTAATCACCTCTCTAGTTCCCCATTTCCACTGATGGAAAAGTTAATCTTGACACAAGCATTGTGACATAGCAGGTCAACCCGTTATCCAAAACACCGGCATCCGATGTGGGTGCCAGTTCGAGTCCTGCCTGCTCCACTTCTGATCCAGCTCCCTGCTAAGGAGCCTAGAAAAGTAGCAGAAAACGACCCAAGTGCTTGGGCCCCTGCACCCACTTGGGAGACTCAGATGAAGATCCTGACTCCTGGCTTCAACCCAACCCAAGCCTGGCCATTGTGGCCATTTGGAGAGTGAACCAAATATAGAAGATATCTCTCTTTCTCTAAATCTGACTTTCAAATAAATAAATCAATCTTATAAAAAAGATATTTTTGCCAACCCATAACAACTCAGTGAACTCTAGACCTCTAGACTTTTTCATCAAACATTTTTGTGCAAAAACTCCACTAACTCATAATTCACTCACCCTGCCTTTTCAGTCTCTTATCCCTAAAAGTGATCTAAGTTTCATGGAACAGAGGGGCTGGTGTTGTGATGCAGTGGATTAAGCCACTACTTATAATGCCAGCACCCCAACATCCCATATCAGAGGGCCTGCAAGATGGTCCAGGTTTTTGGGCCCCTGCCACCCCTGACTCCTAGCTTCAGCCTAGCCCAGACCTAGCAGTTGTGACCATTTGAGGAATGAACCAGCAGGTGAAAGATTTCTCTCTGTCTTTATCAATCTCTCTCTCTGATGCTTTGCCTTTCAAATAGATAAATCATTAAGTTCTACAGAGAGGAATATTTCTTCTAAAATGATTTCTGAATGAAATGCATTACACCTATGATCCTGTTAAGGTCTAGGTGGAAACGGGTGTGTGAGCCTCTGTGGTCAGCAGACAGCTGCCTGGCCCAGGTACATGGGCACGTGCACGTATGTGTGCGCACACACACACACACACACACACGGTCTATCATTACTGAAGGAGCATTGTCAGCCAGTGGAGGCACAGTGGCAACGTCATGGAGGAGTGCAGAGAAGTCTGGGATTTCTGTAGGGACGCCTTAGACGTGAGTCATCTTCTATACTTTTCCAAATCTAGGACAGGTGTAGGAGGGCCATCCCTCCCAGGAAACTCTCACAGCTCCTAATGCAATTTGCAGCAGTCCTAAAATCACACTGACTGGGCCAAGTGGGAATTAAAATCACCCTAGACCTGCACCCGTGGTTTGCATCCTATATTGGTTCACTGTGTTCGTTCCCTTAACTAATAGTTTTGTGATTTAACAAAATCAAACTTTATTTCACACACAAGAATTAAGTTCAACTGCAGGGCAGTCCCTTTTGTTTCATGGTTCTCCCATCATCCAGCAGGCAAAGGAAAGGGAAGGATAAATGCTCCCTTGATTCTTCTAGAAGCTGCTCTCTTGCCCGCCTCCCTCTGTTCTTCCCCACATTTGACCCAGTTTCCTGCTGTGGCTGCCAGGGCCTTACAGCCACCCAGCTGCTCACAGGGGACCATGCCTCGCTGGCACCAGATGGAAACTCATGGTGGCCTGAGAGCTTGGAGGTTGAAAGCTGAATGTCAGTGGCAAAAAGACCCAGATGAGAGCCCTCGGCTCTCCTCCTAGCTGCGTAACCTTCAGCTCCTTACTCAACTGGTGGCAATTGTTTGTGAAACAGAGATAGCATCTCCCTCAGAGGGTTGCACCAAGGCACACATAAAGCTTGTGTTGCATGCTTGATAAACATGAGCCATCCAGTTTATGGCTGTCTCCTACACCAACTACATAGGATCAAGAAGCTTGGCCTGAGAATTCACAGATGGGTGACCTTGGGGAAGTTCCTCGACTTCTCCGCCTTGCAGCCCAAGCCTATGTAAAATGAGAGAACGCTGCAAGATCCCCCTGGAGGCCAGAGCAGGCTGACTCCAGAACACAATCAACTCAGGCAGTGGACAGGAAGGAGAAGAAAATCAACCGAAGGTCGTGGTTTCAAACAGAAACTCTGTTCTGGGTTCTCTGCAAATCCTTTGTCAACCAGAACCTAAGTGTTGGCCCCCTGCAGCTTATCAGCGTTTCTTTGGCAAGAGTTTGCTAAAGGAGACTTGGTGAACAAGAGAGCCACGTGACCTCAACAGCTACTAGCAACATTATCTGGCTCAGCAGAGTCAAGACAGCCATTCTGGGACCCGGCCATGAGGGAAACTCACATTGAAAGGCCGAGGGACCTGTAGAATGGAGATAGAGGTGACCTGACACCTCGGCCGTGGCCCGGGCATCTTCTACTCTCAATCCTGTACTTTAATGCCTGGAATTCTAAAAGCCCTGTCGTCACTAATTTATTGGGTATTCATTGTAATTATCTCACTTGTAATGAATTCATTTGGTATTAATTTCGATGTCATACGTACGGTACTTTCATAAGAATTACCGTATGATTCAGCATCAATTAATCTACCTTTAAGTGAAATGTTAACAATCAATTCATATTACGTGGATGCTTAAACCACTGGCAGAGCCTTTATTATAATTACTATTATTTATGAACTGTGCAAGGTATTTTCGAAAATGTGCATTCATGGGTTTCTCTCTCACCTCCTTCTCCTATCTATACATCACAGCTGTCTGGCCAAATAGATTTGTCTAATCAATACCTCACTGTCCTTATCTTTAAAGATGTCACCTTGTGTTTGTGGCTGTTAGCCCGTCATTACACCTAAAGATTTCTGAGTTGCTTCTAGAGCAGAAAAATGTCTTATATTTTTTCACCATATTTATCTCAAGCACAATCCAGATAGGAAAAATGCTGGGATCTTTTCTATTAAACTATGAAAATATCCTTTTGATTGATTAACACACCTTATCACAGAGTGGTCAATTCACCAATAAAACAAAATCCTGTTTTTAAATAGGAACATTACAGTTAGATTACCTTGAAGGCAATAATATTTCAAGTCATGTGACTTCATATGAGTGTAGTTGGTATGTCACCACAAGTATCCTGATGACAAGAGAAAAATGAAAAATCATGCATATATTTGTCATATCCTATCCAGACACTGGGTACTGAACACACCCAGCTCAACAGCTCCCCAGTGCAAACAGGAATAGAAAAAGACAAGACACATTCCTGCTAGGAAAAGATATTCAGAAATGAATTATGAAATGATAAATTATAAGGCTGACACTTCTCAACTTGATGTTAAAGACCTCAGCAGCAAAAGAGAGTTTATTTTTAAGTGGGTGGACTTAACTTATGTAGGTGCTTGAGATATGAACCCAAGGCAAGGGTGATATACATATAAAACTTTGACTTGGACAACTCATTTCATTCATTTTATTAATTCTTGACATTTGATTAGCCTTCCAGTATTTAATTCCCAATCCCAAGAGCAAATAACCTATATGTACTGAATTCTTTTTTAATTCCACAGATGTGTGTGTGTGTGTATGTAAAACACAACTTAACACAGGGCAGTGAACAGTTTATTATAAAATACAGGATCCATATTGATGCACATTCTTGCTAGCTTTCCTTGGGACCCCAGCCTAAGCCTTCTTAAGAGACATACTGCTTGTCTATCTCGTGGGGTATGACAATGTAATATATATGACCATCGTTTTCATTCCCCTCATGCATTCTTTGCCCTGTTGAAACAGAACTGAGATGGTAATCAGATGAAAACTCAAACTGATTTGTTTATTACTGAAGATGTATTTAAGGCTGTCACCATGACCTGTATCCATCAGTAACCTCACACATTGTTAAAGGAACACCAGTAACCATGCCTGACATTTTTCAAAAACCCTGCCAACTTTAGTAAAAAGTCTACATAAAAATGTATCTCCTGGGCATTGGATTATAACTGGAAAAGCCACTGCCTATGATGCTGGCAACCCATATGGGTGCCTTTTTGTGTCCAGCTGCTCCACTTCCAATCCAGCTCCCTGCTAATGTGCCTGGACAAGCAACTGCAGATGGCTCAAGTGTTTGGGCCCCTGCTGCCCATGTGGGAGACCCAAATAAAGCTCCTGGTTGCTGGCTTTGGCCTGGCCTAGCCCTGGCCATTGTGGCCATATGGAGAGTAAACCCACTGATTGAGAATTTCTCTGTCTGTGTCTCTCCCTCTTTCTCTATAATTTTAACTTTCAAATAGATAAATAAATAAATCTTTTTAAAAAATGTATTATTGCTTTGCTCTACTTCTCTACTACCTTCCTGTCCATTTTGAAATTTACTTTAATTTTGTCCACATTAAAGAAATCGAAAATAAAAACACTCTGCCACCTTTTTCAGTGAGATTGAGACTTGATTTGACTTTGAACTGTCTACTTACCAAGCAGAATGCAAGAGCAGGGGCCAGCACTGTGGCATAGCCAGTAAAGCCGCTGCCTGTAGTGTTGGCACCCCATATGAGCGACAGTTCAAGATTTGGCTGCTCCGCTTCCCATCCAGCTCTCTGCTATGACCTGGGAAAGCAGTAGAAGATGGCCCAAGTCCTTGGGCCCCTGCACTCGTGTGGGAGACCCAGAAGAAGCTCCCGGCTCCTGGTGTTGGATCGGCACAGCATCAGCCATTGCAGCCAACTGGGGAGTGAACCAGCAGACGGAAGACCTCTGTCTCTCTGCCTCTCCTTCTCTCTCTTTGCAATTGTGACTTTCAAATAAATAAATAAATCTTAAAAAAAAAAAGAAGAGAACATGAATCAATAATTTTAAAAAACAGAATGCAAGAACAAAGAGTCGGACCAATGGTTCTTCTTACCTACTAAACCAAATCTATCATCAGTGCTTATTGTGTTCTCCCGATGACAAGTGACTAGCTTCTTTGAGGTTACTTGAAGACCACATAGGATCAACTCAATGCCCTTGGCATCCAGCAAAGCACTAGCGTTGACTCAAGCTCTCCCTGGGGGAAACAGCTGCGTTGATGAAAAGACCGATCAAGCAAGTCTTTAAAGAGCATTTATTGGTGAGGCCTCTCCTTTCAAGTGCGTGAGCAAGAAGCTCTCACCTGAGCCTTCCGTCTGGGTGACAGACAGGTGCATCAATATCTCTGGGATTAAGTTCGCAGGTCCACAGAGTTTAACTGTTAAGGGTTTGCAAAAGAGACACAGGAAGCGTCCAGTTTGTCGGCAGGAAAGGATCCTGACATGTGCAATCAAATAGAAGATGGCTATTTCTGGGTTTGGGCATGGTTTATGCATGGGGATGCTGCTCCACAGACTTCAGTGCCATGCGGTGGTTTACCGAGGACTCAGTAGTTAGGTCAGGCAGAGCCTCCCTGGGTGCCCGTGAGGAATTCCCCCTCAAAACACCCCATTTCTCTGCCTGGGAAGGTGTTACCAGATGAGTAGGATTTGTTTAAACTCAGATACCTTCATGTTAATGGTTGGTGGATTAAGGGTGGAGACTTGATGCAATGATGGTGTCTGAAGGGTGGAGCCCGTGGGAGGTGTTTACGTCAGTGGGGGGCGTGCCCTCTTGCAAGCGGTTGGATTATGTGTGTTCAAGTTCCGCCTAGGTTCTGTCTCCCTGCTGCCTGAGTCACCCTGTGGTCATGCCTCCACATCCACCTAACCAGCCTGCATCATTGGACAGCTGCTCCTGTAGCCTCCTACCATGAGCTGAAATAAAACTTCTCTTTCCCAAAGAAGCTCTTGTTGGGTATTTCTGTTAAAGTAAAAACAAGCAGACCAATACAGGAGGTGAGTTCTTCAAAATAACAGGAGTTGGGGCTGGTGCTGTGGCACAGTGAGTTAAAGCCTCATCCTGCGGTGCCGGCATCCCATGGGGAATGCCGGTTCAAGCTCCAGCTGCTCCTCTTCTGATCCAACTCTCTGCTGTGGCCTGGGAAAGCAGTGGAAGATGGTCCAAGTCCTTGGGCCCCGGCACCCGTGTGGGAGACCCAGAAGAAGCTCCTGGCTCCTGGCTTTGGATCAGCTCAGCTCTAGCCATTGTGGCCAATTGAAGAGTGAACCAGCAGAATGGAAGACTTCTCTCTCTGTCTCTCTGGCTCTACCTCTCTCTGTAACTCTGTCTTTCAAACAAATAAAATAAATCTTAAAAAAAAAAAAAAAAAACCTGAAGTTATATGGGAATACACAGATGACTGAGTTAACTTTCTCACCTTCTCTGTTAGTTTGCTAGGGCTTCCAGAACAAAATGTCACAGCCCGAGTGGTTTCAACAGCAGAAATGGATTATCTCACATCTAGAGGCTGAAGTCCAGTATCGAGGTTGGGTTGGCTGCCTCCTCTGGGAAAGTGTGAAGGAAAGATGGTGCCAGGGCATCATCAGCCTGCATAACCAGCCTGCATCGGACAGCTGATCCTGTAACCTCCTACCGTGAGTTGAAATAAAACTTCTCTTTCCAGCCTGCCTCTGCTTGGCTTACAAGCAACCATCTCCCGGCTGTGTCTTTACATTGTCTTCTGCACCTGTCTGCGTCCAAAGTTCATAAAGACGCCATATCGGATTAGAGCCCGCCTTACTGACCTCACATTAACTTAGCCATTTCTACAAAGACCCTGTCTCCAAATCAGGTCTTATTTGGAGATTTCAGGGTCTAGGACTTCCACATCTGAATTGAGAGGGTGGAGCTGCGGGGGAAGCCACACCACGCAACTTTCCTTTAGGTGTTTTGGTTTCACACCCACAACCTCTTGGTTACTTTGTTTCTGGTTTTCTCTATGAAAGCATAAAGGAGAGCTGGTTTCTGATGGTGTTTCTCCACCAAAACCCAATAAAGAAAAAAAAAATCACCAGATGAGTTGCCGTAGCATGCTTGGGCGAGGCCGTAGTACTCAGCGTTAAGTACTAAGGAGACCGATGGGGTGAGACCACTGACACCTGGGCCAGCACGCTGGGAAGCCCTGCAGCACCTGGCTGGATGCAGAGCAGGACCACTCCCCCTGACAAATCTGCAATCAAAGTCGCCCTTAGTGATCAAGATAACAGCACTAAGTTGGCATGACCTACAAGGCCAGGATATTCAGAATTTGCCTTCGGTTAACAGGGGAAGTAAGAGGATGCCCTCGTGAACTCCAAACACAAGCAAAAGAGTCTTTGGCGCTTCCTCACACCACCCAGCAGCAAGGAGGAAGGCTCCCAGGCAGTCTGGGATTTCTCTGTCAGGTGCAACCCCAGAAACAAGGCCCCCTAGCACCTTCTGGTCGGCTCTTCCTGCCTCAGATGAAGGATTTTACTTGGGTTTGACTCTTGCTTGTAGAACATAACGATCTCCAAATCTTGGGATTTGTAGCCTATCATGTGCAAAAGAACCACAAACTGTAGGCTTCTGCTTCCAGTCTGGCAACTTGTGCCTTGCATTTCTTTTCTGCACAAACATCTAAAGAAAATGCTTGGGTATATGGGAATGGCGGGGTAAGGCAGGGGGACAGTTTTCCTTCGAAGGTCAGGAAGACGAGCTCCTTTCGAAGATGAGAAAAACGCATGAACAATACTAAGCCATGGGGCTGGGGATGTGCACTGAACTTTTTCGAAGGGGTCATAGGAGGGATATTCACAAGGTTTGTGGAGGGGTGGGTGCTTGGTTCTGATGGTGTCTGCGTTTGAGTCTCAGCTCTGCTTCTGATTCCAGCTCCCTTCCTGGGAAGGCAGCAGATGATAGCTCATGTGGTTGGGTCCCTGCCACCCACAAGGGGGACAAAGATTGAATTCCTGGTTCCCTACTTCAGCCTGACCCAGCCCTGACTGTTGTAGGCATTTGGGGAGTGAATCAGTACATAGACGATTTCTCTCTCTCTCTCTCTCTCTGTCTCTCTCTCTGTCTCTCTCTTTCTCTCTTTCTCTCTTTCTTTCTCTCTCTCTCCCTCTCTTTCCCCCTTTCAAATAAAAAAAAATTATGGACAATGCATAGTATAGAAAAACAATACACATACTCCAAATTTTTTTGCACCAAAGTAAACTTAAGTTTTAACTCCACTTTCCACGAATTTTTAAAGCCTCTTTGTTCGTATGTTCTCACTCAAAGATATTCGTGGCAAAGTGATGGTATCATCACAGTCCTGAGAAAGCACAAACAGACCATCCTGAACTCAGCAAAAAGCCTACACCACCATCTGTTGCTGTGTTGAAACATGTGACCGGGCAGTTGGGACAAGAGCCGGAGACAAGTGCAAGGCACCCTGGAACTCAGAAATGCACCTCCTCCGAGCCCTGAGCTTAGAAACCTAGAGGAGGAAAGGAAGTTCCTGGGAGGCTGTAGGGAAGCTCCGATTATTATATTCTTCAGAAGGCGAGAGAGCGCTGAGTGCACGTTTGTGTAACTTTACCAAAGCGAGACAGATCAAACAAAGGCGAAACGGAAGTTTGAAGGAAGGAATATTCTCAAGCTGTTTTCAAGGGATAGCCCTTCCCCTTCAACTCACACAGCTCTTGTCATACAGCTCAAATCTTGACGATTTGCTAAACTATAATTTAATCGACAAAAATTTAAACCAGCCTCTTAAATGACATAAGGCTTGCGCTGCCCCGCGTCCACCTGAATTCGACTCCGTGTCCCAAATGTTAAAGGGGAAGAAGCGCTCTGAAATAAGACAGTCTCCTGTGAAACACAACACATGGCAACACTGGTCATTGTCTTTATCTGAGGGACGTCCGGCTGCACTGTCTGTGACACAGCGAACGTCGCCTGCAAACGGCAGCGTGCGTGAGCAGGGGAAGGCTTTGGGGTAAGAAGGACAGGCTTTCCTGCATGCCGGACAAACCGCAGCTCAATTACATCATCTGGACTTTAATAAAGAAGAATGGGAACCGCGGAACACGACCAAACGTGTTGGATTTGCAGCAGCCAGTCTCTGTGGGCTGTTCCCGAGACTTCAAGCCGGCCCTCAATGACAAAGCCCAAGGGAGCAGTTAGCACAGTAGCCGAGAGCCCCGTGCCGCCTGTGATTTCTGCAGCGTCTGTACGACGTGGCCACCCTGGCTTTCCCTGCCGCTCTGCACCCCCTCCACCGCCCCCGCAACTCCCCGGCGGCCGGCGGCAGGTGGTCGGGAGGTCCCCGGGCAGCGGTGCCAGAAGCAGCCGGCAGGTGGCGCCCCGAGCCACCGGCTGGGCCCAGCGAGCCGCGGGCGGCTGAGGACGGCAGGGCAGGCGAGGACTTTGATTCATAAAAAACATAAATTGTACTTGATGAACAATAATAATAAAGGAAATTGACTACTGGGCACCATAGAGATGAATTTTTAAAGCCCAGAAATCAAGTTATTTGAGATTATTTAATTTAATTTACTAAATTTGAGTAACTGTGCGATGTAATGGTGCATGGCGTGGTATTTAGGTTTTATAGCTTCTAAATGCTTCTCTTTAGGGTGATTGCACTCGGTTGCACGGTCGCCAGAGAACTCTGTCCCCATCTCCAAGCTGTGTAAACAAATTGAGGAGAGAATAATTACCCACTGAGAGAGAGGCGGGGACAGCCTACTGAGGGCGGAGAGAGCGATGGCTACAAAATGTCCCCTTTCAAGCTAATACACTGCCTCAAAAGTACTCAGAAATCAGCGCTGGAAGCTCCATTCGTATAAACCCGGCAGCCAGGCCCAGTCTAAGGGCTTTCTTGTGGGTGAATCCCCATCTCTTAATAAAAAGATCTGTCGTTGTGTTTACATTCCCACCCAATTTTTTTTGTTAGATGTTTATTTATTTGAAAGTCACAGCAATGCAGAGAGAGATAGAGATCTCCTAAGGGCTTATTTGCTCCCCAAATGCAGGCAATAGTCCAGGGGTGGGCCAGGAAGAAGTCAGGAAGGAGCCTGGAACTCCATCCAGGTCTCCTTCATGGGTGGCAGGGGCTCAAGTACTTGAGCCGTCAGCTGCCGCCTTCCAGGGTATGTGTGAGAAGGAAGCGGAACCGGGAAGCAGAGCCAGGACTCCAGTTCTGGCACTCCAGTGTGGGGTGCAGGTGTCTGCTGTACCACAATGCCACCCGAGCTCACATGCTGTAAACTGAAGAATTTGTATTTACAGCAGCTTCCCCACTGACAAACTAGAGACTGCAAAATCTACAATCTCGTCATTTGATCAAAGAACATTTTTCTTGCAAGCAAATACAAAAATTGCTGTCACGCACATGCTGCTCACACACATTGTGTGTCCGTATGAGAGGGCATGTGTGTGTACATGCACATGTGTACTAAGGCGAATCCTGATGCGAGTGTGTACGTAGACGGGTGTACACGCTGTCGGGTACCACACTCTTCTATTGTTTTCAGAGGAGCTGATTTTGGCACCAGCTCTTTAGCACTTTGGAAGGGCCTTCATTAGCACTGGGAGAGTATCCAAAAAGAATCCAGAAAAATCAACACATGGCTGCTCTTGTTCTCACGATAAATGACAGCTTTCCTGGAAAACAACAACAGTCAAGAAGCAAAACAAAAACCAAAAAGCAACAACAGTAGCAATAATATGAATAGAGGAAGTCAGACATCACTAACTCGGAATTTTTTTAAATTTTAATTTATTTATTTATTCAATTTTTGCAACTGTCTTCTTTTGCCACAAAGCCCCTGGGTACTTTCACACAATTAAAAATATAAATAATGAAAGTATATTAAGAACCCTAAGGGGAAAAAAGCAACAATGGAGAAGCTACGTCTCTTTGAGGACACAATGTACTGGAGAACTGGGTATGCTATAATTTCCCCATGAAACCCCACCAGACTCCAAGATGCAGTCTGTCTGTTGACACTGTCACGCCAATAATCCACAATTCTTTGGAACCAGAGTTCCGGAGAGGAGGCTTTCTTGGAAAACAGAATTTTCCTAAATACCTGAAAGTCTTGAAATCATTCACAGAAATTCTCAGGTTGCTCAGAGGCCAGGAGCGTGGGCAGGGAAAGTATTGATTCCAGACCAGTCCAAAACGCAGTGATACTCAGAGCGTGTGTGTAGGAATAGGCCCTAATATGTTCTCACGGGTTGCTGAAGGCTCTGGGGACAGTAGTTCACCCTCAGAAATGGCCCCCTTGCGGCCAGTTGCCAAGCACTATTCTGAATAAGCGAGCACAGGCTCCAGTTGAACACAATTGTCTTTCTCGTAAGAACCAGAAAGTCAACGGAGTTGGGAATTTGTGTTTCTTATGCTTTAAATGGTACACAAGAAGTCACATTTGCAAGAGAAGCTGTGACCATATAATAGAAGATGTGACTCAAAGGATTGATCCCCTTGTACTTCAGCTGTCGAAACTACAGTGGGGAAATGGGAGGCCCTCTGGAGCTAGTGGCTTTGTCCAGGCGACCAACCATCGCAGGAGAACCCCTGTGGGTCTGAGGCAGAGAGAAGTTGCTCTGCAAATTGCCCCTTCGTTAGCCCCTTGCCACCTCCTTCCTGTGTCTCAGTTAGTGGTGTTTGCATTCAAGGGTCTTGGCATTTTTCAGGGGAAAGGGGAAAAGGAATAGGAACACAGAGAAAGGGTTTTTTGAAAGGAGGGGGGCAAGTGTGTGGAATTTCTAGGCACAGGCCTCCCCATACAGGAAAAGGGAGCGAGCAGCACAGGCTAGAACAACCTTTGTGGGCGCCCAACATGATGCTGGTGGAGAAGAAAACTCCACAACAATCAATGGCAAGAGAACCCTGGGAAAGAGCCAAGCCCAGCACTGAAGACATACATCCCCAAGGGTGGCTCAGAGGAGTTCTAAAGACAGGCCGAGGCTGTGGCTCACAGCACCGAGGAAGCCGACACCTCCAAAGTCATCCACTCGTTGCACAGGTCTTTATCAAATGCCTCTGACACGACAGGCAAAACATTCAGCCCAGATATGCAAAAGTAAACTAGATACTCCTCCGTGGTGACTTCTTACTTAAAAGCATGGCTACCATTTTTTCTGACTTCAAATTCAGTCAATGCACGAAATCCTCTAACTCAGGAGATGGAGGTTAAAAGCTTCTCAGATCTGTGGGATTAGAGGAAAGCAAGCCACAGAGTGGAGCGTGTGTCTACGCCAACACCTTAAACTGTCTTGGAGTCTGCTGCACGCTGAGTGCACACCCTCTTGGGGACCAAGCCATTCTTCCGAATGATAGCTGAAGTGTCTGTTGACAACAGTGCGTCCTCAGAAATGGCTGCGTTTCAGCCTATTGCTGATAATTATTATGAACACGCTCACACAAGCTCGTGTTTGACAGAATTGTCTCACTCTCCAATGAGGGCCAGAAAGTCGATTGAAAGGTTTCCAAAAGGAAGAGCCATTCCAAGCAGAGCTGAGCCTCCTTCTCAAAAGCCTATTCAACAACCCTTCTCTCTTTCGTCTCCCCCAAGATGAAGATAGAAGCAGACTGGTGTTTGGCAAGGAGATCAATGTCAACACTCTCTATATTTACTTCTTCATTGGCAGTTTGGAAGGCAGCCACCATTTATGGTCCTTCATTTCCAAACAGAGAGAGAATGTGGTTTCTGCCAACAACGTCTCCGAGCCACCTGACTGACCTCTCTCTGCACAAGCCAAGAGGGGGCATGGGTCCAGGACATTAACTGTTGGCCGCCATGTTTATACCACAGTTAACACTTGCTTTTACTCAAAAAGGGCCCAACCAGAGAAGAACCTGGGCTGCAAGCTCCCTGAAATGTTTAGGTTTTCACAGAAGCAAAGCTTGGGAAGGTAGAATATGCCTGTGTCTATACCTAACCACACAACCTCAGCAGAGTGAAGTCTGACTGGTGTTCTGTTTGGCTGGTGCAGTTGGACTGCGACAAGACGACCTTGGAGAAAGTCCCAAAGAGCTTCATGTGCACGTGGTTGTTGATACTTTTGGAAGAATTGTCCTGAGGAAAGGCCAAATACATTGGAATTTGTTTTGCTGGAACAAAGACAGAAGGCTAGAATGGGGAGGTGGCATCTTATGACAGTCTTTATAATGACAATGGGAGAGTGAGGCTGTCTTTGACAAAGAGTCAACAGCCAATCTCAGCTTCCAGCAAGGATAGAATGGAGGGGACTTCAGCATATTTGTGGAAAATGAAATTAAAAGATAAGTTTAGGGAGTGGGTGTCTGGTCTCACAGTTAAGATGACCACACTCCACATTGCAGTGCCTGGGTTCAAGTCTCGGCTCTGGCTCCTGACTAACTTCCTGCTAATGCAGATTGGGGAAGGCAGCAATGATGACTCAGGTAAGTGGGTTCCTGCCACTTACGGGGGAGACCAGAACTGACTTCAAAGCTCCTGGCTCTGGCCCCAGCCCATCCTCATCTATTGTGGGCATTTGGAGAGTAAACAAATGGATGATGGGCTGCTATCTCTCTCTCTCTCTCTCTCTCTCTCTCTCTCTCTCTCTCAAACAAATAATTTAGAAAGATAAGTTTATTTTAGTACCATAAACTTGAAATCCATGCATAGATTTTTTTCATGATATGTCTTCCCATGAACTTCTTGATGATACCTCATCTTCAGTAGGTCCTTAGTGATTATTGATTATGGCCTTTCATTTCATGCAGAATGATGTTTATTTCTTGATTAAAAGTAGATCCCCTGAGTCTATATGGGACATTAGATTCTCACAATCAGCCAATACCTGCACCAAAAGGATTCATTCAAACATCATCAAAGTGTGGAACAGGTGTTTGGCTGCTCTGCTCCCAGGTCCAGCTTCCTGCTAATGTATACCCTGGGGAGCAACGGTGATGGCAGAAGCCCTTGGGTTCCTGCCACCCACGTGGGAAACCTGGATTGAGTTCCCACTTCATACCTCACCGTCCACCCCTACTCCCAACCCACCATTGTGGGCATTTGGGGAGTGAATCAGCAGATGGGAACTCTCCCCTGTCTCCCTGTCTCTGTCTCTCAAATAAATGAAATAAATAATAAAATATTTTTAGAAGCACAGACTTGTAGAGGTGTCGGAACATAGCAAGTTATGCTACCACTTGGGATACCTGAGTTCTGTGTGGGAGTTGCAGTTTCAATCTAATCTGGGCTTTTTTGTTTCTACAGGCACTGTGGCATACCAGGTAAAGCCGCCGCCTGCAGTGCTGGCATCCCACATGACTGCCGGTTCAAGACCCGGCTGCTCCACTTCCAATCCAGCTCTCTGCTATGGCCTGGGAAAGCAGTAGAAGATGGCCCAAGTCCTTGGGCCCCTGCACCCATGTGGGAGACCCAGAAGAAGCTCCTGGATCCTGGCTTTGGATCGGTTCAGCTCCGGCCATTGTGGCCAATTGAAAAGTGAACCAGCAGATGGAAGACTCTCCCTCTCTCTCTCTCTCTTTCTCTCTCTCTCTGTCTGTCTCTCCTTCTCCCTCTGTGTAACTCTGACCTTCAAATAAATAAATAAATCTTTAAAAAATGATTTATTTTATTTATTTGAAAGGCAGAATTACAGAGAAAGAAGGAGAGATGGAGAGAGATCTTCCATCCACTAGTTCATACACCAAATGGCTGCAATGGCCAAGGCTGTGCCCATTGGAAGCCAGGAGCCAGGAGCTTCTTCCAGGTCTACCACATGAGTGCAGGAGCCCAAGCACTTAGGCCATCCTCTGCTACTTTCCTTGGTGCATTAGCAGGCAGCTGGATCAGAATGGAACAGTTGGGGGCCGGGCCAGCACTGTGCATAGTAGGCTAAGCCTCTGTCTCTGGTGCATCCAGTATGGGCGCCTGTTCATGTCCCAGCTGCTCATCTTCTGATCCAGCTCTCTGCTTATGGCCTGGGAAAGCAGTGGAAGATGGCCCAAGTGCTTGGGCCTCTGCACCCATGTGAGAGACCCAGTAGAAGCTCCTGGCTTCAGGTCCGCCCAGCTACAGCCGAAGCAACAATTTGGGGAGTGAACCAGTGGAAGGAAGACCTTTCTCTGTCTCTCCCTCTCTCTGTAACTGCTTCTCAAATAAATAAATAAAATAAAGAATAAGGAGGAAGAGGAAGATAAGAGGAAGAAGAAATAGAGCAGCCAGGTCTCCAGCCAGTGCCCTATGGGATACCAGTGCTGCTGATGGTGGCTTACCCACTATGCCAAAATGCCAGCTCGTAAACTGTGCTTCTGATACAACTTCCTAACAATGCACCTGGGAGGCAGTGAATGACAGCCAAGTGCTTGGGTTTCTGCCACCCACATGAGAGACCTAGATGGAGTTCCCGGTGCCTGGCTTCAGCCCAACCCATCCCTGGCTGCTGTTGGGAATATTTGGGTATTGAACCAGCAGATGAAAGATACCTAGTGCTTTCTCTCTCTTCCTCCCTCCTCCCCCTACACTTCATATCTATCTCTCTTTCTCTCTCTTTCTGTCTCTGTCACTAGTTTTCAAATAAATAAATCTTGCTTGACAAAAGAAGAAGCAAGGACATTTCACCAAAGACATTGGTGCCTCAGTTGAATTTCTGGACTGAAATAGGCAAGTTCATTCAGTCAGAAGCATAGCACATGCCCTGCCAGGAGCCACAGATCTCCTGAACCTTATGTCAGGGTAAGATCGCTCCTGGAGAACTATTTTGTTCTAGTGCTGTAGAATGCCAACTGCTTGCCTTCAGAATAGGGCACAGGGCGAGTCCTAGTGCAGTTGGACTAAGTGCTGGAATGAGCCTGGTTATGAAATCCAGACAGCCATCTAGTGAAGCAGCTCAGCTGTGCCTTCCCAGGTTGTCCGCACTTAGAGGCAATTTCACGGGAAGGAGGTTGTGGACACACCGTGTAAGTGACTAAAGCTCAGTTGGCAGCCACCGCGGCTGCAGCATGAAATTTCCCGTTTGCTCCACAACCTCCAAATTCAGAGCGAAATTGCCACCAGCTGCGCTCTCAGCTAACTTTGTTTCCTGGTGGCAAGTGAGGAGCAAAACACCTCAGATGATCCGGTGTACAGAGGGAAGTTTAGGGAGTCCTTTTCCCACTGAGTTCATGGAAGTGTGACCCAAGCCAAAGTCAACCAAGCCACTCCCAGAGTTGCTTAGCCCAGGAAATGGAACGAGACTACACTGTGCGTCCAGAAAACCCACAACCAAGATACTGTGGTGTCCATAGGAGACACGGAACTTGACATTTTTTCAAGCACACACATTAATCAGTGTTGCAGAAATGAGGCAAGTGGTGCGTTTTCACTTCCTGAAACACCTCCTCTTTCTCACTCTGCATCTCTGCACACACTGTTCACTGTGCCATCCCCAATCCATCTTCCATCTCCGTGGAGTCAACTCCTGCTCGTCCATTAATACCAAAACAAATGTTACCTTCTCAGAGATATCTTCTAATGTCTCCAGAGCAGAACTGAGAATTCCGTCTCTGTGATTCCAAATACAAAATATATTTGGGACTGATGTTTAGCCTAACAGTTAAGTTACCTGGGTCCTATACCAGAATGCTTGGGTTCATGCCACCTCTGGCTCCTGACTCCAGTTTCCTGCAAATGCCACTCCTGGGAGGCAGCAGTGAGGTTCATGACATTGAGTTCCTGCCACCCACATGGGAGACCAGGATTGAGTTCCTTGTTCCCAGCTGCAGCCTGGCCTCACCTTGGCTGCTGCTGCTGCTGTAGGTATTTAGGGGTTGCATCAGCAGATAGGAATATTCTCTTTCTCTCAAATAAATACATAAATAATTTTAAATAATAATAAATATGCATATACATATATATTGAACAGCATCACATTCAACAGTAAGATAAAAAACAACATGAGATTCAAGGTCAGAGGAGAGAGATTACGTATCGCAACTCCTCCATGCACAAGCTCTGTGTCCCTGAGCAGGTGACCCAGTCTTCCTGATCCTTAGTAAAATCCCACCTTAAAATAGGAAAGATGAAAGTTGGCAAATAAAGCGGCAGCACTGCTCCTGGCTCATGCTCAGTACTCAAGAATGAGTCTCCTGTCCTTTCTCTTGCATCCCTCCCTGCATAGGCAGAAGCAAGCTTTTCACCCAGTGTCCTCAACACTCAGCATGAAACTGAACACACATGCAGCCGGGCAATGACAGTGACAACTACGGACAAATAGGGCTCGGCGAGTCCCTCCTCCCCTTCTCCCAGATCAGGGCCCTTGCACCAATTCCCAGGGCTGCACAAGCACCTGCTTCTGAGGCTTGCAGACCTGTGGACCTTCCTGGGGATGCACTTGCTCTGGCTTCTGTGCCCTTGAACATGGAGCCCAGGACTAATCTTTGTGCTGCTTTAATATGTGTCCTGCCCTGCTATTAGTGGTTAAGGGCAATTTCTCATCATCTCCCCTAATATGGCTTCATTCAAATTGGAAATGATAGATGATTAACAGGCACGAGAAAACATGTTGTGCTACATTCAGAAAGGATGCAAATGACAAAAACATGTTGCCTTCTGGACAGGCAGGGAAATGGCGCAGAGCGGAACGCACCCGGCTCCTTGCACCTCCGTGTCTGGCTAGATGGCTTCATGGCACCGAGCAGCACTGTGTGAAGGCACCCTCGGCGTACCATAGCTCTCACAAAACAGCGTTTTCATGTGCTAATGGCAGCTGAATCAGAAACACATGGATTTAATTTCCTTCAAAATACCCACGGGTATAAAAATCAATGCAGGAAAGCCATTTGGCTAACTATTTGGGGGCTTTTCTGAGCCCAAAAATTATGAGAAATTGTTAGAAGTGACTGCCGTGCCCAAAATCCCACCAGGTTCAGCCGTCCCCCAGCGCAGCCCCAGCCTAATGTGATGTGAAGTCCCGGCTGTCTTTTTGGAGAGAGGCAGGTGCTTGCTGTGTGGTACCTTACCGGCTGCCATCTCTACAGATTTCCTGCTTTGTGCTATTAGTTCATTTACTGGGCCGCTCCCACCACATTGCCGTCAGGGAGATCTCATTTTGGCAGCAGATCGGGATCCCTGCCTGAAAGTTGATAGAGGTTGAGCTATTTGCAGAAATAATGCTTTCCAGACGTACTAAACAGTACCCTTCTTTCCAGATGGAGTGGCATTAGTGTTGCTTCCAGCCATTTCCTCACCTTCTGGTATAGTTGTCAGTTCTCCCATATGCACCACAAGCCTTCCGTATTCTGGGGAATCTCAGAAAACTGCTCAGACCTTCAGCATCTCATCACTTGCGTGCACAAATGCACGCATACACACACATTTACACAGCCTGCCTTCTCTCGAAAGCACATCCAATTCTCTTTCCCCACCCCACCCCCACCTCCTGGGAGTCAACTTAGATTTTGTGACAGAGCTAATCACTGAAAGTGATATTTTACCAGCACAGGGAATTAGACAGGCATGTGTACATGGGACATGGAAAAGTCCCTGGGCTTTGGTGGCGGTTTCCACCATCAGCAGTTATCATGACGTTGCTACGCATGTTGCCTTTTGTTAACTCAATGTCAGAGGGTGTCCTTGGTGCAGAAGCTGCATCTTGGCCCAACATTAACCTCTTAAGAGCTGGATGCAACCTGTTTGTGGTTTGAATGTCCCCTCCAAAACACCTGCTGAAATTGAATTGTCATTGTAACAATGCTGATGGGTGGGATCTTTGAGAGATGATTAGGCTGTAGGAGTTCAGCCTTCATACATTGCCTAATGCCATTGCCTAATGCTATACAATGCCTAATCACAGCTGTGGGCTCCTGATGCAAGGGTAAGTTAGGCCCCCATGCCCTCTCTATCATGCTCACTTGCTCTTCTGCCTTCCACCATGGGATAATGTAGCAGGAAGGCCCTTGGCAGTTGTCGACACTGAGCTCTTGAACATCTCAGCCTCCATAGCCATGACCCAGATAAACTTCTATTGTTTACAAATTAACCAGTCTCTGGTATTTTGTGATAGTGACAGGAAAGGGACTAAGACGGGGCTGTACATAAGACATTGGGATTGTAGGATCCCATGGTCACACACTCACATGCTATTTCCTTATTGTGAAACATCACTCAGCTCCCCATATTTTACTGATTCTGGTGGTTTAATCATGCCCAGGCCAGAGATCAGGAACTGTTTCTGTGTTGCAGTCCTTCCCAGCTCTGCGGTTCAATGCCCCTGGGTGGCCTCAGTGCTACCCCAATGAGTCTCAATGAGCAGGGGAAGCATGGGGCCGCATCTGTAGAAGGCTAGGACGGAAGCTGCTGCATTTTTCTAATAAGTTATCTCCTTCGGCTTGCCATTCAGTCTGCTCTTCTGACTCCCTTTTGAAGCTGAGCCTTCCTTTTGAGAGAAGAGGAGGTGGGGAGGCCACGTTGTACATGTGGATGCACTTCCCCTTTCTATTGCTCTCATTTCTCAGTGTGGCTCCGTTCTGAGGATATTCAGGATAGAAAGGGTCTTGCGAAAATCTAAATGGTGCCCTGTTTCTGCTCTCACAGAGGAAAGATTCTTGTGTCCCAGAATAGAGGAGGGGCTTAGGATCAGCTTCTGAGAATGGCCCCACAGCAGGACCTCTGAAGGCTACTACATACCTGTGAACATCAGGTTGAGCAGCTGAATCCAGTTACTAAACACAATCAAAACAAGAAAAAAGGCAGAAAACCTATTTAACAAACACGACCATTGGATATAACTTGTCATCTTCCTCTTCTACTCAACCCAGAACCAGTAATTTCCTGTGTGACCTTGAACAGGTAACTTAACCTCCCCGCATCTCAGACCCCTCCCCTGTAAGGTGGAGCTGACACTAGTAAACACGTCACAGACTTGTAAGGATACAGAGACAAGGCAAATGTCTAGGGTGAGCTAGGAATGTGGTAAGAGATCTCTAAGTATAGGCTCACAATCAAACCACTGATTTTCTTTCTACCTCCAGGAAAGCTTACTTCCTGTAATTCAGAGACCAGAATGACCTTGGCTCTCAACTCAGCATTTGCCACTGGTAGATCTGATATTTATGACACTTTTGGGCCACTGAGGTCACTGACTTTCTTGTCCTTTCTGTGAAAGTTGAGTCACTGGCGCTGGCACTGTGGCGTAGCAGATTAAGCCTCTGCCTGCAACACCAGCATCACATATGGGCTCCGGTTTGAGACCCGGCTGCTTCACTTCCAATCCAGCTCCCTGCCGATGAGCCTGGCAAAGCAGCGGAAGATGGCCCAAGTGCTTGAGTCCCTGAACCAGAAAGAGGCTCTTGGCTCCTGGCTTCAGCCTGGCCCTTTCCCAGCCTGCAGTCATCTGGGGAGTGAACCATCAGATGGAAGACTTCTTTCTCTGTCTCTCCTTCTCTCTCTGTAACTCTGCCTTTCAAATAAATTTTTGAAATAAGTCAAGAAAGAAAGAGAGGAAGGAAGGAAGTTAAGTCACTGATCCTCACAACTGAGCCATTGTGCTCAGAAGATCTCAAAAATTCCAGCCTGGTTTCTGGATTCCCAGACCTGATGCCTGAATGATGGCAATGGGATCATTTGGTGACTATTGTGCCCAACTGTGCTACTACATCCTTCCAATCAGGAAGAATTGGTCTTATCCATCAAGTCATCGCTTCACTGATCAACCATGTACCTTTCCACCTGGGTCAAGTCTCCCTGTGCCTTAAATCTTTTTGACCCCAAGCTTTGCAGTTTTTCCACACATTTTTTAAGAGACTCAAACTTTTTCTTTTGATCACTCAAAACACTTAAAAACAACAACAAAAGAATTTCCACCAATCACAGGACTTTCTTTAAACTTTCAAAACATTCTTTGTTGCCTGGTTGATGTGTATATGCAGATAAAGGTGCTAATCCACTGTCCTATATTTATTCTCTGGCTGCCTAGACCCTTGAGTTCCTGGACGTCCCAAAGAGCAAAATATTACCCTCCCTAATTCTTTGCACTACTGCTGTTGATGAAAGGAAATTAAATGTATTAGTCGGTCACCACCCATCAACTCAGCTCCTGATGACTTTGGAAGACATGCTCATTAAGGCAGGTACGGGGTACAGAGCAACAAGGAGGGGCTTTCCAGTTAGCAGGTGATGGGAGGAACAAGTTGATCAGTGTGACACACCAGCTCCGCAGGCTCCACAAGCGGGAATACCTTAAACAATTCCATCACCATTGATTTACTTTAACCAGGTGATATTTTAATGAGCCAACCCCCATGCTCCCTGGATGACATGACTTCTCAAACTAAGAGACCATGCCACCTTTACAGGGGGAAAAAAAAAATCACTAAAAAAGCCAGAGGGTTGACACTTGCAGATGAGCCTAATTCCCTTTGTCCTGTGTGTGTGCACCATGTTGGGAGAGCTCCAAGTGCACTGAGCTGATTTTTGCTGTCATCAGAACTGACCCTCAGTCCCCCAGGAGGCCCACAGCCTGTCTGCTACAATGACAGGGAAAGGAGCCAGACTTCGACTTGGGGTCCTCAGATGTGCAGCACAACAGGCTCCGGCCAACCCCGACGGGGGCAGCTGGATCGCATGAATTTTTAAAAGTAAAACAAGTGATTTGGGCGGGGGAGGGGGAGGGGCTATATTCTTACTTTCTTCCCCCTGTGAAATCCCCATGGAGGAAGTGCACGGAGCAGCATGTTGATTTTGGCATCGGCTCACACAGTGCCTCTGTTCCGAAGATGAGCTGACACGTGCAGATTTGCAGATCAGGCATTTCAAAAGGTTAATTAAATATTACCATTGTTTTCCAAGCTATTAATGTATGTTCTTTTATTTCTTCATGTGAAAGGCTTTGCCCTACTCCAAAACCAAGGTTTGAATTTGCTTCTTGGTCCCTTCTCCCTCTGTAAAATCTGGAAAGAGAGTGACCAAAGGGTCCAGGGAAAAAGAGAGAGAGAGAGAGAGTAAGAGATGAGAGACACTGTGACTCCCAGGCCCCAGACAAAAACGCAGCTTGGGTGGAGCCAGAGGAGGAGGGACTGCAGCCAGCATTGTCTGTGGTCAGACCCTGAAGCTCATTCTCACTCTGGCTGGGGATCACAATCATGTCATTCAAGGAAGCTTCTGGAAAGAGCCTGGGAAGGCAGCCCACCCCTTATTTTGGGACACAATTGACCATGGTGGAGCTCAGGAACATTGCAAGCCTCCAGAGGTTTAGGGGGAAAGTCAGGATGGGGGACCACCAAATGGCCAGTAAGCACCCACCAAAGCAGGAACACATCCCACCTTGCAAAGCCTGCCTGGGCTCTACCATCTTCTAACACGATTCTCTCTCTGCCTGGAATGTCCTCCTGTTGGTAGGACAAGTGGCCTCGGTGCAAATGGGCGGGGGGTTTCCAAGATGGACGACAAGACACAGGATAATGAGACAGAGGTCAGGGAGAGGACAAGGTTCTCGGCGGCAGCAGGAAGTGCCACCCTCTGTGCCTGCAGTTTACCAGAATCCTGAGCCACGAAGTGCACAGCAGTCTGCAGGAAATCCCTGCGCAGCCCATCTTCCAAGGCGAGCAGGACATGTTTTGTTTGCAAAGTAATAACACCTCCCTAAATGTGGGAAGGAAACAGCTAACCCAGGGGACAATGAAGGAAAACAAAGGAACTGAAAGGATACAGGTGATGATGAAGGGTGCCGGGCAGGGCAGGGGCTGGCAGAGACAGAAGAGAGAAGGGGTGCACAACACCAGGTCTAGTGTGGATAAAACCCTGGAAAGCATCCACACATAGTTCCCAGGACACAGTCCCTCATGCTGTCTGCCCTGCTAGCCCATTCTCTGCAGGGGGCTAGCAGCAGTGCCACACGGCACTCACTGGTGCAGACTTTGCAGTCAGGATTCTGGGGTTCAAATGCCTCCTGTGCACCACTCTCTGGCTGGATCTCCTCAGGATGTCTCACTTCCCAACAATCCCATTTTTTATCTGCAAAATGGAAAGAACTATGACTGTACCGTAGGGTTGCTAACAGAATAAAATGGAACAGAGTCAGCGGGTGCTCTTTAAATGACAAGGAAGAGAGGGAGAACAAGCAAGGAAGAGATCTTGGGCAAGTAGGGGAGGGAACACACAGAAGGTGGGGAGGGAGCCAGAAAGGAGGTGGAGGAAAGGGTGCTGGGGGAGGAAGGGACCCAGGAAGGAAGAAGAGTCGGTACAACAGTGGCAGAGGGCGCACAGGAAGGGGAGCATCCCAGGATGGCCCACACCCAGCCTCCCTGGATTCCACCTGCAGTGATCCTGACCAGGCATCCTGTGGGCCCATTTGTCCCAACACCACCTCCCTCCCCACGCTGGTAGGCATATGTGACCCCCAACCCAGAGCTGAGCTGCTACGTGGATGGGAGGCTGGGTGGTGATAGGGCAGGCTGGGGATCGGGAAGCACCAAGGGCCAATGGATGTTTGCAGAGGCCAAACCTATGAAAAAGTAGAAAGGACCTGCAGTTCATGTCCTCTCCAGCAAAAAGTGCTGGGTCTCCCAACATCATGGTTCCTGGGGGACAGGTGTGAAAGGAAAATCCTGTGACAGATGCGAAGGACTTTGGGCTGTTTTTGTGCCAACCTGATCTGCACTGCCTGCCACTCAAGGGGTGTCAAGGATGCCCTGGAAAGGCCCCAATTGGGCCCTGCTCCCCACATGGCTTAGGTCACCCCCCAGAGAACAGAGACCCAGAGAGTGAACAAGGACAGAAAATCTCACCAAACTGTGTTGAAAGGCAGGAATGTACTCAGGTCATCCAGCCAGGGGGCAGGAGAACCAGAGAAAGCCCCATTCTAGGCAGAAGGACCAGCTAGTAGGGCAGGCATGGTGAGTACCCATAGGATTGCCCAATCAGCATAATTAGGTACCCCAGTGCTAACGATTAGCAAGTGGGCAGCAGTAAGGACATGGCCCAGCCCTTTGGCTAATTGCTGTGAGGGTGAACTGAACCTCTATTCCCTGGTTCTAATTGGTCCACAAACAGACTAGGGTTGCCAAGCTTGGCGACCAAAATCACAGGCCATCCAATTAAACTTGGATTTCAGCTAAACAATAGATAACATTTTAGTGTAAGTATATCCCATTAAACTTTTGGGCTATACTTATAACTAAAAAAATGCTGAGTTGATCCTCTGAAGTTCTCGTGTATCATAGCTTCCCGTATCTTACCTGTCAACTCTACCCTTCAGCCAAACTGGGCCCCCAAGAGAGTGCTGTCTGCAGAATCAATTAGCAGAGAAATGAGTTTGCCTCTCTCAGGAGCTGAAACTGCAAGATGGTTTGTGGCCAGTGAAGAAGGCCAACCTATCAAGGCAAAAGGGAGATAAAGTCAGAATTCAGTGAGATGCATAGACAAATGGAACAGGAATGCAGATGGCATTTGAGGCCAGGTTCAAGTCTCTTCCCTCTTCTTCCTTCAGCTCAATTATTCTGCCTTCTACTCTGCTGATACCTGACTCCTGGCTTGCCTCCACTGCATCCCCCATCTCCTGTGATGAGGGGAGAAAGCAGAGGCATTTTAATTCATTAGCTCAATGGTAATAAACTCAAAGCAAATGCACCTTGAGTATAATAAGGCCAGGTTACTCTGCTACATGGAACATAGTCAGAGCCATACTATTAGAAGAAATACTATTTCTTATAGAGACCAGACATGTGCAAAAAGGAGTTTAATCCTCAGGATGATGAATTATATTCAGTTTCAAAAATTTAAGGAAACCTCAAGCCAGATTGAAACATACCCCTTCTTCCATCCCTGCCTGCAGCATCAGGAGATTCCCAGAAAACCAAGCAGAAAAGCTGACAGTTTCTAAGTTTCCCAAAATGTGTGGGACAAAATATTCATCACACATAATGGATACTGGGCTCATATCCTATAAAGAAGTCCTACAAATCAACAAGAAAAATACTATCAGGATCTCCCAAAAGTAGGCAAGGGGATATTTGCAAAAGAGATATAAATTTCTAATCAACATACTTAAAATCACAGTAATAAAAAATATATAGACAAAACACCAAAATACTCTTTGTAGACTATTTGCCAGGTTAAGAAAATAAACTCCACTGAATGCTATCAAGGTTGTAACAGAATGTTTTCTCTCTCAAAAATTGTATCTCCAACATTCAAAGCACTTCTACAAAATAGGAAATGACAGACAGCCCAGTGGAAAAATGAGCAAAGGGTTTGAACAGGCAGTTCACAGCAGTGGTGTAACTGGCCAAAATGGACCAGGCATGAACAGAGATTTAAAAAGAGACAGAGATAAAGATTTTAACCAATGCTCTTCATTTCAATTGGGGAAGGTCAAAATAAAATAAGATTCCTATTCTTGGCCTATGATATCATAAAGACTGATTATTTCTATTTACAGGAAGTGCTTGGGGATCCAGTCAGTCTCACAAACTGTGAGTAGGAGTAAATATCCTACAGCAGAATCAGTAAAACGCACCTGGAACTCTGATGTTTTTTTCCCTTGAAGATAGAAAAATATTGTTCACTCTCCTCTCATTTTCTTAAAGTAAATTCCCAATTCTTACTGTCTTCTTACTGCATGATCCTCTCTCCTCCAACTTGCAAAACACATTTTTTTAATATTTTCAAACAATGAGGTTATTTTCCCTGTGTTTTGATCTATTTCCTCTTTATTCCAGGCAGTCTGATGAGTCATCTTTCATTTTGTAGCATTCCATAAAGAGCGTGGTGACCAATATAGGTGCCACATTATTCTTCAAAAACTGAGCCGAAGGGGCAGGCTTTTGACCCAGCAGTTAAGATGGGGGTTAGGACACCGGAGGACCTGGGTTCAATCTATTCCCTGCCTGACTCCAGCTTCCTGCTAATGCAGACCCCAGGAGGCAGCAGCAACAGCTCAAGGAATTGGTTTCCTGCCACCCACAAGGGAGATCTGGACTGAGTTCCTGGCTCCTAGCCTCAGCCTGGCCCAGTCCAGGTCTTTGTGGGCATTTGGGGAGTGAATCAATGCATGCGAGTGCATGCATTCTCTCTCTCTCTCTCTCTGTCTCTCTCTCTCTCTCTCTCTCTCTCTCTCCTTATTAATTTTTTTTTTAATTTTAATGTGCATTTGTAAAAAGAAACCTAAATGCCATGGATTGTAATGCGATTGAGCATGCAATGAAGGAGCCACAGCAGGGACTGCATGTGAGTGAGTGCATGGGGACCTCCTGTGTCCTGTTTCCAAGTGGCCCTGCTAATATATGTCCCTTCCCTCCTTTCCTTCCTTGGACGTTTTCCCACTGCCCCTTCAGCTAAGCACATATTCCCTCCTTGGAGCTCCCCTTCGTTCCTGGGCAGGAGTCCCTGTGCTTGGAATCCTGCCCCATCCCATCCCGTCAAGCTGTCTCCTGCAATCATTCCAGCAGCTCCTGAAACCCCATTTCCTCCACAAAGCCCTCCCCAGCTGAGAGCAAAGCAATTGTCCTCCAGCTTCCCACCTGTCCTGAGCACGGGCAACTGCCTGCCCCCTCCTTCCCTTAGGTTCCTAAGGACCGTGGGCACCACGTCCTCACTGCTGAATGGCTGCAGCGTCCTGCACGTCCTTGTCTGTGCCTGCCTGCATCTACGATGGCAGAGGCTCGTGTTTATAAATGTGTTTTGCTTGTATCAGCAAAGCAGGAGAACTGTGTGGTGGCTGCACGCCTTCTCTGGAAACGACCTTGCAGAGCATCAGCAAGGTCAAAGCCCATGGCTTGATAAACTAGGCTTGCAACTAGGTCAAGTTCTCTCTCTCTGAAGCTTACTAGAACTTTTCTGAGCCTGCCTCAAGTTTCCTTGGGATACGATAACCGTGACTCAAACCCACAAAATCTGAAGATTAAGCTAATGACACTGACATTAGTGGAACTAAGGACTTGGCATTTTTTTGAAGTGGTTAAAAATACTGTTAACAGCCAAATCTAAACATTAGAACCCACATTCCCACAATCCTATTTTCCTCTTCTGCGATTCAGCAACACTCTAATTGAACTGGATCCCACAAGATTAGAAATCTGGCATTGAAGGCTGTAAAACATCTTCAGTAGCTAATATAGATGGGAAGTTTACTTTGAAGCCCTTTTCCAGGTCTTGTCTCTATCCACCATTAAAATTAATTTCACACCTTTCCCCCTCTTTTCACCTTTGGGGAAAATGTGGACTTTTATAGCCTTCTCTTAACGTCAAAACAAAAGTTCCCTTCTACTTCTTAGAATTTCCAGATCATTTTCTGATAAAGAAGAAAACAAATGAGCTTGAAATAGGGCCACCAGGGAGTACTGAATCACCACAGAACAGAGCCAGCCCTCTCCAGCTTCTAGGAACCAGTGGCTCGATATCAGCAGACAGCCTGAGACAGGGCGATGCAGGAGTCTCGCAATGGTCCCACTCACTGCTTTCATCCTCAGTTTCTCCCTAAAGTGCGGATTTTTGAGAACCACCTTTTGAGTCCTTTGCAGTTTAAGCTGAGATACCAAGACATGTTTACAGTACCATAGAAAATAATAGTCTGTGGGCCACACACTCCACAAGAGCCAAAGATGCCCGTCCTCCTCTTGAAGGGAACAAGGCAAACCAAACATGCTCAGGCTCCAAATCTCAGGCCCACGCAAGCAATATGTTTCTGTCTCACATAGGCACCAAGCAAACTATCCCAAGGAGGCCAAACAATAATACACAATAAATCGGAGATGCGGGGAAATTGAAGCGCACTGTGCTCAGCCCTTCTGCTTGCTAATGAACCAGCAGGGACAAGTCGCCCTTCTTCATCTGTCTGCCTACGGTCGTTTGAGCATTCATACCCACTGTGTCGCGGGTCACCTGCGCAGGACCTCGGCAGACAGGCGGTAAAAGCAGGTGCGTGGCTGCTGACTGCTGACCCCTGCCTCCCTCCTCCTCGGGCCATCTGACTTGGTACAAGGGCATCCTTGAGAGTGAGGAGACATGAGGAACGATTCGTCTTTCTAGCAAGGAGCCCTGAAAACACACAGGACTCGGGCTCCGCACAACCTTTGTCGCCATCAAGGTCTCTCTCTCTCTCTCTCCCTCTCTCTCTCCATCCCTCCCTCCCTCCCTCTCTCTCCCCCACACCAAGCCTCCAGTCCTTTCCCCAAATCCAGAAGATCAGCAATAATTGATTTGGCTTCTGGCCCGTCCCCTTCTGGTACAAAGCCGCAGCACAGCTCACTAGCTCTTTCCGATTTGCTCCTGCCCTCCCTTCAAGTGACTCCTCGCGTCTGATTAAAATCGGTAATGCGCCAGTCCTGGAGTGAGAGGCACTATTTATTTCTGTCAAGTTCTGCTTGGAAGGTTTGAGGCTTCCTCCTACCAGACATTTTACTAGTAAACAGAAAAGTTACCCATATTGTCATGCCTGCCCTGACCTGCAAGCCAGTGAACAATAAATCTTAATTATAGTTAAATGCCAAAATCTGCAAAGAATGAGGCAGCACTAGTCAACTGTGAATTGGTCCAACTCCTCCGCCTGCCTTGCCTGCCTCGGGCCGGGGTGCAGCTGCAGGAATACATAAATTAGTTCGTGATTTGTTTGTGCCCGAACAATCAGGCGAGCCTCTTTCTTCAGAGCGTTTCCAGCGACAGTGGACGCACGAGATTTCATCCTATTACCATGTCAGATGCAGGTGGTATCTGGGAAGTTTTACTTCAGAGGACTTGCGGCATTATGCTTGGGTTAATAAGACAGCGCTATTTTTAAATATCTCGGCAGGTTTCCAGTAGCACTCAGTCTGCTGACATCTGCTCCGTCCATACTTGCTACCTTTGGGTTTATTGGGGAACTGCTGAATAACCTTTTTGTTAGTCTCCTTTCTGCACCCCGCAGGTCTACTGGAGTTTCAGGCAGGCAGTCTTGTGGGGGCTCTCCCCCCACCACCACCACCACCACCACGGGCTATAGTGCTCACCAGCTCCTTGGTATTCAAGCATTTGCTTGTCATCATGCTAAATAAAGCTGCCCTGTTGTCCCCTCGCCTGGAACCTCTTGACATTCTGGCACCTACAGGCAAGAATTAGAGAGGTGATTGCCGACATAACTCTGTCCAGCGGCTGCAGGTGCTCTGTCCATTTTGAGATTGACAGGAGGTGGGAGATGAAACCGGGAGGAGAGAGGAGTTGGGTCTGCCCGGTGCTGGGGCCCATGAATCAATCTGCAATCTACTCGCGCTCTCTTAGACTCGGGTCCTGTTGTCAGTGGGACTCAATCATCCCCTAGATGCCTCTCTCGGGCAGTTTTCTAAATGAGAAGACAGGCACGGGTTCCGGCCTCTGGCATCGGCAGAGGGTAACGGCAGGCCTGGGGTCCAGGGGACATCCCACTAATTACCAGGTGGATGTGTAATGGGCCGGAGGGAAGCAGAAAAACCCTTTCCCGACAGAGGTGATGGTGGGGGAGGGGGTACGGAACAGGCAGCTTTCTGTTGTTTGGAAAACGAAAACGCCGAGCTTTATTGGGCACTTGAATGGGGATGTAAATTTCACCGCGGGTCCCCGCGCGCGCTGCAGCCCCCTTCCTCCTGCCCCAGGGCGGGTCCTCTCTGCGTCCTCGCTCCGCGGCCGCCCCGCCGCCCCGGGCCCTTCCCGCTGTCGCGGGCCCCACTCTGTCACCAGCTTCCTGTTTGTGTCGCTGCTTTGTTGCTTCCTGGCGGTCACTCTGAGCCCGCCCTTCTGCCGAGCCTCCACCCTGAGGCTGGCTGCCTTCCCAGCTCGCTCGCTAGCTCTCTCTCTCTCTCTCTCTCTTTCTCCCTCTCTTGTGCTCGCAGGTCTGTGTCTGCCGCCATCCAAACCCCACTTTTTAAAGGACTGCGCAAGGTCCCGGAGCCCTGCGAGGGCAGGGGTGGTCTCTCCCCGAGCTCTCACTCTGCGCCTTTGATCCTAAAAACCGGCCCAATGCAGCGCTGTAGGGGCGGCTTCCCTGGCCTCTCTCCGATCTTTAAGGAAGGCGCAAGAGTTGTTGCCCAGCATTTACAGATTGAGACAGAGAGAGTAAAGGGTGGAAGTGGTCATGAGCGCTCTGTCTATTCACCCAGACTTCCTAAAGAGGCATCCACTGCCCTTAACACCCACCCAGCAGCGCCTTGGGTTCCACCATATGCTAAGCACTTTACACGCATTACCGCGTTTAATCTACACAAGCACCTGGCCAGGTAGGCATCATTATCCTCATTGTATACCGTGGAAACTGTGAGGCTCACAGAATTTATTATCACGCCCAAGGTCCTACAGCTGGTGCATTTGTCTGACCCACCTCCTCTCTCTGTGGGTACCTTGGAGCTTCCCACCGACATACTTACTTCACCCAGGTCTCTGCCCAACCACACCTCTTCCATGAGGCTTCTTTGGCTAGATTGCTGTCTTAAGCAGCACTCTCTCATCTTCAGTCCTCTCACCTGTCTTTGTCTTTCTTTGGAGCACTTATCACTATATGATGTTAATATATATTATATATAAATTGCATAATTTATATATGTCATATGTATATATGCATATATACACTACCTTGTTCTAGAATGGGTATGAGACCAGCTATTCGGACTGTGTAGCTAACTGCTGTATCCTCCTGGCACATGGCAGACAGTTAATAAATATCTGCTGAATGAGTGAATGGATGAATGAATGGGCGAATGGATGGGCCAATGGATGGATACAGGCTGCATTTCTTTCCAGTTTGAAGCTAAAACAGTCACAATGTTTGGTTAGTGCTGTGGTTTGAACATGTCTCCCTAAAATTCATGACTTGGAAGCTTTATCCCAGAGTCATCTGTTTTTGTTTTTAGTGTTCATTCATTATTTCTCTGAAAGGTAAAGCAACAGAGACAGGGAGAGATAACTCCCATCGCTGGTTCACTCCCCCAAATACCTAAAACAACTCAAGCAGGGCCAAACTGGAGCCAGGAGCCTGGAACTCCATTCCAGTCACTCGTATTAGTGGCAGGGACCCAGCACTTGAACCAGCTACTGCCTCCTAGGATCTACCAAGTCATATGTTAGCAGTTTCTGGAGGTGAGGCTTTGGGGAGGTAATCAGGATCAGTTGAGGTCGTAAGAGTGGGGGCCCCATGATGACCTTCATGGTGTTTCAAGAAGAGGAACAGAGACTTCCACCACGCTTGCTGTCTCGCCGTGTGGTGCCCTCCCCCATGGAATGATGCAACAAGAGGGCCTTCAGCAGATGTGAGTGTCATGCTTTTGAACTTCCCAGCCTCTAGAACTGTGAGAAATTATAAATTACCCAGTCCAGTCTGTGGTATTTTGTTACATCAACACCAAACAGACTAAGACAGTCAGGTGCCAGGAAAGATGAGTAACAAGGCTTCCTAGATGTGGGAAACTCACGCACAATGCAGACTTGCTCAGGACTATACCATAATAGGACTAAATCACCCCGTTGGTGACTAACAGACTGAGCCATTGCCCATTATCCTTGCAGTGGCTTCCTGTATGCTGTGAATTGTGGCTGGGGGCTGCTTTATTAAACTTCTCAAAGTTTCCTTCCTGCAGACTATAAAACTTGCTTAGACATTGCTAGCCAAACTACCAACACTTTGATGGCTCCTGAGAATTAGAGGTTAGTAAGCCTGTTGAAACGGTGCTTGTGTCTTCCAAACTAATCATGGCTAACCCTCACTGCCTTCCCTGTAGCCTCTCCCTAGAGACACACTCTTTTTTTGTTGTTGTTGTTCAACTTTGATCCTTGCAAGTGACCCCTTCCAATGGCTAATATCCCTCAGAGCAAATGTTTGGAGAGCAAGACCCACTAGAAGTGACAAGAGTGCAAGAGGGTCCCCTCTAAAACCATGCTATCTTCTTGGTCTTTTTTTTTAAGATTTTTTTTTACTTGAGAGTCAGAGTTACACAGAGAGAGGAGAGGTAGAGATAGAGAGAGGTCTTCCATCCGATGGTTCACTCCCCAGTTGGCTGCAACTGCTGGAACTGCGCCAATCCGAAGCCAGGAGCCAGGAGCTTCTTCCGGGTCTCCCACGCTGGTGCAGGGGCCCAAGGATTTGGACCATCTTCTACTGCTTTCCCAGGCCATAGCAGAGAGCTGGATTGGAAGTGGAGCAGCCAGGACCAGAATCAGTGACCATATGGGATGCTGGCACTTCAGGCCAGGGTGTTAACCCACTGTGCCAGCCCCTCTTCTTGGTCTTTTAACTTCTTAGCTCTGAGCTGCTGAGAGCCTGTAGCAGAGGAAGATCTGCAAGCCTATTCTTGGGCTTTGCCTCAGGGCCAGAGTAAGAGGCAACCGCAAAAGCCAAGAGTGAGGCAATAGATCTGGTGTGTTAGACTAGATCAAGGTACAAAAACCTAACTACATCCCATCCTTACTTTTTTCCCCCATATATGATCCTTTTAGAAAGGAAAACTTAATAGATGAAAAACAGAAAGGAAGACTCTGGTGCATGCCTTCTCTCTTCCTCAGTTGTGGTGCACAAGGAAGCAACTCAAGGAAAGTTTACTGCAAGTGGTGGACAAAGGAGATCAAAAATGTGTGAGGCATAGCTTTCTGCTTTGAGATGAGCATTTTTTGATTAAACCAGAACCCAAGAACTAGAGTTCATGTCAACATGGTCTGATGGAAGGTAGCAATGTGCTTTGAAGGTTCTAAAGAAAAATCACAGTTGACAGATTGAGAGAAACAGGGAATACTCCGTGAAAGAAGCAGCTTCTGTGACAAATACTGATGGAACAGAGGAAGCACCACAGGCAGCAATGCTGTGAAAGAAGCATTCCCCGGATGGAGGGAGACTCACACAGAGGTGTTGATGGAAAGCCAAGGGTGCAAGGGGTTGGGGGTGAGGGCCCAGGCTGGCTGAGTTGGATCATAGCAGGGACACAGGGCAACAGCCTGCAGAAGAGAAGGCTGCAAGGGACTAAGGTTGCAGAAAGACAGTCAGCAGAGTCCTCACTTTAAAAGGAAAAGGGGAGTGATCGCACTTTACAACACAATGCTTTCTGCAATAAGAAGAAAGGGATTGTTCTATTTGATTTCATTTAATTTGTATAAATTCAGCTTTCAGAACTGACATTGGATTCAAGTAGTGGAAAACTGTAAGATATGTTTGGATACCTTGATGTGCAAATATTTTCTTACAGCTGCACATCTCATGAAAGTTATGTGCAGAGCAATGGTATCTGATAACTTTAACTTCCACATTGAGAAGTGCTGTAAATAAGGACACACAAGTTGGATTTGAAGTTTAGTGTGAAGAAAGAATATAAAATGTCTTCATCTTTCTGAAGTTCTGGAATGATAGATTCGAGATTTGGGGGATTAAATAAAAATGGATTGAAATGGAAATAAAATTTTAAGACAGAGCCTGGTGTCATGTCATGGCAAGTAAAAGCTGCTGCCCACCATGCTGGTGTCCCATATGGGTGCCAGTTCATGCCCAGGCTGCTCCACTTCTGATCCAGCTCCCTGCTAGTGGCCTGGGAAAAGTGACAGAAGATGGCCCAAGTGCTTGGGTCCCTGCCATCCACATAGGATACCCAGGGTATCCTGGCTCAGCTCTGGAAGTTGCAGCCATCTAGGGAGTGAATCAGTGGATGGGAGACCAATCTCTCTCTCTCTCTCTCTCTCTCTCTCTCTCTCTCTCTGCGTAACTCTGCCTTTTAAATGAACAAATAAATCTAAAAAAAATTAAAGACAAAGGGGATCCAGTAAAGGTTTTTAGCTAGGCTGTCACATAGAAGGATGCTCTATAATAATAACTGAGGAAATATGGGAGACAGATGGCAAGGGGGTAGGACCAGAGACAAGAAAGTCCACTGGAAAAACTCTTGGCTACACCAGAAAAAAGCTGACTGAGCCAGAGACACATGGACATGCACTCCACTCTCCAGGTGCAGCTCAGAAGCAGACCCCCCACCTTCGGGGACTTTGTCTCTGGGCTAACACACACTTTTAATCACTTGCCAGATACTCGCAATCAGGAAAATTCTGGGTTCTGTTGGAAGGTTTCCGTTACTGTGAAGGGTCAAAGTTCACCCTGAAGGGTCCTGGACCAAACCTGATCCCTGGGTAACTTGGAGGGAAACCTGGCAAGGTTTAGGATTGCATCCCAAGCTGGAATTTACCATTGGAAACGCAGCCTTTGTCACTGGCACAAGGAGAACTGCTTTGCATTTGATGACATTTTCAAAATGGTGTGAAAAAACCTTGACGTTTTTATTAGAAAATCTATAAAGCCCAAACAAATGGTTTCATGCTGCTATGCCTCATTCTTCATAGGTTCATCAGTAATCCATCATCCCTCTCTACTTTTTCCGTGCCCTCCCACTCCCCTTGAACCCATCAGCAACAACATCTTGCCCATGAACAAAAGCACTACTCAGAGGAGCCCTTTGCTTGTCTTTGCCTCTCCACTTTTACCCCTTCAATCAACTACTTTCGCTGGCTCCCTTCCTGAAAGGCCAATCAGTGCTGTCACCTCCCTCCAGAACCTCGTGCTTTTACCTCTGCTGACAGTGAGTTACAGAAACCTGACTTCCTTCCCTTCAAGTGGACGTGGACTTTCCTTTCTCTGGTCTCTCCTGCATTTGCTTTAATCTCCAAGTTGATCCAAATCATTGGATTCACACCCAATAAGTGAGTAGTCTCCCTTCTGAAGAAATGGTAAGTCTCTCTCTCTCTCTCAGGTTGCTTCTTTGAACAAAGACCTCATCTAGAGGCCGGCTCTGTGGCGCAGTGGCGCAGTGGGTTAAAGCCCCAGTCTGCAGTGCCGGCATCCTATATGGGTGCTGGTTCTAGTCCCAGCTTCTCCACTTCTGATCAAGCTCTCTACTATGACCTGGGAAAGCAGTAGAAGATGGTCCAAGTCCTTGGGCCCCTGCCCCAATGTGGGAGACCCAGAAGAAGCTCCTGGCTCCTGGCTTTGGATCAACACAACTCTGGCCATTGCAGCCATTTGGAGAGTGAACCAGCAGATGGAAGACCTCTCTCTGTCTCTGCCTCTTTCTGTGACTGTCTTTCAAATAAATAAAATAAATCTTTAAAAATAAGACCTCATCCAGCCTTAATCTCAAACGGAGTGACCCACCTCAGTCTTCAAATACAGCTTTCCCTGCTCCATTTCTAACCTGACCCACGTAAACCCAACTCCATCTGTCTAATCATTTTGCATCTTCCTACCTCTCCCTCCAGCCTCACTAAAATGACTGCCATTTGGCTTTTCTTCCCTGCTGACTCTTCTCCCTCTCTCTGCCTCCCCCTCAGCACTCCGGCCTCTCCAGGCATTGGCTTGCTGCACATTCATCAGCTCCTGCCGCTCCTCTTGCCATCTTCAAGTGAGCCTGATGACATCACCATTTGATTTTTTTTCTTGGTTCTCTGACTAGCTCCCTCTTTAGGCAGTCTTAGCCGGTCGAGTGGTGTAGAGCACAGCTTCGGGCTTTAATGTTTTTGTGTAATTCTCATCATATATCGTGGTGAGGTCAGGAGAGTAGAGATCATCATTGGCTCCATTTTATAGATGGTAAAAATGGAGATTCCCGAAGGATGTCCTTTCCTAAGGCTCCCAGTTCATAAAGGGCAGAGAGGAGACCCTTGACTTCTGCCTCCGAATCACAACACCTTTCTACCGTCCCCTCTCCTGCCCACACGGCTCTTGCACATTCACTCTGTGACTTCCAGCTTTCACATCTCTCTCTCTCATCAGGTCTCTGGGTGGGTGGGTTTCACCCACTTTGCTTCCCTTCCTGTTGATCTCCTGCCTGTGTGCCTTTTGCACAGTCCCTGTCAGTCAGTAGTATCACACTCTAGGGTAAGCACAACAAATCAGCTAGAATTCTTGCTCCATCCTAGAGCTCAACACCCTGAGCTGCCTTCCCAGTAGGACTTTAATCTCAAATGGTGTCCTCAATTGTCCCCTACCCTTCTACCCATCTCCATCCCTCACAAGCCCACCATATACCCCAAGCCACTAAGTGCTTCATGGAAGGATTGTCCCGTGCTTCCCCAAACCATCAGGAGCTGAAAAATTTTGTAGGTTCATCTGTGCTTTTTCAAATCATAGCTTCAGTGTGTTTTGTAGCTCTCCCTGGAGAGAAACAGATACTGAAAAGGAGAGAGAGAAAAAAAAAAGAAAAACCCAAGCAGACAGCATCTGTCCATGCAACAGACTTTACCTGGGCCAACCAACCCAACAGACACCATGTGAACAGTCAATAGATCTGTACTACAGGTGAAGAGGAAAGCTTAGAAAAGGATGGCTTTGTTGTGTGGGCTTTTTTCAAATGAGATTTATGGGTCATAGTTGGTGATTCCCCTTCAAGGACCAAGAATAAATCCAAATAGCAGGAAATACATTGCTGCTTTGAATCAGAGGAGGGCAGGCAGTAAATGAATTCTCTCAGTACCCTAAGCCTGGCAGGATTTCTTTTGGTCCCATAATCCACTTCCTGTGTCACCAAGTGACAAAACTACCCGACTAAACCAGAGAGAAGATGGAATGCCCCACCATCATTTCACACTCCAGGGACTATCAGCACCAGGACAAACACTTGTGTGTCCTACAAGACTTTGGCCAGGGTTCTGGCATGACATCGAGGTGATGTAATCAAGATTAAATGCATCAGGGTCTGTGCTGTGGTGCAGTGGCTTAAAGCCCCAGCCTGCAGTGCTGTTGTCCCATATCGACTCCGGTTCACATCCTGGCTGCTCCACTTACGATCCAGCTTCCAGATAATGTGCTTGGGAAATCAGCAGAGGATGGGCCAAGTCTTTGGGCTCTGCATCCCCATGGGAGACTCAGAGGAAGCTCCTGGCTCCTAGCTTTGGCTCAGCTCCAGCCATTGTGGCCATCTGGGGAGTGAACCAGCAGATGGAAGACCTATCTCTCTCTGTGTCTCTACTCTCTGTGACTGTCTTTCAAATAAATAAAATAAATCTTTAAAAAAAAGATTAAATACATCATTCACGGTGATAGTGGGAGAAGTGGAGAGTAGGGAGGGAGGGGGTCAGTCGTGGGCAGGGACGCACTGGTCAGCCCTCCTTGCAGGCATATGCTCCCAAATCTTGCCAACTAACAGTCTCAGCACTGCCAGGAAGAGAGTGGGGCCATGCGTGCCTTGTGTATTCTGTCCTCCCTGAGCCAGCACTCAGCTAACAATCTTCCTCAGGGGAGACAATGGGCAAATCACAACCTCCCAGCTCATCTGAGCCTCTAAAGAGGAGGAGGAGGGCTGGGCATTCTGGCACTGTGCTGCGATGGATGCTTGGGACACTCCGTATGGGGTGTTGGTTTGAGTAATGGCTACTCTGCTTCCAATTCAGCCTCCTGAGAATCAGTAGCTGATGATTCAAGTGCTTGGGCCCCTGACACCCACAAGGAAAACCCAGCTGGAGTTCTGGGCTCCTGGCTTTTGCCTGGCCCACCTCTGGTTCTTGCAGGCATTTGGGGAGTAAACCAGTAAACCAATAGGTGGAAGATTCTCTCTCTTTCTCTCTCTCTCTCTCTCTCTCTCTCTCTCTCTCTCTCTGTCTCTCTCTTCTCTCTCTCTCTCTCTCTCTCTCTCTCTCTCTCTCTCCACACACACACACACACACACACACATGCACACAACCCTGAGGCCTTCGAGTTCTTTCTGCATCCATTCTGCTTGAATACTAGACCATCTACTTCTGACAACACTCCCTTGGATATCTGAATGTGTGTTGTGCTGTTTCAAAGGAAACAGTCCTGGGAGTTTTTTCATTTCAGGAGAAAAGAGCTTGGCTGCAGCGTGAGTGGAGGCGGCAGCCTCACCTGTCGTAGGTGGAACAGCTTCTGAAGAGGGAAGGGAGTGTGCTTCAGCCTGTGCTCAGCTGAGGATCCTGCCTTGCTGCCATCCCCTTCCCAGACAGGCAGCCCAGTTTTTGTTCTTTGTTGTGCCATGAGAAAGCTGTGACACTTCGGGACTGGGACACCTTCTGGTCTCCTACCCTCCTCCCATTTGATTTAATTCTAATCAGTGCAGATTTAGAAAATGTGCATCAATGTTATATATTTATACATAAAGTACACCGATATGCACGTACACATGTATGTGAGAATTTCAAAAAGCTCATGGAGAAATGAAATTCAAAGGTAAATTTAAGGGCCAGCATTGTGGTACAGTGGGCTGAACTGCCACTTGAAACAACTGGCATCTTATGGGAGGGCTGCTTCGAGTCTTGGCTGCACCACTTCCAATCCAGTTCCCTGTTAATGACTGGGAAAACAGCAGAAGATGGCCCAAGTGCTTGGACCCCTGCCACCCATGTGGGAGACCTGGATGAAGCTCCTGAATCCTGGCTTCAGCCTGGCCCAGCCCTGGCCATTGCAGCCATTTGAGCAGTGACCTAGTAGATAGAAGATCCCTGTCTCTTTCTCCTTCTGTTTCTCTCTGTCTCTCTAATCCTAAGTTTCAAGTAAATAAGTAAATAAATCTTTTTTAAAAGTTTATTTGCGTGTGAAAAATTTTGAAATGCATCGAGTTTTTTTCCTTGTTTACTTATTTTATTCATATTACAGTCTCAGAGTTTCGGGCCCATTAGATAATTAAAAATAAATATTCTGAATTAATTGATAATCGCATTAATCTGTATCTCATAATTTCACCTATTGATAACCTTATAAAATACCCTGAAAGTTATTAAAATAAATGTATGAAACACTGTAACAGTTTTTTATAATATGCATTTTCCTTGAACTTTTTTTTAAAGATTTATTTATTTATTTGAAAGGCAGAGTTACAGAGAGGCAGAGGCAGAGATAGAGAGAGAGCAAGAGAGAGATCTCCCATCTGCTGGTTCACTCCCCCAAATGGCTGCAACAGCCAGAGCTGGGCCAATTCGAACCCAGGAGCCAGGAGCTTCCTCCAGGTCCCTGATGCGGGTGCAGGGGCCCAAGTACTTACACCATCTTCCACTGCTTCCCCAGGCCAAAGCAGAGAGCTTAGTCGGAAGTGGAACAGCCAGGACTCAAACTGGCGCCTGTATGGGATGCTGGCACTGCAGGCAGCAGCCTTATCTGCTACATCACAGCACCGGCCCTGCTTGAGCTTTTGGAGGAGCCCACATATGCGCATACACACAAACGCTAAAGATGTGCACAGTTAGTTGGTTTTCGGGTTTGCTCTGAGCACCTGCTCCAGATGCCAAGGCTGCAGACTGGCATTTTCGGCAAGGGTGTCCTCCAGTCCTTCCTGGATGCTAATTGTGGCAGCTCCCAGGATTCCCAGCATGTCTGCCCGCTCTCTGAAAGCTCGGGGAGGGCTTCTCATCATTAGAATTCCCTGAGTTTCCGCTCCTTCCTTGCGAGCCATCTGGCCTCTCTGCACTGCAGCTGCAGTCTGCCCTCCCCCTGCCACCCACACCTGAGCCTCCCCGGCCCCCACCTGAAGCAAACCCATCCGTCAAGAAGAGCCAGGATTGCAACCAGGAATTATTATCCCCCAAAACATCTAGAATTACTTTTCCCTGCCTTTTAAACCTCCACTCGGGTTTAGGCGTAATTTTTTTTTCCACACAAATTCATTATTTGTTCTCTTGAAATATGCATGGCTGTGTCCTGGAGGGGGAAAATGTCCCCCGCCATTTAATCATGTTGCCCAATTAGCTGAGGCCTCTTGCCTCAGTGGTGTGCCTCTTGAACATTTATAATTGTCATTAACCAAGAGCACGGAGAAGGTCAGACTGGAGAGGCCTTGGGAAGTCAGAGGTTCCAGGCAATTGTGCAGGGCTGGAAAACCTCTCTCCGCTTCGCTCCGGAAGACGGTTAGGTGCCAACTAGCAAGTCCTTGCTCGCAGTCATTAACCCCGGCTAGAGGGACATTTTGAGTGACAGAGCCACCGGAGCATCACACAAAGGAATACATAACTGCTGGTGGCATTTGTAGGATGCAGGATCCCAGGGACACGAAGGGAGAAAAGAGAGACTCAAGGCCCACCAGCAGTGGCTGCTCCCGTTCTGAAGCTGTCGGAGCTGTAGCCGGTGGTAAAATCCCCAAGAAACTGACCCTCGTAGCCAGAAATTTCTCACATGCCTTTGGAAGCAAGTAGTTCTTTCCCTTTCTTCATTTCTGTTGTTGAAGTCATTACTGCTGTTTGCTTGCTTTTGTCTCGAATGAGAGAAATGCTGAAAAGCTATTTCTGCGAAGATGTCACAAGCAACCCCAACAGCTCAGGACAGATTTTTTCCTTTATTCATAAGGTAACAACTAGGATCTTGTGCCCAGGGACACGGGGCATGTGACCAGTAAAAGCAAAAGTCCAGCCGCACATCCTAAAACCCTTAATAATATGCAACCAAAAGAGACTTACTAAATTGATTTTTCCACTGAATAGAATTGCTGCCAAAAATATATTGCTTTTTCAAAGTTCTGAGCTCTCCACTCGTTGACCCCTTACCAGTGGTTGGCACATCAGGTAAACAGGCACAGAGACCAGAGATTTGCACTTGGAGTCGTAGAAAATAAGATCTGATTGCCAATTCAGAGAAGTCACAGTGGCAGCTTCCGCCCCCTTCACCAACCCCAGGTTGTCTCAGCAAAGCACAATGCTGCGACATATGTAACTCCCAGTCAGCAAGTGCCTGCCTTTGGCCAAGTTTGAACATCCAGGTTCTCATTCAGCCTTCTGTTAAGGATAAAATTGTGTCGTCCGTCCCCAAAATGTATGTGTTGGAATCCTAACCCTCAGCACCCCAGGATGTGATTGTGTATGGAGATAAAGCCTTTAAAGGGATTATTGGGTTACAATGAGGTCATATGGGTAGGCCTAATCCGATACAACTGAGGTTCTTCTAAGAAGAGATTAGGGCACACGGAGGGCAGTGTAAGGACAGGCGGGGAAGGTGGCCACCTGCAAGTGAAGCAGAGGCCTCCGAGAAACAACCTGCTGGTATCTTGATCACGGACTTGCAGCCTCAGGACTCTGAGGAGCTAAGTTCCTGCTGTTTAAGCCATCGGTCTGTGGAACTTTGTTACAGCAGCTGGAGCAAACTAATACGTCTTTCCAACAGCCTGTGTACAGACTCTCCTCACTCCAGGAACAGGTGACATCCTGACAAAACCTTCCTAGATTGAAATTCTGCCTGTCCCAACAAAAAGCCAGTCCCCAAAAAGACAAATACCATATGTTCCCCCTGATTTGTGGTGACTAATATACAGAATACACACACACACAAATATAACATATATGAACAAAACTGACTTTTTGAGATTTGATTATTGTTCATAGCCCTTGTCTATACACTTGAGGAACAGGGGTATTTCTGCTTACTACTGTTGATTCCTTTATTTAGTGGAGGGTTAAGCTTGTGGTTATAAAGAAAATTGAAAGTATGTCATTGAAAAATTGAAAGGAAATAAGAAAGGAAGGAGGAGGGAGGGTGGGAGGATTGGGAGGGGAGGGTAGGATGTATCATTATGCTCTTAAATCTATATATATGAAATTCATAAAATTTGTCCCTTTATATACATTTTTTAAAATTAATAAAACATTAAAAAATAAAATATGGTAGGTGGAAAACGCACTGACTGCACCTAACCCACCATGCCTCCTATCTGAGCAGCGTATCACACTGTAGAGCGTGGGTAGTACCTCTGGTGCCTTTGGGGCTCACTGGAGCTGCACTCACTGCTGCAGCCCAGCACAGCCAGAGAGGATCAGACTGCGAAGCACCAGGTCACAAAGATCCACACCAACAAAGTGTGGTGTCCCCTGAATGCCCATTGCTTTCCCACCATCCTAAAGTTGAGAGATCATCATTTGAATCATATGAGCCATGGACCATCTATACTAAGTATAGAAGAGAGGACACACAATGGGAGCCCAGGGGTGAAAGCAGATCTTCTGGCTTTGACTAAGTGGCCTTGGAAAGAAATTGGCATTTCCCAGCCCCCTAAAAATGAGAATTGAAGAAAGCAAGCTTCCTTGCCCCACGAACGGGCCCTTGAGCCTGCCCCCTTTGTAGCTCTGGCGAAGTTATCAGTGGAAGAGACCAGCAAGAGGTGGTCCTGGACCCAGCAAGGCCAGGCTGCATTTAGGCTGACCAGGCCAGCCACATGAGAGAAGCTCCCCTCCTGCCAGGCTGCTGGGGAAGCCGGAAAGCTCACACTCTGAGCTGCTGGTGTGGATAAGGTGTCCCCTGTGGGTTTCACATGTCCAAAGCCAGATCATCCTCACCACAAGCAGTGATTCTGGAACTGCAATTATTCCCATTTTATAGATGAGATGCTCAAAGTTCAGAGGTGAAGCTCAAGGTCACCAGACAGCCAGAGCCTAAACAGGACCTAAAGAGCCTCAGCTGGCCAGGGCCCATGTGATTCCCACGGCCTGAAACCACACCCAGAGGACAGGGCGCCTGAGCAGAAGTTCACGCTGGCAGCTTGATAGGAAAGAAGCCTGGGGCTGTTCCAACCTGATTGTCTGGTCAGGGCCCCCCCTTATCTGATGTACCCCATTCCAGCACACCAGCAGATCCTCAAAATGCACATAATCCCAAGTCCCATTATTCTACATGTTTTCCTCCACATTCACAAGCAAATTCAATGGCTTTTCCATTTTAACTGAGGACCCACACACAGTGACCCTGACTTCTGCAGCTTGAGATATGACAGCAAAACTAGAGCAAATTTCTTTTTTTCTTCCCCACAATTTCACAGGTAGAAGATTTGTCCTTACCACAGGTCTTAGAAACCTCAGCATAGGATTTTATTTCTTTCCTAATAAAGTCAAGAAACATTTACTTCTCATTTAAAGCAGGGATAGGGAATGCTAGCCCATAGACCATATGAAGCCTATGAAACCATCTGATCTGGCCCTACAGAGGCAACTGCAGATGGGGCTCAAAATTCAGTAAATCTCCAGCAGGCTAATTTTTAAGTGCATAAATTTGTATGGCTCACAAATGATGTTCTAAATATTTATTTTTTAAAGATTTATTTATCTATTTGAAAGTCAGAGTTTCACAGAGAGGAGAGGCAGAGAGAGAGAGAGAGAGAGAGAGAGAGAGAGAGAGAGAGAGAGAGAGAGTCTTCCATCTGCTGGTTCACTCCCCAAATGGCTGCAATGCCCGGAGCTGTGCTGATCCGAAGCCAGGACCCAGGAGCTTCTTCTGGGTCTCCCATGTGGGTGCAGGGGCCCAAGGACTTGGGCCACCTTCCACTGATATCTCAGGCCATAGCAGAGAGCTGGATCAGAAGTAGGGCAGCCGGGACTTGAACTGGCACCCATATGGGTTGCCGGAACTACAGACAGCAGCTTTATCCACTATGCCACAGCACTGGCCCCATGTTCTAAATATTTAAATGATCCTTGTCAGAAAAAAAAACAATTCCCCATCTCTTACTTAAAGGGAACACTTTACAGCTTCTTTTGGCATATCTGAATTGCCAACATCACTACTCTTAAACTTTGGGGCCATTATTAAGTAAAATAGGAGTTACCTGAACACAAGCATAGTGACACCTCAACCATAGATCTAACAACCAAAACAGCTCCTAAGTGACTAACAGGTGGGTAGCATATACAGCATATACAACATGGATAAAAGGATGATTCGCCACCTGAGCAGGTCAAAACGGCACACAATTTAAAACGCATGAAGTATTTATTTCCAGAGGGTGATTGAAGCTGTAGAAAGAGATACCTCAGATAAGGTTATATCAATTAGCCATCGAAAGATCATCTAGTGTGGGGAGATGCTGTAAACTGGTCTTCACAGCTCCAGAAAGTCAATGAGGGACTAAGGCCAAGCTACACTTAGGGTTTCCCCTCCTCACCGGCCAGTAGTAACTGTAGTCGTTTTTACACCAAATGCAATGGAATTTGCAGAAAGACAAAGTTAAAGCTAGCAGGAGCATCACAACTTCCCAGGTGTTGGGAGTCCGTCCGGCACCTCATGGCCTGCCTATGAGGTAGCGAACTGGTTTTCTCAGTGCGCACCCATCTTTCCTCCTGTCTGCCTGTGAGGAGGAGGCTCAGTGGAGCAGAGGGCCTACAGGCCTTCCTAAGGGCTCTCCACTGGATTCCAAGGCCCCTCTGAGACCTCCCACACTCCCTTCACTGCTGTTTTCTGTAAAACGCGTCCCAAATGCACCTCAGGTTCTCCCCACCTCAGGTTCTAGCTTTCACAGATCACGTCTACTACTTCTGTTTGCTTTGTTTGAGAACACCTTACGTGCTTCTTAAATCTTCAGATTTTCAGAATCCTCAAAAACCAATTCAGTCTACTCAGGAAACAAACGCACACACACACACTTGTACACACACCTATGTATATATGGAAATATTTCCATGGAAGTTATCCTGAAGATTGTAGAGGTTCACAGATCTCCAGAAATAAGGACACTTCTCAAAAACAAACAAACAGACTTTCCTTTTATGTTTCTCTTTGCGTTCTTTTTATTTGAGAGACAGACAACGAAGTGTACAGGCAGAGAGAACCCCATCTGCTGCTTCACTCCCTAAATTCCTGCCATGGCTGGGGCTAGATGTAAAGCCTGGAACGGGGATCCCAATACAAGTCTTCCATGTGTGTGGAAGAAGCCCACCTACTTGAGCTGTCATCACTGCCTCCCAGGATCTGCATCAGCTGGAAGTTGGAATCAGGAGCCACAGCCAGGGGTCACACCCAGACACTCCAATGGAGGACACTGGCTCCTTGACCACTGGGCCAAATGCCTGTCCCTCCTGATTTTTTCTTTTGAATAAGCTACAAATGTCTATTCTGGGCCTCTTTTTTCCTCCACAATTTTCCTCTCTCCAGTGCAAATGTTTGCCCTCCCTTGAACTAACTCAAGGACGGTCTCCGCCTTCAATGGCTCCCCGCTCACATTTTCTCTACTGCTGTCTGCCAGTTCCTCCTGATCATTCTAGCAGTCTTTGTCCTCATTCACTTCTCAAGGAAACTCTGTCTTCTCTATCTCACACACATGCAAATTGACCATCTATTTTCTCTAACTGTGACATTCTAAACTCCCTTATATATGAAGCTTAGAAATACGGAATGGAATACACACACACACACACAGATACAGCTGTGCTCTCGTAGAGCTTACAGATATGTGAGAAAGATTAACTCAGACAATTAGAGTCAAGAGCTGCACAACAACAATTGGTCAACTGCAGACTTGCCACATAGGATTAAAATGGAGCTGGAACATTCCTATTGCCCAGTGATGGCATAGTCATTGTAACATTGTAGCACAACACACTACACTTTTGTGGTGATATTGGCATAAACAAACCTAATATATATGCTGCCAGTCACGAGTGGCAGAAACCTAATTATTTGAGTCATCACTCCTGTGCCTACAGTTCAGCACGTACGGTTATGTTCAGTAGATAACACTTGATAATGATCAACAGCTATGTTACTGTTTTACATACTTACTATATGACACAAAAAAGTTATCATTCTTTTGGAGGGTTCTCCTTTTACTTATAAAAAAGTTTACTGTAAAAAAGCAGCTCCTACACCTCATATTTGCTGAATCTGTTGAGTACATGAAGGGGCCAATTATGAGGGCAGGTGTTTGGCATAGGGTCTAGGCCAATCCATGTTCCTCATTGGAGTGCCTGGGTTTGATTCCCAACCCTAACTTCCAACTCCACCTCCTGTTAATGCAGATCCTGGGAGGCAGCAGTGATGGCTCAAGTAGTTGGGTCCCTTCCCCCAACATGGGAGACCTGGAATGAGTTCCTGGTTCCTAGACTCTTGAGTTTTAGGCTTCTGGCCCTGGCTCAGCCCCAGCCAATACAGGCATTTGGGGAGTGAACTTGCAGAAGAGAGTGCTCACTCTCCCTCTCTCTGTTTGTCTCTCTTCCTCTTGAATAAATAAAAAAAGAGAAGAGGTCATGGTGAGTGGTTGATCTACACCCCTGGGTTTGAGTAAGTGTGTTCTATGATGCTCACACATGATGAAATCACCTAATGACGCATTTCTCAGAACCTGCCTCTGTAGTTCATTGACAGGTGACTGTGCTTTCAAATGGAACATGTTACCAACCCAAAGAGATATGTGGTGGTCTTTGGAAGAACATAGCAACGAAACCTAGAGCAAAGAGCTGAGTGAGCTCAGAGGATTTGAGGAGGTGATTTACTTATTTTAAAGTCAGAGTTACAAAAATGCAGAGGCAGAGAGGGGGAAACAGAGAAAGAAGTCTTCCATCTTCTGGTTCACTCCCCAAATGGCTGCGATGGTCAGGGCTGAGCCAGGCTGAAGCCAGGAACCAGGAACTTCTTCCAGGTCTCCCACATGGGTGCCGGAGCCCAAGTACCCAGGCCACTCTCCCCTGCTGTCCCCAGCACATTAGCAGGGAGCTGGATCTGAAGTGGAGCAGCCAAAACTTGAGCCAGCGCCCATATGGGATGCCAGCACTTCAGGCAGATGTTCTACCCGCTATGCCACAGCACCAGCCCCCATTCCCATCTTTTAAAAAAAGAAAACAGTGAGTATAAAGGCTCTTCAGTAAAATATCCCCCTGGGACTTGTTCTCCTCTCTCTTAAATAAATATTTCATAGTTTCCTACATGTTGTTCCTGACTTTTATTTTCCCATACAAGCACACAGTAACTACAGACTCTTCTCTTCCTCCTTATATATACAAAAAATAGTATCCCATGCACAGTGTTCTATATCTTCAACTAAGGTTTATATTTTATTTGAAATCGAGAGTCACAGAAAAGGAGAAAGAGAGAGAGAGAGTGAGAGAGAGAGAATCTTCTATCCACTGGTTTACTCCCCATATGGCCACAAGAGTTAGGGCTGGGCCAAACCAAAGCCAGGAGCCAGGAACTCCATTTAGGTCTCCCACTTTGGTGGCAGGGGTCCAAGTACTTGGGCCTTCTTCCTGCTTTCCCAGGCAGATCAGCAGGGAGCAGAGTAGCCTGGGACCCAAACTAGTGCTCCAACGTGGGATGCAGGCATCAAGGTGGCAGCTTAACCCACTCTACCACAACGCTGGCCCTGTGCTGGTTTTTGGCTGCTTTGTTGGCAGCCTATAATGCTGACTTCTTCATTATTATTATTTACCTTTTCACAAATATAAGCCTCTGCTCCCTCCCAGATGGTAGACCTGGTGGGACAGAAACTGTCATATTCTATCTCACATAAGGTAGATATTAAGTTAAATGTCTGTTCATTGCAATAGGTGATTTTTAAAAATCCTTTGTTGGATAAATCAGTTACAACTGAAAAGAACAAACACTTCATCTGGCCTAGTTTCACAAAATTTTTTACTTTTGATTATGTTGCTTTCCCAACATTCACAAAAACAGACAGAATATACCATAAACCCCCCTTGAACTCACCCCTAACTTCAACCAGTGTCAACATTTTGACAAACAAGATGCTCCTCTGTCCCCACCATTTTTTGACTTTGGGAAAAGAGAGGGCTGGGGATTTTAAAGCAAAGCCTAGATGAAGTCATGTCATTTCCACTACAAATATCCTGGCGTGCTCCTCTAACCTATAGACTTTGCTTTGATAACCTCAGAGTATGCCAAAGAAATTAATAGTTCTTTGGAGTTAGCTAACGTCCAGTCCATATTCAGATTTCACTGATGTCTTTATACAGCTGATTGGTTCAGGAAACACGAACAATCCACAATGGTCATTGCATTTCTACTCTTAGTTCTTTTTGATTCCGTCATAGCTTCTTCATCTTCCCTCCATCTCTCTGGTTTTTTTTTTTTTTTAAGATTTTTATTTATTTATTTTAGAGATAGAATTACAGACAAAAAGGGAGAGACAGAGAGAAAGGCCTTCCATCTGCAGGTTCACTCCCCATATGGCTGTAACAGCCAGGCCTGGGCAGATTTGAAGCCAGGAACCAGGAGCTTCTTACTGGTCTCCCACACTACTGCAGGGGCTTAAGCATTTGGGCCATCTTCCAACGCTTTCCCAGTCCATAGCAGAGAGTTGTACTGGAAGAGGAGCAGCTCTTCCACTTAGCCACTGCACCGGTCTCCCTCCATCTCTTTTTTGTCACTGATTTGTTAGAGAAACCAAGCAATTTGTTCACTGTGCATTTGACTGATCACTTCCTTCCAGTATCATGGCTGTATGTGTTTTCTGTTCTTATTTTCCTGGAAACTAGCAAGACTTGTGATTTGAAAAGCTCTTCTTAGCTGCTGCCTGGAGAATGGGTGAGAGGTTGGGAGAGTAGGCAAGGCCACAGTGGGGTTGGTTACCCTGAGACCTCAGATTGCAGCTCCCTGGACTGGAACAATGGCACATAGCTTCAAGGGGTGCACAGGCAGCAGAATGAGCCAATTGCAAAAATATTTCAGAGAGCGATCATTGCCGTGGTGTAGCAGGTAAAGCCACCACCTGAGGGGTTGGTATTCCATATGGGCACTAGTTCAAGTCTTGGCTGCTCCTCTTCCAATCCAGCTCTCTGCTATGGCCTGGGAAAGCAGCAGATGATGGCCCAAGTTTTTGGGTCCCTACACCCACATGGGAGACCCGGAAGAATCTCCTGGCTCCTGGCTGCAGATGGGCTCAGCTCCTGCCATTGCAGCCATCTGGGGAGTGAACCAGCAGATGGAAGACCTCTCTCTCTCTGCCTCTGCCTCTCTGTAACTCTGCCTTTCAAATAAATAAATAAGTCTTTGAAAAAAAATAGTTCAGGGAGAGGACCAACCAGCCCTGTTGACTAATTGGAAAAGAGTGTGCTTCTCAACGCTCTGTTAAGAATCTGAACCTCAGTGTAAGACAAACCAAAAGAAAGCTGCTCTCCCTTGGATAAACACACACATGTTTACTGACATTCTTCTTGCAATTATCATTTATGGCAATTTTAAAGGCATGCAAACTTGTAGTATTATTGTTGGTGTTAAATTTTATTGCTGTGACTTTAAAACATAAACAAAAATAATTCCTTAAGTAGTTGGAAATTGTCATGACACTCTGGGGGATAGATTTTACTGCTATGCATACTGTAAAGCACAAAGATAATAAATTTAAATTGCAGTATTAGTATTGGGAATAAATTTTATTGCTCTGGCTAGAACACAAAGAAGCAGGATTCATAACTCTCTTGTTCTCTTTTCCTGGCCGTGCATTCACCTATAAAGGCACCAGGTCTAGTGTGTGGGGCAGATGCAAGGTCACTGGTATCACAAATCCAGGGGCAGGCTGAGGAGAAGCAGAGGTGGATATGGGCACCCAGCATTGAGGAGGGGTCCCTTGAGTTGCTAAGAACCCCAAGGATGTCTCTGCATCCCCCAGTCTACAAACCTGCTGCTCTGCCCGGTCCTGTTTTGTAAAACAAGCACCGCATGACTTGGGATTTGGTATTGGATGTGCAATCCTTGTGCACACCCTCTGCTGCTCACTCTGTGTCCGGCTCAGGGAAGAGACCTCCATACACCCCACCAGGCACTTGGAGGTTGCTCTTGAATCTCATCCCCACCCCATCACCACGTCTGAAGCTCTACCGCCCACCAGCCCTGCTGAAGCTGCTGTCCCCAGAGCTCTCGAATGATTGCCCTCTGCCCACCCCGTTTCCAGCTGCCACTGCCTATCACTGACACTTTCATTGCAGCCTCTTTGCTCCATACTGATCATCATAGCAGTGACCAGTGATTGAGAATGAATAATACGCTGAGGACTGAGCAAAGTACCTGACACTGGAGCCTCACTGCCATCCTAGGATCCTGAGGGAGCAGCAATCTCCCTTTTCCAAAAAAAAGAAAGAAAATGAGAAAACTGAGGCTCAGAGGCTAAACAGTAAAAGAGAAAACAATTTGAAAATGACCAGGCACAACAGGAGCCTAACCTTAGATCCTTTCCTGTTCTTTAATGATTCCACGCTGTGTTTCCTTCCATTCCTCCTCCCTTCCCAGCCTCCCTCCTTCCTTCCATCCATTCTTCTCTCCCTCTTCCTTCGCTCCATCCGTCCTTCCTTCCACAGATGAACTCCTTTCCTGGAACTCGAGGGCTCTGCCAAGTACTCAGACCCAGCCATTACCACAGCCCAAGTAGCCATGGCTTTCACTAATACAGGAACTGTACATTCTTAAAATGCCCATTTGCTCTTGTTATTTCTCTTATTTAGCACATGGAGGTCCCTTCCCTGAGCCAGACACAGAATGAGCAGCAGAGGATGTGTTTCCCTTTTGTCATCTGACACCTTCAAAAAAGTTTGTGCAGGCTAGGGCTGTGGCATAGCAGGTTAAGTTGCTGCCTACTGTGCCAGCGACTCCTATGTGTCTGGTTGGAGTCCTGGTTTCTTCAGCTTCTCCTTTTCCAATCCAGCTCCCTGCTAATGCACCTGGGAAAGCCACAAAGGACAGCCCAAGTCCTTGGGCCCCTGCACTCAGGTGGGAGACCCAGATGAAGCTCCTGGCTCCTGGCTTTAGCATGGCCCAGCTCTGGCTGTTGCATTTTGCATTCATTTAGGGAGTGAATCAGATGTTGGAAGATTCCCCCCCCCCACACACACACACACACTCTGTCTTTCAAATAAATAATTTTTTTTAAAAGTTTGTGGACAATTGGAATTAAAATATAAGCTTGTTTCAACACAAAATTTTTAAATCCATGTATCGTTTTGTTTATAATAAGTTTTTCCTATGAGCTTTTTGAAGACCTGCCAGTAGGCATGGATTTAAGAATTTTTGCGCTAAAATAAACTCACATTTAACTCCATTTTCCATGAACTTTATTAAATTTTCCTCATGCGGTGTTGCAGATCCGATCTGCGATTACTCAGCTGTTTGCTTTGTAACACCAACACCATGTCACCTATCAACTCACGGTGTGGTATAATTGATGGAGAACACGCACTTGCTTTCAGTGCCTGAAAAATACCTCGCTAGCAACCACACAAATACACACTGGGGGTAATGTTTACTGTGCCACAGCCAACTTGGAATGCTTCGAATAGTTAAAAGAAATTAGAAGGTTTGCTAACCTTGAATCCTCCCAAACCTCAGAGCTGGCCTAACTTCTGTGAGCTTTTTGTTTGAGGAAAAACTCCTAAAATCTCCAGCTATGTGGAGCTCTTTTCTTTACAAATGATCCCCCACTGAGGTCATAAACTGCCAGAGTCATAGCGTATAGAATTCCAGAATATGGAAAGTGGGAGAAGCTGACATGAACCAGGCCTCTGACCCCGGCCACTCGTGGCTGGTTCCTGCCTCTGTTTCTGTTTCCGTAGAAACAACCATTTAATGGACAACAGCAAGTTCAAGATTCTTTCACTTTGTTTTCCTGTCTCCTTCCTCGGAGATAACCACTCAAGGTTTCGCTAGAGAAAAACGGGCTTGTGGTTGAAATCCGGGATGTTTCCGAAGTTAGACATTCTCCACGTAGACACAGCACCGCAGCTCTACCCACACACAGGCCTGCTCCCCCGGAGGCTGTCGGTCCTTATCTGGGACGAGGCCCTCACAACCTCCGGATCAACAATCGCCTTCCAAGTCACTTACAGCAGTTGGATAACCTCCATGACTGCACGCCTCGCCGGGTATTCACGGCGGACCCTATCAAACTGAGATGAATGCGTTCCATAATGCCTGTTTTTATTACATTAGTCTGGGAAGATGGAATCAAAAGGACTACTTTCAACAAAAATGTCCTGTGTCGACAGTTCAATACTCTTTCTACAGGCCTTGCCGATTGCCCTCATTGTGCGCTGGATAAAGGCTAAACGTGCAGCTACCTGCTAGCTTGACAAGGCCGCTCTCTCACCAGCAGGTTGCTGGGCTTTTTTTTTTTTTTTTTTTCACAGCAGCTCTCTAATTCCACCAAACCCACCGGATTAACAAAAACCTGAAAGTAAAACAGCACAAAATGCTGTCCCTGCGTGAGCTACTATTATACTTCACAACCTACAATTACAAGGGTTCGATCTCACTGCCCCCAAACATTATTTCATTAATTCAAGCCATTTCAGAACTGGTAAATATTTTCTCTTCTTGGGTTTTCTATTATTATTCTTTTTGGCAGCAGAGAATGATGAAGTAGGCAGAGGCAAACCTGAAAGACTGTGGTGTGGAGCCAACTACAGTCAAAGTTGACAAGGAAGGGAGGAGCTGGCACGGGGAGGGGGACCAGAAGGGACACAGTCAATGGGGGAGGAGCGGAGAATGAAGAAAAGGAGAAAAACACCAAACAGAGAGCACCCAACAGCAATCCAGGTGACACACCAGGGGTGGTAGATGGAGATACTCTACTGTCTGCAGCTGGCCCTGGTTATCCCTAAAGGTCTGCCCAGCTCATCTGAATGCCATGGACATCAGGCATGGCAGGGCTAGGGACCCCTCGTCGATCTAAAGCCAAGAAGTTGAGACGTCCTTGGTCTCCAAGTCAAACCCTTTTAGGCAAATTCCTTTCTGACACAACCCTTGGACCTGAAAATCAGAAGTACAATATATAGTTAATTGACTTTGTAAGAGAATAAAATAGACTAACATTCTATTTTTGAAAAGATTTGTGTGTGTGTGTGTGTGTGTGTGTGCATTTAAAAGGTGGAGTAACAGAAAGAGAGAGACAGAGAGACGGCATCCATTCACTGGTTCACTGCCCAAATGGCCACAAGGGTTAGGGCTGGGCCAGGCCTAAGCCAGGAGCCTGCAGCTCCACCCAGATCTCCCCCATGGGTTCCGAGGGCCAAGCACTTGGTTCATCTTCTGCTGCCCTCCCAGGCACATCAGCATGGAGCTGGATCAGAAGCAGAAGAGCCAGGACTAGAATCAGCACTCCGATATGGGATGCCAGCACCGCAGCTTTAGCTGCTGCACCCAATGCTGTCCTGGAGGCTGACATTCTTAGTTGATCCCAAATCTCCCCTTTGAAAAACAGCTTTGTGAGTTGGTTAAGAGGATTTGGGGGAGGGTGAGGAGCTTGGATGAACATATGTGTGTTGGTCGGAAGCTCTGTGTCAGGAGAAGAGGAGCAGACGAGCACCAAAAAATCCCTCGGTCACTGATTCATCCTGGAGACAGCGTAGGGGTGGAGAAGAGAGATTTTTGGAAGGAGATAGTTCTGGATTCCAGGGGCTCGGCCACTTCCTAGCTGTGACCGGGACAAGTGATTGGATTTCTCAAGCCACCCTTTCCTCATCTGTAAAACAGAACTAAAAATGACGCCCACCTCTGAGTGCACCTGTGCAAATTTAAGGCAACAATCCAGGTAAAGAGCTTAGTGCATAGCTGGCCATGAACTTGACCTCAAAAGAAGGTTACATAGTTTTATCTGAAGCCTTTTATAAATGATACCAATAGAGCTGAACCTTATGACTCTGTGAGCAAAAGGGGAATAAATTTAATTTGGTGATTTTTGACTCTCATTAGCAAATACTAGGACAAGCAGCTTCATGTTGCAGGGCTAAAGATGGTAGACTGGGAAGACGTCCTAGTTAGAAAGGGGATCATCCTGTGAGGATGTGGGAGGGCATACGGGGGTGGGGTCAGGAAGTGCTCGGGATGGGGAGTTCAGGGTACAGGGCAGGCTTGGGCTGCAGCCAAAGGAACCCAGCTGGACTGCAGCTAAGGTGGACGTTTTCCTTTCCAGAAAGACAAAATGTTCCTCCTGGAAAACATCATGCGCTGAATCTCCCCAGAGAGGAGCGCCGAGACTTGTTCTACCAAGAAGAGACATGACCTGCTCCCAGGATCTCCTGGGCCTCTGGTTATCGTGTGGCTGAGATGATTGGCTACAGCCTATGGGGTGTTGTGCTATTGTGGATTTCACGCTGTTTGCACAATTGCGTAACATTGGAAAAGGTACTGTTTCCTTCTTCCGTGGCACCCCAACACCCTCCATTCCTAGAGCTGGTACTCAGCTCACAGATACCACAGTCGTCAGCCCCCCTCCCTTCTCACCACCTCCCACCGCTCCCATTGCTCCTCAGAGGCATTCCACACAGCACTCCTGGCTGGCTAGTGGGCCAGCTCAGAGGGACAGTGCACGCCTCCACGGAGGCAAAGGCTTTTCTAAGTGCTGGCTTCCTGGTTCCTGGTCCTCCCTGGCTGCCAGGAGAGGAAACCAGCTGCATCCCGGAAAACAATTCCACTCCTCCAACAACGCAGTGCCCGGACCAGTCATGATGAGTCTGGTTCAAATGTGGCACACACACAACACATTAATTAAAATAATGTGCATGATAAATAATGTTGGGATCCAAAGCACAGGACTCCTCTAAAATCACGGTCCGTAATTATGTGAGCACCACTAACACACACTCGGAATCCCAGTGACGCTTACGTGACAAAGTTAGTCAACAGGCGGTGACCTTGAGAGGTCATCTTGTGCCAGCTGCCTCCTGCTTATGGACTGATCCATAGCTGAACAATCGTGGAAGAGGAGGATCCATCCTAAATTTTCAAGCCCTAAGGGAAGAAATGCCTTCAGAGACCTCAATAATTTGATTTCATAATAATTATTTGAGTACCAGTCGCTCTGTTTAGCCCTGGGGATAAGGGTTTGGGATAGGGGAAGGGTGCCGAGGTTCATGTTTTCAAGAAGTTCCTGTCCCAAACAGGAAGTCCTATTTATTTATTTATTTATTTGCCAGATAGACAGTGAGAGAGAGAAAGACAGAGAGAAAGATCTTCCTTCCGATGGTTCACCCCCCAAATGGCCGCTATGGCCAGCGCAATGGGCCGATCCGAAGCCAGGAGCCAGGTGCTTCCTCTTGGTCTCCCATGCGGGTGTAGGGCCCAAGCACTTGGGCCATCCTCCACTGCCCTTCTGGGCCACAGCAGAGAGCTGGACTGGAAGAGGAGCAACCAGGACTAGAACCCGGCGCCCACATGGGATGCCAGCACTGCAAGTGGAGGACTAACCAAGTGAGCCAGTCCCGGAAGTCCTTCTTTAGACCTTCCCTGAGTTTTTCGTGCTGCTGCTAAAAACCCATTGCACTTGTTTAGTGCTGAGCTGGGGACCTCAAGAGATTCCAGTTCCAGTGTTTGGACAGCATTTATTAGGCACCCAGGGTTGGGGAAGAGGGCTGACAACAGGCAGGGGTCCCTGGAAAGGAACTGCTGTTCACCACTGAGGTCCTGGCCCGAGGATGCCCCCCCATTCCCACAGAGCATGGCAACTGTGTGCCCCAGCTTCTCTGGGCCTTTTAAGTTACCACCAAATTTGACATCGATTGGTCCAGTTAGTACAGAAACCTAACCGGGGAAGGGAGAGACCCCATTATCGTGATTCCAAAATCATTTCCCATTTGCGGCTCCGTCAACATTTCAGCATCTCGTTAAGTGGATTTAATTTCATTCCCTCAACAGTAACCCCTGTACCACACCAGTGACCACAACTTTGGTGCCCCAGCTCCTAAATTCTATTAGTGTTCAGAAAGCCTCTTGATTTCCACATAATGTTCAATCAGTGCAGAGAAATTAATTAAATTAAAATTATTTTTATTGTGATTTAATTAGGTTGATTTAATTACTTTGTTCAGTGACTGAGCATTCTGTTGTTACGGCCAGACCCCCGCTCTCATTCGTGGCATGAATGTTCTCATAGAATTACTCATTCTCTCTGTTCAGCCATTGGAGCGGGCTGGTGGAGTTTGCCAGAAACTCACGATTTATCACAATCAGCATCATCACAAATTATAGGAAGCATCCAGCAATATGATAACTTCTAAATGAAGTGTCTGAAAGCAGGTCACACCACCAGCCTCGGCTGTTAATCCGTCATATTTCATAGTCAAGCTGACACCCCATCCAATTTGCTGTGCCTGCCTTATCGCGCCTTGCCTCTCTGAGTGCCCACGTGAGGGACCTCGCTTCTGCACAGGCTGCCGCCCTTACAGAAGCCCTGCTGACCCCAGCATCCCTGAAGACCCCACTCTACCTTGGCTGCAGGCCTGCAAGCTGCTGCTCCTTCGTCCTTGCCCCCTCCCCATAAGCCAGGGGTCTTGTGTCTGGGGGTCATGAACTAGAATTCATCCTTCCAGGCCCTGGGAGACAGCAGGTGATGCCCAAGCAATAGAGTCCCTGCCACTCATCTGGGAGACCTGGACTGGGTTCCCCGTTCCTGGCTTCAGCCTGGCCCATCCTGGACATTGTGGGCTTTTACGGGGTGAACAGTGAACCCTAACAGATCAGACTCCCTCTCAGTGCTACTTAGAAACAACTGGAGGCAAGAGACTCCCTCAGCATGTGACACAGACCTCCACCTCTTTCCCACAAGCCAATTCCAGCGTTCAGTGAGCGGATGCAGGGATGCCCTGGCAGCCTATTTTGAAGCCACTGTTGTCTTTCAAAAAGAAAATCATCTTTAACTTGCTTGTGTTTGAAATGCATCATCTTGATTAAGGTGCTCAAAGCTGCACAGCTGCGTTTTCTGACGTTCTAGCAGCTGTTTCCCTAGATGTGGCTTGCTGCATAAACCTATGTGTTTCTCTGTATGACTTAAGACTGTTTTTGCAAGATGGGATGGCAGGCTTGGCCAGACTGCCCCAACAACAGAGGCCTAAGCTTTCTCATCCCCCTGTTAGTTTCCTGCAACTGTTGTAACAAATGACCATGCCCTTGTTGGCTTCAGCAGAAATGTATTCTCTCACAGTTCTGGAGCCGGAAGTTCAGCATCCGTGTCACTGGGCTGAACTCAAGGGGTCCCCAGGGCCATTCTCCCCTGGGAGACTCTGGAGAAAAAGCCACCCCTGCCTCTTCCAGCTACATTCTTCTGCTTTTAACCCCATTCCTCCAAATTGCTGCTTCAGTCTTCACCCCCTCCTCCTCTTCTGGAGGTGTCATCTCCCCTGGCCTCTCTCTTAAAAGGTTGCTTATAAGATGTCTGTAACTTACCCTTGCAAAGACCCTTTTTTTTTTTTTCAAATACGATGACGTTGATGGCACCTGATGTCTGTGGCTAACGTTCTGCCCACTAGAGTCCTTGTGCTTCATTCTTTCCTGACCAGAAAATGCGAGCCTCGAATCTTAGGACATAAAGAGCATAAAATTATTTCAAAGATGTGACAGAATAGATGCCAAATTAAAATAGAGGTCCGTGCCAAACTTCATTCAAACACAGCTTCTCCTTGCCTTGCATCTTGATAAACCCACCATAACTTGAAAAGAGCTTATGTTAAAAGTACATTAAACCCACTTTTAAAAAAAGATTTATTTATTTTATTTGAGAGGCAGAGTTACAGACAGAGAGAGGGAAAGACAGACAGAGAGAGAGGGAGAGAGAGAGGAGAGAGAGAGGTCTTCTACCAGCTGGTTCACTTCCCAAATGGCTGCAACTACCAGAGCTGGGCAAATCCAAATCCAGGAGCCAGGAGCTTCTTCCAGGTCTCCCATGGGGTGCAGGGGCCAAGGACTTGGGCCATCTTCTGCTGCTTTCCCAGGCCATAGCAGAGAGCTGGATCGGAAGTGGAGCAGCCAGGACTTGAATTAGCATCCAACAGGGGATGCAGACACTGCAGGCAGAGGCTTAACCTACTATGCCACAGTGCCATCCCCACATCAAATCCACTTAATCCACTGCACATTAGTGCTCAGCAGCATATTGCACTGTAGAGCAGGAGTTGTCCTCTTAGGACAGTGGGGTGGACTGGGAGCTGCACTCCACACCACCACCCAGGATCACAAAAGAGGATCACAACTCAAAGCACCAGCCAAAAATGCCAAGTCCAACAGCGAACACCTTGCAGTTTCTACTGAATGAGCACAACTTCTACACAATCCTAAAGTCAAAAAATCATAAGTCAAGCCATCTGTAATTAGTTAAGAGGCAACGTGATATTGAAAGAAAAGACCTGCATCCAGGTCTAGGGGAGGAAACAGGCCTGTTCCTTCACCTACGCTTGAAGAGAGTACACACTGTGCAAACCTGGCCACTAGCTGTAGTGCAGTTCTTGGACTGGAAGGCCTCCAGGGCTCAGGTCATTAGTGCTGCCCACTCCAACCCCCTCTCTCATCCTTCCCCGAGGGAGCTGGATTGATATCTTCTGCAAAGCCATGAGTGAGGCATTCATACTGCCAACCAGAAGTAGAAAAGGGCAGGGACTGTATCTTTTCAACTGAACAGAACAAGAGGAAGTAAAAGTTAACTGTGGGGGCCAGTGTTGTGTACAGTGAGTTAAGCCATCATCTGCAATGCTGGCATCCCCTGCATCCTGGCCGCTCCACTTCCCATCCAAATCCTTGCTAATGTACCCAGGGAAGCAGAGGAAGATGGTGCGAGTGCCACCCTGTGGGAGATCCAGATGAACTTCCAAGATCCTGGCTTCAGCCTCACCCAGCCCCAGCCCCAGCCCCAGCTGTTGTGGGGATTTGGGGAGTGAACCTGGAGAGGAAAGATTCTCTCTCTCTCTCTCTCTCTCTCTCTCTCTCTCTCTCTCTCTCTGTAACTCTGCCATTCAAATCAATAAACAATTAAAAAAAAGAAAAGAAAAGGAGTTGACTTCTATATGAGATATTCAGGTTATTGATTAGAACTACAACTTTACATCAAGGTGCACAGACCAGAGCTCATTTTCAAAAGAAACTCAACACTTATCTCTTCAAATAGGCCATTTGACTATCATGTAAATAAAAAATGTGTTGTCTCTTGGAGTCAGCATTGTGACACAGCCTGTGACACCGGCATCCCATATGGGTACCAGTTCCTGTCCCGGCTACTCCACTTCCAATCCAGCTCCCTGATAGTAGTCTGGGAAAAGTAGCAGAAGATGGCCCAAGTGCTTGGGCCCCTGCCACCCATGTGGGAGATTAGGGTGAAGCTCTTGGCTCCTGGCTTTGGCTTGGCCCAGCCCTGGCCATTGCTGCCATCTGGGGAGTGAACCAGCAGATGGAAGATGCCTCTCTCTGTGTGTGTATAACTGAATTCATAGAAGATAGAATTAAGAGGTAAGTTCATTAAAAATGTATTATCTCAAAAATGAAAGGAAGGAAGGAAGGAAGTGGGAGGAGAGAGAGAGAAGGGAAGAGAAGTATCATCTAGTCCCAGAACTTTATCCATGAGCTACATTAAATCTGTTCTCTTTATATTCACATCACAATAAAAAATTTAAAAAGAAAGAAAAATGGGCCAAAGCAGACAGCCTCATAGCTCTGGTCTAGAATCAGATTTGGCTTCTTATCCCAGCCATGTGATTTTGTTCACAAAACCCCAGATTTTTGGAGCATTGTTTCCTCACCTGCTAAGTGGGCCTCCTACAGGCAGGACTGGCTCTCATGTGCCTGTGTGCAGGTTCAAGCACATTGCTTGGCACACAAAGGGCCTCCCTGCAGGTCAGCCTTCCCCGACCCGCAGACTTCCAGCGGGCCTGGGAGCGAGCTCCTGGAGAGAAGTCCGCCGCACTCGACACAGGCAGAAGGAATCCGCACTGCTGCAGAAGTTGTTTCTCTCGTACTAAGTCATTTCTCCAGGTCCCTCCCAGCCACATGAAACATCCATCACGTTTAAGGTTAACCGTGCTGGAAATGAGTTAGAAAGAGGTCTCAGCTTTGCAAGCTCTTCTGCTCAGAGGCCGTGCCCTACCATGGGAACTGTGTGCAAACCTTGGTGCTCCTTGGGCGAGAAGGGACGTTGAGATCATCTAGTGCAACATTTCTGGGGTATGTAGATGGCTTGTTGGAATGTGTACCCCAAGGGCTCATGCTTTGGGAGCTTGGCTCCAAGGGGGCAATGTCGAGAGGGACTGGACCTTTAAGAGGTGGAGTCTAGTTGAAAGGTCTCAGTTCACTGGGGACACTGACTGAGGAGCCTTTAGGAGGAGACTTTTCAAAGAGCCTTGGGTACTTTGAAAAACAGATTACTAATATCTCTCCTTAGTAGAGAAGAAAACAGAGTTGTCTGATATCACGTGGCTTGCAGGCAACTGGAACCCACTCCATCTGGCTTTTAGTCCAATGCTTCCCCATTCTGTTATCTAAGCTCATTCTTTTTTTAAAAAAATTATTTATTTTACTTGAAAATCACAGTTACACAGAGAGAGGAGAGGCAGAAAAAGAGAGAGAGGTCTTCCATCTGCTGGTTCACTCCCCAGATGGCTGCAATGGCCGGAGCTGCGCAGAGCCAAAGCCAGGAGCCAGGAGCTTCTTCTGGGTCTCCCATGTAAGTGCAGGGGCCCAAAGACTTGGGCCATCCTCTACTGCTTTCCCAGGCCATAGCAGAGAGTTGTATAGGAAGTGGAGCAGCCGGGACTTGAACCAGTGCCTATATGGGATGCCGGCACTGCAGGTGGTGGCTTTACCCACTATGCCACAGCGCCGGCCCCTAAGCACGGTCTTTAACCCAAGGTCTGTACTTGGCCTCGTGAAGCTGGCTCAGTGCACTGCCTCAGTTTACCAAAGTCTAGACTATCACGTGGGCTGAGCTGTGGGACTCTGCACATAAAGAGTTGTCAGAGGGGACTCTAAAACTGCCTCTGGCCTCTGAGGATTCTGAGGAGCCATCAGCTGTTGATCTTATTGAGGATCTCTTGTGTGGCGAATCGCTTCTCTCTGATTTCTTCTTATCTGGGTCTCAATCACTTGGTGATAATATATCTCCGTGTGGATCTCCTTGAAGTCATTTTCGACATGTCCACTCGTGTATCCTCAGATTCAGGAGTTTTATTAAAATATTTTCTTCAAATATTTTCTTCCCCTCCGTGACTTCTATAATATGTCTATTAGTTTGTTCAGTGGTATCCCATACTTCCCTCTTGCTATTTTCATTTCTGTCCTTCCTGTCTGTTCCTCAGACTGGATGATTTCAATGTTTTACGTGTGTGTGTGTGTGTGTGCGCGTGTGTGTGTGTTTACATACATAATTTTTTATAATTGGCATTTTCTGTAAACTTTTTTCTATTTATTTATTAGAAAGGCAGAATTAGAAAGAGAGAAAGAGAGAGAGAGAGAGAGAGGCAGAGACAGAGAGAGACTCTTCCATCCACTAGTTCACTCCACAAATGGCTGCAATGGCAGGAGCTGGGCTTATCCAAAGCCAGGAGTCAGGAGCTTCTTCCAGTTCTCCCATGTGGTTGCAGAGGCTCAAGCATTTGGGCCATCCTCCACTGTTTTCCTGGGAACAATAGCAGGGAGCTGGGTTGGAAGTGGAACAGCTAGGACTTGACCAGCTCCCATATAGGATGCCAGTGCTGCAGGTGGTGGCTTTACTAGCTACGCCACAGCGCCATCCCCGATTTCAATGGTCTAATCAGCAAGTTCATTGATCTTATCTTTTCCATGGTCAAATCTGCCATTAAACCCATCCAGTGAATTTTTCATTTCAGTTCTCGCACTTTTCCTCGTACCTGTTTGCTTCCTTTCCCCCAGCTGCTCTCCTCCAGTTTGGGTTCCTGTATTTATTTCCACTGGCTGGGCTGGGGATCCACATTGCAAAGACATCTCTGGCCCACATTCTTCATGTAGTTTTCCAAAGGCTGGAAACAGTCTGAATTATTTCCACATGAAAACTCCCACAGCATCAACAGACAAGACTGTAGAGAGGAGACCGGTTCCTCAACACTGGTATTTAATGGAGCAGCCCTTGAGAGACACAGCCCAGGCCCTTGTAGGCACTGCAATACATCGTCTAGGATGCGCATTGTCTCCCGCTTGTCCATAGCCCAGTCAATCTTGTTGTTATTGCCACTGTGCAAGTCGACCACGATGTGTCTGTTCCTAAAGAAAAACATGACAGCCCACAAGTCATACATCTCATATATCTTGTTGAAGTCAGACACTTCTATGATACCCACAAGATAAATAACTGCAAAATTTAAGATCTGTTTCCTGGGCCGGCGCCGTGGCTCAACAGGCTAATCCTCCGCCTTGCGGCGCCGGCACACGGGGTTCTAGTCCCGGTCGGGGCACCGGATTCTGTCCCGGTTGCCCCTCTTCCAAGCCAGCCCTCTGCTGTGGCCTGGGAGTGCAGTGGAGGATGACCCAGGTGCTTGGGCCCTGCACCCCATGGGGAGACCAGGAAAAGCACCTGGCTCCTGGCTCCTGCCATCGGACAAGCGCGGTGCGCTGGCCGCAGCGTGCCAGCCGCGGCGGCCATTGGAGGGTGAACCAACGGCAAAAGGAAGACCTTTCTCTCTGTCTCTCTCTCACTGTCCACTCTGCCTGTAAAAAAAAAAAAAAAAAAAAAAAAAAGATCTGTTTCCTAGCTAAGAGCATCTTGCTGAGCTCTGCTTAGCCGTGGACATTCATGGGCCCCCACGTCTCTAGCCATGCTAGCCACAGATGAAGGCAGCAGGACGTGACCCCACCTGATGTTAGTGATGTTGGTGCCATCACTTTCTCCGCTGTGCAGTCCAGGACCTCGTCCTTTCTCATACAGTTAGGGTTCCAATCTGAAGCAAATGACGGTGACCTAGTCCTCCTCTGAGAGAACGGTCTGGTCTACCCGCCAGTCCCTGTGCACGTGCGGGAGCAGGTGTGACGTGGTGGGCCCAGCAGCACCTGCTGGCTGCACCATAGCCTCCCCTGTGATCTGTTTGCTTCCTTCTTATACTTTCTGTCTCTTTGCTGATACTCCCAGTTTGCTCCTACATTACATTCCTGATTTCCTTCAGTGCTTTGTCCATGGTTTCTTCTAGCTCATATCTAAGGCAGCCTACGTAACATCTCTAATTCCAGTGTCTGAGATTTCTCAAGGATTATCTGTGTCAAAATATTTTCCCCTGTGAATCGGCCATATTTCCCAGTTCTTTGCATATTTTGTATTTTTGTTGTTGTTGAGAACTGAACGTTTTGAGTAGTAAGTATGTCATTATGGTAACTACAGAGATCTAATTCTGTCACACCTCAGGTATTGCCAAATTTTGCTTATTGAGGGCTCGAACCATCTGTTTGTCACTTTTCCAAACTATTTTTGTAAATGTGTATTCTTTGTTTTATGTGGCCACTCAAGTTTCTATTATGTTACCTCTGTGGTCAGTCACTGACCTGACAAAGATTCCCATAAATGTCTGCCTTCCCAAGGGCATGGGGAAAAAAAAAATGAGAAAAAAAGGTACTGTTTTTGTTGCAAAGTTCATGTTTTCCTAAAAACGAAAAAAGCATTTTACTGATGTGGGTTCTTTTTTCTTTTCTTAAAAAATTTATTTATTTATTTATTTATTTGGGGACTGGTGTTGTGGTGCAGCAGGTAAAGTCACTGCCTGCAGCCCCGGCATCTCATATGGGAACCAGTTTGAGTACTGGCTGCTCCACTTCCAATCCAGCTCCCTGCTAAAGCACCTAGGAAAGTAGCAGAAGATGAACCAAATACTTAGGCCACTGCACCCACATTGGAGACCCAGAAGAACCTCCTGGTTCCTGGCTTCAAATTGGCTCAGCTTTGGCCACTGCAGCCATTTGAGGAGTAAACCAGCTAATGGAAGGCATCTGTCTCTCTCTCTCTTTTTTTCTTTTCTGCCTGTTTGCTCTGCCTGTCAACTATTTTTATTTGAAAGGCAGAGTTACAGAGAAAGAGAGAGAAGGAAAGAGATATCTTCCATCAGCTGGTTCACCCTCCAACCCTCCAAATGGCCACAACAGCCAGGGCTGTATCAGGCCAATGCCAGGAGCCAGGAGCTTCCTCTGGGTCTTCCATATGGGTGCAGGGGTCCAGGGACTTGAGCCATCTTCCACTGCTTTCCCAGGCACATTAGCAGGGGGCTGGATCTATAGTGGAACAGCTGGGACACGAACCAGCACCCATGTGGGATGCTGGCACTGCAGGCCGAGGCTTAACCTGCTGCACCACAGGGCTGGCTCTGGTCTTGACTTCTTTCATGGTCTCTTGTGAGAGATTAAGCCATCCAGCAGCTTTCATTTGGATCTTTAAGTCACATGTATACTAAAAACTCTTTTAGGAATTTACATGCTGTAAACTTGATCTGGGAAAAAAAAACTGAAACGTCGAGCTGTAGGTTCAGCATTGAGAGACCAAAGTGATGTCACCAAAGGAGATGTGTCTTCCAAGGCAAGAAGGGAGGGCAAGTTCTCAGGGCCAAGGAAAGTGCCCTCAGGAGGACCGCTGAGTCTGAGAGCAGAGAAACCGCTGACCTGCTGAGACTTGCTGTAGTCTGTCTTAGCACTTGACTGCCTGGCAGCCTGTGGCTTCCTCGTTTGGGGTCCTGTTCGGTCATCTAACTTGACTATCATTGAACTTCTGTTGGGACCTATGTACTTTGCAACAGCATAATTAGATCCTTTTTAAGTATTATCATGAAGCTGAAGAAGTAGGAAGGGGAAAGAGGGAGAAGGAACTGGAAAGGGTATGTTAGATTTCCATGGCTGCCATAACACATGATCACAAACTTGGTGGCTCAAAACAACAAGCATTTATCATCTCCCAGCTCTGGAAACCAGAAGTCCAAAATCAAGGTGTCAAAAAGCCACAGTCTCTCCAAGGGCCCCAAATACCTTATAGCCTCTTCCAGCTCCTGGTGGCTCCAGATACTTCTTATCTTGGAAGCATAACTCCAGTCTCTCTGTCTCCTGGCCTTCTCCCTCGTCTGTTTTTCTCAGATCCAATCTCTCATAAGTCATTAGATTGGGGCTGCACCCTAAAACCAGGATAATGGCATCTCAAGATCTTTAATTGCACTCACAAAACCTTACAGTAGTTCCTTCTTATCCTGGAGGATACTTCCCAAGACCCTAGTGGATGCCTGAAACCACAGATAGTATTGAATCCTATATACACTATGGTTCATACACACCTTTAATAAGATTTAGTTTAAAACGAGATGCAATGAGAAATGAACAATACAAAAAGTAGGACAAATATAATAATAAATATACTACAATAAAAGCTATGTGAACATGCTCTCTTTCTTTCTCACTCCCTCCTTATCCCTCCTTTCCCCTCTCAAATTATCTCATTGTACTGAGGTCACCCCACTTCTTGTTTAGATCTGGGATGACACGAAGCCTCTGTGGTGAGATGAAGAGAGAACAACACAGGCCTGTGATTCAGCATAAAACTTCCATGGACCTGAGGATCCACTTCAGGTGATCCCGGCCATCCATCCCCGACAGCACCAGGCAGCTCGTGTATACCGCACAGACCCACGGGGCCACAGGATGAGCCACATATCAGATGGGACCGACGGACGGCAATTTAAAACTGATGAACTGTGTATTTCGGGAATTTTCCTTTCAATGTTTTCAGACGCTAATCAGTGCTGGATAACTGAAACCAAGGAAAGAAAAACCAGGAGAAGGGGAAAGACTGTTTCCAAATAAGATCAGATTCACAGGTACTAAGGTATGGTGTAATACAAAACGACATTTGGTCTTTGTCCCTGGTTGCTGACACAGCTCCTAAAGCCCTTGGATTTCTTGAGCTGTCGGAGTCTTTTGTTCTTCATAATGGGTACCTTATGAAGTTTATGGAGTTTATGCTAATGAGATGACGTGGGGTGGGGCCCCCAGACAGCCTCAAGATGGGCTGGTCACCAGATAGACAGAGTGATTAGAGGCCTGGAACTTCCAGCCTCACATACCTCCCCATTAATCCTGGGTTTATTCTGCAGGTCTCTTGAGAGGATGGGCAGGAAGCTTGAATAACCTCATGAGAGTGAAACCTGTGAGCTAACAGCTGGGCTGTGACTGCTGTGAGAGTCCAGGAAAGAGCTGGGACCCACATGGAGTTTCCCTACATTACTGGAACATCGCTTGCAGCTTCTTGTAATTAAAGAATCATGGCGGGGAGGTGCTGTGGCACAGCGGGTAAAGCTGCCACCTGCAGTACCAGCATCCCATATGGGCACCAGTTCGAGTCCCAGCTGTTCCACTTCTGATCCAGCTCTCTACTATGGCCTGGGAAAAGAAGCAGAAGATGGTCCAAGTCCTTGGGCCCCTGCACCTGTATGGGAGACCTGGAAGAAGCTCCTAGCTCCTGGCTTAGGATCGGTGCAGCTCTGGCAGTTGTGGCCATCTGGGGAGTGAACCAGCAGATGGAAGACCTCACTCAGATTCAAGATTCTCAGAGTGCTGAATGCCAACATTACCTGAGGAGTTTTTATGAAAGCTGATGGTGGGGCCCATCCAGGCCAGTGAAGTCATAGCCTGGACATCAGCATTTCCTCAATACCCTTCTCACTCCCCAGCTAATTCTGTCGGATTGGAGCCACTTACCCTTATTCTAGCCATAGAATATAGAAGATTCTCTCTTCCCAGCATAACCAAATTCTGGAGCATTTCTTAGCAAATGCGGTTGACTGAAGCCAAGAACAAAGTGACCACTGAGACTAACAGAAGATATCTGAACTTATATCTGCAAAGCCCCTCCCTTCCCAAATCCCCCTTGGTGACTAGGGGAAGGGGAGGTGCTTAGGCAGGGGCGGCCCCTCCTAAGTGGGGAGAAAAGTCTACAACATTAACATAAAATAAGAAAGACAGTATCTGTGGGCTAGAAACTGAAGAAGCCTGTGTGATTTGGTGCCAGTGAAAAGAGATGATGGATCAACATGCTGTCAATCATTCTTTAACACTGACAAGAAAGACATGCAAGGAGTTAAGTAGATCTGGAAGAAGATCTAGTAGTTCCCTTTTTTTAAGATTTTATTTATTTATTTGAGAGATAGAGTTACAGAGAGAGAGAGGACTTCCATCTACTATTTCACTCTGCAGATAGCCAAGACAGCCAGAGCTGGGCTGATCTGAAGCCAGGATCCAGAAGCTTCTTCCAGGTCTACACATGGGTGCAGGGGCCCAAGTACTTGGGCCATTTTCTACTGCTTTCTCTGGCCATAAGCAGAGAGCTGGATCAGAAGAGGAGTAGCTGGGACACAAACCTGCTGGCACCCCAGCCAGAGACCTAGCCCACTACTCCACAGCATAGGGTCTGATCTGGAAGTTCTTCCAGCTTGAGCTGGAAGACAGAGAACAGGAATGTAGCCCAGCTGTGGGTGGAGAGGGAGGGCCATTTAGCGACTACACTGGTACCTCCCCAGCAGAACTAGTGACTACCCAGGGAGGGACTTAGGGGGACTTAGGGAGTGCCCCCATTGGCATCTCCACACACAAGCTTAAAAATAACTATTTGAGGGCCAAGGTCCTGGTGCAGTGGGTTAAGCTACTGCCTGTGATGCCGGATCCCAAATCAAAGTGCCAGTTTAAGTCCCAGCTACTCCATTTCTGATCCAGCTCCCTTCAAGTGTGCCTGGGAAAGCAGCAGATGGCCCAAGTACTTGAACCTTTGTGGGAGACCCAGATGGAGTTCCTGGCTCCTGGCTTCGCCTTGTCCAGTCCCAACCATCATGGCCAATTGGGAAGTGAATCAGCAGATGGATGGAAGATTCTTTCTTTCTCTCTCTCTCTCTCTCTCTCTCTCACTATGCCTTTCCCATAAATGAATCTTTTTTTAAAAAAAAATAACTATTTGAAAAAGCAGTGAATTCCTGAGGACAGCTGCCTTCCAACCAACTTCTCCCAGCTGAATATGTCCCTAAGCCTGGAAAATAAAAATGCCAAATAAATAAAAGCTTAAAAATTCCCCCTGAGGTCTAAGAGAACAGGAAACAACACAATTGCTGGCAAAACCATCTCAAATCTCCAAACTGAATAAATACAGATCTCCTTCTGAAGGAAAAAGCAAATCAGAAAAAACAAATAATAACCATAGAACATACGAAATGATTTAACACCCAAATGGGAAAGAAAACACTTTGAAAACTCCAGGCAAATGTGCATCTATGAAATAAACATTCCCAAACATTGGGGCTCAGTCTAATATAGTCTTTAATTTGGATTTTGCTTAATGTTGAAAGGACATTACAGAGAATAGCCACAAAAGGAAAACCATCGATACATATCCCTACCAAATGAAAATCATGCTCACTAATATTTTTAAAATTAGCTTTCATCCAGGCAGTGTGGAGATCAAATTATTTGAAGATGACGATCTCTCAAGCCACATGCTCATTTGCAGTATGTCCTTCCTCTCCCCTCAGAGGGAGGAATGTACTTCATCATACCTTGAATCTGGGGGAGGATAGGGGACTGTGACTTCTCTGACAATAGAATATGCAGGAAGCAACACTGCCAGCCCTAAGCATAGCCCTCAACTGTCTGATACTGGCAGCTTTTTCTTCCTGCTCACTGGAAGTCAGAAGCCATGTAGAATGTGACCACACCACACCACCATGCCAGCCACACATAGACCCTAGAGGGTGAGATATTATGGAGAGAGAGACAGACAAAGAGACACAGGTAAGACAGGGAGAGACACAGAGACCCAGGAGCACCAGCCATGGGTGGCAAAGCCGGCACAGAAGTGGACCCTCCATCGCAGCTGTACCAGCTGAGGCTATGTGATCAGACACAGCACCAGCCAAGCTTGCCAAGTTCCTGACTTTGAAAGCCATGCACAAAATCAATGGTTATTTCAAGCCACAATGTTTGGGAGCACTTTGTCATACAGATGTACACCGCTGATAGAGGCAGCCAACAGTAGACTGGGGTGTCTTACAGAAACAGAGAAGCCAGGTGAACATCCACATGCAGAATCTCTTCCCAACTTAATTCCCAGGATGCTGGCAGTTGGGATGTTATCCTCTCACCCATGAGAAATCTGAATGATCAGAATCTGAAATCAAATCTGAAAAATCAGCCAGCGCCGTGGCTCACTTGGCTAATCCTCCACCTGCGGCACTGGCACCCCGGGTTCTAGTCTCGGTTGGGGTGCCGGATTCTGTCCCGGTTGCTCCTCTTCCAGTCCAGCTCTGCTGTGGCCTGGGAGGGCAGTGGAGGATGGCCCAGGTCCTTGGGCCCTGCACCTGCATGGGAAACCAGGGAGAAGCACCTGGCTCCTGGCTTTGGATCGGCGCAGCGTGCTAGCCATGGCGGCAATTTGGGTGGTGAACCAACAGAAAAGGAAGACCTTTATCTCTGTCTCTCTCTCTCTCTCTGTCTAACTCTGCCTGTCAAATAAATAAATAAATATTGAAAAATCTGAAAAATCAGAATGATCACTACTGTTCTTGGAGACAGAGATACAGAAACACCACACCTGTAAAACAAGAACAGGATGCTATTAAAAAGAAAATTTGGAAATTAAAAATATAATCATGTAAATGAATAACCTATCAGAAGATTCGGAGGATACATTGAAGAAACATTTTAGAAAAAAAAGAGCAAAAGACAGAGATATAGAGATAAAAAGCAGACCTTAAGAGAACCATCACAATTATCTCCAAATGCTAAAGAGTTCCAGAAAATGAAGCTTCAGAAATCACCAAAAAACATCACTCAAGGAGATTTCCCAGGAGTGAAGGCCACAACCCACACCAAGTCACCTCACCGTGACAGTCCAGTGCATTGTGTGAGAACAAGATTCCACGAGGACAGAGAACGAGAGGGAGGAAGGGGAGGAAGGAGGCAGGGGATGGGTTGCAAGAGAAAGGTCATGTACAAGACTAAGAAATCGAATGACTCAGAGCTTCTCACCAGCAACATGGGGAGCCAGAAGACAATGTGCAATGCCCTCTGAATTCTGAAAACTTATTTCCATACTGGAAATCTCTCCATTTCTCCAGACAAACTACGCATCAAGGTTGTGTATAAAATTTTCAGTCATATGACATTGCAAAAAATAAACCTCCCACACACTTTTCTTAGGAAACTCCTGGAGAGTGTGTTTCAAAAAACAAAAGAATTAACCAAGGAGGGGGAAGATCCGAGATCCAGGAAATGGGTTCCCACAGAGTAGAACAATAATAAAGGGAATTCCCAAGATGTTAGTAGAGGAGGGATCTTAAGAGTGACAGCAGCCAAACCAGATGAGAGCCAATCAGAGGGCAAAAGAGACAGAAGGGCTGACAGGAACACACATTTCAAGAGATCCAAAACCCTGGCATGAATGATAAATACCTGAAAAACAAATAAACAAACAAACAAAATAACTAGAATCCACAGCATCCTTACTCAGTAGAAATATAATGTGAGTCCCATGTATCATTCTAAGTGTTTTATAATCCTATTTTTTTAAAAAGTTCAAGTTTACTGTAATATAATATTGAACCCAATATATCCAAAAATTATTTCAACATAAAATCAGTGTGAAAACTACTTACACTTCATGTGATTTTTATTGATAAATCTTTGAGAACAGTATGAACTTTTCATTTAAGCCCATTAAAATTTCTCAGAAATACTTGATTTCAGCTGTCTTTACTTTCCATTGCATTGCAGTTAAGAAGTGATACCCAGGGGCAAGGGTCAGGGCACAGTAGGTTAAGCTGTTGCTTGGAAAGTCTGCGTGTCCTATTGGAATGTCTGATTCAAGGCCCAGCTACTCTACTCTTCTGATCCAGCTCCCTGCTAATGCACCTGGGAGACAGCATGCTGGAGACCCAGATGGAGTTCTGGGCCCCTGCCTTCTTTGTGTCTCAGTCCTGGCTACTGTAGGCATTTGGAGAGTCATTTAGCAGATAAGGGGTACGAGGGGCAGCGCTGTGGCATAGTAGGGTAAGCCTCCACCTGTGGTGCCAGCATCCCACATGGGCTCTGGTACAAGCCCTGGCGGCTCCACTTCTGATTCAGCTCCCTGCTAATGCACCCAAGAAAGCAGTGGAGAATAGCCCAAGTGTTTGGGACCCTGCACTCATGTGGGTGATGCAGAAAAAGCTCCTTGTTCCCAGCTTCGAGTCAGCCCAGCTCTGGTCATTGCAGCCATTTGAAGAGTAAACCAGTGGATAGAAAACCTCTGTCTCTTCCACTCTCTGTCTGTAACCCTGACTCTAAAATAAACAAATCAATCTTTTTAAAAAATCAGCAGATAAAGATGTCTCTCTGTCTCTCCCTCTCTGTCACACTACCTTTCAAATAAAATAAGTAGATTTAAAAAAAAAAAGGGGGGATACACACAGCTAGAGGAGTTCTAGACATACTTAAACATTTTCCAAAAGACATGATTATAAATTTAGTGTAAAAGAATTAAAATGAAATATTAAAAATTAATTCAACAGTTGCACTCCCCACATTTCAGATGTTCAGTAGCCATGTGGCTATTGCCTTGAACAGCATAGATCCAGAGAGATCAAAAAGTTACTCAGAAAAGGAAAATTAATCACAGTTACTGCATGGCTCAGCTTCGAATAACATACTCTGAATATTGATCTCACCAAAATTGCAGTACAAACTACATTGGAAAGATGGGGGATGGGAAATGTTCATTTTCAAGGGAGGAAGTGAAAAGAAAATTAATTAAATGCTCTTCCATTATACAAAGTCCATGGACAATGCTTAAAACCAAAAAAGGAAAGAAAAGAAAAGGAAAGTTACAATGTCACCCCATTAAGTAGAAATGTAGAAGTCAATACAAAAAGAATCTAACAATATAGCTCCAAGAAAGTGTCTCTTAGCAAGAAGAAGTGGAGTGGAAGGAGGCACCATACTCACACATGTATGATTTTCAGTTTTAAAAAGATCTTTAAAATGATCACTGGGAGGTCTGTCCTGCAGTGTGTGCAGAATGTTTTTTCTCATTTTTGTTAAGATTTTTATATTTATTTATTTACTTGAAACTAGAGTTACAGAGAGAGAAGGAGAGACAGAGAGATTTGTTGGTTCACTCCTCAGATGGCCACAATGGCCAGGGCTGGGCCAGGCTCAACCCAGGAGCCAGGAGTTTCATCCAGGCCTCCCACGTGGGTGGCTGGGGCTCAAGCACTTGGACTATCTTCCACTGCTTCTCCCAGGTGCATTATTAGGGAGCTGGATCTGAAGTGGAGCAGTTGGAACACAAATCAGTGCCTATAATGGATGCTAGCACAGCAGGTGGTACTTAAAGCTATGCCGCAACACTGGCTCCCAACAACCTCTTATTATTATTATTTTGGTTCGTGTGGTTCATGTGGTGTGTCTTCCACAGTTTGGGCCTTAATTATAAACTGTTTTGAATTGCATGTTTGATTTCCCATGTGATTTCCAAGGTGCATAAGAACAAGGATGATGTCATAGGCTCTTGGAATCTTCCATCACCTGGAGCCCAGAACTAAACTCACCATATAGGTCTAAAAATCACTTGATGATTGATTATTAATAGTGATATTATATAGTACTCATTATCACAGAAACTACAGTATTTTATAGGTGGACATATAGATAAGAAAGAGAATACTTATACACAGGAACTCAAGTGCAAAGCTTGTTTCTTCAGTTCATAGCACATTGTCATAATTAACCATCTCAGATTCCTCTTCATCTTTAATTTTATCCAAATTTTCCCCCTCTGTCCTTGATCCCCGTGATCTGTCCCCTTTTTCTTTCCCCATCCAATAGATATTCATCTAATGTCTTAGGAATTAGTCCCTTGGAAATGCAAAATTCATTATTGTTTGAATGTGCTTTTCTTAACATTATTTAAGTGATCTATGCTAAAGAGATTGTTCTATTTGCTACATTCCCATTCAACACTCTCTCTAAAAAACTGTGTCCATTCTATGCAGCATGGGATTCTACCATAAGCTCCTGCCATATTTTAACCATTCACCAAATGACAGCTCTCTATGTTGCCTCCAACTCCCTGGAACCCAAGACAATACTGTAAGGAGTGTCTGTGTCCATGTGGACCTGCGCAAGAGTTTCTCAGGCATCTATTGGGATGCTGTGTCACTCCATCCACAGGCCTTTCATTTGCTTCCACTTTTGAATTGTTCCCCAGGATGGATCCACCCATCTCCGTCTACCAGCTGTGTGTGAGATTTCACTGCCATGTAATTCAAAAATTGCTGTGACAGAAACAGCTCTGGGAGCACAGTGGAGCACAACAAGAAGGTAAGTCTTGCGATTCTTGTCATTTCCACAGGAATGGAGAAGGCAGAGAGACTGAGGCTGCTGTTTGAGGGCCCATTTCCCTGAGACACAGGGCTTTCACGGGGATAGAAGTAGGCTCTGTAAGAGCCACTTCTGGGGCCTGTGACTTAGTGGGTTATCTGCAGCACCAGCAGCCATTATGGGTGCCCGGTTTGAATTCCGGCTGCTCCACTTCTGATCCAGCTCCCTGCTAATAAGACCCTGCACACATGTAGGAGATCCAGATGAAGATACTGGCCCCTAGCTTCGGCCTGGCCCAGCCCTGGCCATTGCAGCCATTTATGGAGTGAACCAGAGGATGGAATTATCTTTCTCTGTCTATCTCTCCCTCCTCTGTGTGACTCTTTCAAATAAATGGATAAATCTAAAAAAAAAAAAAAAAAAGCCAATGCCTCTGACTCCTACACTAGGTAGGGGATGGGACAGCCTATTTGTTTTTTTTGTTTTGTTTTGTTTTGTTTTGGTTTGGTTTGGTTTTAGATTTTTATTTATTTGACAGATAGAGTTAGACAGTGAGAGAGAGAGACAGACAGAGAGAAAAGTCTTCCTTCCATTGGTTCAGTACCCAAATGGCTGCTATGGCCGGTGCTGCACTTATCTGAAGCCAGGAGCCAGGTGCTCCCTCCTGGTCTCCCATGCAGGTGCAGGGCCTAAGCACTTGGGCCATCCTCCACTGCTTTCCCAGGCCACAGCAGAGAGCTGGACTGGAAGAGGAGCAACCAGGACTAGAACCCGGTGCCCATATGGGATGCCGGCGCTGCAGGTAGAGGATTAACCAAGTGAGCCATGGTGCCAGCCCCAGCTTATTTGGATGGCAGTTTGCACTCATGTCTTCAAAGGTCCTCCACCTTGGGAGAAGAAAGAGGGAAAGAGAAACAAGAAAGTATTCATTGGAACAGGTGAAGATTCCAAAATCTCCTATCAGAGTTCCTGGGCTCAGTCACTAGCTGACTCAATACACCAGTTTCCTGTTCATGCAGACCATGGGAAGCAGCCATGCTGACTCACATAATCAAGTCCCTGCCAGGGAGACTAAGAATGTGTTCTCAGCTCCTGGCCCTGGCCCCAACCCTGCCCTGACCTTGGGGGCATTTGGAGAATGAACCAGCAGATGGGAACTTTTTCTCAATCTCTTCTCTTGCTCTTTCTCATTCTCTTTCTCCCCTTCTTTTTGTCTCTCTCTTTCCTTCCTTACCTCCCTCAAAAAAAATTTGGTAAACAAATGGGTTAATTAAGAATGTGTGAGGGGGCCAGCACTTTGGCTAGCCCCACTTCTCTGCTATGGCCTGGGAAAGCAGTAGGAGATGGCCCAATCCCTTGGGCCCCTGCAGCTGCATGGAAGACCAGGAAGAGGCTCCTGGCTCCTGGCTTCGGATCGACCCAGCTCCCACCATTGAAGCCATCCCACTCATCGGGAAAATCTGAGCATTCCTTCCAACCATGGGAGGATGGGGGCAGGGAAATTCTGCAACTGATGCAAATTTGAGGATTATCAACTGTGAGAACATTTGAATAAAAGCCATCTGGGGAGTGAACCAGCAGATGGAAGACTTCTCTCTCTCTCTCTCTGCCTCTGCCTCTCTGTAACTCTGTCTTTCAAATAAATAAATAAATAAATGTTAAAAAAAAAAAAAAAGAACCCACAGTTCCTTTAATGATAAACATACCCTGGCACAATTAGCTAGAAGAAACACAGCTCTGGGGTGCACGTTTGCTCCCTACCGACCAGAGAATTGCTGAGCCCGTTGCCAGGTATGGCTGAGTGACACGTCTCTGTCTTTTCCTGCCCACTGTGTTTCATCATGCAGATCCTGCCTGCTCCCCTGAGGGGCTCCTTTGTTTTCCCTCTTCTGGCTTCAATCCAGGTTTACCTGATCACGTCTCCTCTGAGCCTTCTTGTGCCATCACCTCTGTTCTCCTGTGCCCTCCTGTGGGTCCTGTGCCCTCCACCTGCCCATCCGTGAGATGGATTCCCCTGCCTGCAGAGCCCAGTCAGGGAAAGGCAGATGAGGCGTTGACAGGAAGCAGAACACCTGAGAAAGAGCCTTCTCGAACCTTCTCCTGCCTCCTTCCCACCCCCCTACCCACCTGGCCCCTTTGCATTGTGAGTACTACCATCTGGGGTCCACCTCGAGACTGACAAACTCCTGCTTAGTCACATCTGGTGGAAGAGAAAGAAACAAGGAGTTCGGAGACCTAAACTAATAGGCAGCACTTGGCACACACAATAGAAGCAGCTGCTGTTTATAGCCCTTTCTAAGGGTGGCCTCAAGCCGGACCTCACACTTGCCCTCCCTGTGGGGCATTGTTTTACACAGAGCATCTGGAACCTCGAGATCTTGCAGCCCAGGGAGGAAAACTGCATGCCTCCCCCTGAATCTATGAAACTATAACTAACTCTGTTCCTGGGAAAACATCCCAGACTTGCTCCTGTTTTTCTTTTATTCCAAGACCAAGGCGGGTGGTTCCTAATGCCTCACTTTCTCTGTCCCTGAAATGGGAATATAAAGAGCTGCTGGTTGGCTATCCAGTACAACTGCTAACCCGGGAAGCCTTTTTTTTTTTAATAGCAGCTGATCCAGTTGAAGAGCCTTCCAATTTCTGCACCGGGAGAAAGGCAGCATGGATTCTGGTTGTCAGCTGAGGACTAATATCACTGCCTAAGAGGCAAGTCGCAAGGCCCATCCTGCTTGGCATTGTTATCGGTGCATCTTTCCTGACCCCAGGGTGTCTTCTCCCTGGCCTTGTACCCATAGAAACAAGCGTGGAGTTGGCAGGCAGCTGGAAGGCTCCACATGCATCGTCTGACTCCACCAATGCCTTTCCAATACCCAGCCTTGATTTCAGACGCCTGAGCGGGCTCCATTGGGCAAGGCGGCGCCTAATTACCTCCCTTCTGTTTTTTTCCCTTCTCTCCTCTCTTGTCCTCTCCCCTCCCCACCCCCTCAGAGGACAGCCTTTCCAAGAAATCACACGCACACACACACCTGGCACGGTGAGATAGGGAAGCTCACCATGGATACCGGGCCACCATTCCCACTCTGGCGGCTGCTCCTGGGAATAAGTAACTATCTCTAGAATGCTACAAACTCCAGATGTGCACCGCCTAGTGCCTGGAGACCCAGCTTCCCTGTCTCATTATGCCTATTTTTTTTCCCTACAAGTTTCATATATGCATATCCAGCTTTCAGAGGGGGAAAAAATTGGAAATGGTAATCTTCCTTTTAATATGCTACCACATGCCAGCCCCGCACAGCTGTGCACACACAACACGTTGGACTGGACATGAAATATAGCCCAGGACCATTTTTTAAGCATTCGTTCCCAGGGCTCACAAAACACATTTACTTGGAGGGAGGTCACACTGTCTTCCTTCTGCATAAAAAAGGTGGCTTTGAAATAGGTACAGCCATCTGGAAGCAGGCTCCTCTGCTATTGATATGTAAAATGCACATATTACAGCATCTTGCTTGGGACTGTGCAGCAGGAGGCTGAGACACACACAGGCCCATAATTGTTTAAATATACAGCCTCTGGTTCTCCACAGAGCTTACCTTGCCCCGAGAAGCCATTTGCCAGCAGCCTAGGTGACTCTGGACTGGCTGGCAAAGCAATTTGCTCACAAGGGCATTCATCTGTGTGCAGGCGGACTGTCATGGAGCCCAGATTTGGGAGAAATCATTGGAGCGCCTCTCCACTGCGGCTCCGGGTTTGCTAATAAGAATATGTCAAGTGCACGACCAGCAGTAAACAGCAAACACACCACTGACAGAATGACCCTGCTCTTTTGCTCATTACAGCCAAGCACTTGCCTCCTGCCCCAGCAAGGCTTAGATACCGTTCTAATAACTGGGTTTGGCCTGCATTTAAAGAACAAGAGCACAGGGTCTTCTGTGGCTAATTGATGTCTATGTGGTCAGGGGGCCGACTGTTACTCTATTAACATTTGTTCCTCCGAATGTGTATATCCCCCAGTAATCTTTTCATTGTGCAGACCTTACCCAGATACATACATATGTACATGCCTTGACCTCTGGAGCTACTCCTGAAGTTGTGTGTTGTTTCTTCCATTTTCATTTCCTGGGCTTCTTTTTTTCATCTCCATTTTATTTTGTAGATACACATATATGTTACGTATAATATAAATCAGCTGAGTTTTTTCTAATAGTTTCCATTTATTTGTTTTTACTTTTTGAAAGGCAGAGAAAGAGAGAGAGAGAGAGAGAGAGAGAGAGAGATCTTCTATCTACTGCTTCACTCCCCAATGCATACGAGAGCCAGGGCTGGCCCAGGCTAAAGCCAGGAGCCCAGGGCTCAATTCGGATCTCCTACATGGATGGCAAGGACTCGAACACTTGAGCCATCACTTGCTGCCTCTCAGGATTCGCATTAGCAGGAAGCTAGATCAGAAATGGAAGTGGAACTTAAATCAAGAGACTCTGATATGGGGTATGCACATGCCCAGTGGTGTCTTAACCGCTGCACCAAATTCTCGCCCCAAATCAGCTGTCTTAAAACATAAAATACCTGGTTGAAGAGTAGAGTTTCAGTGTTCTTGAACACCATGGTGATGATAGTTAATCTTAATGGATTGTATACCTGATACCTGCTATGAGGGTTGATCTTATGCGTTCTCACCACCCACACCAAAAAAAAAAAATTGATTAAAAATGCAAAACAATGGCTATGTTAATTAGCTTGCTTGTCATAATCATTACCCAATGTATACATAGACCAAAACACAACATTGTATGCCATAACTACATACACCTTTTAATTGTCAGTTACGCCTCCATAAAGCTGGAAATAGTTTGTAATGCCATCCCAAAGGAAATCTCAGCAAATGCAGAGTTCTGGCATCTCTGAAAGGGTTAAGCTGTTAAATGCACAAATAGAGCTCCTGTTACAGCAAAGACTGTTGGAAGGAGGAGACAACTGTAGGTCAGCCTGTCCTTTACATTGTCAAGAGCTTGAAAGGGGCTAATAAACCCAGCAGCCTATGGCAAAGGGAATTTATTTTACATTCCTAGTCATCATGCGCAATGTTTTTTAGAGGGGGAGAGCAAATATAATTCAAAGAAAGTAATAAACAATGAAAACAATATCTAGTGATGCTTCCACCCCAAGTTAGCAGACCGTGTGCCTTTCTCTCTCCCTCTGCGCTGCATGTTGCATCTTTTTGTGACCAGTCACTTGGAAGTGGCTGCCTAAGAGGCTAGAAGGGGACAGAGGCAATGCCTAACCCCTGTGGCCCTTCTGGTGGGGTCACTGGTGGGCACATCACACAAATCGCTTGAGATAAGCAACTTCCAGGTGTGGACACACCTATGTCTGCACAGGTACCTCCTCCACTGAGCTCTGAGTCAGCTCCTGGCTGGGAGCAATCACACAGTGACAGCTCTCAGGTTGATTCCCGAGCCCGAGCAGAGGGCCATGTCTCCTGGACTCCACGGGAGAGGCCTGCTCAGTTCCCGGCTTGCACTGGCTGCATTTTACGTGGATGAGGTCACTGGGCTCCAGATGAGGTAACGGTGTAGGCTGCCCGGGAGCTGGAAGAGGTTACCATATGACCGTTCATGTAAACACAGCAAGGTCCCCAGGGCCACAGACAGCTGGGCTCCGCTGCTGGCTGCAGAGCTGCGGGCGCTGCAGGACTCCAGAAGCCTGCCGCTGCTCTTAAAGGAGCCAGAACACTGCCTGAGCTCATGTCACTCTGACATCAGACCTCAGCCTTAGCTGAAAGTAGTAGCCGCATGGCCAGTGCACACAGGGGCATGGATGAGCACAGAACACCACCCACTGAAAGAGCACCTGTCCGAGACAGACAGCTCCAACTCTGCACTCACCTGACCGAGGTGGCCCCGCCGTTCCGACATGTGGACACGTCTCCTAATAGTCTCTAACTTAGAAACAAGGCTGGGAAACACGCCCCCCCCCCTTTTTTTACATTTTTAATTTATTTAAAAGGCAGAGAGAAAGACAGAAGTCTCCCACCTGCTAGTTCACTCCCCAAATGCCCACAACAGCTGGGAGCTGTGAAGCCAGAAGTGCAGAACTCTACCTAGGTCTCCCCATGTGGACGGCAGGGACTCAAGCACTTGAGCCCTCAATTGCTGCCTCCCGGGGTGGCCATCAGCAGGAAGTTCGAATCAGGAGCGGAGCATGGACTCAAACCTCGGCGCTTCAATAGGTGATACAGGCAATCCAAGCAGAGACGTAACCACTGTGGTAAATGACTGCCCCCAGAAATAAAGCTTTTTATAAAACCAGTAAGGGTGGGCCCTGTGGCCCAGAGTTAAGTCGCTGCCTGGGATGCCCACATCCTGTATCAGAGTGTTTGGGATTGAGTCCTGTCTACTCCGTAGTTCTGATACGGCTCCCTGCTAATAATCCTGGGAGGCAGCAGATATGGTTCAAGGACTTGGGTTCCTGCCATCCGTGTGGGAGACCTGGATGGGGTTCCTGGCTCCTGGCTTCTGTGTTGCCCAGCCCAACGTGTTGCAGACATTTGAGAAGTAAACTGGCAGATGGAAGATCAATCCCTATCTCTCTCTCTTTCCTAATCTCTGTCACTATATCTTTCAAACAAAATATATTAATTTTAAAATAAGTAGATAACCAATAAACATCAGGTTAGGTGACTGCAGACACTGGCAGAAACAGCTCTGTGCTCTCCCCAAGCACTTGCTTCATTCCAGGCTGACAGTAATGATAAGACACCATGGATCAGGAGATGCCTCCTGATAGCAGAGATACAGAAATGTGCATGTTGGAATCAGGGAAAGACAGCAAAAGCCCTTGTACAAATGACCTGCAGTCTCTTCAAGGACTTACCTGTCCTGTCACAGAACTTGCATGGCCTAAGGTTGCAAACATTAATAGTCCCTTTGGCCATGTCAACAGACCTTGACCTTCACACAGCTAAGTTTCCTAAGGTGAGGAAGTCACTGGAGCAAATCAAGGCAAACTTTCTTGTGCAAGTCAAAATAAAATGCAATGTGAATCTTTAAAAAGAAATGTACAACCAGACATATTCTAAACTACAGAATGACAGGTGCATCTTTAGCGGTAGAGATGTGCTGTTCAGGTATTCCAGGATCTCACAGTTCTCAAGGCTTGAACCTGATTTCCAGGGTCAGATCAAGTTAATGAAATTCTTCCTCTGTTTCATGCATTCCTCCTTTATGCCTTTTTAAAGGTCTTTTTTACTTATCTTTATTTATTTGAAAGAGATAGATGATAGATATATAGATATAGAAATAGAAATAGATACAGATAGGTAGGTAGACAGAGAAAAATCTTCCAGCCACTGGTTCATCCCCCAGTTGCCCACAACAACCAAGACTAGCCCAGGCTGAAACCAGGAGCCAGGAATTCAATCCAGGTCTCCCACATGGGTGGCAGGGACCCAACTAATTGAGCCATCACTGCTATTTCCCAATATGCAGATTAGCAGGAAGATGGAGTAGGAAGCAGAGCCAGAATTCAAACCCAGGCTCTCCCACGGGTTGTGGACATCCCAAGTCATAGTAATCACTGTGCCAAATGCCACCCCTCATTCGTTTCTTTGTTCTGGAGCCCATCCATGTACCATAGAAACTGGGAATGTCGTAGAAAACCAGAAATTGACATGCAAGCTAGGAGAGCTCGTGCACCTGCAGACAACTCAGGATAACTGTGGAGGGGAGGGGTGGTCTCATGGAGGTGAAATGTGGGAGCTCCAAGCGCAGAGGGCATGGGAAGTTACCCTGAAAATCTCACTAAATAAAGGAAGTTTCTAAAAATGAAAAAGGCAGAGTGTCTTAAAAGTATTGAAGCACACCCAAGAATTTAAAATGTAAGTACCTCCTCAAAACCTCACTTCTCAGAGCCACTACATAAGACAAGGAAATGATTGTACCTAGAGGGTCTCGTCCTCCTAGTTGCTCAGCTGTGTGCAGACTTGTATAGCATTCAGGCTTAGATTTGTTCTGTTTGGATGTTGGTTTCCTCCTCTCTGTCTTTTTTTAAGATTTGTTTGTTTGTTTGAAAGCTAGCATTACAGACAGAAGGAGAGACAGACACAGAGAGAAGAGAGAGATCTTTCATCTGCTGGTTCACTACCCAGATGGCCACAACGTCCCAGACTGGGCCAGGCTGAAGCCAGGAACCAGGAGCTTCTTCCAGGTCTCTCATATGGGTGACAAGGGCCCAAACGCTTGGGCCATTTTCAGCTGCTTTTCCCAGGCCATTAGCACAAGCTGGACAGAAAGTTCAGCAGCCAGACACAAACCTGAGCTCATTTGGGATGCTGGCTAATGCAGGTGACATGCTGGTCCCAACATCCAGGTTTATAACACTTAATTTTTGTACTTAGCTGGATAGACACACAGTCCATGACTTATGATGTTCAATTTTTAGTTCCTCAATTTCTCAGCTGTACGATGGTGTGAAAGCAACACACATTCAGTAGAATCTGTGCATGGAGTGCTGAATTTGGGTCCTCTCCCAGGCTTGTGCTCTATGGTCTGATCCTGTTTGGTAATGCTGGGTAGAAGCAGTGAGTACAGCGCCCAGTTAACTCCTCATTCATGAGGGGAACATCTTGTGCTCCACAGTGTGCTGTGCTGTAGAGTACAGTGTGTGGCGGGTAAGGAGGAGTCAAAGCATTTATTTTTTAAGATTTATTTATTTATTTGAAAGAGTTACACAGAGTGGAGAGGCGGCGGGGGGGTGGGGGGGGGAGTCTTCCATCCGATGGTTCATTCCCCAAGTGGCCTTAACAGCTGGAGCTAGGCCAATCTGAAGCCAGGAGCCAGGAGCTTCCTCCAGGACTCTCATGCAGGTGCAGGGGCCCAAGGACTTGGGTCATCTTCTACTGCTTTCCCCCAGGCCACAGCAGAGAGCTGGCTAGGAAGAGGAGCAGCTGGGTCTCAAACTGGCACCCATATGGGATGCTGGCGCTTCAGGCCAGGGCTTTAACCTGCTGCACCACAGCACCTGCCCCAGTGCATTTTCCATTTATGACATTTTCAACTTACAGTGGATTTATCAGGATGTGACTTCATTGTAAGTCACGGAGCATATGAATTTATATTTGGGTTCCTTGCTTTGCAAATATAAAGTAAATCAAACCTTATCTTCTGAAACCACATCTTTTAATTATCCCTGTGTTATTGCATAAATACTATCTCCTGGGGGCTGGCATTGTGGCATAGCTGGTACAGCTCCCACTTGCAATGCTAGCAACCTACGTTGGCACCAATTTGCGTCCCAGCTACTCCACTTCTGATCCAGCTTCCTGCTAATGGCCTGGAAAAAGCTATGGAAGATGGTGTAAGTACTTGTGACCCTGCCACCCATGGGGGAAACCTGGATGAAGCTCCTGGCTCCTGGCTTCAGCCTGGCCTAGCCCTGGTCATTGTGGACATTTGGGGAATGAACTTGTAGATGGAACACCTCTCTCTCTCTCTCTCTCTCTGTATCTTTGACTTTCAAATAAATAAATAATCTTTAAAAATGAATAAATAAATATCTAGAGCAGCACTGAGGAACGTGGTTGTTCACAAAGAGCAACTCCTGCTTTCTGCTTCGCAGAAGTGCACCCATCGCGTGAAGATCTTGCAGTTCTCGGTCACGCAATGGGTGTCAGGTGCTGACCTCTTTTCTTATTCAGCACGTTCCTTCCCAGGCCCCTCGGCTTCCCTGCCCTCATTTGGACCAATTGTTTTGCAAGACGGCTGCACAGCTGTCAGCCCAGGCTCCTGCCATTGTACTCCTGGAAGAGTCCCACTGCCTCTCAGATTCCCGTTTTCCTTGTTCTTTGAGTCCTTTTTGTTTCCGTGTTGCTATTACTGTATCTCAGCCACACTAGCATTCTCTCTGACCTTGGAAAATACCAAAAACAGTCCTCTCTCCTGCCTCAGATCTTTTCCTAACTTACTCCTTTATTTTGATCCAGTCAGGTTTAAATGTTGCCTCCTCACGGAACAGCTATCCCCATCCTAACCAAAGCAAGGAAATTAAAAAAAAAAAAATACTAGCCATTCTCTATTAAAATAGCTCCTTTACTTCTCAATACAATACTCTCACTTGCTGTTGTTTTTCTGGTTTATTTGCTTATTTCTTTTTTCTGTCTCTATTTTTTTTTTAAATGCCAGGACCAAAAAAGGAAGGTTTTGTTTTTTGACTTTTTCATGCATGAATCCCAGCCCCTAAAGTAGTGACAGGCACATCAAAGAAGCCAAATAAATATAGGAAAAGAGCTCTACAAAGTCCACATTCATAGCACTAAGTCTTGTACAGATGGTCCTTGATTTATGATGGAGTAACAGCCCAATAAATGCATTGTAATTTTAAAATATCATAAACCAAAAATGCATGTACCATGGAGCCGCAGCATCCTATATCAGAGTGTAGATTCCAGTCCCAATTGCTCTGCTTCTGATCCCACTTCCTGCTAACGTACCTGGGAAGGCAGAAGATGATCCAAGTACTTGGGTTCCTGCCAACCTTGTAAGAGACTTGGATGGAATTCCACGCTCTTGGCTTAAGCCTTGCCCAGCCCCAGCCATTGTGGCCACTTGGGGAGTGAGCCACCAGATGGAAGATCTCTTTCTGTCTCTCTCCCCTTCTCTGTCACACTGCATTTCAAAATAGGCAAATCTTTAAAAACAATGTATGTAACACATCCAAGCTACCAAGCATCCCAGCTTAGCCAAGTCCCCCTTAGATGTGCTCACAGAGCAGTGGGTTACCCTACAGTTGGACAAAAATCATCTTACACAAACCCTGTTTTACAATAAAGTGCTGTACATCACTCATAATTTACTGAATACTGCACTGAAAGTGAAAAAACAAAATGTTGTGTGGGTACATTTTTGAACTGCTGTGACGTTGCAACGCTTTAAGTCAAAACATTCTGGGGTAGGCATGGGGGTGCAGCAGGTTAAGCCACTACATGTGATGATTATGTCCTAGATCAAGCTGCCAGTCCAAGTCCCAGCTATTGTGCTTCCATCTGGCTTCCTGCTAACGCACCTAGGAGGGCAGTGGATGTTGGTTCAAGCACTTGGGTCCCTGCCACCCATATCCATGTGGTAGATCCGGATGGAGTTCCTGGCTCCTGTCTTCAGCCTAGTGCAGCCTGACTGCTCCTGGCGTCTGGAGAGTGAACCAGTAGAAGAAAAAGTCATCTTGAGTGCACATGCTCTTGCTTTCGCTCTTGCTCTGTCTTTCACATTAAAAAATCTTTTTTTAAAGATTTGTTTATTTATTTGAAAGTCAGAGTTATACAAAGAGGAGAGGCAGAGAGAGAGAGAGAGTCTTCCATCCGCTGGTTCACTCCCCAATTGGCTGTAGGGGCCTGAGCTGCGCCGATCTGAAGCCAGGAGCCAGGAGCTTCCTTCGGGTCTCCCATGCAGTTGCAGGGGCCCAAGGACTTGGGCCATCTTCTACTGCTTTCCCAGGCCATAGCAGAGAGCTGGATCAGAAGTGAAGCAGCTGGGAATCAAACTAGCATCCATAGGGGATGCCGGCACTGCAGGCGGCAGCTTTGCCCGCTAAGGCACAGCGCGGGCCCCTAAATAAATCTTTTTAAAAAACCATCCTGGGGGCCGGCGCCGCGACTCACTGGGCTAATCCTCTACCTGCGGCGCCGGCACCCCAGGTTCTAGTCCCGGTCGGGGTGCCGGATTCTGTCCCGGTTGCTCCTCTTCCAGGCCAGCTCTCTGTTGTGGCCCAGAAAGGCAGTGGAGAATGACTCAAGTGCTTGGGCCCTTGTACCCACATGGGAGACCAGGAAGAAGTACCTGGCTCCTGGCTTCAGATCGGTGTAGCTCTGGCTGTGGCAGCCATTTGAGGAGTGAACCAATGGAAGGAAGCCCTTTCTCTCTCTCTCTCTCTCTCTCTCTCTCTCTCTCTCTCTGTCTGTAACTCTACCTGTCAAATAAAAAAAAAAAATATAAAAACCATCCTGGGAACCAGCACTGTGGCACAGCTGGTTAAGCCATCATCTGTAGTGCCGGCATCCTATATGGGCATCTGTTCCAGTCCTGGCTGCTCCATTTCCAATCCAGCTCCCAGCTTATGTGCCTGGGAAAGCAACAGAAGATGACCCTCGCACTCATATGAGAGACCCAGCTATTGGCTTTGGCCTGGCACAGCCCCAGCTGCTGAGGCCATTTAGGGAGTGAACTAGCAAAGGGAAGACCTTTTCTTCTGTCTGTCTGTCTGTCTCTCTCTCTTTCACTCTCCAACTGTGCCCTTCAAATAAATACATAAATCTTCAATAAAAAATTAAAAATCCATTCTAAGTTTGGGGACTGTCTATTCTCCAATCTGTCATGACAGGGAGAAACCAGAATTTTGGTATCTTGCTTTTGAAGTCCATGCACTATGCTAGACTCTACGCTCTATGCTCTACTCTGTGCCATCAGAAGGAAGAGGAGCTGCAAACTCTCATGACACAACGCCAGAAGACTAAAGGAGGCACTTTAGAAAATATATGTGCTTTTCATTTGGCACATTTTTTAGACTTTGTTCAAAATGTATTAGAGGAGAGGGAAAGAATAGAAGACTAGATATTTTGAAAATCCCTCCACTGAAAATCAATGAAATACTAAATAAATTGCAACATTAAAGAATTCAATAACTCTCAAGAGAACAAGGGAAATTCCTAGAAACACAAAACAAAGTAAAAACAAAACAAAATCAGCCATGAGAAGAAAAATAGAATGCTCAGGAAACAAACATGAACACCAGACTTCAACAGCAGGGATGGCAAACCACACCTTAAAGGGCAACCACCTGCTTTTGTAAATAAAGTTTTATTGGCACACAGCCATGATGCTTTGTGCTACAACAGCAGAGTCAAGTGGCTACAACAGAGACCATATGGTCCACAGGCCTAAAACATCTATCTGAGCCTAAAGAAAACTTTTAATGGTTGTTCAGGGAAATGGAGTATCCGAGTCTTATACAAAGAGGGGGGATGAACCTAAGACTCACGTAAAACTTGAACCTTCGAGGGAGCTCACTCTCTAGGGAAAGCATGGACTAGAGAAAAAATACCTGCTAGCAAAACAAGCCAGAGGGAAGTCTGCCTCCATCACAGCTCCAGGTGGGAAATATTATGATAATCATAATAAAAATGAAAACAGCCGTGATGGTCTCCCCCGAGAAGTTGTAACTGTGGGCCTGCTTTCATGTAAGTCTCACGTTCACATTTTCTCTGCTCTGCTAACCTTAAAATCCCAGAAGGAGAAAATAAATTTCAGGCAAAAGGAGATGCAAATACTCTCCCTAGCAAAGCATTCATTTCCCAGTCACATGAGGATTGCCACAGTTTAGGTTCAATTAAAAAAGTTTTTAAAGGGGCCGGCGCCGTGGCACAGTAGGTTAATCCTTTGCCTGTGGCACCGCCATCTCATAGGGGTGCTGGTTCTAGTCCCGGCTGTTCCTCTTCCAATCCAGCTCTCTGCTATGGCATGGGAAAACAGTAGAAGATGGCCCAAGTCCTTGGGCCCCTGCACCCACATGGGAGACCTGTACCCACGTGGCTCCTGGCTTTCGATTAGAGAAGCCGATTGGGGAGTGAACCAGCGGATGAAAGTCCTGTCTCTCTCTCTCTCTCTCTCTCTCTCTCTCTGCCTCTGCCACTCTGTAACTCTGTCTTTCAAGCAAATAAATAAATCTTTAAGAAATAAATTAAATTGAAGAAATATGTACGAAATGTTGAAAGAAATAAAAGATGATAGGAAAAATGACCAAAGAAAAGAGAACTATCAAAAATAACCAAACAGGTAGCTGTTTGACACAGCAGGTTAAGCTGACTGGCACCTTATCCCTTATCCCATTTTGGAGTAACTGGTTCTAGTTCCAGCTCCTCCACTTCTGACCCAGCTTCCTGCTAATGCACATCCTGAGAGGCAGCAGATGATGACTCAATTACTTGGGTCCCAGCTACCCACAGTGGAGGACCTGGATTCAGTTCTGGGCCCCTGGCTTCAGCCTGGCCCAGCCCTGGCTATTGCAGGCATTAAGAGAATGAATAAATAGGTAGATGATCTCCTTGTATCTCTCCCTTTCTGATTTTCAAATAAAAAATGAAAACAATTTTTAAAGTAAATTATCAAACATATTTTAAAAAAATCAAACAGAATTTATGGAAATAAAACTATATATAATTTAAGCTACAGATATATATGCAAATATATTAAACAATATATTCAAGAAGATTTCAAAAACTTCAAGGAAAAGACAAGGGTTTTTTTTACAAAATTTGAAATCCATAGATAGTTTTCTCATAATATGTTTTCCAAGAATTTTCTGAAGACTGCTCATTAACACATATCCATGTGTATAAATAGAAAGATTAGATGATAGATAAAAAGAGCAAATTAAACACGTATGAAGAAATTATTAGTGAACTGCAAATAGATCTGAAGAAAGAACTAGATACAGTACAAAAAGATAAGAAAATAGAAAACAATGAGAGAAATGGAAGAACAAGAAGTTCTTACACATATAACAGAGATTTTGAAGAGATAATGCTAAGAAAATTCTAGAACTAATGAAAAACATGATTCCTCAGAGACAGGAACCATAATGCATCCCAGGCAGGATAAGTTTTCAAAAAATAACCACACACTAAGCACAACACAGGAAATGGTAAAACACCAAAGCCAAAGAGAAAAATTTTAAAGCAATAAGGAAAAGACAGATCATCTACCAGAAAAATGACTGTAGTCTGACAGCAGACTTCCATCTGGAATAATGAAGTCATCCAGCAGTGGAATTGTGCCATCAAAGGCCGGAAGAAAGTTAACTGTCAATCTAGAATGTTGTCCTCATCATAAATCTTACCTTCCCAAAATGCTGGGAACATTAAAACATTTTGACAATTAAAAGTGGAGAAGTTTTCCATTTGTAGAGCACTATGAAAGAAACACTGAAGCATGGGCATGTGACATAAAGAACATGGTCTTTGCAGAGTACTTTAGGAGAGAACCAGAAATGCTGGCAAACTGCTCAGGAAAACAGACAGGATTTTGCAGCACCAGAAGAGGAGACAAGAAATCTGGCAAAATAGAAACAGTATGTCAAACAAAGGTCTACTGTGGTCTTCTTTATTGTGTTTTTGCAATGTGGAATATATTGCAGATTCTTCCTTCTGATTTCCCACAATATCTTCAGTAGACATATGTTGCTCTGAAGTATTTTGTGGAACTGAATCTATTTCCTGAGACAGGACTAAAAGCCAGATAAGATCTCAGTGTGTATTCAAGTACAGGGTTACATAGGTCATTTATGTGGGTTACTGGTAGAGGACTGGACACTCTAGACGGTCCCTAGCTCTAGTTCCCACAGACAAAGAGCATGTGCAGCTTCCAATGGAAGCTACTGATATTATTTCTAGAGCGTACTTTCATAGCTTTTCTTTCTATACCACGTAACATAAGCAAAATGTTTACTCACCATGTTGGAGTGTAGCTGGACTACATCTTAGAAGTAAAGTTTAGGGGCCGGTGCTGTGGTGCCACAGGTTAAAGCCCTGGCCTGAAATGCCAGCATCCCATATGGGTGCCAGTTCTAGTCCCCGCTGCTCCTCTTCCTATCCAGCTCTCTGCTGTGGCCTGGGATAGCAGTAGAAGATGACCCAAGTCCCTGGGTCCCTGCACCCACATGGGAGACCCAGAAGAGGCTCCTGGCTTCAGATTGGTGTAGCTCCAGCCATTGTAGCCATCTGGAGAGTGAACCAGCAGACAGTAGACCTCTCTCTCTATCTCTACCTCTCTCTGTAACTCTTTCAAATAAATAAAATAAATCTTAAAAAAAAAAGTAAAGTTTAGAGGCCAACTCTGGTGTAGTGGGTAAAGCCACCGCCTGCAGTGCTGGCATCCCATATGGTTGCCGGTTCAAGTCCCGACTACTCCATTTCCAATCCAGCTCTTTGCTATGACTAGGGAAAGCAGTAGAAGATGGCCCACAAGTCCTTAGGTCCCTGCACCCACATGGGAAGACCCAGAGGAAGCTCCTGGCTTCGGATTGGCACAGCTCTGGCCATTGCAGTCATCTGGAGAGTGAACCAAAAGATGGAAGACCTCTCTCTCTGCCTCTCCTTCTCTCTTTGCATAACTCTGCTTTTCAAATAAATAAATAAATCTTTAAATAAAAAAAAAGAAAAGAATTAAAGTTTAGTAGCACCTGCATTTCTTCCAAGGAGAGTCCTCAGCAATGTTGATGACAGATTCTGTGCACAACCTTAGGGGGATAAGGGAAACAGAAAAGTAGCAGTCACTGAGTACTCCTATGACCAGGCACCAGGCTTTGCTCTTTCCCCATCCCGTGCTATTTAACCCTCCCATTCAAGGTACAAAGAATCCTCAACTTACAATGACTCAACTTAAATTTTTTTTTAACAGCCATTTTGTTTTTCAATTTCAACATAGTATTCAAAGATTCATGTGAGATATTCAGCACTTTATTATAAAACAGGCTTTGTGTCAGATGATTTTGCTCAACTGAAGGCTCATATAAGTGGTCTGAGCATATGAGGGTAGGATAGGCTAAGCTATAATGGTCAGAAAGTGAAGTGCACTAAATGAATTTTCAGTTTGCAATGGGTTTATATGAAGAAGACACAGAGGAAAGAGGAGCAAAAGTGAAGCATGCCCTAAAAGTTTGGGGATAAATCTGCTCCTCATCATTACATCACACTATTAACATATAACAGAAGAGATCAATTCTCTAAGAAGCTTTCTAACTAGAAACACCCTATTGCCTAAATGAGGGGTGAACAAAGTGTGACCTCTACCCAATCCAGCCCACCATCTGTTTTTGTACAGGTGTGAGCTTAGATTGGTGTTCACATTCTTTAATGATTGAAAAAAAAAATACATGAAGAATAGTTTGTAGTAAGAATTGTATGAAATTCAATTTCAATATTTGGTGGAGTCTGAATGTGTATCCACTCCCTCCCCTAAAATTACCTGTTGGAAACCTAATCACTTCTGTGCTGACATTAGGAGGCAGGGCCTTTGGGAGGCAATTACATCATGAGGGTGGAGCACTCATGAGTGGGCTTAATAGGAATGGGATTAGTAGCTTTATATTAAAGACACAGGAGACCTGCCTTGTCCCTTCCACCAAGGAAAGACACAACAAAATGAAGATGACCATCTACAAACTAGGAAGCCAGCTCTTACTAGATACCAAATCCGCCAGTGTCTTTTGTTTTAAAATAGATTCATGAGACTAGCATTGTGGCCTAGCAGGTTAAGCTATATTGGCACCAATTTGAGTTCTGGCTGTTCCACTTCCATTCCAACTCCCTTCTAATGCATGGAGGAAAGTAGCAGAAGATACCCCAAGTTCCTGATCCCGTGCACCCTTATGGGAGACCCAGATGAAGCTCCTCATTCCCGGCTTTGGTCCAGCCCAGCCATTGCGACCATTTAGGGAATGAACCTGTGGACTTAATATCTCTCTTTTTCTGTCTTTCTCTCTCTCTATGTCATTCTGCTTTTGAAATAAATAAACAAAATAAATCTTTTTTTAAAACTTCAGGGGCTGGGGCCGGCGCTGTGGCATAGCAGGTAAAGCCGCCGCCTGCAGTGCTGGCATCCCATATGGGCGCTGGTTCAAGTCCCAGATGCTCCACTTCTGGTTTAGCTCTCTGCTATGGCCTGGGAAAGCAGTGGAAGATGGCCCAAGTCCTTGGGCCCCTGCACCTGTTTTTGAAGACCCAGAGGAAGCTCCTGGCTCCTGGCTTCAGATCAGCGCAGCTCCAGTGTTTGTGGCCAATTGGGGAGTGAACCAGCGGATGGAAGACCTCCCTTTCTCTCTGCCTCTACCTCTCCTCTCTGTGTGTAACTCTGACTTTCAAGTAAATAAATAAAAATATTTTAAAAAAAATTCAGGGGCTGGCTCTGTGGCGTAGCAGGTTAAGCCGCCGCCTGCAGTGCTGGCATCACATATGGGCACCAGTTCAAGTCCCGGCTGCTCCACTTCCGATCCAGCTTTCTGCTATGGCCTGGGAAAGCAGTGGAGGATGACCCATGTCCTTGGGTTATGCACCCAAGTGAAAGACCCAAAAGAAGCTCCTAGCTTCAGATCAGCACAGCTCCGGATGCTGCAGTCATTTGGGGAATGAACCAGCAGATGCAAGACCTTGCTCTCTCTCTCTCTCTCTCTCTCTCTCTCTCTGCCTCTGTCTGTAACTCTGCCTTTCAAATAATAAATAAATCTTTTTTAAAAAGAAATTAAAAGATAATGAGGGTTTTCTAAAAACTTTTTGAAGACTCGTTGTGTAGTCTAGGCTGCTTTGCCCTGTAATGGCAGACGTAAGTCACTGTGACAGAAACAAGAGAGTAAGGCTTGAGGACACAGGTGCGACTGCGTTCCAACGGAGGGCGTGTCTGTGTGACAACAGCGTCCTAGCACCCACATCTGACACTCAGGCATATCTTCCCCTTCTCGTCCCTCCCCCAGGTCTGAGGTATGACAGGCTCCCATGGCTTCCCCATAGTTCACATGCCTGTTAGGAGGCCAACACCACAAAGCGACATATTTGCCTTGACCGTGACCACAGGCTCAGTGTGACTCCCACGGACCCAGCTGACTCAGCCCTGGTCAAGATGGTCAGTGTGCAGAAGACACTTGGTTCTGCCACAACATGAGTCATTCTGAGTAACTAGAAAAGCTGATGAACTCCGCAGGAACCAAGTCCTCCTGTGCCGTGGACCAAGCCACAGAGGTCCCTGTTTCCGTCCTGTTCAAGGATAACAGAAGGCTCTGGCTAATGTGGCCCTCCCCAGGGCTCTGCAGCTCCTATGACCGCCTGCTCTCCATCTGGGGGCCACGGATAATGCCCATCCTGAATTTGTACTCTGGTATGCCTTTCTGTCCCGAGACAGCATGGTCAACCGGTGAAGCTGTTTTAAATCCTAGCTCACCCACCGGGCTCTGCGACCTTTGAGAAGTCACCTCCCTTCCCTGAATCATGATGTCCTCCTCTGCAAAATGAGGACAGCAAGGCCCTTCCACAGACAGGTGTGAGCATGGCTTCTGCAGTGCCACCCTTCTGCCCCACCCCCACTCCCTACTCCCCTCCTCCCTGGAACTGCCTCTGTATTCCTCACCATGTTTGTGCTTCCCTCCACCTGGCCTGGCACGCATCCTTTACCTTCAGCTTCTGGGCAAAGTTTACAACCAACACCCAGGCTCTCTTAGGAGACTTTTCCTGCACTGCAGAGATGCCCCTGCCTACCTCTTTCATAGCCTTTGCCTCAGTTCCTCAAAGTCATCTCCGTGCCTGCCTGCTTCGCCTGCTTCACCGGCTCCTCCCAGGCGGGAAGCTGGATTCTTCACTCTCCTTGTCCCCACTCATTGACTGGACTCTAATGCAGGGTGAGGGGGACGGGCTAGCGGAAGGTGCTCAGATTCCGGCATTTCTGAGTCCTGCAAGTCTATGCCATGTGTCCCTTTCAGTGTCTGACCCCTTGAAAATGAAAACTGCCCTTTCAGGGCACTCGGACACAAAGCATGGAGGCTCGGTGTGTGCAGTTCAGGCCCAAGATCACCAAGACTGCGGGGGCGGAGTGTCCATCCTGGAGCCCCTTCAAGTGCATGCACAGTCAGCCCCCTCTCCCCTACCAACAGTCCAGGAAAGACAATACCCATCTGTTCCCAAGAGAGGGGAATGCTAAGCAGTTGCTGTTTCCTGGAGGACTGAGTATTCTCTGCTCTGACAACATGGGCAGCCTGAACAGAGTTTATTCAAAAACATCTTTCCCCCCTAGTTTCAAATGAGGAGGCACAATGTCGCCTCTGACGGGTGTGTGATAGTGATATTGGGAATAAGGAGGCTTCCCAAGAATATTTACTGCTGCCACTTCCAAGGAGTATGCAAATCCAGACGTAAAAACCAGGGATGGGAGCACGCGGAAGAAGGCCGGGTGCAGACACAATGCTTTCTTCAATGCTTTCTTGGTGACCTGTAGGTGCAATTTCCAGCTCCAGTCAGTCTCAGGGTGCAGATGATTTCGCATGTACGGTACAGACTTTTTTTGTTTTAGGTTGAATATCAGGCTAAGGAGAAAAACACTGCGGCCTTTTGTAAGGGCAAGTGTCTCCCTATGGAAGTAATTGAAGGCCCCAATTGCTCAAGTCTTTCAAAAGAGACCGTACAAAGCACCCCTGAAACACAGGGGAATCAGTCTGTTTCCCTGGGGAATTGGCTAGATGATCTAATAGGGCTTTGCCCTGAGTCTAATTTCCATGATTCATGTGTGACTTATTTAATTGTTATCATCTATTGTAGATATATAAAAGAATGCTTTTATTCCCCCCAAAATCTAAATTCAAATCATCCTTAATATCACCAAATTTCTACTCCCATCACCCTTCAGAACACTGACATATTAACTTTTTGACCTACCCTGAACCCTCCTGCTACCTCCCAGGATACAAAAAGTACATCTGCAGAGCAGCTGGGGATAATGGGGAGCCCCCACCCAGCGGAGTATTAGAAACAGGTTTGGGAGAACAAAGGGTTAAGTGAAATCCCCCAGGCATTCCAATCTGTTGCAGGCTGCTGATTCAGAAGCTGCCTGGGGCCTAGGTGTAACCACAGCTAGGAAAACACTGCCTAACTGCCCTATGCTCCCGGCCATCAGCATTTATCATCGTCACAAAACCACCTGTTACTGGGGAGAGATTTGAAAGAATCCTGAGCCATAATTAAGGCAATAATGAACAAAAACATATTGTGAATTGCTACCCAAACCCCAGGCAGATGTGTTATTGAACTGTGGGCTTGATCTGTGCTATTAATTTGGAACAAAAATAACAGACAACAAAACATATACCAAACCAACACCTTGCCTGCCCCAGGGTTTTGTTTCTTTTCAAGTCCTTGACAGTTGTGGTTAGTGAACTAAATGCAAGCAGAGCTGACATTTCTTGCAAACCAGAGTGTGTCTGATGATGCTTTAGAGCAGAGCAGCCAATCGGAATCAAACAGACCACCTAATGGCTGCAAATATCCATAAATGACAGTTGAAGGAGAAACAGACGCAGAAGCTAATCAGGGGTGGGTCCTGCACTGCAGCAGGCTCATCCCTTCTCCAGCGCTGTTTCAGTCGCAACAAAACAACCAACGGTGGCCCCACGAGATTCTAATGGAGCTCAACAACCCTACAACTTAGTGACCTCGCAGAGGTCATAAGCTTGTAACACAGCACATTGACACCTGTTTGCGGCGATTTGCAGTGATGCTGATGTCAACGAACCCACTGCACTGCGCGTCACAGGGAAAGCACGGCACAAGGAGCAAGTGTTTGCTTAGTGGCTGAGACACAGTTTGGGATGCCTTAGTCCACATCAGAGTGCCTGGGTTCAAGTCAAGTTCTGCCTCCAGGCCCAGCTTCCTGCTAACGCACACCCTGGGAGGCTCAAGTCCTTAGGTCTGTGCCAGCCAAATAGGAGACCACATTCAGTTCCAGGCTCCTGGCTTCAACCTGGTGTAGCCCCAGCTATTAGGGGCACTTGATTAGTAAAGCAGCAGATGGAAGATATATCTCTCTCTCACTACCTCTCAAATAAATAAAAAAATTTGTAAAACAAGACAAGCTTACTTGGGTACAAAAAATTTTTAAATTCATGCAAATTTTTCATCCAAAGCATTTTCCATGAGCTTGTTAAAGTACACCTGTACAATTATATATAGTACGTAATAGCTGAGAAGGATAATAAATGACTATCACTGGTTTATGTTTTTATATGTTATACATCTTACCATTATTTTAGTGTGGTCCTCCAACTTATAAGAACTAAAATTTTCTGTAAAACAGTGTGCTGGGTTACACTGGTAGCTGACTCACACATCTCGTGTTTACTGCATCTCTTGACTGTATCAAGAAGCCACGTCAAGTGTTGGACCCACACCACCTAGGTGAGTGTAAGCGTAACCCAGGAAGCTGGCACATAACGACATCTCCTGATGACACATTTCCCAGAACACGTTCCCAGCGGTAAGTGATGCCTGACCATAACTACCTGAGCACTCAGACCCAGGTGGGATACATACTTTGGGTGTTTGGCTGTGGGACATCAGGAGGAGCCCGCTTCTACCAGGAAGTTCCGTTCTGTTTGGCAAGGATTGGTTTGGTTTTTGCTCTGATTGCGCATCTTTAAGATCCTTCCAAATCTTCAGTGAGAAATATGCTCCTGAGAGGGTGAGGGGAAGGGCATGGGGGTGTGAACTGGAGAACAGAGGGGCAAAGCAATTTTGTGGCACGCGGGTGTTCGAAGCTTTGTATTCAACACTACTCTTAAAAGAATTCAGGATTCGGTTGACAGATCTATGCAAATGCGTGGAAAGTGGAGAAAGACAAGCTAGCATTTGTTTCAGAGGTTGAAAGCATCACTTGGATTTGCAGCAAGGAAACACTGCAAAGACAAGAGCCCCAGATGTCATGGAACAAAACCTGCCAAGGTTCTGTTGGCATATATTTTAATTCTTGAACAATTACCCTGACATATACGTGCATTCTTGAGTTGTATATGTTGACACATTAAATTGTGAAACTGAAAGAACAATGGCATGTGTAAACACTCCCTGATCCAGAAGTGACTTTAAAATGCTTGACAATGATGCGTGCGTACGTGCGTCTATGCTTCTGTGCACACTAAGTCTGTGAAAAGTACAAATTGCTGGTTTATTGCCATTGGCTTAATATTACTCTTAAAGACTATATGTTCCCATGCCCTGAAAAAGTCTTGACTAGATCTTTTCTTGGGTGGTCTGTCATTTATATGTAACACATGCTCTGATTGCAGGGAAAAACAAGTCATATTAATAGGAATTCATAGTCAAGAGCAGACTTGGGTGGGAGCTATGGTGTAGTAGATTGGGTATCTGCCTGTGGAGCAGACATCCCATATGGGCACCAGTTTGAGTCCTGGATGATTCACTTCTGATCTAGCTCCCTGTTGATGGCCTGGAAAAGCTGTGGAGGACAGTCCAAGTGCTTGGGCTTTTGCACCGGCGTTGGAGACCCAGAGGAAACTCCTGGCTCTTGGCTTTGGATCCACCCAGCTCTCACCATTGAGGCTATTTGGAGAGTGAAGCAGCAGATGGAGGACTTCTCTCTCCTCTCTCTCTGTCTCTCCTTCTCTTTGTAACTCTGCCTCTCAAGTAAATGCATAAACTTACAAAAAAAAAAAAAAAGGTCTTTTTGTGGTTGCAAATGTGTTACTGCCATTCAATGGCTCACCATTGCCTTTCAAATTAACTACAGACTTTCATGCAGGACTGCACAAACGTTGCTCCCAACACTTTTTCTGGAGTCAACCTTCTATCACTACATAAACTTCACATCAGCCACCATGGACTTCCAAATGCTTGATACAGTTTGATTAGCTCGGTTCATCTTTATGTTTCTACCCACCCCCTTCTCTAAAATAACCTTCCAAACTCTCCCTATTCCAATGGAATTCTCATCCCAAGGACCATTTCCCGGATGTCATAACTATGTTTTATCCATAGCTGTATCCCCAGCACCCCACACAAGACCTGGCAAAGGGTGAATTCTCAATATGAATTGAATGAATGGATTTCCATGTTTTTCTCAAAAATCAGATTTTTAATTAAGCCTTTTTGGATCCCTTCCTCTATTGGACCCCAGAGCACAGCATTAGAATGCCTTTGTAGGGCTGTCCATATTTGATCTGGTTCTGCAGTTACTGGTCTACTCTTCCCCATCCCCCCAAGCCTCCTTGATTTGCTGACATTCAGTCAGTGTTTAATATGAGGAGACTTCAAACAGAGTGTGGACATCAAATTTACAGATAAGTTTATTTTGGTGCAAAACATTTTGGCATCCATGCCAATAAGAGTTCTTCAAAGAGCTAATAGAAATGCATATTACAACAACTATATGTGGATTTCAAATATTTTTTGCATAAAATAGACATTTTTAAAATTTTTATTTATTTTCATTTTTGAGATAGCATATTTTTATTTACATCCTAGTCAAAACTCATACTCCACTAAATGGAGTTCAACAAGTAAAAAGGCCAGGGTTCAGCAGTAATACAGGCCAGGGCTAAGCCCAACAATCAAATGAAACGATGTCAATTTCGCTCCCATGCAGTAAATTATAAAATAATCACAGATCATTAAACCATAGTAGTATATCATTCTTCAGCATTCGTTTGACAAATATATAAAACAAATTTTGACAAAACTAAATTCGCTGCAATGCAGATGCATACAGGTATTTCTTTCTTTCTATTTTTTTTTTTATTTTTTGCTCTTTCATATAAAGAAGAACAGGCAGTATTTGTCTTTTTGCTCCAGCTTATTTAACTTAACTGATATCCTCTAGCTACAACCATTTTGATGCAAATGATGGAATTTGATTCGCTTTTGTAGCTAAATAATATTCCAATATATTTATATGTCACATTTTCTTTATCCATTCACCTGATGATAGATACCTTGACTGATTCCATACTTTGGCTATTGTGAACAGTGCTATAAATATGGTGGTACAGATATCTCTTTCACACAATGTGGTCATGTCTTATGGGTATATACCCAGTAATGGGAGTGCTGGATGTATGACAGGTCTATTTCTAGCTTTTTAAGGAATCTCTGTATTGTTTTCCACAATGGCTTCATCGTTTACATTCACAGCAACAGTGGGTAAGAATCCCCCTTTCTCCACATCCTCATCAGCATTTGTTACTCTGTGTTTTAGATGATAGCCATTGGGATGGGGTGAGATGAAATCTCATTGTGATTTGATTTTCATTTCCTTGATGGCTAACAATTTTGAGCTTTTTCTCATATATTTCTCAGTTGTTTGTATTTCTTCTTTTGAGAACTGCTATTGAAGTCTTTTGCCAATTTCTCAACTGGATTGGATGCCTTCTTGCTGAATTTTTTGAGTTGCTGAGAAAATAAATTTATCTTTACATTTCATTTTTCCATGAACTCTTTGAAGTGTCTTCAAAATGATAATAATACTATATAACATTTGGATAGTACAGATGAGCATACAAAGTCCTCTCACATTCACTGTCTCCTAGCACCCCTTTGATAAGTCTATCAGGTAAGATGGGCTACCATATGATAAAAACAATTAATAAACAATAAAAACATCTATGGAAGTAACATCTTACTTCATGTCCAGCCTGTTAAACAAACAGTCTTATATCATCGTCACAACATCATGAGAACAGCCCTGTTCTTGTTCCTATTTTACAAAGGAAGAATCTGTGGCTTAGGTTCTCTAAGTAAAGACTGGAGGGTGGGGCAGAACTCAGGACCCTAAAAGAGACACCTGCATCCCACATGGGAGTGCCTCTGTTCTGTATTCTAGTGCCTGGCTTCAGTCTGGCTCAGCTGCTAATTCCAGCTTCCCACTAATGTGCACCCTGGAAGGCAGCAGATGATCGCTCAAGTAGTTGGGTCCCTACCACATGGGAAGCTTTAATAAAGTTGCAAAGTCGCAGCTTTGGCCTAGACCTGACTACTCCAGGCTTTTGGGAAGTGAACTGGCATATGGAAGATTTCCTTTCTTCCTTCCTTCCTTCCTTCCTTCCTTCCTTCCTTCCTTCCTTCCTTCCTTCCTTCCTTTTTTAGATTTATTTATTTATTTGAAAGCCAGGGTTACAGAGAGAGATGGAGAGACAGAGAAAGAGATCTTCCATCAGCAATGGCTGGAGCTGGACCAATCCAAAACCAGAAACCAGGAGCTTCTTCCAGTCTCTGACATGGGTGAAGGGGCCCAAGTATTTTGGCCATCCTCCACTGCTTTCCCAGGCACACTGGCAGGGAATTGGATTGGAACTGGATTGGAACTGGACTAGCCAGGACTCAAACCGATGTCCATGTGGGAAGCTGGCTTACCCGTTTTGCCACAGTGCCAGCCCTGGAAGATTTCTTTCTCTCTCACTCTCTCTGTCTCCTCTATGTATCTGCCTTTCAAACAAATAAAAAATAAATAAGTAGAAATTATAAAAAATAAAAGGATGGAGGGCATCTGGCTGAGAAGGGACAGAGTAAGTTGTACAGGTCAAGAAAACACAGCTCCAGGATCACACACTTAGTCACTGCCCCTGAGTGGAGCTTAAAAAGCCTGTCTCCAAATCTTAGGGCTATAAGTGGCAGAGCCAGGGTGGGAAACTAGTTCTTTCTACTGCACTCCACAACCTCTCTGTCCTCTCTGGAGAGAATCCTGAATAAAGAACTGCATGTAGTGCAGAGTTAGGTCTTGGCTAATGGGAGAACCGGAGGGTCAAAGGTGCTGATTCCGGAACCAAAGTGCCCTGCTCCCTAGTCCAGCTCTAGCATCGGCAGGACAGCATTGTGTGAGCAAGATAATGTCTCTGCCCAGTGGAGGCAATGACAGTGTTCTGCCACCCAAAGGTGTTGTGAGGCCTGAATGAGCTCACACACAGAGAGCATAAGGAACAGCGTGTGCTCTGCACACGCTTGGTACCCTGCCCGATTTGATGGGGGTTTAACAGACAGTCCAAAAATTGTGACCGAGGTTTTGCGTGGTCATGCCGGTTCTCTGTAGGCTGGGACCGCATCTATGCTTCCCAGAGAATGACCTCACTCCATGCAGAACTGACTCTCACATGCCAGGGAACCCCAGCCCGGTGTCGTGATGTAATAGTCACAGTGTCATCTACCCAGCCACACACGTGTGAAAGGTGCTGAAAGGGTTGAGGGTGACACCTCCTGCCCAAGAGATGCAGATTCCAGCCTAATCCTCCCCACCCCCAAAGCACCCTCGGGGCCATTAGGGACACAGTAACGACTCTACAGATGCTCATTTTGTCCTTATTTCGCACATGGCCCTCCAGATGGGACTGACATTCTACACTACCTCATTTTCCATTTGTGTGCACTTAACCCAACTAAAAGGCCACCAAGGGTGCCCGGCTGCACGGGCTCCCAAGCCTTCTTATCTGACCATCTCCACGCCCAGCTCTCGCCTTCAGAAACCTTTCTTTGTTCCCTTCTGTCTGTTTCTGTGCCTCGCCCTTCCTCTGAGTCTCTCTCCATCTCTCTTCCCCTTTGTCTCTGCCAGAGTCTTTTCCTCTTTTTTTTTCCCTCTCTGCTACTCCCTCTCACACAAACACATGCATCTCTCTCCCCCACCCCAGTCTCTCTCTTTCTGTCACACAAACACACACACACCCCAATGTGACATGCTAATTGGACTCCCAAGGGAGCTTGCCTCACCCCTACAGGCAGAAGTGATGGGAGACGGGTTGGAAAGAACACACTTCACACCTGTCAATTAAGCTCAATCGCTTGTGGTGTGAAACCAGACCCCAATGCCCGGGGACAAGCCAACCTGGCTGGGTTGGGCTGAGTCTCAGCTGTCCCTGCAAAGTGGGCTCAGGGAACAAATGCTGCTTCTGTTCTCAGGGGATGAGAGCATCTCCTGGAATGTCCGGGGAGCAGCTGTGGGCTCCTGCATCAGGCAGACAGAGGGGACTGTTCCCAGCAAGTGTATAGAACTCTATGTCCTGCAGTTGGTCAGCTATTTTTACAAAATTCCAATTACACAGCCGAAGCACTCGCTCGGCATCGGAGGAAGTAGGTGATGTCGTGGCGCTGAGCCCACCAGAGTCGATCAGTAGCAAGGCAGTGAGACTAGCCTGGCCATAATAGGGAAGAAATATTACCCGAAACAAAGGTGCCTCTATTAATATATTACTTTCGATTTATAAAGGGCTGCCAACTGGAACAGAGCCCATCAACAGTGAATGCTGTTTGCTGCAGCAACGGGAGGGTGGGCATATTCGTAAGGGCAGACTAAGATCCCAGGTTTCATCTGAGTTTTCTTCCCTTGACAATTATGGGAAGACTTACAATGTTGGAAGAGAGGTGCTGGCCGTAGAGAGGGGCCCTGCACCCAGCCTCGAGGAGCAGACAGTTGAGTGCGGAATAAGGGCACATGAACAAGAAGTGACCACTTCGTGTGCCGAGTGCCAGGAGCTGCGTGTGGAAAGTAAGGGGCTCAGGTAGGTGATCAGGCAGGAAGGGCCTCCCATAGGAAGGGGATGGACACTGAGGCCCCATTCCTAAGTCAGGACTAATGAGCAAAGAAGAAAGAGCATTCCAGATAAAAGGGACACAACGCTCAAAGGCCAGAAATGGGAGAGGTTGGAGAACAGGTGGGCGTTGTTGTAACCGTGGTGGAGAGAAGGTAGGAATCAAGAGGCATTTGGGATGAAAGCAGTGGGGCTCGATGGCTGGGTGTAGGAGAAGGAACCAAGGGTGATCTCTCGGCCTTTGCTGTGATTGGTGAAGCCATTGTCTCCTGCAGGGACCATGGAAGAAGAGTGGTCATGAGGGATGGGTCCTGCTGGGGCCGGTGGCTGATGTTCACAGACATCTGTGCAGCCAGCTTCCAGGGAGGCTTGTGATGCAGCTTGGTTATCCCCTTCCCTTGAGTGTGGGTGGGAGCCGTGATGTCATCCTTACTAACAGAATACAGCAAAGATGATAGGCTGTCTCTCCTATAATTGCATCATGTGGAAGGAGACTTAGCTAGCTGGGGGCTTGATGAAGAAGCAGCCATTTTACAGAAGCCCGCAAGACCAGAGCGTGGTGTCCAGCCAACGGACAGCAGAACATCTGGGGGCCTCAGTCACACAAGCACGAGGAGATTATTTCTGCAACAACCTGAGTAAGCTTGGAACTACATTCTTTTGCAGTTCAGTCTCCAGATGAGAACACAGCCCAACTATCACCTTGACTGCAGCCTTGTGAGACCTTGAGCAGGGAGCTCAGCTAAGCCATGCCCACACACTTGGCTGGTGGAAACAGTGAGATGACTGTGTATTGTTCCAAGATGCCAGGTGTGTGGTACTTGGTATGCAACACAGAAAAATAACAGAGCCTCTGCTTGGAGATAGCAAGCAAGCACTTAGGTATTTGGGTCTGGACCTGGAGACAGAGGATAGATCTGGAGATAATGTGTTTGGCAATTATTAGCATATAGATAGCAACCAACCGCCATGGTGGGACACACAGGAAACAGCAGGAGGTCTAGGACAGAAACCAAGGGCCACCAACATTTAGTTTATGAGGAGATGAAGAGGAGCCCCCAGTGAGTCTGAGTAGAGTATCTAGTGAGGCAAGAGGAAAACAAGGAATATGGCTTGTATCGCTCTATTTTCCTTTGCTGTGATACATTATCTGAGGCTGGGTGCTTTATAAAGGAAAATGGTTTATTAAGCTCCTGGTTTTGAAGTTCAAGGGAATGGCAGGAGCAGTGGTCCAGCTCCAAGGGAAAGCCTCAAGATGGCATCACTGGGGTGGGAGCACATTCAAAGGGGGAGATCACACGAACAGATCAGAAGCCAGAGAGCAGCCAGGCCCCGAGCAAGACTACATTAGTCCCTTCCAAGGCAGCATCCCCAGTCTACTAACGATCTCTCACTATGACACACCTCTGAAAGGTCCCAGTACACTGTGACCAAGTGTCCAACACATGAACATCTGGGGGACAAACCGCAGCACAGTAGCACTGATGAGAGCGAACACTGATTGATTTTCCACATGCCAGGTGCTGTTCTAAGTGGATGATAGGCATTAACTCATTAATCCTTACTACCTACTACCATGTTAATTCACTCTGTTGCAGATGAGGCAATTGAGGCACAGAGAGCATGAGTATCTTGCCCACAGTCACGCTACTGGTAAATAACAGAGCAAAACTCAGGTAGTGGCCCCAGTCCCCAGAGTCTTACCCATTTATGCTAATCTGACTCTGCTATGACAGCAAAAACTCAACACAAACTGACTTACCTGTAAGAAAGGACTTCTTGTTTACCACAACTAAAAGGACTATGGGGTGAGCATTGTGGAAGAGCAGGTTAAACTGCCGCTTGCAACACCCATGTCCCATATCAGATTCCCTGGGTTTGGGTCCCACCTCTGCTTTTTGATCCAGCTTCCTGCTAATGTGCATCCTTGGAGACAGCAGATGATGGTACTCAGGTCCCTGTCACCCATGTGGGAGATCTGAACTGAGTGCCTGGCTTCTGGCTTCAACTTTACACAGCCCTAACTGTTGCAAGCAGTTGAGAAGTAAATCAGCAGATGGGAGATCTCCCTCTCTCTCTCTCTTTCTCACTATCACTCTACCTTTCAAATAAATAAACTTAAAAAAAAAAAAAGACAAGGAGTGGAATGTACTACCATGAGCTGGTCCTTTCATCATCAAATAAAGAAGATTGAAAAAATAATCTGGGTATGATGGGAGACATGGGAAATGAGTGTGTTTGTATACCCCTGTGTTGTCATCTTTGGGAACTGGGCTCAACAGAAAAACGCAGTCCGCTGTCACCCTGGACTTGGTTCCTGGAAGACTAGGACACGTGTCTTTTTTTCCTTCTTGTTTAAAATCATGAAAATACAACATCTATGGATGGCTCTTTCTTAAACACAAGCAAGGGAGATGGATATATGCACAATTTGATCTCATGCTGAAAAAAAAAAGAATGCAAATGTAACAATAGTTTTTTAAATGGGAGAGGGGAAATCTATTGATATAGGTATTTTATTTTTTGTAGATTTTTAAGAAGGAAAAATAAATATTCATAACATAAGAGGGAAATAAAAGGGCAAGGGGGAAGAGGCTGCCACAAATCAATATTCTCTCCCTCCCACCTGCTACCTTCACCCTTCCTTCCTCTCCACTCAGATTCCCCAGTGTTGGATTCACTCTCAGACCAACTGTACTGACACGACAGTGAAGACAGGACCCAGCAAGCCCAGCTTGATGTCAATTTCAGGGGAGAAGCCCTTTCTCATCGCCTACCTGCCCTTAAGTAATCATAAGGGCCAGGAAGATGAGCTCTTCCTGTTTGTGTTTCCCCAAGTTCATACACTGAAATTCTCACACCAATATGAACTTTGAGAGATGACTATGTCACAAGAGAGTAGCCATTGTGAATGAGATCAGAGTCTTATAAAAAGATCTCAGAGAGGCTGGTGTTGTGGTGTAGCCAGTAAAACTACATGGGAGTCAATTCAAGTCTCATTTGCTCCACTTCTGATCCAGCTCCCTGCTAATGTGCCAGGGAAAGCAGCTTGAGCCTCTACACCTATGTGGGAGACATAGAAGAAGCTCCTGGCTTTGAACAGGTCCAGCTTGGGCTGTTGTGACCATTTGGGGAATGAACCAGCAGATGAAAGATATCTTTTTCTCTCTCTCTCTCTCTGTCTCTCCCTGTTTTTCTCTATAACTCTGCCTTTCAAATCTTTTTTTTTTTAAAAAAAAAAAAAGGTCCCCAGAGACCATTTTGCCTATTCTGCCATGTGAGGACTTGGCAAGAAAGTGCCATTTATGAACTAGGAACCAGACACTGAATCTGCCAACACCTCGTTCTTGTACCCAAGGCTCCAGAAGCATGAGAAATAAATTTTTAGTTTTTGGCCGGCGCCACAGCTAACAGGCTAATCTTCCACCTGCGGCGCCGGCACACCGGGTTCTAGTTCCATTTGGGGTGCCGGATTCTGTCCCGGTTGCCCCTCTTCCAGGAAAGCTCTCTGCTGTGGCCCAGGAGTGCAGTGGAGGATGGCCCAAGTGTTTAGGCCCTGCACCTGCATGGGAGACCAGGAGAAACACCTGGCTCCTGCCTTCGGATTAGCGGGATGCGACAGCTGTGGCAGCCATTGGAGGGTGAATCAATGGTAAAAGGAAGACCTTTCTCTCTGTCTCTCTCTCTCACTGTCCGCTCTGCCTGTCAAAAAAAAAAAAATTCTATTTTTTACACCACTGATCTATGGTATTCTGTTGTGGCCCAGACTAAGAGAAGTCTCCTCCACCCCAAATTTAGAATCTATGAAGAGGTGGCATGCAGGAGCTGGAATCCACACATCAGATTTTAAAAGTAGGGGCACGCCATGGCATGTACTATCAAGAGCTTCAGGCACACCCAAGGGGCTGGCACTACATCAACACTCTCTCCCCTACATGACTTGGGTGTTTGGCAAAAATGGGCCTGTATGCCTTCAAATAAAAAGACGCAAGTCATAGACAACCCTGGACAACTGGCAGCTCTCCCAGTGGGGGCAGAACCTGGGAACACTGCTCAGACTCTCACATAGCATCATTAAGCTCCTTCTCATCATTATGCACCTTCTCTGTCACGAGAGAAGGGAGAATGGAGCTGAGCCACACATGTGTCCTCCCAAACTCACCGGCCAGGTAATTCACCTCTCCATCCACCTTTCCATCCTTCCACCAACTCCTAGGCGACAATGAGGAAGCAAAACCCTCAGGAACACATCTGATCATACCAAGTGCTGATGCAGGCATGAAACAGGTAGAAGTCTTGTTCATCGCTGATGGTAACGTAAAACAGTACAGTTCCTTATGAAGGTAAACATGCATTTACAACACGATCCAACAATCCCACTTCTAAGTATTTACTCAAGAGCAATGAAAACCTATGTCAACATAAAGATCTATACATGAATGTTTGTAAGAGTTTTATTCATAGTTACCAACAACTGGAAACCACGCAAATGTCCCATCAACTGGTGAACGATTAAATGCTTGTATCCACATAATGGAATACTATTCACTAATAAAAGAACACATCACAGATGCACAAAACATTAGTGACTCTCAAAAAGGCATTGTGGGGGGGGGGGGGCTAGTACAAAGGGCTATGTATTATATGATTCATTTTGTATGATACTCTGTAAATGGCAAAATTTATAGTAATGAAAATCAGATTGGTGATGAAAATCAGATTGGTGGTTGCCAGGGCCTGGGAGTGGAGGGAGAAGTCAAATACAAAGAAGGATGACGAACATTTTAGGCAATAGAAGTATTCAATGTCTTGCTAAAGATAGGGATTACATGACCAGATGCACTTATTAAAAAGCATAGAATTGTGTATCTAAAAAGGGCAAATATTATGTTTGTCAACTAAATGTCAACAAACCTAAAACAACAATAAAATAGGCATGTTGCGATAGTGCATCACAGTCACATGGAGGGCTTGTAACCTACACTGCTGGGGTGCAACTGTTTAGCTTAGCAGTTCAGTTGCCACTTGGGATGCCCACATCCCATATTGGTTTGAGTTCCAGCTCTGCTTCTGATTCCAGCTCCCTCCTGCAAGTACAGACCTCAGGAATCAAACAGGTGATGGCTCAAGTAGCAGGGTCCCTGCCACCCATGGGGGATGATCCTATTGAGTGCCAGCTCCTTGGCTTCGCTTGACCCAGCCCCAGCTGTTGTGAGTATTTGGGAAGTGAACCAGGAGATCCTTGTGTTTTTGTCTCTTCTCTCTCTCTCTCTCTCTCTTTCTCTCTCTCTCTCTGTCTCGTAAGTTAAAAGAAATAAATTTTTAAAAATTATCTAAGATTGCTGAACCCCAACCCAAAGTTGTGATTCATTCAGGGAGTTAAGGATGGCATCAGAAACACCTGCGGTTTTGGTACCTTGGCAGGGGATGCCGACACCATCTGTGCCACTACTCCAGTGAAATCCCTCTACATGGAAACAAGAAGCAGGAAAGGAGGAGAAGGAGCTGAGCAGCCCTCCCTTGCAGGCATGTGGAGGAGGTAGTCCTCCCTAACCAAGGCACGTGGTAGGCAACTGAAGAAGACAAGCCTTTTCATGGATGGCTCCACCAGTGAACTAGGGGATAGTTCCTAAAGAAAAATAGGGGTTCTTTTTCCAAAGAACGAGGGTCAGGAGGGAAGTAGTCATATTACACTGGGTTTTCCAGAGAAACATAAACAACAGATATGGTTATACACCCATACACCATACAACATGGTGTTGCCATCAACATCGACAGAGATAAAGACAGAGGTATAGACATCAACATCAATACTGATACACAGATACACACAGAACCATTGACATATAGATTTAGATATTTAGTGGGAAAGAGATTATAAGAAATGGGCTCATGTGAGTATGGAGACAAAGAGACACAATATCTGCAGTTGGCAAGCTGGAGACCCAGGAGAGACAAGGGTAGAGTTTCAGTCTGAGTCCAAAGGCCTGAGACCCAGGAGAACCGATGTTGTGAGTTCCAGTACAGGTTCTAGTCTGAAGCATGAGAAAGCCAATGCCCTGGCTTGAGGACAAACTGAGGAGTGAATTCTTCCTCACTGAGCATTTTATTCTATTAATGTTTTCAACAGATTGAACAAGGCTCACCCACACTGGGAAGGGCCATCTGCCCTGCTCAGTCACCTGATACAAATGTGACTCTCATCCAGAAACACCCTCAGAGACACACCCAGAAATAATATGTGAGCATCCCATGGCCCAGCCAAATTAACACATAAAATTAACCATCCCTGGTGCCTAAAACCACACTGAATTTGGAAGAGCAGCAGAAAAGTCCAAAGCAATGGGGAGCACCATCAGATGCTCAGATAGGCTGAGAAGAGAAGGTCTAACGTGTGTTCCCCAAATTTAGCAGATTGGCGGCTTCTGTGAGCTTGGAAAGACCAGATCCAAAGATGTGCTGACGGCAGAGTCGGATTGCAGTGATACAAGGTGGGAAGAAGAAAGGGCAAGATTTACATGACCCTTTCAGGAAGAATGAAAGAGACATGGGGGTTGTAGGGGGCAGTGCTCGAGGGTTTGGGTGAACAGACTGCATTTCTTTTTTTAATATGGGAGACACTTAACTGAGATTAGGAGTCAGTAGATAACAGGAGATTGAAAATCCAGGAGAAGGAGTGTGGCCACCAAGGAAGGTCGTTAAGAAGGCAGGCAGAGGCAGACCGTGAGCACAGTTGGAGCCAGGAGCTGCAGAGAAGGGTGAGGCAGGTGGCTGCAAAGAGAAAGACAGGCTGCAGATGCAGAGCTCCGCGGAGGGAAATTGAGCGCATTCCCCTATGACAGCTTCTATTTGTTCTTAGGAGGAGGCAACACATCTATCAGGGAGGAACTGAAAGCACTAGGTGGAGAAATCAGTCTCTGGAGTCAGAATTCAGACTTGCAGAGTAACAATAGACAGGTTTTTCCAGTGCTAAATCAATATTTCCAAAATGGTAATGTGGCTAGCACTCTTTCTCCGCTGACAAATGCTTAGAATCATGCCTGAAACATAGCAAATGCTCAGTGAGGTTTGCCCCCTGCGACTACAGAGTTTGATGGGTGAAGAGACTTCCAGAAGTAGGACACTATTTACGATAGAACTGCTAATAGGTCACAGCTATTATGGTTTCACTCTCTACCAAAGGAAATAGAACTTTTGTTAATCCAGTCGGCTGCAAGTCCAGGCAATCTGGGGAATGTCACGGGTGATCCTCGTCACACTCTAACAAGATAGTCAACCTCATTTGTAAAATCATGGGAGACACTGTGCACGCTGGAGAAGGATTCAAAAGCCCTAGATTCTGCTACTCCCCGAGCTGCCGCCAGCTACAGAACAGAGCGATTGATTTGTAGGCAAGGCCGTTTATTAAGGTCACCTTCAAAGTTGTGTCAAGATCCAACAAGTTGGCGTATTGTCGGCTCTGAAGTGAGTCAGTTGCCTACAGTCGGCACCTTCAAATAGATCAATTGTGCAACACATTCTGGATAATAAGGATAGGCAGAGCTGCATTTAGTTAATGCGGGGAGACTACAGGTGACTTCCCCCTGGCTCAGAGACCACCAGCCACCAGCCAAGGCCATGGGTTAAGGATGTTGCTCCCATCTCATAAGTGAGAAAAGCAGAGTATTTTTTTTTACCCAAATCATTTCATCTTCCATTCTGTGTGCCAAGGCTGAGCTTGCATTTCCAACGGTTTTCTCCTTGAATTCTTTGGACGTGAATAGGTCAGAGAGCTGTTCCAGTCGTGGGCCCTAATTTAATCACAGGAAAAGTAGCTCTGCTCCAGGGCCTTTGTTTGTTTTCCAAAAGGCAAGGCCATTTCTGAGTTTCAGCTTTTTCCTTTATGACCATGTTCTTAGGAATTCACCAAAGGGAAGTTACCACGTTTTGTCAGTTGTAAGATACACGTTTTCCTCACATTTTAACATCTCAGAAACAGGGATGCATGCTACACATGGCACCTTGGCTTTGCATGATAAACTGGCCTGACTTATGGTCAATGTCTTTGGATGAACTATAGAAAGTCCCCTTCAGCAAGTGCTTCAGCGCCACACTTACACGTTAATTAGAACTCGAACTGCAGCCCTGTGCATTGGATATGACACCCCCTACAAGAGTGGAACTTAAGAGCAGTGACCTGCTGAAGGCTACATGGTTAGTAAGTACAGAGTGTGAGGCGAAAAGTCCTGCAGCCTCCTCAAACAGTTTAGCTGGAGCAGAAGCAACAAGCAACTACATCCAGGAACAATAGGTCTACCGTTTAAATGTGATCCCCAAGATGTTGTGGGTTGGAAACTTGGTCCCCAATGCAGCAATGTTGAGAGATGGGACCTTGGAGGGGTGATGAATGGATTTTTTTAAAGATTTTATTTATTTATTTGAGAGGTAGAATTGCAGATAGTGAGAGGGAGAGACAAAGGGCTTCCTTCCATTAGTTCATTCCCCAAATGGCCACAATGGCCAGAGCTGTGCCAATCCAAAGCCAGGAGCCAGGTGCTTCTTCCCAGTCTCTCATGTGGATGCAGGGACCCAAGGACTTGGGCCATCTTCTACTGCTTTCTGAGGCCACAGCAGAGAGCTGGATTGCAAGAGGAGCAGCCAGGACTCGAACCAGCGCCCATATGGGATGCCAGCACCTCAGGCAGAGGATTAACCTACTGTGCCATGGTGCCGGCCCCTGATGAATGGATTAATTTATTCTCAGATTAATGCATTGCCATGGGAGTGGCTTTGTTATAAAAGTGCCTCTCTCTCTCTCTCTAGCACACTTGCTCTGTATTACCATGGGTTACTCTCTGCCTGTAATGATGCAGCAAGGAGCCCACAGAATATGCCACCGCCATGTTCTTGGGTTTCTGAGCCTCCAGAGCCATGAGCTAACTAGACCTCTAGTCTTTCTATATTACTCCATCTCTGGTATTCAGTTATAGTTTCAGAAGAAGTGGTTTGGGGACTAATTGTGCTATTCCAAATGAAGAGCAGGGAAAGATTTGAGACCTGTGTTAAGATAGCTGAGAGGGATTGCGTTCAGCAGTGTGTGCCCGCACCCCAGGGTGAGAGGGCACAGGGGAGAGATGGAGAAGGCAGAGAGTGTGAGCTCTCAAGATGATCTTGGGCACAGACCCAGAGTGGCTCAGAGCAGATGGCAAGTTTGGTCTTGACAGCAGCGAAGGGCCAGGGGATTCCATGTCATTGAGAAATAAACCATCTCAGGACTCTGGGGGATTGTTGTTAAAAAACAACCACACACATGCACACACACTCCCGCACATGCACACGCTAGCCCTCTCACAAAGCAAACAATACAATACATATCCTTCCTCAAACCTAAGTAAACATCTGTGCACCCTAATTGTAATTGCAATAAGGAAACAGGTGACTAATGAAGTCACTAGCTGGTCTTCAGGTGACATTGATGCAACCTAAAATGTTTATTCACAGCAGGTCCCAAGCAGAGAGCGTTGTGCAGCTCCTGATAAATGCACACTGACTGGCGGTTCCTGTGGGGGCGGAAGTATCGCTCAGGTGGGCTCTGAGAAGCTCTATCCCCCGCAGCAGGGCCCAGCGCAGCAGCAGGGAGCCACGCAGGACCTGCTCCTGTCTTGCTCGGCTCCTACTGAAAGCAGCGGCACCCTGAGCAGGGGCCTCCACTCAGAAGAATCAGGAAGGGCTGCAGCACTCACCCCGATTCAACTCTTGTTTGTGTGGGTGTTGTGGGCAGAGACGAGAAGGCAGAGGAGACAGGCACCTCTCCATTGGGTATCTGGAGGCTGCGGAGGAGTCTGCACTGGTTTCAAGATTTATCAGAAAAACAAACAAAGGAAAGTATTCTCTGAAAAGGCAGCAAAAGTCCCAACTCAGGATCAGAGGCTGATCTCATTTAATAACCTGATCTGTTTCCGTCGGTGTGCGTCACTCGAAGAGCCCAGCCAACTACTCCCATGCAGTTGGGAGTTTTAGCTGCCCAGGTGGCATAGACAGGGGGCTGGCAGCCCAGCTCCAGGGCTGAATGTGGTCTTGTTAGCTCACTCTGTCCCTCTCTGTCTAGGCTTCTTACTCCAAATTGAAGAATGGTCGTTTCTAAGGGTGATATATGAGAGTACTTAAAAAACTTCACAGAAAATGGAATTAAAAAATAAACTTACTTTGGCGCCAAACATGTTGAGGAGCTAGGGCGAGCATGTGGTACACTGGGCTTTGGCTGTACACATCCCATACTGGAGTGTCTGGTTCTAGTCCCTCCTATCCTGTTTCCAATCCAATTTGCTGCTAATGAGCATCCTTGGGTGGCAACAGGTGATGGCTCAAGTACCTGGACCCTACCACCCACATGGGAAACTTGAATTAAGTTTTGGGTTCCAGGCTTAGGTCTAGCTGAGCCCCAGCTGTTGTGTATTTGGGAAGTGAGCCAGAAGATAGGACATATCTCTCTCTTGATCTTTCAAATAAAGTAAAATTTTTATTTCACTTTTTAATTTTGAAATTTTGGCATAGTTTTTCATAATACACACTTTACATGAACTTTCTGAAGGGTCCTTATATATGTGGACTTTGAAAATTTTTGCACCAAAATAACTGTTAATTCCATTTTCCACAAGCCTTCTGAAGTAGTATTATATGTCTCCATTAATCCGGCATTTACTATTCTTTAAAAATTATTTATGCATTTGAGTGATGAGAGAGAGACTGAAAGAGAGTGTTTCTATTAATCGGGTCACTCCCCAAATGCCCACAACAACCAGGGCAGGGCCAGACTGAAGCTAGCAGTCTAGAACTCCATTAGGATTTCCTCCATAGGTGTCAGGAACCTAAGTACTTGAACCATCATCCACTGCTTCCTAGGTGCATTAGCAGGAAGTTGGATCAGAAGCAGAGAGTACCCAGCTCTTGGATATAGGATGTAGGTGTTGCAAACTGCAGCTTAACCCATTGTCCCACAACACCAGCCCCAAAATAATTTAAATCCTGCAGGATAAATAAGGCATAACTAGTTCTGAAAAGTGCTAAAATGTTTTAGCCATTTTTTCTTTTCAGAGCAAAAAATTCTCATTAATAAACTTGAATGGTAATCAAGGCTGTCTTTTTACTTCCTAGTAGGTTCCAAGAATCCGTCCTATGTAGTGTTGACTCTGGGTGGGTGTTATGGGCTGAGTGGTATCCCCTCAACATTCTAGAACCTCAAAATGTGACTATATTTGCAGGTAAAGTCTTTTAAAGAGGTGATTAAGCTGGTGGTATTTGGACCATTGTGGTGGGCCCTAATCCAAGGAGTTGTGTTCTTATAGGAAGAAGAGACTGGAACAGAGACACGCACAAAGAGGGCCAAGGAGAAGACGGCCATCTACCAGCCTAGGGCAGCAGCCTCAGAAGGAACCAGCGCTTTTGACACTTTGACCTAGGACTGCAAGCCTCCAAACTGTGAGGAAAGTGTGTGTTGTCTAAGCCCCCAGCCCGGTTATGCTTTGTTAAGGCAGCCCTGGAAGACTCATACAGGGCGATTCAATGGGCTTTTTGGGTGAACCCTGCTGAGCCCTCTAAGCAGTCATTTACCACCAAAGTGCATTGTAACAAAAGGCCTTCCATGTAACAATACCCAGGAAAACACCTACACACCTACACACACACACACACACACACACACACACAGTTTATGGGTACACACCTATTAAATTGCACCATGAATGTCTTTTTGCAACGAGGTTCTATTTTTTTTCTTTGACTGCGACACAACTAGGATCTTGCAAAGTAACCACATCCTCTGTGATCAAGGCTTCTCCCTTCCTGGCAACCACGCTCACATAGAGGCTTTGAAAGTGGGCCCAGGACAAGGGGTTAAGTGGAATAGCTCCCTGTAGCCCAATGTGCCTGTGCGATTCTTTCCAGTAAGGTTTGGCCAACAGTCTATCTTCTTTTCCAAAACAGAGGTGAGAAACACGCCTCCCATCCTGCAGCTTCTTGAGAGCGGCTGTAAGCAGGGAGCTATCTCCAGGGATGAGCTCTTGATGGCTCATTTCCACAGCTCCACCCCGGCAAAAAGCTCCAGTGCCTCACCAGCAAGCGAGCAGCCCCAGCCACCCGCAGCAGTGGGCAGATGGCTGCCCAGTAGCATTATTGTTTGCTCTGGGATTTAGACTGCAAACTGCCCTGTTGGACCTGAGTGTAGAGGGTGGCAGCAGCACAGGTTCGCTACGTCATCGCAGCCATGAGAGCTTTAAACAGCAACACAGAGAACAGACAGGACAGACAGCCTTCCTCTGGGGAAACGGGTCACAAAGTCCTTCCATTTTGAGTTGGTCTAACCAGAAATCAACAGCTGCACAGGTAAAGAATCCACATTTTCCCCACTCAGGGCCACATTCTAGGGACAATGGAAGCTGAAAGGTGCATGGCCCCCAGGGACCCAAGTGCAGAAAGAAGTTGATGAAAACAGCTGCAGCCGAGCACCAAGGATGACCTCCAAAGGGTGGGCAGTACAAAGAAGCGCCAGACGAAAGACGCTGGAAAGAACCTACTGTGTGCTTCACAAGATGGAGTATGAACATCCCAAGGGGTTCTGGTCCATCAGACGACTAGCAACGTCACCTGTAATTGTCACACAAGCACGACAGCTAGCACAGCTACAGCATGGTTTCAGCCTCTGCCTTGGTAGGAGAGCTGGTCCTCTCGCCTGGGGAACTCTCCTAAGACCATGGTCCCCTCTGTCGTTGGAACATTAACCATTTGCGTTTGCATTAACCTTTGCATTAACCATTCCTTAGCAAAGTCACAGAGGCCACAGGGATGTGGGGGAGAGAACGACACTGTGCGCAGTCCCGTCCCTCAGTGCTTCACTGACCTCCCAAGTGACGTCATTTTATTGCAGAGTAAGGAGCCTCACCTCTGGGTCCCAGGCTCACCTAAGGAAATGTGTCACAGGGAAAGAGTCACCAAAGTCTCAGAGGGACAGGAACTTCACACTTGAGTTTCTGACAATTGCAACATTAGAAGAAGACATTGACAAGACAACGGCAAGTGGCTCTGTGTCCGTGTGCACTCTTCCAGATCCACCTGCCTACTCACTCCTCACAGGCATGTGAACTATTCCTACCCCGACCAGCCAAGGGGTGCTCTTGCTTTAGGCCTTTGCTCAGTGTCAACTCTTCAGGGAAGCCATCCTGGGCTGTGCCATCTAAAATATCACCACCACCCGTTGCTTGCACATAACCTAAACAATTGCAGTACAACTGTTCATACAGCATTTATGTTACATTAAGTATTACAAGTAATCTGACAATGACTTCAAGTGTAGAAGGAGAAGTGTGCATGTCCTATGCAAATACTGCACCACTTCTAACAAGGGACTTGAGCATCCAGTGATCTGGGTTCTGAGGACTGACTGTACAAGCGGTCAAGAGGCAGAATGGCACTGGACTCCAGTTTCCTAAAGATTTATTTATTTGAAAGACAGAGATATAGAAACAGAGAGAAATCTTACATCCACTGGTTCACTCCCCAGATGGCCTCAAGGGCTGGGGCTGGGCCAGACCGAAGCCAGGAGCCAGGAGCTTCTTCCACGTCTCTCACATGGGTGCAAAGGCTTAAGCACCTGAGCCATCCTCCACTGCTTTCTCAAGTGCATTAGCAGGGAGCTGGATGGGAAGTGGAGTAGCTGGGACTCGAACCAGAGTTCATATGGAATGCCAGCATCACAGGCAACAACTTTCCCCATTATACCACAATGCCAGCTGCTGGACTCCAATTTTCTAATACCAAATCTTCCGTCAGCACCGTGTAGCTTCTCATGCTGACCAAGTACAAAAACTGCTACATTAGCAGGCATCAGGGGAGGCAGAACCAGCCAGAGGAAGTTGGGTGTAAGGGGGTGCAAGCAGGAGCACACACTTGTTTGCATTTTCCTGGAGGAAGGCTAGGAAAGCCAAGGCAAGGGAAAGGACCCAGGAGGAAACAGGAAAGGGACAGCTGACTCTAGGCAGGTGAAGGAAGAAAAACATAGGAAGATGAGGCAATGGGGAAACAGAAACAGAGCCCTGGGGAGGGGGTGCGGGAAGTGTTACTCTATTCCCAGGGGCTTCTTTAGCAGCTGTTGGAGAAAGGAAAACTTCCTAGAGCTTCCTAGAGAGTCAGGAAAGGAGAGGGAATCACCAGCATGTAAAAGGGGGGAAACTCTGTAGCATGGGGAATGGCGGCTGGGGTGGGATGAGAATGTTGCTGGAAGTGAGATCCTAAACCAGGAAGCCAAGGGGGGGCTTTTCTCGGAGCAGCCTAAAGCAGGGTCAGTCAGGAACCAGCCAGCAAGGGCGTCAGTGCTGGACTTCAAAGACAGCCTCCCCTAGGATCTCTCTAGCCAATTCCCAGTCATTCTGAGAAGGGGCAGGGACACCGGAGCAGCATGCCTCAGAGGATGGGCCCAGGGTCCTCGGAAAAGACGCTACCGATGGACAGCGGGTTTGCAAGGTTGTTATTTGAGGGGAAGCAGAGTCCAAGATGACAGAATGAGGGACGATGTCCCAAGGCTGGGAGCCAGGTGCTTGGTGGTGCCCCAGCGCCTGATAAGCTTGGCTGGAACAGAAGTCCCGCTGGATTTTCTTGAAACCCGGCAGCAGGCATGGCTTTTGCAGAGAGAGGTGCTGGAGTCTGCCAAGGGTGAGCTGGACCGGAAGGAGGTTCCCTGGACTTCCTACAAGCATGTGGGAGGCTTTTCCAATCACTCCTCAAGCCTACAGACCTCCTGGCTTAACTACTGAATTGGAATTCATCCATAGGGGAGAAATGACAGGAGGCCTGGGATTTGCTGGAAAATTCTCCAGCAACCCAAACAGGTTGGGAGAGGGGAGGGAAGAAACATGAGAGGGAAAGAGTGAGAGGAGGATTTATTACAACGATGGGTCGTGGATTGGTGGATCGCAAGCCGTCCCTTCTAGATCTGCAGCAGCAACACCTGGGAGCTCCAACTAAATTTGCAAACTCCCAGGCTGGGGTCCACCCCAAATCTACCAGGTTTATTTTCAAGGAAATAAAAAAACCCGTGGGGGTGAGGCCCAGCAATCTGTTTGAACAAGCCCCGCAAAGGATCCCATTGCACCCTCCAATCTGAGACCCAATGAATATCATTCTCTCTCCTTTTGTGTACGTGGGATGGTTTCCATAATAAAGGGGCTTAAAAAAACCCTCCCTATAGGCATTTGTGTTGTTGAGTTGTTTATCTCTTACAACGTTTGTCTTCAATTGCTATTTAACTATTGTTTTGATCTTTTCCTGGAGCCAGAACAAAAAGCCAGGAAGCAGAAGCGATTGCAACTCTCTCCCTCCGCAGTTTGCAAATGTAAACTTCCTGTAAGAGAAACCCGGGCCGCGCGCACCACTAGCACCTGAGGACCGGGCCTGCCAACTGGCGCGGGAGCGGCTCCCCGGCGAGGGGCTGGCCGCCCTTCCGCGCTGCCGTGCGCTCTCGCGACCTTCTCCCGCAGCGCTCCACTCCCGCCGGTCCACACCCCAGGCGCGCCCGCCTCCCGCCGACCAAGAGTCTCGGCCCAGATGGCCCCGTCACGCGCCAATCCCGCATGGTCACCCGGGGCGAGCAAAACAGCTTCTCCTCCCCTTCCCATTGACCTTCAGAATCGCAGCAAAATGAATGACTTTCTCCTTTCTTTCCGAAGTTCCTTCGCAAGAAGGTGGGAAAGCAACTTGGGTCACAGGGCGGTCGTGGGTGTGGGTGCGAGACTCCGGGAGACCTGGGCAGCCGCGGGAGTGGAAGGGTTAAGAAGCAAAGGGGCCCCCGTATCCAGCTTCCCATCCCCCCACCTCCGCGTGCCTGCCCCCCTCGTGTGCAGTAAAACAATCCCTTTGTTTCCTCTTTAAGACATTAGCCTCAGGGGCCATTATAGGGAAGAAAGGTAGCCCGGCTCTTTTATCTGCAAGAATCCATTAAGCGCGGCCTGGGTGCAACGAGCCTCTAGTTTACGGGCTGCTCCACCGGGGGTCCTGGCGGAGGGGTCCCTCCCTTGCGGGGACCCAATCGCACCTGTATTCCATCTCGCAGCCTCCCTCTGGGCAGGGGCAATGGGGAGAGGGAAGCCGCGGAGTTTAAAGACCCCGAACCGGAGTTAAAATAGCCAGGCGCTGCAGAGGGCCTCTCCCCATAGCCCCCAGGCCCACATCTTTGTACCCTTGCGGCCTCCCTTCTTGCACATCCGCAAACGAGGGGTCCACTGTCTAAGGCGAGATGGGAGATGAGCCTCCCCCTGGGTCCCCTCTGCTCCGCACACGAGTGTGCACGCTTTTCCTAGCCAGCCGTCTGGGGAGTGTGGACAAGGCAGCTGCGCCGGGGTCTGGGCTGCGCCATGCGCTCGTGCGGCCCCCGGTGCGTCTGTGCCGCATGCAAGCCAACAGCGCTCAGCTTTCCGGGAGGTGTGAGTGCGGTTCTGCAGGGCTGCGGGGAGTCTGGCCCCTGGGGGACTAAAAGGTCGTCCTTTCTAAAGGAAGCCGTGGTGCACTAAGGCCCTGGAGGTGCCTGTGTCTCATCAGAAGTAACTCGACACTGATTATTTATTTATACTTTCGCCCGGACGCCCACGCCGACCGTGGCGCCCCGCCCCAGCGACCAGCCCCGCCCAGGAGACAGCGGCTTTGTACCCGGGAAAGGAGCCTGGGCAGGGCCCTGGGAAGGTCCAGTGTGCCACTTTCATGAAGCTTAAGGGGGAGGGGTAGTCCATTCTTCAAATTGCCAACAAACCGGATTGTTAAAGAGAAGTAAAGGCGAGGGTGTCTTTGGCCCAGCGATTAGATCGCAGCTTGGGACATCTGCATCCGATCCCAGAAGAGCCTCGTTTCCAGTCTCGGCTGGGCTTTTTCCGTTCTAGGGTACCCTGGCAGGCAGTAAGTGATGATTCAAGTACTTGCGTTGCTGCAACCCACGTGGGAGGCCTGGGTTGAATTCCTGGCTCCTGGCTTCAGCCTGGCCCAGCCCTGGCTGTTGAAGGCGTTTGGGTGAGTCAGTGCATGGGAGACCTCTCTGCCTTTCAGATAAATAAAACAAACTTTTTCATCTAAAATAATAATAATGAAAGGAGTAACGGTAGCAAGGAGAGCCACTGAACAAAAGTCTTTCAATTCTCTCTGTATCCAGGTCAAAGAACATCAAGACTGCTGGAAATCTCTGTGGAATGACCTTCTTTGGATCTTCTCGCGCTCCTTGGCCATGAATGTGAATATTTTCTCCACTTACCATATGTTACCCACGCACTTCCACAGGCCTCACCGCCACTGCCCTGCTGGGCTCCTTGCAAAAGGAAAGTCTCCTCTCAGCCAGGAGGGCAGGGGAGGAGGGCGCAGTGTTGTTTAAGGGACAATGTCACTTTCCTCTTCATCAAGAGTCTTTGTCAATTGCTGGGGAAATAATTGACCTCAAGCTACTGCAGTCACAACCAATAGAAAAATGGCATGGTGATGTGTCCAGCTGCTAGGGGCAGGCAGAGAAGCAGGCTGGGGAACAAAGGTGGCAGGGAATGGAACCGACATGGAAAATATGTAATGCTTCACATGGGAATCCTTGGCACACAGAGGGATTTCCTTTAAAAATAAAGACAACAATCAACTAACACCTAGGATTGTGTGAATCTGTGTTATGTTCAAGGTTGTGATCCTGCACGTATGCGTTTGGGTAGCTTAAATGAAGAATTCCCAAACAGAAGTCCTTCAATGTAGCAGCTGTGGTTTCTGTTCTCTCACCCTTTCCAGAGCACAAAAGTACTTCCCCTCCCAACCCCAACATCCTCTACTCAGTCCACAGCCAGAATGATTCAGAGCTGTCTCATTCAGAGGACTAGGGAAGAGCTCCGAGTGTGATGGGTATTGTTTGGGGTGTGTCTGGTGGCAAGCAGTGAAAGAGCCTGGCAGGAGATGAAGGGGGAGGGCCCCAGGAGGAGTAAGAAGGGGTGACTGGAGAGAAAGCCAAGAAGAAATTCAGCAATTGCCTTTCCTTGCTTCCTTTGGACAGAGGATGGTTAAGAGTGATTTGTTAAAACAAATCTCATATTTCAGACCACAAGATGTCCCATTTACAAAGCTGATCCTGCTCTGGGTTGGACCAATCAGACAAAAATCAATAAGGACATTTGATGCCACCAATGCGGTAACAAGCAAGAACAATACTCAACAAAACAGCAGCTCAACTGGGCCCCAAACATGAGCTCTTAGCTCGAACTGTGTGGTCTCAGAAGGAAGAGAAAAAAAGGATGTTGGGGCAAAAAAAAAAAAAAGCCCAGATGCTACCAAAGCAGACCAAGAGCTGCAGTGGTGCGTATGTCTGCTCCAGCCTGCAGCTGAACAAGCGTAGTGGACATGTGAGTATTGACCAGCAGCCACTGTCTGGAAGAACCAATGGCCCTGCCTCCTCTGGGCTTGGCACTGAAACAAACAATAGAAAGTGATGTCAAGGGGCAGAAAAGCTCGTTGGATCCACAAACGTGTTTCTCCACAGCCTACATCTTTTTCATGGGTTTGCAGGGAGTGGTGGGTGGGTGCATTCATTACCCAAAAGAAGCACTTCAAAGAAGCACCCCCAAAAGGAACACTTCATTGCACAGAAAGCAAGGGATGAAGCTAAGACTTTCAACGCACAAGGCAAATGTTCAATGGCGTCATGGTAGAAATTTCCACAACAGCGTTATGCACTTTTCTCTAATAGAACTTTTTTAGATTTCTGTCTGCTGTAGATGGCCCCGGGTAAATGAGCTAATGGATGTGTGGTATGGATGTGTGTGTCCCTCTACTCCAAATTCATGTGTTGAAATCTGAACCCCACAAGGTGACTGCATTAGGAGGTAATTAGGTTCAAAGTGTAGAGTTAAGGATTAGAGCTGTTGTAAAGGAGGCCTTCCTACCATGTGATGACACAGCTGGAAGAATCCAAAAATCAAGAAGCAGGGCCTCCCCAGAAAATGAATGTGCCTGCCTCTCGATCATAGACTTTCCAGCCTCCAGACTGTGAGCAGTACGTTTCTGTTGTTGACAAACCTTCTAGTGTGTAGCAGCCTCAATGGGCTAATACAGTGAGCATATTTCAAAACCTCTCCCACTTCTCACATGTGTTTTCAGAGTACTTCAGGGTTCATTCAAGTCATAGCACAATCACTAGCTGTACTTTACTTCCCTTAGAATTACTCGCTGCAGTCAGAGGAGTGGTACATACTGAGAGAAAGGAATCACTGCCAAAGGAGTTCTCCAGTCCCCATCACTGCTTGGAGCTCCTCAGCCTGTTTCATTTGTGGCTAGAGAGATTTTTACACATAACATCCCTCAAAAGAGCTGGTTCTAGACTAATTGTATTCTAGCTAGATCTAGAACATTTGCTCTAGCTAGATCTAGAACATTCACTCTAGAATCCAGCAATTTGTTTCAGTCACAAAATACTCTAATTGTGCCTAGTGAGCACCCCACCCTCCATCCCATCCCATCACTCCGAGTTCACCTAATGGTTCAAAGATGAAGCCATGGCGTTAGCTGTCTAGCAATGATTATGGATTCACACTGGATTCTGTTCTCCCTGTTTCTTTTCTTTGTGACCTCTGGCACTTATTTTCAAGATGGGAGACAAAGACTGGAATGAAATCTGTGGCCATGGTAGTCAGTAAGGCTAGTTAGCTTGTGTGAGGATAAAACTTATGGGTTGACCTCATTAGCCCTACATTAAATCCAACATATGAAAGTGTAATTGAACAGGGACAGCTCTTTCCTGGAACATATATGTAATTTGGGAGAACTCAAAATGATTCTTACTGAACATTGCTCCATCCCCATTATATTAGGGACAAAACAGAAGAAATTAAAATTACAGTAAGATGTCAATGAATCTGAATTATGAAAACAAGATGCTTTTAAAGTATATGTCTTTCATTCTGCGAATAACTTAGATTTGAACACTACATTTTTATTATGTAAAAATTGTAATTCTATTTATTCAAAACTAAAAAAAAATGCCCTAGGAAAAAAGTTAAAAAGAAACCAGATTGTTTATGTGTTTTTATTTCAATGGCAGTATCAAAGGTACCTGAGTTTTCCTTGTCTCAGTTTTCCAAAGTGTTATTGAACGGTGGCAACCACTTTTTAATGGAATAAAATACATGAACAGTCCATAAACATTTGTTAATGGTCAAGCTTAGGAATCACTATGCTTTTATGCTTTTAAGTGACCTAAAATTCCTGCTTTCTGAGAAATCTGTGACCTAAGAAAGCATCAAGGAGAAGTAACAGGGGAAAAGGAGCAGCCAGGAAGCCCTCCTTCCCATCTGCCAGGCGTTTCCCAGTGGTACCTCCTGTAATGCTCTCTCCTGGTAAAAGGAACTTCGTCACTCATGTCACAGGGTAGTGAACTGAAGCCCTGAAATCTATGTAAATTGCCCAAGATCTTATTTGTAAAGGCAACATTCACACTCGGTTTTGTCTGCCCATGTTTTTTCCTCTTGCTATGTGAAAAATAATAGTAGCAGAAATAACATTTAATAGCTTAAGCAAGTAAATAAATGCCAACATCCCATCATAACAAAAGTTCCGTACTCTATAGTACAACTGAGACACATCCCTTCCAAGAGGACCTCATTCTCCCTGCACACACACACACATACACACACACATCACTCTCATCACTGCCTGCACCAAGGATGGTCACCTGACCCAAAGGCACCATTAACTTCCCAATGATCCTCTCTGCTCAAGAATTTGAAAAAAGAGTTGCATACAATACAGGGAAGTCCACACTAAGTTTTCAGTTCAGATGTTAGGTCAACTAACAGGGGTCAGAAGAAGAGTCTGTTCTACTGACAGCACAGAGGATGGAGGCCTCCTAAAGAAGCAGAGGACACTGGTACGTGTCAGGGGTGGGGAGCAGAAAGCAAGGAGCGAGTGACCACCTTGCCCCAAGTGTCCACCTGGGCTGTGCCATCCTCCTGGTTTTCCCATGAACAGCATTCCCCAGGAAACACTCTGGATTCTGCCAGTACCACATATTATTGGGCTGGGCCTGGTGATCTTCCTTCCTTACAACCAGAACATCTCATGGTTCTGCAGAAATAAACACACCACATCGGGGAATCCTTTTCTCAAGTCTGTGTTTGGCTTTGCCATTGATGACCATGTTCCCAAACTCATAGCTTCTCATGAGTCTCTCAGAAACTGCAAACTAAATATACACTAGCAAACCCATTCCCTTCCCTTCCACCCTTGCCTGCAAATTTCCTGACTCAGTGAATGTCACTAATGCTCTCCCAGTTGTTCAAGTCAAAAATCTCGAGTCACCCTTGACCTCTGTCTCTCTTCTTCACCTCCCCTAGCCAACTTATGACAAATCCCACAAATACTTCTCCAAATTCGTCCACTTCTCTGCCCTCCCCTATCTGCCCTAGCCTAGACTCCATCACCTTTCTTTGTTTAGGCACAACAGCTTCCTCACTGGTGTCCCTGCCTCAGTTTCACTCCTCTCCAATAGCCACATGACCTGCTAATATTCGAGTCTGATCACTGCCTGCCCCCCCCCCCCCCCCCCCCCCGCAACACAGAACACTTAAAACCCTCCCATGGCTCTACTTGGCCTTTTAGGGTAATGTCAAAACTCAGGCATGCTCTACAGGGCTCTGTTCATTGCATCCTCTCCAGTACTGTCTCTCAACATCCTGCCCACAGTCTCCTCAGGCCAAACTTTCAGTTCCTCAACAATGCTATGTTTCTCTGCCTGAAGGACTGTGTGCACCCTGTGACTCTCAGCATGGAGCTCTTCCTGCACTTGGCTGCCTCTGACTCTCCTCCCATGTCTCAGCTTAGCTTCCACGTCCTCCACAAGGCCTTATTTCCTTCCCTATACTTAAGGTTGTATTTCGCAAACATGTGGTCCCACAAATGACCTTCTGTACCTGGTCACCCAAGCACCTGCCAACCTGTAGTGCAATTCCCTGTTTGTTTCATCTGTCTCCCTTGTAACAGTATAAACTCCATGCAAGCACAGTATCGCTCAGTTAGATCCCCAATACATGCTTTGGAAATTCTAGACGAATCAATGTAGTATTGCATCAAAGTGCTGCTCTCAGGAGATATTTCAGGCAGATTTATTTAGGCAGATTTTTAAGTCATTTTTGTTATAATTACACTCCTCAAGGTTCTGGTACAACACTTAAAGGGGAGGTAGGAGATAAGGAAAGAGAACACCACCAACAATAATATTTACTACTACTGCTACTACTACTACTACTACTACTACTACTACTACAACCTGAAATTTCTCAGCCCTTATCACAATTTCAGAATCTTATACAATAAATCCTTTTGAGCTTTCACGCAAGTGAATCCCTATTAACATTAAGCCTATGGTGGACATAAGCCAAAAAACCCTCTGCGATGCACATGCAGGAGCACATTATTCAGAATAAACTTTGTTCCCAAACAGGGAGGCTGAGATAAGAGGCCAGAATGCTCTCTCTGCCACAGGCTGCCTGCGGAGCCAATCTGTTCATGGCAGGACCACCTAGAGGCAAACTAGGAGCCCAGGGGCTGGTTCAGGGGCAACCACAGCATCACAGCCACAAAGCACTAAGGATCTAGATGTGCTCGACAGTGTTAGACAAAAAATAGCTTTAGAGTTGGACAATGTTGGCAAAGATACATGAGATCTGGGGTCTTAGTCAATGCAGACAGTTAAGGGGAAAAGAATTCAGGAGAGGAACCAGAATAACTCTAAGAATGGGACTGCATGTTTGGGAGTTGGGAGAAGACTTGTGATTTAGGGGGAAGATGATAATTTGGCTTTTTGATAGATAGAAGTTGCCCCATCTGTTTGGACGTGAAGTCCAAGTGGAATTTCTCAGTTAAGTCTCAAGACGCCAGTCACAGAGAGGTGAGGGATGGCAGTGACAATTTGGAGGTCATTGTCCAAAGTGGATAGGTGCAGGACGGATGAGGGAGAGTCTACGGTATGAGCCAACTGCAGGGCCAACAGGAGCTGCCCTTGTTAAATCAAAAAGAGCAGAGAGAAGGATGGAAGGGAGAACTAGGGGAGAGAGAGAGAGAGAGAGAAAGAGAGAGAGAGAGAGAGGTCTTCCATCCCCAGGTTCATTCCCCAAAGGGCACAACAGCCAGGGCTGGGCCAGAAATAGGCTGCAGGCACATGGACCAATTTAGAGACCTCACTGGGGACGCGTGAGGCAAACAGCTGGGAATGTCCACTACACCCTTCAAGAGAAAAGACCAGAAAAGCCAATGATAGGAGCAGGTGAGTTTGCTTATACAGGAAAACCATTTTCTTGCCCCAACTTGGAGACTTGGGGATAAAGGCAGAGGTGCTCTCCCAGACCCTCGCCCCACCACAGTCTGCTTCCTTCTCTTCCTGCTGGCTCATGTAATCTTCCTTTATTTCTTCCTCTTCCCCATTGTCTAGTCCAGAACCAGGAAACCCTTGCCCATCAAGAATCTAAGTTTAGGAGAGGGAAAAGCAGAAAGGGAGATGGCTCCTTGCCCAAGGGACCAGTGACTGGGTGCTCTCTGGGACAGAACAAAATCCCTCAACTCATTGCTGGGTGCTGGGTCTGCTGGAAAGGCTGGGGAGATGGAGGGAAAGGCACGCCAGGCCCATTAAAGAAATCTGAAGCAGCTTCGGGCCCTTGGAAAGCTATGTTACAAGAGAAAGTGGCCAGCATTGGGGTGCAGTGAGTTAAGCCACCACTTGTAACACTGGGATCCAATATCAGAGCACCAACTCAAGTCCTGGCTGCTTTGCTTGTGATCCAGCTCCCTGCTAATATGCATAAGGGAAAGCAGTGGAAAATGGCCCCAAGTCCTTGGGCCTCTGCAACCATGTGGGAGACCTGGATGAAGCTCCTGGCTCCTGGCTTTGGCCTGGCCCAGTCCCAGCCAGTATGGTCATTTGGAGAGTAAATCAGAAGATGTAACATCTCTCTCTCTCTTTTTTTCTCTCTCTCTCTAACTGCTTTTCAAATAAATAAAATAAATCTTTAAAATAAAAAAGAGTGGAAGGAAGAGGAGAAAGGGCGGTACACCCAGGTCACAAAGGATGACTTCTAGGGGCCGGCGCTGTGGCGCAGTGGGTTAATGCCCTGGCCTGAAGCACCGGCATCCCATATGGGCGCCGGTTCAAGACCCATCTGCTCCACTTCCTGTCCAGCTCTCTGCTACGGCCCCGGGAAAGCAGTAGAAGATGACCCAAGTCCTAGGCCCCTGCACCCACATGGGAGACCCGGAGGAGGCTCCTGGCTCCTGGCTTCAGATCGGTGCAGCTCCAGCTGTTGTGGCTATTTGGGGAGTGAACCATCAGATGGAAGACCTCTCTCTCTCTCTCTGCCTCTCCTCTCTCTGTGTAAATCTGACTTTCAAATAAATAAATCTTTAAAAAAAGAAACACAAAGGATGACTTCTGATGGGCACAGACCCATCTTGGGGAAAATACCAGTCCCCTGTTGGAGAGAGGGGTCATGGCTCTCTCACTTCACAGCTCTGTCACCTAAGCCTGCCAACCCCACAAGACACACACCCCTCCTCCTGCAGCTCAGCCCCCATTGTACTGCTGTGGGAAAGCTGCCTCTCCTGTATTCTATAAATAGGATCAGGTTTAAAGTCAAGGTGAAGGAGATTGGTAGATAAAGGAGACAGGACCTGACCTCTCAGATATTTTGCTGCACTGAGGGCACCAACTCTGGCAAGCACAGAGGAATCAGAAAGAGAAGGGACCCTGATACCCTCTCCAGCTGTTTCTCCCAGCCCTGTGACTTGGCTTCCCTTCTCTCTCTGAGACTCAAGCAGCGCATCCCAGCCACCCTCAGGTGTCCATGAGCACCTCTGCCTGAACCCTCTCTCAAGTGGCACTGAGGCTGTCTCCTTTTTCTTTCCTTTTTTTTTTTTTTAAATTTATTTGAAAGGCAGAGTTACAGAGAGAGGGGGAGAGGGAGAAGGAGAGAGAGAGAAAGAGAGAGAGCAAAGCATGCTCTCTCTCTCTCAAAGAGAGAGATCTTCCATGCAGTCCCCAAAGGCTGAGGCTGGGCCAGGCAGAAGCCAGGAGACTGGAACTCCATCTGGGCCTCCCAGGAGAGTGGCAGGGAGCAAGCACTTGGACCATCTTCTGCTCCTTTCCCAGACACATTAGCAGGGGGCTGGATAGGAAGTGGAGCAGCTGGGTTGCAAACTGGAGCCCATAAGGGATGTTGGCATTGCAGGCTGTGGCTTTTCCTACTGCACCACAGCAGGGGCCCAGTGGCCTCCCATTTGTTTCTAGGTGTGAGCAAAAACATCAGCTCCTTTTAGAGGCCTCCCCCTGGCAGGCTTTCTTATCTTCTAAGCACTTGTCCATGTCTGAATGTTGTTTTAAAAACTACTTCTTGGGGCTGCCTTTGTGGGCACAGCACTTTAGGCTGCCGCCTGTAGGGCTGGCATTTCATATGAGTGCTAGTTTGAGTCCTGGCTGCTCCACTTGCAATCCAGCTCCCTGCTAATGCAGGGAGCAACAGAAGATGGCTCAAGTGCTTGGGCCCCTGCTACCCATGTGGGAGACCCAGATGGTGTTCCAGGCTCCTGACTCCTGCCTGGCCCAAACTTGGCCATTGCAGCCATTTGGGGAGTGAAGTAGTGATGGGAGATCTCTCTCTCTCTCTCTCACTAAGTCTGCCTTTCAAAGAAATAAGTAAATATTTTTTATAAATTTTCTTCTCTCTCTCTCCCCACTGGATTATGAGCTCCAGGAGTGTGGAGCTCATTATGGCTGTGGGGTGTCTTGTTCCCTCCCATCTTCTAAACACCTAGGAGAGCACCTGACTTTTATTGAGGCAAAGTGAGTGGAATCAACTCTATTGAAGCGGAAGCTTCAACCCACCAAGAGTAGCCAAGGGCTTAAAATCATTTGCTGATCAGCATTAAGATTTAGTATCAAATCATTATTTCTGCCCGTCTCTCCAAAGGAGAGTCCATCTTCCCCCTAATCGCTCGGCTCTTCTTTCATCTCGGCGGAGTCTGCATTTGGTATGTTGAGAATATCTGGAGACTCCCGGTGCTTAAAGGAAACCCAGGGCTTTGAAAGGACGGTCATCACTGAAGATTGTATTAAACAGGCTGTAAAGGGAAAATCTCCAAAGGAGATAAAGGGTGTCAGGAGTGGGGCGGCTCCTTTTCATGGACAGCTCCAAGGTGGTGCCTGCCCAGCTGCCCCACCCCAGCAGGGAAACCCGCCTGTGGCCTCCTTTAACCCTTCCCTGGCCCTGGCCTCCGTGAGATGTGGGCAAAGATCAGAAGAATTGAAGCACTACTTGCTGACTGGAAGAAAACAGCAAAAGGAAAAAAAAAAAAAAGACTGATTCCAATGTTGCTCTGCTCCCCACCCCCATCCTTTCTTCTCCCAAAGAGCCTTCTGTTCCGAGAAATTAAAGGACTCTGATAGCAGATCACAAATTCAGGACAGAAAAGCTCCACTATGTAGCCAGAGACGGTATTGTGGGTAACCAGACGTCGGACACTTTTTTGCTTATGAACTTTTGGAGACCATTGGAATAAAAGAGTATTTGTTCGTGGACAAACTCTCCCCAGCAAAGAAGCCTTTAAGAAGAGGGGAAATTTTTGTTTTGCATTCTTCTCTTTGGTGGGGGCAGGGGTAGGGGGGAGGAGAGAGAGAGAGAGAGAGAGGTAGGGGAGAGAAACTTGTTCCACTTACTCTTCAGATAAACGAACTTAGACTAATTTGTTTACTATTGCTGGAGATTTGTGTTTACAAGTTCCTGTGCCACTGCGGTAAAAGAAATGCTATTTTTACAAAGTAAAAAGGCCACATGAGGCCTCCACATGTAGGGCTTGTCTTCCTCTTCCTGCCTTCCTCACTCCTCACTTTCATTTTACAAATGGGTAAAAATAATGAGCCCAATCAAAGCTCCCAAGACAGGAAAAAAGTCATTTTCTTGCTGTCCCAGGATCCCCTCAGAAAGCTCGCCCAGAGTTCGGGAAGCAATCACCAAAGTTCGGCGACATTCTGCCTGTCTCAAAGTCACACCCCAGATTTCTCCCTGTGTAGCCACGCAAACTCCAGACCTCCCTGCATCCAGACCCTAGGTTTGCACTTTTCCTTTTTCTTGTATTATTTCTGAAGTCATGCTAGCTAGCTAGCTGTTGAATGATGTCCCCTGAAAGAGGGTGCGCCATAACTGGGTCACTAGCCATGTGACGAATCACGGTTGCCTGTGACCACAGCGACTGAGGCCTCCACCTCTTGGTCATTTGTAAACCACAAGCTGACCCAGCCATGTGCAGGTCTGCGGGCTCTCTTGCAGTGCACAGCTCTGGGAAGGCCTGGGCCCTCCTGGTCTGCAGGAAGAGTGGGGGCCACCTTCCGCTCAGAGCCTTCGAATGCTTGCAGCAACCAGATGGGAGCTGATTGCTTCAAATCTCCTTGTCTTCAAGCGTGAGCAGGCTACTGTGACAGAGCCAGCCCCAGCAGAGCTCTCCAACAGTTGCTGTCTGACCTGAGTTTCCTTTGACAACTTCAAGTCCCAAAGAGAAAAGTCATGGGTTTGGAGTCTGTTGTTGCTGTTTAAGGACTTTTTTTTTTTTCTCTGCTCAGGTTGTTGGGTCTATCACTTAACTCATTTGTTGCACTGTAACTTGATAAATCTATAAGGCTTTCCACAATCCTTAAGGCAATTTAAGGAAGTTTCAGGACAGGGGCACCCTTGGTCAAAGGGTTCTGTCGGGATGGTATCCTAAGTCGGGAGTCCCTAAGAGACACCGCAGATTATCAAGGGGTGCCCCTTCCTGGGGCCAGGAGCTGCAAGGAGGAGCATCCAGACCCTTCCCTTTCTGCCACCATGTCATCATGTTTGCAGGTCGGCAGTGCTAAATCAGTCACATAGGGACAAGAGACTTACTCGAAAAGGAGGAAAGTGGTTGGTGGTGGAGGCAGGGAAAATCTGTCCCTACGCCGCGTCTCTGGGAAGAGGACTACTTTTTCTTGCACATTCCAGGGACAATTAGTGGGAGGTGCACCAGGGACTAAGCCATCTCTCTTCAGTCCCTCTCCCCTACCTGTGCTTCCCAAAACCCCTCTGCCAACCCCTCCAGTAAACACGCTCTTTTTCCCCCTTCTTCTAAGATCCATTCAGAACGCCGTTGCCACTTCGGTCGGGAACAGAGGGGTTTTTCTCCACCAGGACAGACAGAAGCAACAAATGGGAAGGAAACAGGCGACTCTTGTGAAATCCCAAACCGGATTGCTAAAAACAACATCGTAAATTACGGATCCCTCGAGCCGCCTCCAGCCTGTCACTGCGTGGTCTGTCTCCATGGACATGCCCGGCACGGGCGACACTGTTGTCCCGGAGCGCGGGTGCCCGGGAGGCCTCGGACATCCCCGCCAGACCCGGCCACGAGAGCCCGACGGGGCTGCCCAGCGCTCAGCCCTGAGGGACGCGCCAGCTGCAGGGACGACCCCCCCCCCCCCAGTCGGCTGAGCACAGGCTCACCATTGTTCCCGGGGTCCCCCGCGGGGACACTCTGTGCTGGCCTGGGCGCTCCGGTCCCAGCGGGACCAGGACGAGGCAGGGGACGCAAGGGGAGGGTGCGGGTTACGCCTCCAGGTCCCGGAGCCACAGGGCTCTCGGCCTTCGTGGGCTGCGTGGCGGGGCCAGGGCCGGGGGGGGGGGGGGGGAGGGCAGGCAGAGAGTGACATCTGCGTGAGAGCTCGGGGACGGGCGGAGACGTCGCCACATTCAGGACGCCCATCTGGACCGGCTTTCCTCCGGTGCCAGGAGCTAAGCAGAGAGAAGTCAAGGTTAAAAGCTGCGGCGGGTCTCTGCGGGCGCGCACAGGGGCGAGCCCCCCAAGCCCGGGACCTCTCGGAGCGCGCCCCGCTCTGCGCCCCGCGCAGGGCCTCGGGCCCCACCTTGCCCTTTGTCTTCTCCCCGCGGCAGATGTGCTGTGACCCCCGGTAGCGTGCGTGCTGTCAGGATTAAAGGCACCGAGGCTGCAGTCCCCCGTCCCCTCCGGTTTTTGTTTTGCTTTTTCTGGCAACAAGTCAGCCTCTCGGTGCAAGGTGGGCAGAGCCGTCGGTTCACATTTAAATTTGTTTGTGTGCCAGATCGGCCTGCTGTTCGCCCTTCCAGCCACCGCAACCAGCGCCGCCGAAACAATGACAAGCGAGATTAAAGTTGCCGAAAGCGACTCATCCTGCAGATGTTGTCTGCAGAAGCCTGCTCCGTGGACGAATATGCAAAGGGTGTGTGTGTGTGTGTGTGTGTGAAAGAGAGAGCAAGCCAACAGTCTCACGTTTGTTCTTTGGCAATTTGTCTTCAGGATCTCCTTCCCCCCTTTTTTTAATGATGAAAGGTCAATCATCAGGCTCACAAACAAGCAACCCTATCTGGCAAGCCCCAAGTCCCAGAAATGAATGGGAGAGCCGGGGTTTCTCCTGGGGCAGAGAATAGGGAACTCCAACCCAAGCTGAATCTTGTGTGAGTCAGGCCCTGGAGAAAATTGTGGGTAGAGGAACTGTGGTGGTGGTGGTGGTGTGTGTGTGTGGGGAGGGGGTGTTTCCTGGATTTTTGCTGCAGGAAGAAACCACTGGTGGGAGGGAGGGCAGTTGGGGGGGGGGGGCGGGGAGGTGCGCGAGGGCAGGAGGGGCGGGGGGAGGGGCGGGGTGGCTCGGTCGGAAGCGGGGCTTTCTTTGTTTGGTTTGTGCGGGCAGGGGCTGGGCCCCGCGAAGGACTAAGTGTGTGCCGCGCGGTCAGCTGCCCAGCGAGGTACCAGCTGGCACCTGTGCGGGAAAAGCAGCCAGTGTTAGCAGCATCATTATTTAGCATTAGAGCATCACGGGGATAATTAGGAAGGCAGGAGACAGAGGGAAGGGAAACCCCAGACCCCTGGCTTATCACACTCTCAGCCTCCCAAGTGTCATTCGCGGCTGGGGAGACGCGACAGCTGGAGCCAGTGCCCCAGAGCCCGGGGTCTCTTTTCCCACTCACATCCTGGCTCAGGGGTCAAATTGGGGTCGGAGATAAGATGTCAAAGGTCATCACACCAATATTTTCTAATACCCAAAACACTTCTACCTGGAACACAGGAATTGCACTTTTTAACTGGAATTAAATGGGTCAATTAAAGGAGAGCAGGCATTTTGGTCTTCCAGTAAGAACCTCAACAGATAACAATTGTTGCACTCTCTACACAAGGTTACTGCAAAGAGTTTGAGGAGAAGGAATAACAAGATAAGTTTATTTTGGTGCAAAAAAATTCTGACATCCAACTCTTGTTTTCTTCATAATACACATTTTCCATGAGCTTTTTGAAGATCCTTCATTCTATATGAATTAAAAAAATTTCTGCTCAAAGTAAGCTCATCTTCTGGTTCCTTTTTCCATGGACTTTTTGAAGAGCCCTCCCTCATGTGTGTTGGACACTGTGGTCTCAGCTCAGTTCCCAATCCCAGCTTCCTGCTATGGTAAATCCTGGGGGCCAGCAGGTGATGACTCAGACCCGTGGGTCACAGTCACCTACATGGGAGACTGGGATTGGCTCCTAGCTGGGGTGGGCGTTTGGGGAGTGAATCAGTGGATGGGAGAGCTGTGTCTCTTTGTCTCTCTCTGCCTTTCAAATAAATAATAACATTTTTAAAAATGTAAACAAGCATTGTGATTTCTGGAAAATAAATTATTTTCAAGAGGTATCTTCTTTTATACGTTGGTATATTAAGTTAATTAGTGAAAAGCATTCATAAGCCAACTCAGCAAAAAGTTTGCACTTAGCACATGCAACTAAGTATGTGGACAATAAGAAGGCAAAACATGTAGGAATCAAAATTAGCTTTGAGTCCCATCTAGACCAATACATTTACCTTCCATCTCCTGACCTAATTTATTTTTCTCCATTGTTGTGACTGCAATCAGAGAAGACACATAATTTCAGGTGTACATACTGAATTTATTACACCAGAGTATGAGGTCAGAGTGGAGTATTATTATTAACATTAGTAATAATTAGGAACAACAATCACTAACATGAACCGGGCAATTACCATGCGTCAGATATCGCACCAGATGCTGAACATTCATCATTTCTTTTAATTCTTTCATGGAAACCTTGACTTCCCTTCTTTCTACTCACATCTTGCCCTTAGTTAATTTTTTCCATTAGCTTCTCCCTGTCCTGAAGAAAACTCCAGCTGCTTCCCTTGGGCTACAAGCCAACACCACCAGCGCCCACGTCTCCCCTATTTACCCCACAGTCCACATCACATTCCTCCAACCATGTGTCATCTGGGATTCTTCAGTATTCAGAGGCTTTCCCACCACAGGGCCTTTGCACACGCTCCCTCCTTTGCCTGTCATACACAATCCCTACCTGGCTTTCTTATTTTTTTTTTAATCCTTCAATTTCAATGTCTTCATCTCAGGAGGGTCTTCCTTCAGACCACTCAAATCGCATTAGTGCCCTGGTGTTTTCCCTGGTATCACTCAACATTCTGGGAACTAGTCTGTTTTTTTTCTCTCTTTTTCTTTGCTTACTTTTCATTTCCCGGTCTGAGCCATAAGATCCAGGAGGGCAGGGAAACTCATTCAGCATCATTAACCACTGTTTCCTCAAAGCCTGATACTTCAGAGGCATGCAAGAACACCTGTTGAATTAATAGAGAAGCAGCCTCAGAAGTAGAGACTATTGTTATCCCTAGTTTATCAGTAAGGAAACTGAGGCACAAGGGCCCAAAGTACAGACCAGATCTGGAATGGGCTCATGACTATCTCAGATTGCTACCAGTGATTGAAAAACAACAACAACAACAACAACAAAATGACCACCTCACATGATCATGATGAAATTGTGAAAATCAAATTAGATCCTGGGGTAGGCATTTGGCCTGGCAGTCTAGACACTGCTTAGGCTGCCTAGATCCTATGCTGAAGTGCCTGGGTTTGACTCCCGGCTCCAGCTCCACTCCTGACCCCAGCTTCATCCTAATGTAGACCTTGGAAAGCAGCAGTGCATGGTTCAAGTGTCTGGGTTCCTACCACCCATATGGAAGACCTGGACTGAGTTCCTGGCTCCTGGCTTCGGTGCTAGCCAGGGCCTGTGCGGGCATCTGGGCAGTGAACCAGCTGATGAGAGCATGCTCTGTATGTGTGTATCTCTCAAATAAATAAATTTATGCTTAACAGTTGGATTCTACAGAGAATGTAAAATTGATAGAAGGGAAATAGCTCCAAATATCTCCCAGGACCTCACTAGCTTGCATGTTTAATACAGACACACAAGATAATGCTGAAATAGTCTGTGACTTCAGGTGCAACCTTTCCTACTTTTTCTTATTTTTGTTTATTTGTTTCCAAGTACATTAGCTTTTAGCAGTACTCTTCAATAGCACGAGCAGTCCTTTCTGCTCTTCCCTAAGGAAACCTGCAGAACTCGGTTTTCTTGCACAGGAGTAGGAGCCAAATGCAGCCCCAGACCCAGTGACCTTCTAGTTCCTTTCTAAATCTTTGAATAATTTATAAGCAGCCCCCACTCCAGGCAAAGGTGAAATTTGAATAAAAGAGGAGGGGCTGTCTTCCTGCTTAAATGACTGGAGTCTCTTCATAATCAAGGCTTGACTGTTTTCCCCAGACAACAAGGGGACAGTTTCTGTGTCACAAAGAAAACATCCTGGGCCTTATCTTTTCCTCGCGGTGGTTCGCAGCCTGGATAAACCTGAGTGTCCCTACAGAGCAAGTGCAGCAGTTTTCCGTTCAGGATCTGGGTGGTGCAGAAAGAGTAGCTTCCCTCCGGAGAGACAAATCCTCCTTTCCCTTCCAGCAGGAATCACGCCTGCTTGCTCTGTAGGAAAAGACAGGAATCCGATTCACCTCGATCAAAAACCCGCAGACCCAGGGGAGAGAGGCAGAGTTTCCTGAAATCTGTGGGTTTCCCTGGTTTCACGGTTTAGACTTCAGGTCCCACAGGAGGCTGAACACTGTCAGTTCCTGGCCCCTGCACTGGTGGTTTTCCCGTGAGGAGGGCATTCTGACTAACCAAGGTCACTTGTCTTCCTCTGCATCGTCAAGCCCACGCCACTGAGAAAGCCACTTGCGCCCTTGCAGGGGGAGGGGACTGGGGGGGGGGCGGCAGCCTGGAGGTGGTCTGGTTATCAATCACCTCTCAGCCAGTGGTAAGAGACTGAACAAGCAAACCCTACCCACGCAGGTATGAGACACTGCCTGCCTTTCCATCAGTGAGGATTTTGAGTATAAATACACAGATCTGATTTTTTTTTAAAGATTTTATTTATTTGGCCGGTGCCGCAGCTCAATAGGCTAATCCTCTGCCTGCAGCGCTGGCACACCGGGTTCTAGTCCCGGTCGGAGCGCCAGATTCTGTCCCGGCTGCTCTTCTTCCAGTCCAGCTCTCTGCTGTGGCCCGGGAGTGCAGTGGAGGATGGCCCAAGTGCTTGGGCCCTGCACCAGCATGGGAGACCGGGAGAAGCACCTGGCTCCTGGCTTCGGATCAGCGCAGCATGCCGGTCACAGCAGCCATTGAGGGGTGAACCAATGGAAAAGGAAGACCTTTCTCTCTGTCTCTGTCTCACTGTCCACGTCCACTCTGCCTGTCAAAAAAAAATTATTTATTTATTTGAGAGAAAGGTCTTCATTTCATTGGTTCACTCTCCAAATGGCCGCAACAGCCAGAACTGCACTGATCCGGAGCCAGGAGCTTCTTTGGGTCTCCCACATAGGCACAGGGGCCCAAGAACTTGGACCGTATTCCACTGCTTTCCCAGGCCATCATCAGAGAGCTGGAGCTGGATGGGACGAGGAGCAGCCAGGACATGAACTGGTGCTCATATGGGATGCATGCGCCACAGGCAGAGGTTTAGCCTACTACGCCACAGCAACGACCTGATCAGAGATTTCAATAAAGGCCAGAGAGACGATACATATCTTTAGTGTGCTTTTACTACAAAACTCAGCTTTTACCGGTTCTTTTTCATTTGAAGTGTGTGTTGGGGGTGGGTGGAGCCTTTGAATCCCCAGATTTCTATGCCACAGTCATTTGCTGTTATGTTTCAATGAGGTAGAGGTTCAACAGAGGCAGGAGAAGCAGACCCTCTGTTTGCTTTGGTTTCACAGATCCATCGATAGTTTCTTCTTTGCGTGGCTGATGTCAAAATTGTCACCAGTGGGGCCCATTGAAACCAGGAGAGGCTGCCTGTGACCAGGGATACCAGCGGGGAACCAGAAACAGTCAACCGTCTGCAGGATGATGGACAGAGTGAGGCAGAGTTGGTGGATGTGTGGCTTAGAGAAACTGAAGATCCCTAGTCCTGCAGTGTGATGAGCAAAGACTCTCAGGAAGGCAAGGTCACGTCACCCTGGGCCCATCACAGAGAGCAACCGAAATGAGCCCATCTCCAGAAAGATTCTTCCAAAATTGAAGTGATCAGCACAGAGACTTTCAGAAAAAGTGTTAGATCCCTAAGTTGTCCTCCCGGCACAGCTGTGGGCAGAGGGGAAGATGGTAGCCTGAGCAATGGATGACCTGATGCCATGTTCTGGGGCATTCTTCCCCACAGAGCAGAAGGAAGCAGGACACTTTTTATTTTTTAAGATTTTTATTTATTTGTTTGAGAAGCAGAGTTACAGACAGAGGGAGAGACAGAGATTGAGGTCTCCCATCCTGGTTCACTCCCTAGATGGCCGCAATGGCTGGAGTTGAGCCGATCCAAAGCAAGGAACCGGGAGCTTCTTCTCAGTCTCCCATGGAGGTTGCAGGGTCCGAGCACCTGGGCCATGTTCCACTGCTTTTCCAGGCCATAGCAGGGAGCTGGATCAGAAGTGGAGCAGCCAGGACTTGAACCAGCGCCCATACGGGATTCCGGTGTCACAAGTGGAAGCTTAGCCCACTACACCACAGCACCAACCCTGCAGGAGACTCTTGACAGGCATCAGCAGCCACCAACACAACACACACTCTGGACCATCTGCCTGGTGTGCATTTAATGTGAATGAACTGGACTTGTGGTTCACATGTCAGTTGCTTGTGGTTTTGTTTGAGCAAGAGGCAGTCCTACGCCAAACACCTCCGGGGGCTCTAACAAATCATTTCTTGTCCTGAGAAGCCCAGGCCCAGACTGGGGACTGGCTCCCTTGGGAGAGACCAGCCTGACCGGCCAAGCAGCCCCCTGGATGACTCTCCGGCTTCTCTAATGAAACCAACCAACAAACCAGCTAAGACAAAGCCCAGGACGTCGTGAGCCCGCGAGAGTGCTCATTTCTTCACAGCACTCCATACCTGAGTTGCGACACCTACAGCAGGTTTTTTTGAAATGTGATTCATCATTATTAATCAGGAAGCATTTATTTTTCCAATACAGTCTTAAAGACAGATACCTCTCAGTCAAGGTTTCTAAGGTTTTTTTTCTCCAAGGATAAATGTTCAAAGCAGGAGCCGCCGCTGTGGCACAGTGGGTTAAGCCTCTGCCTGCAGCGCTGGCATCTCATATGGGCACTGGTTCGTGTCCTGGATGCTCCTCTTCCGATCCAGCTCTCTGCTGTGGCCTGGGAAAGTAGCAGAAGATGGTCCAAGTGCTTGGGCTCCTGCACCCACGTGGGTGACCCAGAAGAAACTCGTGGCTCCTGGTTTCAGATTGGCCCAACTCCAGCTGTTGCAGCCATTTGGGCAGTGAAGCAGCAGATCAAAGACCTCTCTCTCCGTCTTTCCATCTCTCTGTCTGTAACTCTGCCTCTCAAATAAATAAATCTTTTTTTTTTTTTTTAAAGAAAGCTTCTCTTAAAAAAATACGTTCCAGGCAGAATCTTCCCAAAATGCACATACGTATTTCTAGTAGGGCAGGATGTCTGGACTATTTTCCAGGAAAGTAAAGGCATGCCTACCATTCTGAGGATGCACAACATGGGAAGTAAGGCACTCAGGAAGCAGAAGGAATGAAGGAGGGAAGAGAGTGGTAATGGGCCTCTCTGTTTTCTGGCTGAGATACTGGTTCACAGGACTCTTGTGCTGCTGCCCAGGCTGCAGCAATGTGAAGCAGCCTAGAGACAATTAGCCCAGGTGTTCAGAGAACATTCTGGTCCTGTCTAGGCTGGCACTTGCCTGAAAGCCTCCTCATCAGCCTCGAGTTACTCAGGTGATCCTTCAATTTACCTGAAGGTGTTAGATGACTAATGTAAAAATCTAGGAGAAATGAGCTCATAACGTGATAAGTAACACAACTCCGCAAGCCTATTAGAGGGGAAAATTGGAAAGGTTGCAGCCAATTATTAATAAGGCAGAAGAACATGAGGTGTGTAGAGAGTGCTTGGGCTATGGGAAACCCACTGTCAACATGTAATCACTGGGAGTGGGGGCAGAGGTGGCCACCTGGCAGCAACGGGGACAAAGTCGGGATCTTCCCCAGGGAGATTTTTAAAAGTGAGCCAACATGAAATCAAGATTTTTTTTTCAAATTCAGACAAATCTTTTTATTTTATCAGACGCTTAAAACTGTACATATTTATGGCATGTTATGTGATGTTTCAATGTATGCATACATTGTGCAGTGTTCAAAGCACAGTAAACATGTCTCCACAAACATCTATCCTTTTTTGTGATAAAAACATTTAAAATCCTTTCTTCTAGGTTTTTTTTTTTTTAGAAAAATATACAAAAAATTATTGTTACCTACAGTTAACCCTGCTGTGCAATAGGACAAAAATACACTTTCACCTTTTCCATCACATACCCAAAAAATTAAATTCGTCATTTTTATTTTGAGTCACTAGTAGAGGTCAGGAAGGTAAGATAAAGTGACTGATCTTGGGGCTGGGGCTGTGACATAGCGGGCAAAGCTGCCACCTCCAGCGCCAGCATCCTATAGGGGCCCTGCGCTCCATTTGTAGTCCAGTTCCCTTCAAATGCACTTGGGAAAGCAGCAGCAGATGGCCCAAGTCCTTGAGCCCCTGCACCTGTGTGGGAGACCTGGAAGAAGCTCCTGACTCCTGGCTTCGGGTTGGTTCAACTCTGGCCACTGAAGCCATTTGGGGAGTGAACGAGCAGACGGAAGACCTCTCTCTCTCCTGATAAATCTTTCTTTCAAATAAACAAATAAATCTTTTTTAAAAATGACTGATCTCTGGGGCTGGGGCTGTGGCACAGCAGGTCAAAGCCCTGGCCTTGAAGCATTGGTATCCCATGTGGGCGCCAGTTCTATTCCCGGCTGCTCCTCTTCTGATCCAGCTCTCTGCTGTGGCCAGGGAGTGCAGTGGACGATGGCCCAAGTGCTTGGGCCCCTGCACCCATGTGGGAGACCCAGAAGAAGCTCCTGGCTCCTGGTTTTGTATTGGCACAACTCTGGCCATTGCAGCCATCTGGAGAGTGAACCAGCGGATGGAAGACCTCTCTCTGTCTCTATCTCTCTCTGTAATCTGTCTTTCAAATAAATAAAAATAAATCTTTTAAAAAATGACTGATCTCATCTAAACAACCAAAAATTTTCCTTTTTTGGAAAATGAAACTACCACAGGATTAAGGATGCATGGCTGGGTGGCCACAGCGTGGCCTTGAAGGGGGCCCTGGCTCACAGGAGATACAAGTATGGGTTTGCACCCGGGTGAGGTGCTTTGCAGCTTGGATGTGGTTTGTCCCCCAAGGATCCGTGTGCTGTAGACTTGGTTCTGGAGGTTGTGGGACTCGGGTGGTGAGACCTGTGAGAAGAGGAGGGGTCTCGTGGGGTTCCTTGAATCACCAGGGCTGTTGCCCTTGGAAGGCACTATGGCAGTTCTTGGGGACCATTGAGTTGGTTTTCTTGAGAGGGTTGCTATAGAAGAGCAGGCCTGGCCACTCCCAGGGCCTTTCTGGCTTCCTGTCTGGCCAAGTGACCTCTCCCTCTCACACCAGCTCCTGCAATTGTGATCCATCCATCCACCATGAGACCCTTACCAGAGCTTAGCAAGGCCAGGGACATGCCCTTGAACCTCCAGCCCTAGAAGTTAAATAAAATTCTCTTTTTCGAATGTACCCAACCCAGGCATTTTGTTATAAGAACAAAAACAGGGGCCAGCAGTGTGGCATAGCGAGTAAGGCTACCACCTGCAGTGCTGGCATCCCATATGGGCGCTGGTTTGAGTCCCAGCTGCTCCACTTCCGATCCAGCTCTCTGCTATGGCCTGGGAAAGCAGTGGAAGATTACCCAAGTCCTTGGGCCTCTGCACCCACGTGCGAGACCTGGAAGCAACTCCTGGCTCCTGTCTTGGATCAGCGCAGCTCTGGCTGTTGCGACCATTTGGGGAGTGAACCAGCAGATAGAAGACCTCTTCCTCCCTCTGCCTCTCCTAATCTCTGTGTATATCTGACTTTCAAATAAATAAATAAATCTTTAAAGAACAAAAATAGAGAAATACAGAGGGCTTCCTTAAATTCTAGGCTAGCCTCACCCTAGTCCAGAATACCAGTAATCCCAGGAGGGAAGGGAGGAGATAGAGCGGTAGATCAGATGACGCCCTTTTATGAATTACAAACAACTGAAGAAATGTGGGACTTGCCATTGCCATTAGGTTATAGAACTCAAATCACAACGTTCCTTAATCTTGAAGATATGGAAGCAGTCAAGTATTTACCCCATGGCCTTTGCTAAGTAAGAACACACTCTGAGAAGCTTCCAGAAGCTTCTCTTAGTACTTCCCTCTGTGGTTTGATAAGGTTGTTTTTTGCCACCACTGAAACCCCTCAATCACACCCCACTCCCTGCATGTGTGGAATAGCTGAGCAATGTCTTTTTTAACTTTTATTTTCCTAAAAACATCTCTTGATCACCTTTGGCCCTTTCCTAACCCCTTTCACATTTTCATATCAAACTCATTTTCCTTTAGTCATTGAGATGGCTGGTTTCTAGAGTTTCCATCCAGTCATACACCCAACAGAGTATAAAAAAAAAAAAAACTTAGAGTTTAAAAAAACAGTGTCTCAACTCTACAAAGGGCTTTCTTTCAGCAAGTGTTGTTTTAGGTTTCTATAGGATATAGAGAGAGTAGGGGCTGGTCCCTTAGGAGAAATACTAAGTGTGTCCTTTAGGTCACAAAGCTCTGACTTTTTTGTACTCTGGGCAAAGTAGCCAATGGTTGTACCTTCTACAGAGGTGGCTCAATTTATAACAGCACTAGCAACCTGGCCATTCTGCTGGATGGCTCCAGGCAAAGGAGATTGACCTGAAAACAGTGCCCTGGAGGCTGCCTGGGGCTATGAGATGGTTTTCCTTGACCACACTGCTCAGTGGGGTCACTCCATATGGGGCATTCACAAACCTGATTAGCTGTCCTTGCAAGGTAGCAGCAGTGTGAGATGGCACGACAGAAGGACAGTGGCAGAGTAAGCAGAGAAGATAAGGGCCTAAGTTGCGAGACAGAAAAAGGAATTAAAAGATAAATTGAGGCCAGTGCCATGGTGCAGTAGGTTAATCCTCCACCTGCAGCGCAGGCATCCCATATGGGCACCAGTTCTAGTTCCTGCTGCTCCTCTTCCTATCCAGCTCTCTGCTATGGCCTGGGAAAGCAGTAGAGGATGGCCCAAGTCCCTGGGCCCTGCACCCTTGTGGGAGACCAAGAAGCACCTGGCTCCTGGCTTCGGATGGGCACAGCTCTGGCCATTGCAGCCATCTGGGGAGTGAACCGACGGAAGAAAGACCTTTCTCTCTGTCTCTCCCTGTCACTGTCTATAACTCTACCTCTCAAATAAATAAATAAAATCTAAAAAAAAAAAAAAGATAAGTCGGCATGTGTGCAGTTCGGGAATTCGTGTGGAGGTCAGAATGGAAGCAGATGGGAACCCGTCCATGAGAAGGAAACATGGCTGCCAAGGTGATTGAGTCCCTTGGCAAGTTCAGCCTGGCCTTAGCTGTTGCAGCAGGCCTGGCGAACTCTGCCTTACAGAATACGGACCCTGAGCACACAGAAGTCATCTTTGACCAACTTGCTGGAGTGCAGGATATCGTGGTGGGGGAAAAGACTCAATTTCTCAACGCTTAGGTACAGAAATCCGTTATCTTAACCTCATAACATATAAAGATGTTACATGTGGCAGCACGCTGTGCATCCGCTTTCTGCCTATGACTAGTGAGCTTCCATGCACCTTCATCTGTGTAGGAAAGGACCACTAGGAGCTCATGCTGCTGTCGGTAACCACGGAGACCCGGAAGTCCACGGTGGAGAGCTTTGGTGCTGCCGGAGCTCATCACTGGCAGAGAGCTGGTCTCCAGGCGCGGGAGCCGGGGCTTCACGGAGCCAGCAGCCCCCTTGGGCTCTTCCTGGGTGACGCATCCGACCTGCGGGGAGGAGTTCCCAGGAGCAGTGGAAGCCAAACAAGTGGCTCAGCAGGAAGCAGAAGGGACCAGTGTGTGATGGAAAAGGCTGAGTAGCGGCGGCGGAAAGTAGCGACTCCAAGGCAGTCGAGGTCGCCAACTCGCGGCACCACGCGGGCGGGCCTGACGGAGCAGCGGAGGCCACTGCGTCCCAGGTCCCAGCTCTTCCTGCCGCCTCCCTGCTGGCCCATTGGTCGGGCGCACCTCCAGCTGCCCCAGTAAAGACCCACCTTGCCTGCACCGCCTCTGGCCAACGGCGCCACAGCCCCAGCGATTCTGAGCACCGCCGCCTTCCTGCCTCACCTCCGAAATCGGTGAAACTTCATGATTGGTTTAAAATGAAAGTAGAATCATTTAAGGTCTCAAAAAAACAAACAAACAAAAATTCTATTTTGATGCAGAAATTTGAAGTCCATGCATAGTTTTTTTGGTAACACACATGTTCCACTAACTTTATGAAGACTGCTTGAATGAATGGGTTTCAAAATTATTGGCAATAAAATGAACTTTTTTTTTTTTTTTTTGGAGAAGTAGAATGGCAAAGACAGAGAGAAAGAGATCCTCCATCTGCTGGCTCATTCCCCTCAGATGTCTGCAACAGTTGGGGCCGAAGCCAGGAAACTGGAACTCAATCCGTTTCCCACATGGGTGGCAGAGACCCAACCACTTGGGCCATCTCCTGCTGCCTCCTGGGTGCTCATTAGTTGTGTGTGTGTGTGTGTGTGTGTGTGTGTGTGTGTGTTTGGAGAGGCAGATTTAGACAGTGAGAGAGAGAGAAAGACGGAGAGAAAGGTCTTCCGTCCGTTGGTTCACTCCCCAGATGGTTGCTGCGGCCGGCGTGCTGCGCTGATCCGAAACCAGGAGCCAGGTGCTTCTCCTGGTCTCCCATGCTGGTGCAGGGCCCAAGCACTTGGGCCATTCTCCACTGCCTTCCCGGGCCACAGCAGAGAGCTGGACTGGAAGAGGAGCAACCAGGTCAGAATCTGGCGCCCTGACGGGGACTGGAACCTGGGGTGCCTGCGCGCAGGTGGAGGATTAGCCTAGTGAGCCGTGGCGCCGGCCCAGGGTGCTCATTAGTAAAAAGAACCTGGAATTAGCCAGGACTTGAGTCAGGCACTGAACGTGGGATAAAGGCATCTCAAGTGGTGCATTAAGTGCCCAGCCCAACTCCTGTCCTACTGGAACTTTTTGAGGTCCTGCTATACTTGCTGGAGCAAAGAAGCACGAAGGGCTGCCATTGTGGCTCAGCAGGTGTAGCCACCCTTGAGACGCTGGCATCCCAAGTGAGAGCACCAGTTGGAGTCGTGATGGCTCGGCTTCCAATCTGGCTCCCTGCTAATGCACCTGGGAAATCAGTGGAGGATGGCCAAGTCCCTGGGCCCCTGCCACCCATGTGGGAGACTCTAATGGAGTTCTTGGCTCCTGGCTCATATCTGGCTGTTGTGGCCCTCTGAAGAGTGAACTAATGGATGGAAGATCTCTCTCTCTCTCTTTTTTTTCCTCTTTCTGCCTCACTCTGCCTTTCAAATAAATAAAATAAACCTTGAAAAGAAAAACTAATGAGATTATTAAAGGACGAAAGAAGCTTGAATACAATTGCTTTTTAGCAAGTGTTAGTTATTTTTGTGAGGGCACGATTCACCTCGGTGTCCTTGAGTGCAGCCTCTCAGGGCAGTCACAAGTCTTCAGAATTGGTCTTGAAAGTCCTTTAGGAAGCTGCAGCATTGGAGGGGTCCAAAATCTGACACCTCCAGATTCTCCTCACTGATGGGGAGATCATGGCTTCTCAGCACAGCACCAACTGGGGTTATTGTTTTATTTTGTTTTTGGATTTATGTACTTGACAGGCAGAGGGACAGAGGGGGGGGGGAGAGAAAGAGAGGAAGCCTTCATCTGTTGATTCACTCCCTAAATGTCCATAACAGCTGGGGCTGGACCAGTCCAAACCCAGGAGCCAGAAACTCTCTCTGGATCTCCCATGTGGACTGTAGGGACCCAAAGCACTTGGGCCATCAACTCCTGCCTTCCAGATACATCAGCAGGAAGCTGAATCGGAAGTGCAGAGTTGGGGCTGGTGCTGTGGCATAGCAGGTAAAGCCTCCACCTGCAGCGCTGGCATCCCATGTGGGCACCAGTTCAAGTCCTGGCTGCTCCACTTCCAATACAGCTCTCTGCTATGGCCTGGGAAAACTGTAGAAAAATGGCCTAAGCCCCTGCATGGGAGACCCGGAAGAAGCTCCTGGCTCCTGGCTTCAGATCAGCCCAGCTCCTGCTGTTGAGACAATTTGGGGAGTGAACCAACAGATGGAAGACTTCTCTATCTTTCTCTCTGCTTCTGCCTCTCTGTAGCTCCGCCTTTCAAATAAATTAATGAATTTTTAAAAAAGTGCAGAGTCGCCAGGCCTCAAACAAGCACTGTGATTAGGATGCTGCAGGTTATCCCACTAAGCTAGAACCCTGGCCCAGGTTATTGCTCTTTGTGTGGAGCATAGGGAGAGTCTATCCCTTTATCTGTTGCTGTCACATGGCTCACACCATGGCAGGCATAAGAGAACCAGGCATAAGAGAACCCCGTCTCAGGTAGCTGCTGGGGACCCGCCCAAACATCAGACACTGGGCAAATCTATGTGGAAGGGAATTTACACTGGGTTGCCTTGGCCTGAGCAGGTAGGAAAGGGAGCACTTTTTTTTTTTTTTAAAGATTTTATTCATTTATTTGAAAGGTAGAGTTACAGAGAGAAGTAGAGACAGAGAGAGAGGTCTTCTATCCACTGGTTCACTCCCCAGATGGCCGCAACGGCCAGAGCTGAGCTGATCTGAAGCCAGGAGCCAGGAGCCAGGAGCCTCTTCTGGGTTCCCACATGGGCACAGGGGCCCAAGAACTTGGGCCATCCTCTACTGCTTTCCCAGGCCACAGCAGAGAGCTGGATTGAAAGAGGAGCAACCAGGACTAGAACTGGCACCCATATGGGATGCTGGCGCTTCAGGCCAGGGCTTTAACCTGCTGCACTACAGCATCAGCCCCATGAAAGGGAGCACTTTCACAATGTATACTTCGTGCAAATTCTTCAACAGTCCTGGATATCAAAGTATACAGGATTAGCCAAGCAAAGGTCTGACTTCCCAGGATAATTCAACAGTCTATGGTAAAACCCGTCTCTCAAGCACTTCCTCCCTGACCATCACTGACCTTAAGTGAGCCTTTTAGTGGGATCCCTGCCTAGGGGCAAACATGTAGTGAAAAATCCCACAATGCACACACACCTGAAGGAAAGCACCACTTTATGCATGGACCCAGAGCAGATGAAGACGTGATATGATTTCAGAGGGTGCAGGAGGACCTAGAATAGTTGAAATCACAGAACACAGGGAGAGGTGTGGTTGTGAAAGAAAGGGACATGTGATAAGGACTGAAACTCATTGAAGGCAAATATTCCAAGGGGCTGGAGCCGTGTCTGCCAGGTAGAAGAATTAAGGGGGTGGCGCAGGCATTGGGGCAGCCAGTTAAACCAATGCTTGTGATATTGAAGCACTTGGTTTAAGTCCCAGTGAGTCTTCTTCTGTCCCAGCTTCCTGCTAATGCAACAGATGGCAGTTCAAGTACTTGGGTCCCTGCCACCCATGTAGGAGACCTGGATCAAGTTCCTAGCTCTGGGCTTCAAACTGGCCCAGTCTTAACTATCACAGCCACTGGGGAGTAAACCAGCGGATAGAATACATTTCTCTCTCTCTCTCTCTCTCCCTCTCTGCATTTCAAATAAATATATTTTTTTTGTAACTTCAGGGGGTGTAGCAGTGAATAGAACCAGGAAACTGACTATTTAGAAAGAATCTGCCAGAAGGCATGGACCTTGTTGTCTACTTACTCAGGCATTCCCCTCTTCCTCTCTTGAAAAGACAGCAGATTAATAAAATGGTTAAGGGTTCAGAGTGGAGGCTGCCATTGTGACACAGTGGATCAAGCCACTGCCTATACTGTAGGCATCCTATATGGGTGCTGATTTGAGTCTGGCTGCCCCACTTCCACTCCAGCTCCCTGCTAATGTGCCTGAGAAAGTAGCAGAAGATGGCCTGAGTCCTTGGGCCCCTGCATCCATGTGGGAAACCCAGATGAATCTCCTGGCTCCTGGCTTTGGCCTGGCCCAGCTCTAGCTATTGCGGTCATTTGGGAAGCAAATCAACAGATGGAAGATCTCAATCTCAGTTTTGCTCTCTGTCTCTCCCCCTCTCTCTAACTTTGCCTTTTAAATAAACAAATCTCTCATTTTTAAAAAGATTTATTTATTTTACTTGAAACACAGAATTAGAGAGAGAGAGAGAGAGAGAGAGAGAGAAATCTTCCATCCACTGGTTCACTCTTCAAATGGCCACAACAGCTGGAGCTGGGCCAGTCCCTAGCCAGGAGCCATGAAATTCTTCCAGGTCTCCCACATGGGTGCAGGGGCACAAGGACTTGGGCCATCTTCTACTGCTTTCCCAGGCACCTTAGCATGGAGCTGGATCAGAAGTGGAGCAGCTGAGGCTCGAACTGGCACCCATATGGGATGCCAGTGCTGCAGGCAGCAGCCTAACAGCTTGGGCCCCTAAATAAACAAATCTTAAAAGAAAAAATAGAGAGAAAAAGAGAGTTCAGGGTCTGACTCAGATAGATCTGGGTTCAAGTTCTGACTCTGCCACCTGATAGATGTCCCAGGGCAAATGATTCCACTTCTCTTTGCCTCTACATCCCAACTCACCATTGAAGGTGAAAGTAGTACTACTGAGCTCAGAGATTGGTCATGAGAATTGTGAGAGCTAATGGGGGAAGAGTGCCTGGCACGGAGGAAACACCCAGGACGTTTTGGTTACTCTGTGACATTGCCTCTCGTCCTTTTCACTTGTGCTGTGTCCATGATTGCTTATGTGTATATAGATTATTGATAAACCTCGCTATCCTCTGGCCCTCCCGAGGCTGTGCAGAATGCTGGGGATGTCACTTTGATCTTGTATGTGTTTACAGTCAGCAGAAATTAATTCACTGCTAGATCTGTCAGTTAGCATGGGCTTCAGGGTCCCGCTTAGAGGGACCTTGAATGAAAGAAGAAAGCGCTCAATGTCAATAAGTGAATTTTAATCTTCACCAAAGTGGGTTCTTATTCAAATGAAGCCTGGCACAAAAACTGAAGTTTCCTGGAACAGCCTCCCATGATAATCAGGTGGAAGTTGGGGTGTGTGCATCCCAGGATAGAGTTTGTTAGAAACGGGCTTTTTCAAGGACCCAGAATTCACGCCAGAAAGAAAATATCCGGTCTAGTAACCTAACCAGCTCTATCACACACAAACTTGCTGAGAAATTGTTATTCAGCTTGGTCATTTTATGTTTCTTCTTGAGATTGAATTTCCCCAATGTTGGGCCCATTAGGGGACTTACTCTTGTTTCAGAAGAACAAAGAGACTTCTTTTAACGAAAAGAATATCACGTATCTTTTCTGCTGCGTACCCAATTAATTGTGCTTGGCCATCGCCCGGTTTTGCAGAAGGAGATTTAGGCTCATGAAATCATCTTCTCACCGCTTGGAAAGTAAACTGACTAAGAGGGTAGGCTCTGGCAATATTCATTGCAGTAGGAGACAATTCTTTTTTTTTTTTTCATTTTATCACAGTCATAATTAATTTCGTGGCTCAGGTACACAAAGAGATTTAAAGCGATGTTTATAAAATGAATTAGCCTCTCCTTCATCTTATTTAGAGTTCTCCATTGTGAATAGACTCAAACTGTAATGGAGAGGCAATTTATGAGGAGGCTCATAGTGTCCTTGGTTCTGTATCCTCCAGAGGAGTTATTAGCTCGGTTCTTCTCCCTGGGGGCCAGAGGCAAGACGGTGTGGCTGAAAGACAGCGGCATTGCCACTTTTCTTTGAAAGGTAAATGTCCTTCAAACAGCACATTTGGGATAGTTTGGGGAGCCCCACAGTGGGAGGTAGGGAGGGGCCAAGTAAGGAACACCCATGGTTTTACATAGGTCTAGTGTGAGTGAGGGTTCCAGTTGTGTAAGGCCTCATGCAGTCATGTCCATCCTGGAATGGGGCTAGGGAGACCTGCTTCAGGTTCTGCCTCTGCCCCTATCTTGCTGTTGATTGTGGAAAAGTCACATATTCCCAGCTTTCTCAGCAGGAGAAATTGTAAAAGTCTCTTTGGTTATTGCTTATTTCAATGTCTTTGAGGCTTGAATAGTTGATTCCATATAAATGCATATTTAGAATGATCCTTTTAAAAAAAAAGATTTATTTACTTATTTGAAAGAGAGAGAGAGAGAGAGAGAGCGAGAGAGAGAGAGAGAGAGATCTTACATTTACTGGTTCACTTCCCAAATGACCACAACAGGGCAAGGCTGAAGTCAGGAGCCAGGAGCTTCATATGGGTCTCCTACATGGGTGGCAGGGGCCCAAGGACTTGGGCCATCTTCTGCTGCTTTCCCAGGCTATTAGCAGGCAGCTAAATTGGAAGTGGATCAGCCAAGACATGAACTGGTGCCCATATGGAATGCTGGTATCATGGGCAGTGGATTTAACCACTACACCATAGCACCGACCCCAGAATGATCTGTCTTGGCCTAAATTAAACCATATAATGATCAACAGAAATAAAAGCTTCCAGGGCCTTGAGCTGTGCTGTCTGGTATGGTAGCCACTGGTCACATGTGGCCATTTACATCTAAACTCATCTTGCAATTACACATTTAGAGTATTCCATGGCCACTTAGGACAGTGGCAACTCTATAGGACAGCACAGATGTCAAACACTTTCACCATCACAGAAATCCATTTTTTTGAAATTCCTTTATTTTTTTGATTGACACATAAATAGATATTTGTAGAGCACAGTGCACTGTTCTAACTCATGTACACATTGGATAATGATCATCCTAGAGTAATTAGCACATTTATCACCTAGAACTTCTACTGTTTATGGTATGCATGGTCTAAATCCTCTCTTCTAGCTATTTTGAAAATGGACACTGCTTTATTGTTAACTATGTTCACCCACTGTGCCATGGAACACCAGGACTTATTCCTCCTATCAAACTGTACTATTCTGCCATTCAAAAGGATGAATCCTGTCATTTACAACAACATGGATGCACCTGGCTAAGTGAAATAAGCCAGGCACAGAAAGACCAACACCACATGATCTCACTAATGTATGGAATCTAAAAAAGGTTGACCTCATGGAAGTTCAGAGTAGAACAGTAGTGGCTGGAGGCTTACAGAGTAAGGCAGAAGGGTCATGGGGAGACATTGGTCATCACAGAAATTTCTATGGGACAGCACTGTAATTAAAGGGAAAACCATTTGTAGAGAAGAAGCTAGCTTAGATGCCTCAAACAGGCTTGTTTCCTAATCGCAGACTGATAAATCATCATCTGCAATGCTAGCCTCAGAACTTAAGGCATCTCCTAAGCCTGCTTAGGAGGCTCACTCCTCTCTCCCCTCCCCTACCTGCCATTGATACCCAGTGTTCCTTATATAGTAGCAACTGGAAAAGAGAGACTATGGTATTTTTCTCTCCACTCCCCAGTGTGTCACTGGAGGCAGGCATTTGGCACTCAGCAGTTAAGATGCCACTTGGAACACCCAAATCCAAAATTGGAGTGCCTGGGTAAGAGTCCTGGCTCCACTTCCTGTTCCATTTCCATCTAATGCGCATCTCGCAAGGCAGTAGGTGATGTTTCAAGCAGCTAGGTCTCTGCCAGCCATGTGGGAGACCTGGATTGAGTTCTGGGATTCTGACTGCAGCCTGGCTCAGCCCTAGCTGTTGCAAGCATTTGAGGAGTGACTGGTGGATAGGAGCTCTCTGTCTCTCTGTCTCTCTCTCTCTCTCTCTCTCTCTGTCTCTCTCTCCCTCCCTCTATTTCAAAAAAATAATAATTTTTAAAGAAAAATTTAAAAATGTCATTGATTACAGGGTACCATATTGTTTGTTTTGCTTTTGTTGAGAGAGAGCAAGAGCAAGTTCATTTTCTGGTTCATTCCCCCAAATGCCTTCAACAGAGCTGGCAGACAAGACCTGAAGTCTAGTTTACCACCCAGGTGGCAGGAATGCAACCACTTGAGCCATCATCTGCTGCCTTCCGGGTCTGCATTAACAGGAAGCTGGAATTGGGAACCGGTGCTAGTGCTTGAACCCAGGTACTACAATATGGGATGCAGGTTTCCTAACTGGTATTAGCTAGTAGGCCAAACTCCTAAACCTGCTTTTTGGTTTCCTTCCTTCCTCCCTTCTCCCTTCCTTCCTCTTATACTTTTGTTGTCATATCAAAGAAAGCATTGATAAAGCCCATGATTATTTCTCCCTGTTTTCTTCTAGGAGTGTTATGGTTTCAAGTCTTACATTTAAGTATTTAATACATTTTTGGTTGATTTTGTGAATGCTCTAATGGTCCAATTACTTTTTAAGATTTTATTTTATTTATTTGAAAGTCAGAGTTATACACAGAGAGAGGAGAGGATTGGCCACAACGGCCGGAGCTGCCCTGGTCCAAAGCCAGGATTCAGGAGCTTCTTCCAGGTCTCCCACATAGGCGCAGGGGCCCAAGGACTTGGACCATCTTCTACTGCTTTCCCAGCCCAAAGCAGAGAGCTAGATTGGAAGTGGAGCAGCCCCAGGACTAGAACCAGCGCCAACATGTGATGCTGGCACTTCAGGCCAGGGCGTTAACCCACTGCACCACAGTGCCAGCCCCTGCTTTTTGGTTTTAACTTGTTATGTTCAGAATGTTTTTATTTTTAAAAAAGATTTATTGATTGATTTGAAAGAGTTACACAGAGAGAGGAGAGGCAGAGAGAGAGAGAGGTCTTCCATCTGATGGTTCATTCCCCAACTGGCTGCAACGGCTGGAACTGTGCTGATCCGAAGCCAGGAGCCAGAAGTCAGGAGCTTCTTCTGGGTCTCCCATGCAGGTATAGGGGCCCAAGGACTTGGGCCATCTTCTACTGCTTTCCCAGGCCATAGCAGAGAGCTGGGTCAGAAATGGAGCAGCCAGGTCTCAAACTGGCGCCCATATGGGATGCTGGCACTTCTGGCCAGGTCGTTAACCCACTGCGCCACAGCGCGGGCCCCTAGATTATTTTTATTAAAGACTTATTTATTTATTTGAAAGATGGAGTGACAAAAAGAAAAAAGAGGGAGAATACAGAGAAATGCCTGCAGCAGCCAGGGCTAGTCCAGGCCAAAGCCAGCAAACAGGAACTCCATCCAGGTCTCCCATATGAGTAGAGGAACCCACGTACCCTGCCTCCCAGTCACATTAGCAGGAAACTGGATCGGAAGTGAGGAATAGTTGGAACTTGAACCAGATATTCTGATATGGGATGTAGGTGTCCCAAGTGGGAGCTTAACCTGCTGTGCCACAATGTGGCCCCAATTTTGAGAAAATTTTAGATACACAGATTGATTTGCTACAATACAATAATAAAACTAAGAAATTGAGATTTATTTGGGGGCCAGCACTGTGGCATAGTGGGTAAAGCCACTGCCTGCAGTGCTGGCATCCCACATGGGCTCCAGTTCGAGTCCCAGCTGCTCCATTTCCAATCCAGCTCTGCTGTGGCCTAGAAAAGCAGTAGAGGATTGCCCAAGTCCTTGGGCCCCTGTACCTGGAAGTCTTGTCTTCGGATCAGCTCAGCTCTGGCCATTTCGGCCTTTTGGGGAGTGAACCAGCAGATGGAAGACCTCTCTCTGTCTTTGCCTCTCCATAACTGCCTTTCAAATAAAATAAATCTTTTTTAAAAAAAGATTTAGTTTTATTTAATTTATTTTTATGTTTAAAAGGTTAATTTATTTATCTGTTTGAAAACAGAGTTACAGAGACAGAGAAAGAGGCAGCGAGAAACCTCCCATCCGTTGGCTCATTCCCCAAATGGCCACAACAGCCAGGGCTGGGCCAGGCTGAAGCTAGGAGCCAAGAGATTCTTCCAGTTCTCCCATATAAGTGCAGGCAAGCTCTTGAGCCTCTTCTGCTGCTTTCCCAGGCACATTAGTAGGGAGTTGGATTGGAAGTGGAGCAGCCAGGACTCAAACCAGAGCCTGTATGGGATGCTGGCACTGTAGGAAGCAGCTTCTCCTGCTCTATCACACCAGCCCCAACATTAGTATAATTCTTCAGTCAAATTGCAGACTTTATTTTGGATTCCACCTTTTTTTCCACTAATGTATGTTTTCTGTTCCCGATTCAATCTCGAGTACCACACATTGTATTTAGACCCAACCTTGCAGACCCAATGTCTTTCAAATGCCCTACACGCAGAGACTTCTCTCTTCTTGCACCTGCCTTTCCTCTTGTATTTCTAGTTCAAAGGTTATTCAGCTCAAATATTCAAATCAGAAATTTTAAGGTTATCTTGAATTCTTCTTTTCCCTTTATACCTCATATCCATTTTTTCCCGCCAGTATTCATCAATTGTGCCTCTAAATTTCTCTCAAATCAACACCGTCCATTATCATGGGTCTAGCTTCCAACTGTTGTAACCTCTTGACACTGAGAGTAACTTGCTAACTAGTCTCCTGGTTACAGACTTTTCCCACTTGAAACCATCTCCTAAAATGGTTTTCTTGCTTGCTTAAATGCCTGTATTGGTCCCCCTTGGAGGATAAATATCTAGTTTACCTTTCAAGACCTCAGAATCTATCCCCAACCTTGCTTTTTCTGCTTGATGTATCCTACCAACTATGGGCTACTTGAAGTTCCTGAATATGCCATTGAGTTTAATACATTTTACACTCTGGAATTCTTTCTTTTCATGCTCCCTCCCACTCCTACCCCTCACTTTTCCTTAATGAGCCCTTACTAAGTCTTCAAGATGGAATGCAAATGTCATTCTTCTATCAAGTAGTCCATAATCATTCCAGTCAAAATTAATGATTGCTTCCTCTGTGCTCTGATAGCCTTTAGAGGTGCTCCTACTACAGTATATACTGCATTATTTCATAACTATTTAGATGAGTTTCTCACATGAGACTCAGAACTCCATAATTTTAGGGACTTTATGTTATCAGGTATCCATCCCTGAGGCATACAGTAAGTACTCAGGGAGGATTTCTTGAACCACAGATGTGTCGTGTGACCTTGATGAGGTGGATGTTTATCAGACTTTGGGATTATGCCCTGCCTAGAGTGTCTCTGAGATTGGTGATATCTTGTTTTTCAATGATTTTCTTTTTTGCTTAAATCAACCACAGTGCGTTTCTGCTGCACCCACTAAGCCTGCTTGCAGGTGGAGAAATTGGAACCAGACCTCATGATAATGAGGGAAATCTGGGATTGGTTGTCAGGTCTGGTTGGGGCAGATGGCAGAAAAAGTGCAGGTAGGGAAGTGACTGTCAGGTGTCTTGACGTGATGGCAAAATGGTTCATCATGCCCTGCCATGCTCTGAATGGAGTGCCCATTCACTCATGGCAGGCTTCTGGGGACATTGGGCCTTGGCCAACAATGGCATGGAAGTTCTGAGAATTTAAGATCTAAGTGGGGAAGGGCTATCTATTGGGGTGAACAACTTGAAGGAAGCTCCAATACATCTGTTCTTGGCTCAAAGCATGGCTAGTAAAATTGAGGCTATGGGGGCTGGCACTGTGACTAGTAGGTTAAGCCTCCGCCTATAGTGCTGGCATCCCATATGGGCACTGGTTTGTGTTTCAGCTGCTCCTCTTCTGATACAGCTCCCTGCTAATGGCCTGAGAAAGCAGTGGAAGATGGACCAAGTGCTTAGGCCACTGCACACATGTGGGAGACCCAGAAGAAGCTCCTGGCTTTGGATTGGTCCAACTCCTCCCATTGTGGCCACTTAGGGAGTGAACCAGTGGATCTCTCTCTCTCTCTCTCTCTCTCTCTCTCTCCCTCTCTCCTTCTCTCCCTCTCTCCCTCTCTTTCTCTCTCTCTTTGGCACTCTCTCTCTGTCTATAACTCTGCTTCTCAAATAAATAATCTTTTAAAAAATTGAGACTATGAAAATACACTCTTATTTCTGATGCCATAGAAATTGAGGAAGTCAAAAGGGATAATCAATGTTGGATCCTGCAGGTTGATGAATTCAATAGCCTTATCAGATCTTGTGTATAAAATTTGGGTCATTGATTAAGAAAGACTAAATCCTTGTAGGTTGAGCTCTAGGATGCTCTGGTTCCCTCTGAGTCTCTCCTGTAGGCCAAGGAACTTCATCTTCCCTCTCCAGCAAGCCCACTGCTTGCACGTGGTGGACCCTTCCTAACTACCTCATCTGAGCCCAAACTGTCCTTGTGCCCTAGACTCACAATCCTCTTAGATGACTCACTTGATCTGAAATTGGAATCAGGTCCCATGATATTCTGGAAGTTCAAGTATACTACAAAATCTGAGCAGAAAAGACACACATGCACCCCCTCCCCAGATACTGATTTGCTTCAGCAGCAATCTGGCAAATACCTACGGGAATGTATTCTGAGGAGCGGCACCAAGGCAGGAAGCATACACTTGCAGACTGAAATGAATTCAACTGATACAAGCGTATTTGTCCAAGAGCCTGGATTCATTAAGCTAGCTCAAGCAGCCATGAGCAGTTTCAGTTGTTTATTTGTTTAGTCAACTAAAATTTGTACTCCCAGATAGTTCCTTATGAATGAGATTGGGATGCCAGATGTTGGTTGATGAGGTGTGGTTGAGAGAATTCAGTGACTTGTGGATTGGAGAGAGAAACATGATGGAAGTTGACCTATCATGAGTGAATAAGTGAAACATGGTCCTTCAAACCTTACCACGTGTCCAGAGAGAACCTCCGCAAACCCACTGCCTCAGCCAAAGCATCAAGAAACACATGGGGTGGGTGAGGATTGATGTCTTTGTGTAGCACCATGGTTTCTATTTTCTAAAGGGTGGGCTGTTGGTGTTCTTAGCAAGCACCAATTCCTGGAGACCCGGAACAATACTGGTAAGCACTCTGGTAAGATGGAGAGCGTCTGGAGAGTGAAATAAGAAACAAGGTTTAGACCAAATCCTCTCCCAGGGGATGCAGTGGAATCCTGAGCCTTCCCACGGTTACTATTTCCCAACAATGCTTAGTGTCTTCACTTTGGCTCTCACTTAGAGATGGAGTAAAGACTGCAGTGGTAGAAGAATTGAATGGAAGTCCCTCAGGCTTATGGCTCCAACAAATAGCAAAACAAAAATCTATGTTCTATCCCTGGGGACATAGCAGAGATAGGTTTCTTTACCAAAGCCTTGGAAGCTCTACATAGATCAGCCAGAGACACTTTCCATAGCTTCTGACTAAGGGTGCCCATTGATAAAGGAATTGGAGCCAGTGTGGTTATAGGCAACAGAACTGGTGGTGACACAGAAGACAGATGGGTTTGGGAGAAGGCTTGGCAGTGGATTATCATAAGGTTGTAACATAGTTGCCATCACTATTCCAGAAGTTGTCTAGTTCCACTAAAATAAACCAGCTCAGCCCGATACTTTCTGCGCAGCCTGAATCTCAAAAACACCTTTTGTCTCAATAAGCAAAGAATGCCAGAAGAAATTTGTTTTTGCCTGGCTTGGCACTGGTACCTCTTCTCCATCTTGTTCAGGACTTTTTGCCAAAGGGCTATCAACCATCTCTCTTTCCTGAAAGGTATCTCACTGGTCTACTACAGGAATAACATCATTATGATAGGACATGGGCAGCAGGAAATAGCAGGTGCTATGGGTGACTAGGTAAGATGTATTTTGATAAGGCAAAGGTATCAGATACATCCCGCAAAAATAAATGCTACATCAATAATGTTTCCGAGAGGCCGTGGGGAGGGAGAGGTCTAAACCTATCTTCTCAACAGAGAGCTGATAGTTGCAGCCTGCCTTCCCTAGGAAGAAAGCACAATACTGAGCGAAGCTCTCTGAAGCTAGGAAACATATGCCACGTTTGGCAGTGCTGCTCCCCAATCCTGTGCCAGGTAACTTGAGAGGCTACTAGCCCTAGGAGGGCCCCAAAGTCTCCAACTGGAGGAGTCTGAGGCAGCTCGTCCACTTGAGCCTTATGACAGTGGACCCGGCATGCCCCAAGTGTGTGTGGCAGGCGTGGTTGCTGTGTGGGGCCTCTGCCAGGCCCCACGGAGCAAGACAACAGAGGCTTGAGGTTTTAGGAGCAAAGCCACAAGCTCTTGGCGAGAATGATTTTTCTTTTGAGAAGGGATTTCTACTGTACTCCGATGGCTGTTGAAAATCAGATCGTGGAATGCCAGGTGAACCTGAACTGTGAAGTGGGTTTATCTCATCCTCCCAGTCATGAATGCAGGTGGTCCCAGAAGCGCCCCCCATGCAGGCTGAGCAGATTCTGGAAGCATAAGGGAGTGCTGTGAGCCACCTGCCGCATCCTGACCCTTTCCTTATGCACACGGAGGCCTCACTGGGGTGGGGGGGGAGAACCCCTCCTGGTCAGATGACCGATAATGACCCGTGATATGTGACTTTGCACAATAGGTAGGTGTTGGCCAGAGAGAGCCGGGACACGCATTTGGTGGAGCGGTTAACACGCCAGTTAAGACACTGTGCCCCATATCAAACTGCTGGAGTTTGACTCCCAGTGTGGGCTCCTGAGGCCAGCTCCCTGCTGATGTGTACTTGGGAGGCAACAGGTGAGTCTCTGCCACACACAGGGGAGACCTGGATTAAGTCCCTGCCTTCTGGCTTCAGTCTTGGCTGTTGTGGGCATTTGGGGAGTAAACCCGTGGATGGGAGTTCTGTCTGTCTCCGCCTCTTGAATAAAAATATTTAAAAAGAGTTACATGCAACTCAGGAGTGGCCTTGCAAGATGGCAAAGGAGGGGCCGGTGCTGTGGCGCAGTGGGTTAACGCCCTGGCCTAAAGCGCCAGCATCCCATATGGGCGCTGGTTCTAGTTCCTGCTGTTCCTCTTCCAATCCAGCTCCCTGCTGCGGCCTGAGAAAGCAGTAGAAGATGGCCCAAGTGCTTGGGCCCCTGCACCTACGTGGGAGACCTGGAAGAAGCTCCTGGCTCCTGGCTTCGGATCAGCACAACTCTGGCCATTGCAGCCATTTGGAGAGTGAACCATTGGATGGAAGACCTCTCTCTCTCTCTGCCTCTTCTCTTTCTATGTACTCTGACTTTCAAATAAATAAATAAATCTTAAAAAAAAAAAAAAAAAAGATGGCAAGGGAGGAAAATCTTTCCAGTATAACTTTGATTGATTCTTTTCCTTGTCTATTTTGCCTAGAAGGGCATTGTGTTGGTGGAAGGAGAACTGGAGTCCATGCCCCAAGTGATAGTACCTGCTTCTCATTAGCTGCATGCGCTGGTGAGAGTCCTCATTTGAACCGTGAGAGTTTGTCCATCTCCAATCTGTCCATACATCAGCTGAAGCTCCTCTAGGCTGTGCTCTCCCGGACACTCATCTCAGGGGATGCCTTGTGATGGGGAAGTCGTTAGGTGATAGATGAGATCATAAGAATGTATTCAGATCTCAGTTTTTCCAAGAACCGGGCCTAATGACATTCTCTTCCAAATATCTCAGTCAAAAGGCTCAGAACTTTCAGACAAGTTATGACACAGCAAATGCCCAGCACCACTCTGGGGCAGCCGTACAACAGGCTCTGACAGCACATTCTTCCTGGACCTGTGCTGCTCACAAACACCACAAGTCCCGTTCCCTTTACAAAACAGAGTGTTCTCTGTTCTGTCTGCCTCTCAAGTTAAAACCAAAGATAAAAACACTGCTGGCATGGACCCTGGGAGGTGGGGCAGGGGTGGGAGGTGAGGGATGGTTCGAGTCATGGGGCTCCTGCCACCCATGTGGGAGACCTGGACTGAGTTCCTGGCTCCTGGCTTCAGCCTCAGCCAAGCCCTGGCCATTGTGAACATTTGAGGAGTGAACCAATAGATAAGACCTCTCTGTTTCTGACTCTCAAATTAAATGAATAAATAAATAAATATTTTTGAAAAGGATGTGAAATTGGCTTAGAAAAAGTGACCCAAGCTGTACAGAATAGGCCAGATCTGAGGAATTCACCAGCTATATTACACAACGAACTTGAACAGAAAGGAAAAGATTTAGTGCCCCTCAGGATGCTGAAAGAGATAATTACTCGGGATATGATGTCACTACTTTAAATGTTTTTATTTTTTACTCCTGATTAAGATGTTCTGGGTTTTATTCCTATAGCTAAATTTGCTTTTGTAATTCTTAAAGTATTGAGTAAACAGAACATTCTAAAGAGAATGGCCAGCAAGGAGTATTTAACACGTTTTAGTAATTACATCCTTGCAAACTGCAACTCTTCTGTTCTTGTCTTTGTCAAAGGTGTACCAAGATGACAGGAAGAGAGTGACCATTAAGGCCATTTCCAATGTTATTATTATTACATTCAAGAAAAGTAGAGATGTCTGGAATGAGAGACTCTAATTTAGGTAATAAAGCTTTCACGGGATTCTGGAAAATCATATTTTCTAAAGCAATAAAACTCACATTGTTTTCAAAAAATATTATCATGTAACTAGGGAAAAAAATCAACAACAGGGCCCATGTTGTGGCACAGCAATTTAAGCCATCACCTGCAACTGGGGATCCCATTTCAGAACTCCAGTGCTAGCTGGTCTGCTTCCAATCCAGCTCCCTGCTGATGCGCCTGGGAGGGCAGTGGAGGATGGCTTGGGCCACTGCTCTCCACAAAGGAAACCCCAGGTGGCATTCTGGGCTCCTGGCTTCAGCCTGGCCCCACCACAGCCATCACAGCCATTTGAGGAGTAACTCAGTGGATTGAAGATCTCTCTCTCTTTCTCTCTCTCTCTCCCTCTTTCTCTATAACTCTACCTTTCAAAGAAATAAATCTTTTTAAAAAAGAGGCCATCTTCAAAAAGGTAGCTATTTTTTTTAAAAAAGAATCAACAACAAACCATTAGTGCTAATTAAGAGTTTAGCAAAGTTGCTGGTGTGATCAATCTACTAAGATTCAATAATACATTTTTTTGGCCAAAAAAATATCCAAAAAGAATTTTAAAAACAAGATTGTAATAGCAACCCAATTATAAAGTATCTAGGAATTCATCAAGATTTTTGAAGTTTTCTGTGGAGAAATTGATGGATTTAGATGTGAAAAAAACTGCGACATTATAGGACTGGCATCATGGTATAGCTGGTTCAGCAGCCATCTGTGATGCTGGCATCCTGTATGGGTGCTGGGTTCAAGTCCCAGCTGCTCCACTTCATTTTTTTAAAGATTTATTTATTTATTTGAAAGGTAGAGTTACAGAGAGGCAGAGAGAGAGAGAGAGAGAGAGAAGAGAGAGGTCTTCCATCCACTGGTTGACTTCCTAAAGGGCCACGATGGTTGGAGCTGGGTAGATCTGAAACCAGAAGCCAGGAGCTTCTTCTAGGTCTCCCACACAGGTGCAGGGGCCCAAAGACTTGGGTCATCTTCTACTGCTTTCCAAGGCCATAGCAGAGAGCTAGATCGGAAGTGGAGCAGCCATAAATGGGGTGCCAGTACTGCAGGCGATGGCTTTACCTGCTAAGTCACAGCACCAGCCCCATGCTCCACTTCTGATCCAGCTCCTTGCTAATTATCCTGGGAAAAGCATGGAAAGATGATGGCCCAAGTATTTGGTCTCCTGCCACCCACGTGGGAGACCAGGAAGAAGCTCCTGGCTTCAGCCTGTCCCAGCCCTGGCCATTGCAGCCATCTGGGGAGTGAACCAGTGAATGGAAGGTCTCTTTCTCTCTACCTCTACCTGACTTCCTCTCTCTGTGTAACTCTGACTTTCAAATAAAGAAATCTTTAAAAGAGAGAAAAAATATACCAAGGTCTCAGATAGATGACTTAATAGCTTAAGCATGTCAATGTATATACATTGATCTATGACTTCAGTGCAATCATCATAGCCAGAAGTCACATTTAAAAAAAACTTTAAATTTTAAGTGACCTGTAATTGTAAATTTATAGGGTACAGTGTGACATTTCAATATCTGTTAAACAATGTATAATGATCAGATCAAGGCAATTGGCATAACTATAACCTAATGCATTTGTTATTTTTGTTTTGTGTTGGGAACATTCAAAGGAAATTAAACATTTGAAGAATTCAAATTTCTATTTCCATATAAAGAATAAATCTCCTAAATCCATCTTAAAAATAGCTGAGATTTTTCACACTTGATAATGAAGCATACCACAAAGATATAGTAATTTTATTAAGATTTATTTTATTTATTTGAAAGACAGAGTTACAGAGAGAGGTAGAGACAGACAGAGAGAGAGAGAGAGAGGTCTTCCATCCACTGGTTTACTCTCCAAATGGCCTCAATGGCCGGAGCTGAGCCCATTCGAAGTCAGGAGCCAGGAGCCTCCTCTGGGTCTCTCACATGGATGCAGGGTCCCAAAGACTTGGGCCATCCTCTGCTACTTTCCCAGGTGCACCAGCAGGGAGCTGGATTGGAAGTGGACTCGAACTAGCGCCATATGGGATGCTAGTGCCACAAGCCAGGGCTTTAACCCACTACTCTACAGCACCAGTACTAGTAATTTTTTTTTTTGACAGGCAGAGTTAGATAGTGAGAGAGAGACAGAGAGAAATGTCTTCCCTCCATTGGTTCCCCCCAAATGGCCACTTCGGCCTGTGCTTTGCGCCAATCCGAAGCCAGGAGCCAGTTGCTTCCTCCTGGTCTCCCATGTGGGTGCAGAGCCCAAGCACCTGGGCCATCCTCCACTGCACTCCCGGGCCACAGCAGAGAGCTGGACTGGAAGAGGAGCAACTGGGACAGAATCGAGCACCTGAACCAGGACTAGAACCTGGGGTGCCGGCGCCGCAGGCAGAGGATTAGCCAAGTGAGCCACGGCACTGGCCCAAGTAATTTTTTTAAAAAAGATTTTACATATTTATTCAAGAGGTAGACTTACAGAAAGAGAGAAGGAGAGAGAGGGAGAGACAGAGAGAAAGGTCTTCCATTTGGTTCACTCCCCAAATGGTTGCAATGGGCTGATCTGAAGCCAGGAGCCAGGAGCCAGGAGCTTCTTAAGGGTTGCCCAGGGGCCCAAGTACTTGGGCCATCTTCCACTGCTTTCCTAGGCCATAAGCAAAGAGCTGAATCAGAAGAGGAGCAGCCAGGATATGAACTGGTGCCCATATGGGATGCTGGTGCTGCAGGCAGAGACTTAACAGACTACGACACACTGCTGGCCCCAGACATAGTCATTTTTTTAAAAGCTGTGATATTGGTACAAGAACAAGCTGATGGAATATCATACACATATACACAGAAGAACTTAGCATATGATAATGGTAGCATTGTAAACCAACAGAGAGAGGACAGAATTTTTAGTAGTTGGTCATGGGAATACTGGCTCACTCTACGGAGACAGAGTGGGCGTGATGTGATCACAACAGTCTTCATGAAAGCAACCAGAAGAGCTCAGAAGAGAGCAGTGTGACAATGGAAACAAAGGGGAGGGGACACAAACAATGCAAGTGACCACTAGCAAACTGAAAAAGGCAAGGACACTGATATTCCTCTCAGCTTTCCAGAAGGAACCATTTTTGTCAAGTCCTTGATTTTAGCCCAGAGAGACTAAGTATAGATTTCTAACCTCCAGGACTGTAAGATAGAACACTGGTGGTGTTTTCAGACATTGGGTTTGTGATCATGTGTTACGGTAACAATAGAAAACTAATACATGCTGAGTTTATGCAAGAGTTACCAGCAATGTAGTAAATATGTATGTAGCAACATATAGTAATCTTAATTTTTTTCCCATGTTAAAAAAATAGTTAAAATGACATCATGCACATACATGAGTTAGAAGACTCAATATTAAGATGTCCTTCTCTCCAAATTGCTATAGAGTTTCAATGCAATCTCAACCACAATATCAGCAGGCTTTATTGTAGAAATCGACAAGTTCATTTTAAAATTTTAGTGAGGGGCAAGCATCTATCACATTAAGATGATATGTCTCACATTAGAGTGGCTGGATTTGAGTCCTGATTCCACTCCTGATTCCAGTCTCCTGCTAATTCCCACCCTGGGAGGTAGGAAGGAATTGCTCAAGTACTTAGATCATTTCACTTACATGGGAGACCCAGATTGAATTCCTAGCTCCTGGCTTCAGTCTGGCCCAGCCCTAACTGTTGCAGATTTTTTTGGGGAAAGAACCAAGCCATGAGAGATCCCTCTTTCAAATAAATAAAAATTTAAAAAATAAAATTTATGTGGAAAAACAAGGTAATAGAATAGCTAAAACAATTTAGAAAGAGAATAAACTCAGAAGACATATAAGTTGACTTCAAGACTTACTATAAAGCTAAAGTAATCAATATAGACAAATAGGGTATTGTGGTGCAGTGGGTTAGGCAGCTGGCACCCTATATGGGTGGCATCCCATAAGGGCGCCAGTTCAAGTCCCAGATGCTCCATTTACAATCCATTTCCTTGCTAAAGTGCCTGGAGAGGGCAGTGGAGGATGACAGCCCTGGTACTTGGGCCCCTGATACCCATGTAGGAGACATGGATGGGGTTTCTGGCTTGTAGCTTTAGCCCAGCCCAGCCTAGCCTTAGTTGTTGGGAGTATTTGAGGAAACTAACTCCTCTGCAGGAAAAATATTTTTTTTTTCTGTATTACCAAAAAAAAAAAAAAAAGGTTTCAGGGCAGGCACTGTGGTATAGCAAGTAAAGTTGCCACCTGCAATGCTGATATTCCATACAGGTGCAGGTTCGTGTCCAGGCTGTTCCACTTCCAATCCATCTCCCATCTAATGCATTGCCTGGGAAAAGCAGTGGGAGATGGCCCAAGTGCTTGGTCCCATGCTGTCCATGTGGGAGACCCAGAAGGATCTCCTGGCCCCTGGCTCCTGGCTCCTGGACCACTCATGGCCCTTGTGGCCATCTAGGGAGTGAACCAGAGGATGGAAGGATGGAAGATCTTTCTCTGTCTCTCCCTTTCTCACTGTAACTCTAACTTTCCAATAAATAAAGAAATCTTTAAAAACATACTAACTGCTGGCACCAAGGCCCAATAGGCTAATCCTCTGCCTTTCGGCGTCGGCACACCAGGTTCTAGTCCCGGTCGGGGCGCCGGATTCTGTCCTAGTTGCCCCTCTTCTAGGCCAGCCCTCTGCTATGGCCCGGGAGTGCAGTGGAGGATGGCCCAAGTCCTTGGGCCCTGCACCCGCATGGGAGACCAGGAGGAGGCACCTGGCTCCTGGCTTCGCATCAGCGTGATGCGCCGGCCGCAGCATGCTGGCCACGGCGGCCATTGGAGGGTGCATCAACGGCAAAAAGGAAGAATCCTCTCTCTCTCACTGTCCACTCTGCCTGTCAAAAAAACCAAAAAACAAAAAACATACTAACTCAGAAGTGATGAATTCTAAACATTTATCATGTAAAAAAGTTTCCTAGGTCCACAAGATACACTTTTTGTCTCAGTTTAACAAGGAGCATTTCTGAGATGTGTATGAAACAGATGCAGTCATTCCAAGGGGAGGAGGCTCGTTACATTTGGCGCTTTTGGAGACTGACTTCTGGCTTGTATGTGCCACATCTCTGAAAATCCTGTTAGAAACCCCGCTAGCAGCAAAACACTGCAATTCAATCAGGGCATAATTACCTCGATGCTTATAATGCTCCATCAGACCCTCTGCGTCGGCCCATTGCACAGATGTTTAAGTACCTTCAAGCTGTGTTTTCATATGTACAACTTAGAAGTCTTAGCTGTGGTTTCCCTTTAAATAAAGCCAACAGTAACCAGTAGATACGTTCAGCAGAGAGGTTTCCCTATGTAAGAAATCATTTATTCTTAGTTTATTGTAGAGAAATGGGGGGGGGGGGTAGAAAATAATTAAAAGTGTGTGCTTCCTTATAGCATGCTATCTCCACTAACTGAACTTCTAACCTGACATAAATACGTTGCATACTGTAACCTGTTTCTTCTGATTATTAACCTTGAGCGTGGCAACCCATAAATCATCCCCGAAACAGCTGGCGCTCAGCATTGCCCCAAAGGTACATGATTACGATCGTTTTATATATATCTTGGTATGCAGACATGAAAAATTCATTGAAGAGGTTGGTATTGTAAGACTTATTGTAATGAATTTTCTCAAAAACATAGATCATGCTTAAAATAGGTGTCTGCTTATTATAATGCAGCCATTTATATCTTCTTGAATTACCTTGCCCATAGCTCAGCCATTTTCTTAAAGTCAAACATGATGATACCTAAACAGATTTACTGCAGTCACTTTGCACTGCTTAAAAGTACCAGTTTGCTTTTTTCTTCCCTTTTGTGTTATTGCCTACAGAATCAAGGGCACATTTCTTTTAAGGAGACCCTTTGGAAAGATGTATCTTACAGGTATCCGCATGTATTTGGGTTTGCCAGCCATGAACCCACAGAGAACCCCCCAAAGGTGGTGTGCTTCTCCTATGTCACTAGTCCCTACAAAGAATAGTTCATTCTATCAATATTCATTAGAATAATAAAAAGGTTAGGGCCGGGCATTGTGATGCATTGAGTTATACTTCCTCTAGGGTTGCCCATGCTGCATATGAGAGAGCCTGGGATCCAGTCCTGCCTCTGCTTCCAGTCTTCCAATTCAGCTTCCTACCAAGGCATCTGGAAGGCAGAGATGATGGCCCATGGACTTGGGCTCTTTCTTCCCATTTGAGAGACCCAGATGGAATTCCTGGCTCCTGATTTCTACTTGGCACAGTTCTGGCTGTCGCAGGAATTTGGGGAGTGAATCAGAAGGTGGGAGATTTCTGTGTGTGTGTGTGTGTGTCTCCTTCACTGTCACTCTGTCTTTCAAATAAATAAAGTATCAAAACATTAGATCCAAGAGTGCACGCAAGCATCACTATGGGCTTCATGGTGCGGATGGAGCAGCTCCGAGGAGGTGGTGGCTTTCACAATGTCCCCCGGAAAGAAGGAGGTCCCAGTTTTGGACCTGTGTTTCAGGTTTGTAACAAGAACAAAATAATTGCTTGAAGAGGGCTCAGCCGGTGAGGGTGGGGCGAAAGGTTTGATGCTTGGGAATTCCCTGAATCCTCTCTGCAGGTTTAGGAAACAGGTGCCAGCATCACCCATCCCACTGTTGCATCAAAGGAAACAAGTCCAGGGAGGTGTCCTGGGCACACAACTAGGAACGGGCTGAGTGGGACTCAACCGGACTCCAGGCCCCGACCACAGCATCACGCTGCCTTTTAACTCTTGTGGTATTTCTGACCCTTTCCTGTTCTGGTGTGGCTTGGCTGTCCAGACATGATAGGGACAGTGACTACATCAATTCACAAAAGATTCAGTTTACCAGTCCCTGAGCACTGCCATAGCAAAGCATCACACACTGGGTGTCTCACACAGCGGAGATGCACTTTCTTAGGGTTGTGAGAGCTGGGAGCCCAAGATGAGGATGCCAGCTGGGTTGGATCCTTGTAAAACCAATCAATTGTTTACTTATTTACTTTCATTTTATTTGAGAGGGAGGGAGGGGAAGAGAGAGAGAGATTGATTTTCCATCTGCTGGTTCACTTGCCAAATGCCCACAATTGCCAGGCCAAAGCCAGGAGCCAGGGACTCCACCCGGTTCTCTCACATGGGTGCAGGGGCCCAAGCACTTGGGCCTTTGTCTCCTGCCTCTCAGGACGTATGAGGAAGCCCGATCAAAAGCTGAGGATCTTGGCCTTGCACCAGGTCGGAGGGGTTCCTGGCAGGCCTCTCTCCTTGGCTTGCCCCTGAGTCCTTGAGTCTGTGAACTCATCTTCTCTCCTTGTGCGGACGCCAGTTGCCAGTCCTGCTGGGCTGGGACCCAGCCTCACCGCCTTACTTTACAGTAATCCTCTCCCTCCAGGCCCTGTCTTCACATACAGGCCCATGGCGAGGCACTGGGGGTAAGGGCTTCACTGTAAGCATTTGGGGAGGACACAATTCAGCCCCTAAGACACGACAGGCCCTTGTTTCCTAGTGGAACATCTGCACTTGAGCACCTCCAAAGACAACCCAACGGGCCCAGCCCCTGATGGCGCAGAAACCTTCCCGCTTCACCAAGTGCGAGTGAAACCTTTGTCACCGAGCTCTCTTCAGTGGCGCTTTGGAGAAGCAGACGAGCTGTTCGCGGCCGAGGACCTGGCGCCCACCGGATCGCCCCCTTGCCCCGCCACAGCTTGAATCTGCTCCGTCACCCAGAGGGCGTCCTGCCCTGTGCCACCTTGGCCCTCACCGCTGAGCTTCCCCGCATTTGCGCGGTGGCGCATGCGTGCAGCTGGGGCTTCGTAAGGAAGGCGGAAGCCCAGACTGGCCCGAAGGCGGGCGGTTTTTGCAGAAAGGCCTTTTCCTTCCAGCGCCGCTTCCTCCCAGTAAGGAGGGAAAGCCGAGGGCAACTCTCCAGGGCCTACTCTGTTTTGTTTTGATTTGATTTTCAGACCAGGGCGAGTAGGAACAGGAGCCGGGCCCTGGGCGTGCTGGGGCGGAGGGAGTGGCCACCGCAGGCCTGTCTGCCATCTGGCAGGGGCGGGCATACCTTGGGCGTCCAGGAACCTGCGTGGCTTGGCAGGGACGCCGTGCAGGTCGTGTGGCCCGCTTCCAGCAAACAGACAGGAGGCCAGGATTCGCTTCTGTCTTGGAGCTTTGTTGGGGACCAGGGCCAGGGTCCTCCAAGTCTAGCAGATCACTCTGCATTCCTATCTGACTGTGTGTGTGCCCATGAATGAGGGAACTAATTCACCCCCCCCCCCCAAGAACACACACTCCCACCCGCTCGGGACGGATACAATGGGGGACAGCCTTCTCCGTGGTACTGCCACCACGCAGGCACAGCACGCACAATAGCCGACATTGTGAGAGGGGTGCGAGGTGCCAGGCTGCTGAGGACGACCGCGGCGTGATCTCATCGCTCTGCGGAGCAGGCAGACGCAGGTCGCCTCCCCTGACTCAGAGCTGTGTCTCTGCCTTCCTTTCTCCCTGCCCTCCCAGAAAGGGGGTCAGGGACACTTTGAGAACCAGAGGAAATTTGGAGGCTCACTCCAGAAAAACACCTGCACATAACATGGCGCACCCAAGTTCCTTGGGGCCAGCCTGGGCTCCCTTCCCACAATGCCCATTCCTAGGCCCAGGGCATGAAGATGATTTTAAAGCAGGATGGTCCAACGTGCAGGCCGCCAGCCACGATGGGGTCATAAAATACTTTTAAAGGGTATGACTGTTTATTTTTAATGAAATAGAACATCACATGTCTGCGTGCATTAGAGGAAGTGAGAATAGGTTGTATTTTCTGAAAGTTTAAAAACAGCTCCTGAGACAGGCACTTGGCACAGAGGTTTAGGTACCAATTAAGGATGCCCACCCACCAAACTGGAGTGCCTGGTTTGAGTCCCAGTTTCCCTGCAGATTCTGGCTTCCTGCATGTGTACCCTGGGAGGCAGTGGTATAGGCCCACGTATTTAGGCTCCTGACACCCACATGGGAGACCTAGATTGAGTTTGTGGCTCTTGGCTTTGGCCTGGTTCAGCCTTGGATGTTGCAGGCATTTGGGGAGTAAACTAGAAGATAGAAGGTCTCTTTGTCTCTCTGCCTTTCAACTAAAAAATTAAAAAACAACTTTGTGCATGAGGCCCCATTGGTAGTTGTCTTCTCTAGGGTTTGAGAGCCAGCTTTCTAGAAGCTTCCACGCAACCCTTGGCTCCCTCCTCATGGCTCAAGTTTGCACTGCTTTGTCAGCTGAGAATTGTCTGTGTCTCTGGACTGGCATACGCCTCATCATTACAGAGTGTTCCTTCTGGATTCCAGCACCCGGCTACTCCCTCAATGGTTTAGACCAGCCTCCGTGCCTTCTTCTGAACTCATCAAAGGATGACGACAATGCTGATGGTTTTAAAGTTCTAGTTTACTGAGTGCCATCTTAGTGCCAGATGCCAAGGACTCTGCATAGTCTCTAGTTCTAATCCTCATGCCACACTGTAAGGCATAACTGTTACTGTTACAATTCATTATCATTTTCCAACTTACAAAGGAAGAGTTGAGGTTCTGAAAAGCACCCGCACTGCTGCTCCACAGGCACCCCGCGTGGCAGGGGTTCCCCGGGGGGTAGAAGGACCGAACTGTGTGATTTAGACTCCGGAGATCTGCCTGCAAGATCTGCCTGGGTCACTTGCTAAACGAGCATCACTGAATCTGTTTCATTAGGATCTAAAATCACAGCTCACTCCCCTATTGCAAAGTTGCAAGCCTCAGTGGAGACAGTGCATGCGCAATGCTCTGAAATCTGCAGAGCGCAGGCAGATACTCAGTAAGTTCATGAACTACCTTGGCAACATGCTAAGGCCCTATGAGCAAGGACCCTGACTATGCACTTCTGTTCACCCTACTTCCTAACTCATCCTCCCACTGCACATTCAGTATTTGCCAATCGATTGCTGCCTGAGGACAAGGATAATGTCTATCTAGTCTTCCCTTTGTCTAGCATGAAGAGCTCTGGTTAAAAAAAAAAGTCCTTAATTAACGTAGGAAAAGACCCCATGATACCTGTCCCTAAGAGGCTTAATGTAGGGAGGCTCAAAGGGGAAAAAAATGACGGCATTTAATCTCTGAAGCGTGAATGTCCAAGTCTAGAAGTAAATGGGCTCCTGGGCACTGGCAGTAGAGATGCCATCCTCAGGTGACTGATTGCTGTCACATTTTGGTCATAGTGGCATCATTAGAAAAGTGGCATACTGAGTGTGCCAATGCAGGAGAGATTGACGGGACTAAATGAAGTTTCTAAACTTTTAAAAATAATTGGGAAGACTAAATGGTCTCTCCTTAACGCAAACCAAGTGGAAAGCCAGTCCTGCTCTGGGTGAGGTGATCAGGGCTGGACGCTAACGTTACAGGGAGCCCGCGACAACTGCCCACCTCACAGGCCCTCTCCTGCAGCCTCTGGGCTCAGTAGCTACTTATTTAATTATTCAACACACGTAGCCACAACTGCCAATCTACTGGCTGGGATCATGTGTACCTGGAACAGCTAGGAAAACAGCAAGTCTCCCCCACTCTTCAGGTTCTGGTGGATTTCAGTGTCTCCTGGAGAGCAGGCAGAGGCATGAGGCTCTGCATCATCTCTGAGAACAAACGTGCCCCATCAGCATGCATTTTAAATCTGTGGGCACGCATCCAGCGGCACAGCGTCCCAAGCAAATGTCGTCCTCACGCTCGGCTCCTTGCTGCCTGAATGCTGGACCGTGCTGCAGACATAAAGTCGTCCACTACTTTGAGTAAGCCAGGTTTCTGAGAAGCACGTTGGAAACACATCAGCTGGAAATGGGTGCTTGGCCATTTAGTCACCTGAGCTCTAAAGGAGAAATCAGTGATTCTTAAAAGTTGCTTTTCTGCTTGCGTGCATTTTATACCTGGGAGGTGGTCTCCCAGTCCCTTCCACCTCTGACAGGACACTGCTGGCTCACTCATTTGGCCTGCCCCCAAATCACACTCAAAAACAACACAAATACAGAAAGCTTTTGCTTTCTTAACATAAACCAGATTTGGGCCTTGGCAGTCACTATGCCCGGCAGGAAGATTTCCATAGTAAGAGACGGTTGATACCCAACCACTCCTCACCAAAGGCAGCTTTCTGGTGGAAATGTAAAACAGCATCTTCAGCTTTTGGGGTGCTCCCCTCCCGTACCAGGTACTGTGATGGCCGAAGGAATTTCCCTTCAAGTGGGCTGGGAGCCAGGCCAAGCACCTCGTTCCTGAGTGGCCGTGACCATGGTCCTCCCTCTGTTTTATCTTTCAGAACACACAGGTCCTTTTACAAAAGGAGACTTCAAAGAAAAGGAGGGTTGGAGGCTATTGGAACTTTCCATTTTGGAAAGGAACAGGGGGAAAGGGAGGTTTTTAAATGCTTTTAGGTAACCCTCCAGGCTGTTCTGTGTGGGCCCAGCTGCTCCCCAGAAGCTACCAGGGCTGGAGGAGCAGAACCGGGAGCAGAGAAACAGGTCTGCTTCGCCTGGGGAAGAACAATGCCTTCGCAGTCGGGCACAATGGCCGCTTCTCAATTTCTAGGAACTCTGACAATAAGATGGAAAGGACCATGGAGTTGCCTCGCAGGGTCCCCCAAGCCTAGCTAGGGAACATCAGCTCTGCAGCTACTGATATGCAAATCCAGTGTGAGAGCCACAATAGCCCAGGAAAGCCCTGTGGGTGGGGACTGAGGCGGCAGCTCGGTTCTGCTGGGGCTAGTTGCCATCATTGCAGGAACCAGAGGTTCCCAACTCTGTCATCTCAACTTCTGCAAGGTGGTGCTGCCTTTCAGAGCCATTTAGACACAAGGTAGCCATGGACAAATGGGTAATGTTCCCTGTCCAGAAATCCCAGGGAACAGCCTTCAACAATGTGCAAAATATTCGGTCCGTCAGCTGCACAGGTTGAATCATCCCATCAGTGTGGATGTCAAGCACACTTGTAATTGCTTAAATACATCTTATTTTTCACCACTTAGGTCTTGCAACATAAGATTCTGGAAACTTCTGCTTCGTTCTTCAGACTGTACCATTAATTACTAAATAACTATTTTAGGTTCCAAGAGCATAGGCCTGAATTAACATTAATGTCAGGTTTATGCTTAAGACAGACAGTCCTCAGCCAGCCACCCCTTCCACTGGAGAAGTCTGCATTCCAGTTCTGGCCACGAAATTCTTCTTATTTCTTGTTCTTGGGCAAATGGCCCAGACTTACTAAAGGGTAGGCAACACTGGCCTCACCTCTTGCGGTATGGTATGGATCAACTCACAAGTAAGTGCCTGTTAACAAATGAAAATGTTAAATTCTAAAAGAGCTTCTTGACTCCTAAGGAAGCATGGGGAAACACGTTGAGCAGTATTCTAAAATGTCATGTCTTCTCTCCAAAACTATGTAATGTGCAGCTTGCTTAGGTTTCAGTCATCCAGCCTGCATCCAGGTTGAAGTCTCTTGAACTGAGATGGTTTGTGAAGCCACTGCCATCCTTGGCTCTCATCACATAAAGGAGTTGAGTTTTTCTCATTTGTAATTTTAAAAATGAGTTTTCAAACTACAGAGACAACAAAGGGACAATAAGGAAGACACCTTAAGTGGTTAAGACCAACGTTTTTGCTTATTGCTTCTATTTATTGTATGTTGGAAATATTACTTGCTGCTCTTTAGTTACAGCTCAGAATTCACCATGGCAGATTTATCTCTAGGCCAGTAAAGACCACGTGAGAAAGAGAGGCACACAGGAAGGAACCTACTCTGGGGAGGTACCACAACACTTACATGGCATGCTTATAGACCTATGGGTACAGAATTCTGCCATCTTTGTTCAAGTGTTGAAAATTTCAGTCTGTTTAGAAGCCAAATTATTAGTAAATCATTGTGACCATAAAGATGTCAGATGTCAAGAATATTTGGGTGCTGGCGCTGTGCTGTAGCGGGTAAAGCTGCCCCCTGCCAAGCCAGCATTCCATATGGGTGCTGGTTTGAGTCCCGGCTGCTCCACTTCTAATCTAGCTCTTTGCTATGGCCTGGGAAAGCAGTAGAAGATGGCCCAAGTCCTTGGGCCCCTACACCCATGTGGGAGACCTTGAAGAAGCTCCTGGCTTCAGATCGGCACAGTTCCAGCCATTGTGGCCAAGTGGGGAGTGAACCAGTGGATGGAAGACCTCTTTCTCTCTGCCTCTCCTTCTTTCTCTGTGTGACTCTTTCAAATAATCTTTTTTAAAAAAACCCAATATTTGAAATTGAACTACTCCAGTTTTCCAATTTGTCACATGATCAATATTTGATTACGATCCAAAATAGGATTTATGGATCAACAGAACCATTAGGAGGATGTAGCTATGTTGTGACATATAAAACAACTTAAATAGCCCCAAATACTTCAAAAATGACCATCTTGTCACTTACCAGAACTCTCCAAGTTGGATGCATCCCCTACCAAAAAATTCAATGATGAAGTGCTCTTCACTGAAGGATGAAATATGCCGGAAAGTAATTTATGCATTTATTTTGTCAAATAGTTTATTTTACTAGAAGATGTCTATAAAACTGTAGTAATCTTACCTGTGCTGACACATAAAATTGCTCACGAGCACACCATGTTGAATGAATAAAATCTATTCTAACTTCAAGTGCTTGTTAGTAGAAGTCATTTACACTGTTTTGCTTCCTAATTTAAATTTATTGATGGCTCTAGAGACCAAGATGTTCATTGCACACACATTTCTACAATGCTCATAAATTCTCACCTACTGTGTTCGAAATAATTCCTGAAAACTCTTCCCAAAGATGATCAACAAGTAATTTTCCTTGAACTGGAAAGGACATTTTTAACAAGACATGAAGGAAAAAAATCGTTTCCATATCTCTTTTCTCACAATATTAACTACACATTCCTATTTGTTTAAAACGTATGCTGAACATTCTCTGCCTGTTGGCTCTATCTTTCAGTATTCTTCAATAGAAAAATCCTAAATAATTCGTTTACATTATGCGCTGAAGTGTTAACTTGGAGGTTCTCTATATCCCAAAGTCATCCACTGCTTTCTAGCTCCAGTATGTCTCACTATCTTAATCCAAGTTACAGCAGACTCCCAACTGCAAGCCCCGATTCCTCTTTTAAACTTACCTTCATTTTATTTGAAAGGAAGAGAGACAAGAGACAGACAGAAAGACTTCTTCCATCTACTGGTTCACACACACACACACACACACACACACACCCCAAGACTTGCAGCCGAAGAAGCTGGACCAGGCAAAAACAGGGGCCAGGAACTCCATTGGAGTCTTTCGCATGGGTGGCAGAAACTCAAGTGCTTGAGCCATCACGTGCTGCCTCTCAGGGTGTGCACTAGCAGGAAACTTGATCAGAAGTGGTGGCAGGGCTTGAACCAGGTACTCTGAAATGGATGCAGGCATCCCAAGTGGCATCTAACTGCACCAAAGGCCACCATCTAAATTGCACTAATTCTAAGAGCCACACTTGCATAAAATCTTCCAAGGACTTTCCAGAGTGTCTGGAATGAAATCCAAACCCTCCACCAGGACCACTCAGGCCCTGTCTCCTAACTCTGAGACAGATGGGCTGGCTGCCCACCCAGCCTTATTCCGAACTCCTTCTCCACACAAGATCTTTGCACGTGCTGTCGCTTTTGTATGCAGCATTTTCCAAACGAATATGATCTACCTGTTGCTTCCCATCACTCAGCTGTGAGCTGCGCTGCCACCTCCATAGAGCTCCTACCCAGCCACTCTCATTTCATTTGTTCCTTGCTCTGCAAGCATTCTATTTAGAACCTATCATCCATCTCTTCCTACTAAAATGGAAGCTCATGACAGCAGGGGCGAGTCTGGATTTTTGTTTGCCTTTCTATATTCCCAGCACAGCACCCAATTTGTGTTGGCGAATGCATATTACATCAGCAATGAAGTCAAGAACATGAACTGTGGTGTTAGATCGACCTGGGTTCAAGTGCCCAGGTTGCAGCTAATGAGCTCTGATTTGATTTCTTTGTAAAACAGAAATGCTTCTAGGGCAAGATAAATTCAAACCTAAATGAGGTACGGTTAGCCACAGATCATGTTGTTCTAGGCTCGAATTCAGTAGGCTTTGATTCCCTACTACAAACTCAAGACTTGTTATGGAAGGGTAAGAGAGAAAAAAGAAAATGTACTAACACTAAACATTTCAGATCATCCTAATACAACAGCCCTCCCCTTACCTGGGGCTTCGCTTTCCATGTATTGTCTGTCTTCAGAGGTGGGTGTCTGGCATAGCAGTTAACAACTGCTTGGGACACCTATATCCCATTGTAAGTAGAGTGTCAGAGTTTTGGCTTGGCTCTGGATTCCAGCTTCCTGAGAATGTGTGCTCAGGGAGGCAGCAAATGATGGCTTAAGTTGTTGGGTCCCTGCCACCCACATGTGAAGCTCCCAGCTTCAGCTTGGCCCAGTCTTGACCATTGTGGGTATCTGGGGAATGAAAGAGCACAGGGGAGTTCTATCTTTGTATCTCAAATAGAGTAAAAATTGTCTTAACTCTTTCAAGAGATCACTTTACATAAAATTGAGTATATTGTTATAATTGTTCTATTTTATTATGAGTTACTGCTGTCAATCCTTACTGTGCCTTAAACTTTACCACAGGTATGTATAAGGGAAAACTGTAGATTACATAGTTTATTACTCTCTGAGCCTTCAGGCATCTATTAGGGATCTTGGAACTATCTCCGACAGGTAAAAGGGATAGGGGGAGGTCTACTGGGTAATTTTTCTTCTCCAAACCCAGGAGCTCAGAGTTTTGATAACTCTGAAGTTAGACCACGTGAGTTCCAACCTTGCTCCCGCACCTATGGTTTCATAACTGTTACTTATGCTCCCCACGACTCAGCATCCTCACGAAGCGCACAACCTACAATGTCAGTATCGGACTGCACTGAAAATCTTTTTTTGGTAGACTTAAGATCTATTATCAAGAATTAATTTCATTGGAAGAAAGGTGCACTTTCCAATGTGGACATCTGAGTGACTTCAGAGTGGTGTTAATAGATGGACCCTGCATCACACAGAGGTGCCCTTGACCAGTCAACTCAGAGCACCTTCTGGCCACCAGCAACTGAAGCCTCTGATCATTGTGCCTTCTCTATTTAACAGAGGTCCCCAAATTTCCAATGCTACAAAGAATTGTAGAAAAGACCTTTTTTTTTTTTTTTTTTGACAGGCAGGACAGTGAGAGAGAGAGACAGAGAGAAAGGTCTTCCTTTGCCGTTGGTTCACCCTCCAATGGCTGCCGCGGCCGGCACGCTGCGGCCGGCGCACCGCGCTCATCCGATGGCAGGAGCCAGGTGCTAGGTGCTTATCCTGGTCTCCCATGGGGTGCAGGGCCCAAGCACTTGGGCCATCCTCCACTGCACTCCTGGGCCACAGCAGAGGGCTGGCCTGGAAGAGGGGCAACCGGGACAGAATCCGGTGCCCCGACCGGGACTAGAACCCGGTGTGCCGGTGCCGCAAGGCGGAGGATTAGCCTGTTGAGCCACGGCGCCGGCCGAAAAGACCTTTTTATGACTCATTTTATTTAACCAGTCCCCCCTCTACTAGTTAGTCCTTTGGTTATTTAAAAGCCTGAAAAACTCCTTTGGTTGCTCACATGTTTAAATTTCCTATACTTTGAGCAGATCCAATCTGATTTTCCATGTTCAAAGAATTCCATTTCAGAAGATGGGCTGTCCATGGCACTTCCCCGCCATGCACACATCCTACCCGGTCACTCTCAAGAAATAATAGCAATGATGACAAAAATGACAGCATAAGGTGGGGATTTCACGTTGTGTGTCTTCCAGCATTGTAGTGGGCGTGTTTGCTTTCTTCTTGAGATGTAGGGTAACTGAGTCTCACCGCCTACACTGGATTTAGACCTTCTGCCTTGTGCGAATCGGAGGGGATAGTCACAGTGCATGCACTGGGGGAGGGTGTGGTGATGAGAGGTCTCTCTCTCTCACACACACACACACACACACACACACACACACAAAACTCCCTCCACTTTGCTTTCTCTGCTTTTTGACTAGACAGAAATATGGCTTTGTGTGTTTTAGGTGGCACAAAAAGGCAATACTGGCAGATCTCAAATTACATTTAACTTTCAAACATCAAAAACTGTAATGGGGTTCACAAATCAGTAGCTCCTGAGCCTGTGCGCGCATGCACGTTGCGTGCCTAAGCGGGTTTGTTTCAGTGCCACACGGCCTTTCCACACACTGATTTCTGGCATCAAGCGCTGGCCCGTGGGACACCAGAGCGCCTTTGTGTCCCTTGCTGACACTACTGCATTGTGTTTCTCTACCCATTAACCAAGGATAAATGACCTAGATATTGTGCCTATTAAAGCCTCGTTTTTCTTTTGCCCTTTTGTTCTTCAGTGTACCACATTATCACAGGCTTCACACATTTTCAAGTATTCTCGGTCTCAGATGCCCTTTTGACGGAGTAATGGGGGTTTCTGTGTGCGCTTCTGTCGAGCTATCTGGAGTGGAATTATGTGGAGGTAATTCAAGGTTTTCCTTCCTGTCTGATCTCGAAGGCAATCAGTTTAGCACGTTACTAACGGCTCGTCCAGTCTAAGAGGATATATCAAGAAACCGTACCAAAGGCAGAATGCTGTATTTGCATCTATTGCGAATACAAAAAATAGAGTGAACACCAGTTCCCCTACATACTACATTCTATAATTACATCTCTGCATATCATGGGTCACTTTTATTAAAAGCATCATTACTACAGTTGGCAGCAATTTACAGTTTATCTTACATGATAGCAGTTTTCAAAGAAAAAAATAAAAGGACATCACAACAAAGAAAAACAATACATTTACAAAGTCATGTCTGTAAACTTCAAGGCTAGTTCAGAGCTGAGGTAATGCTGTTTTAGCTTTGTGGCTAAAGTAACAAAGTCCTTTAATTTAAAAAAAGGTACCTGATTCTCTCTTCTCTCACTCTTTTATTTATTCTTCTACTTATTTTTGTTTTACACCAGTGCATTACAAGACCACAAGACAATGGAACTGTAGTTCTGTCTGGCAAGAACCCTCCCAGTAGGTTAATTTTTCCAAAGGGACCCTTCACATTCAACAGCTGCCTTATTATTGCTGCGCCTCGAGACAGAGACGTTCACGCTAACGTGGAGATTGTCAGAGTGTATGGATGTGTGTGTGTATGCGCAAGTGTGGGAACCCCCATACAGTCAGAAAGGGAACCGAATGAGCACGTATGATATGTACGGTAAAATTTCATCTTGACCTTCACAGCAAAAAAAAATTAAAAGTTAAACTTAAAAAATTAAATATATAACTTCATACTTCCTTTGAGCAGCACTTCCTTCCATTAGTGCCACTCGGGTACAAATTGCTCTTTATTATAACACCAATGGTACCAAAAGAAAAGAAAGCAGAGCATTATGCAAGTTTCCTTAAAAAGACATGATCACCTCTCAAATTTCATCTCTCCTAGGGATAATAAATAATGCACTGCACAATACTTAATGACCAAGATACCTTCTGACACACCTGTATAACATGACTTGGACTTTTTTTTCTTTTTCTTTTTTGCTACACTATGTTACAGAACAGCTTATAAAACTAGGTATGAACATTAACTGTGAGTGTAAACAGTAGGACTACCACTTGTCAAAAGTTTTAAACACTTGAACTGGAACTGGTACTGGTCACTCATGGTTCTCGCTGTCTTCGATTTCGTCCCCCCCGTCCAGTGAGTCTAGCTCTTCGCCCTGCGCCGCCTCGTCCTCTAAGGTGGAGGACTCTGCGGTCTTGTCCAGGCTCTCCTCGGCATCGCTGCCTTCCAGGTTCTCTCCGTCTTTGAAGGGGCCCCCCTCGGCCTTGTCAGCAGCCTTTTCCTCGCCAGAGCCCACGGCATTCTGCAGTCCTGCCAGCGCTGGGAACCCAGGCAGTGTCAATCCCCCCAGTCCTGGAGGTAGAAACATGGATGGGTAGAAGAGGCCTGGGGCCATGGTGGACAGGAGGAAGGGGTTGAAGGCTAGCGGGTTGGAGGGCAGTCCGGCCGGGGCAGCAGCAGCACCAACAGATCCGTTCGCAGAGTCAGTAGCTGGGACAGCATCTGTGCTTTTCTCCGAGTCTTTGTTCTCGTCTTCGTTCTCATTTCCTTTCTCTTCTACTTTTGAAGTGCCGTCTTCCGGTTCTCCTTGACTAGAAGCAGTAGTGGTGTTTCCAGTAGCAGCTGAGAGAGGGTTGTTCAACAGCCCGCCCAGTCCAAACACGTTGGGCAGGCCTGCCATTCCCGGCAGCATCAGGGGCAGCACGGCGGCAGGGTTCTTCGCCTCGCCTCCGGCGGGGGCAGCTGTTGCCAGTCCTGGAGGGAAGCCCATGAGACCGGCCAGCTGGAGGGACTGCAGGGACTGGAGGTTCTGGAGGCTCGTCAGGTCCATGCCAGCAAACAGGCTGTTCACCAGCAGAGGGCTGATCCCCGAAGTGGAGGCCACGGCGGCAGCGGCGGCGGCTGCTCGGGCGATTTCACTTTTGGGCCTTCTTCCTCGCCGGCTGGCTCCTTCTCCCCTCACCACAGGCCCGGTGAGAAGGCGGTCAAACATCGACTCAGGGACAAAACCCTGAAGGAAAGGGAGAGAACAGGACCATGAAGGCTGCTGGAGGAGCTTACCTTCCGGTAGGCTTTGTGAGGAACAGCAGTCATTTTCACTCTAAAAGCTCAATGCTAACTCTCAAAAGCTGTTTTTTTTTTAATCATTGTATTAACTTGCTGAATTGTAGAAAAAGTGTTAAACGCTACTCCATAGTGAGGTAAATGTCAAGTCAGCTGCATCCATCACGAACTCAAAAAACACCTCAGGAAGCAGCTGATGACTGATGACTGGTACGTGATGCACCGGACATCACATCATCAGATTGTACACCCTGAGCAGACACAGCTTTTGCCAAGTGTCTGTCAATCAAATACCCATCAGTGAAGAAAGATTTTATATGCAAGAAAAATTATTAAGCAGTATAAGAAAGTATACAGTTGTATCTATTAAATACAGGATGTTTTATCTAAGTTTTAATGTGGTCTTTTGGCCATTTCTTTTTTTTTTTTTTTTTTTTTGGACAGGCAGAGTGAACAGTGTGAGAGAGAGACAGAGAAAAAGGTCTTCCTTTTGCCGTTGGTTCACCCTCCAATGGCTGCCGCAGACAGCGCGCTGCAGCCGGCGCACCGCACTCATCCGATGGCAGGAGCCAGGGTCCAGGTGCTTTTCCTGGTCTCCCATGGGGTGCAGGTTTTTTTTTTTGTTGTTTGTTTGTTTTTGACAGTCAGAGTGGACAGTGAGAGAGAGAGAGACAGAGAGAAAGGTCTTCCTTTGCCGTTGGTTCACCCTCCAATGGCTGCCGCAGACAGCGCGCTGCAGCCAGCGCACCGCACTCATCCGATGGCAGGAGCCAGGGTCCAGGTGCTTTTCCTGGTCTCCCATGGGGTGCAGGTTTTTTTTTTGTTTGTTTGTTTGTTTTTGACAGTCAGAGTGGACAGTGAGAGAGAGAGAGACAGAGAGAAAGGTCTTCCTTTGCTGTTGGTTCACCCTCCAATGGCTGCTGCGGAAGGCGCACCGCGCTGATCCGATGGCAGGAGCCAGGTACTAGGTGCTTTTTCCTGGTCTCCCATGGGGTGCAGGGCCCAAGCACTTGGGCCATCCTCCACTGCACTCCGGGCCACAGCAGAGGGCTGGCCTGGAAGAGGGGCAACCGGGACAGAATCCAGTGCCCCGACCGGGACTAGAACCCGGTGTGCCGGTGCCGCAAGGCGGAGGATTAGCCTGTTGAGCCACGGCGCTGGCTTGGCCATTTCAAATAAATATAAGAATAGAAAAAAAACACAAAACGGGATGAGGAGGGTGTTTGGCCTATCAGTTAAGATGCCATGTGGGACTCCTACATCCCATAATACAGTGCCTGGGTTCAAGTCGCAGCTCTGCTTCCTACTCCATCTTCCTGCTCACGTGCACCCTGGTAGGCAGTAGGTATGGCTCAAGTCGTTGGGTCTCTGCCACCTACATGAGAGACCTGGATTGAATTCCTGGCTCCTTGTGGGCACTGGGGAATGAACCAGTGGATGGAAGCTCTATTTGTCTCTCTCCCTCTTGTTTCTCTGCCTCTCAAATAAATGAAATAAAAATTGTATCTAAAAATAACAGAAAAAACATTAAGAAATATGGAAAATGGAATTAAAATTATATTTTTGGTATCCATCTTAGAGGAATGAAAACTTCTGTCTACACCAGAATCTGTATACTGAGGTCTCCAGCAGCTCATTTCGTCATTACACAGCCCCGAAAACAATGCAGCTGTCTTTCCCTGGGTGGTGGAGTACACTCAGCAGGCAGTGGTTCTTCCACGCACTGAGCAGAGGAAAGGAACACACTTCAATAAATACGACCACCCGGGGAATCTCGGCAGGGTGAGGAAGGCCATCATCTGAGAAGCTTACATGCTTTATGCTTCTGTTTATGACCTTCTCAAAAAGACAAAACTCTCAGGATGAAGAACAGGGTCATGGCAGGCAGGGACTCGGGGGAGAAGACAGTCCACGGGAACTATAGGAGCGATGGAACCTATTCTGGTTACGATGGCAGTTCGTGAAAATACACGTGTGTTAAGACCGATAGAATTGGACACCAAAAGAAAAATGAATGAATTTTATTGTGTAATTAAAACAAATTAAAAAGAATCAGTATGCCATTAACTAATTTGAAAAGGAAGTTAACAGGGAAAACATTTTAGGCAGAATTGTTGTATTTTTACCAATTTTAAAACCAGAAATCATAGCATAATATTAATAATTTCACACACCATAATTCCCATTCTATAGATAGGCTGTTAAAAAGACATACTTGGGGTGTCTCCCTCCCCTCAGATCTATCTCCAAGACTGGGAATGTATATTGCTACACAGTCTTTTCAAATGGGAGCTGATAAATTAATTCCCTTCAGATTAATGATGTATTGATGTAAGAAATGATGATGTATTAATGATGTATGAAATGGTGTCTGAAAGTGATCTATTATGTCGATTCTTTTAAGCTAAGAATAAGTTACAACTTAATAATAAATGGCAACAGAAAACAGAAGAGAAACTCAGGACAACAGTTTTGTAAGGATACCTTTCTTGACAGGAATGCAGAGTCTATACTTACAGACTGTTTAACGATATCAGTCCAGTCCGGAGCAACTGCAAATTCAGGATTTTCTTCCAGCCACCTGGGCAGGTCCTTCATTGGAGGCGCCATGGCTCCACCCATCTGGGAAAAGACATTGGAAAAACAATTGAAAAAACAGAAAATCAGCCCCCACCCTCCACAAACACATCCTGGATGAAAGAAGATTGTTTTTCCTTATAAAAGATGGAGGATAAAAGACTTTCTGGGATCACTCCCCTTCCCGACACTTACCTTCTTCCCATTTCGTTTATTGACAACAGGCACCCTTTCTTCTCCTGTCAAAGTGTTTATATCCAACTTGTTAGGATTTCGACATCTGTGTCGTTTCTGTTTCGGTTTCTGAAACGAGGAAAACAGCACATCTGCATTCTTCTGTAAAAGAAAAACGTATTTAGTAAGACTATATTCAGCACTTACTCTTCTCTACAGAATTGCCAATTCTGTAGAATTCCTGGTGGAAGTTTCAACAATCAGTTTTTACCATTAGAGACCATGTGTTACTTTCCAAGGAAAAACTCCTTTATTCCTCCCTGTTCATTAAGGAACTAAATGAAAACATAAGCTGCGAATTTGCTTTTCCTTCTATCAATAAACCCATGTAAAAAGTTTTCCAGCAAATGTTGAGCCAAGCCATAAACTTCCTGTAGTATCTTGACTACTTTCTCATCAGTGATCTGAATGAACAGAGATGGTATCTAATTGAAGACACCAAGATTGTCTGAGAGGAGACCCTACTATTGATAAGAGTTTTTTGGGGGAGGGTGTTAGGAAGGGGAGGCATTCTGAGTAGCAGGAACACTAGCTGAACTCAACAAAATAAAATGAAGGGTCTACATTCAAGTTTAAAACAATCAATCGCATCACTATAGAAAAGTCAGATTTGCACTGCCAGTTGGGAAACAGTTTATGTGACAATCACCTGGAGACAGCAATGGTCTCATGTTTAATGTAAAGCACAAGTACTAGTATCTTAAGAGGCAGCATTAGCTGGCCCAATTTCTGAACCTCTGGAAGTTAGCTTTATAAGTATTCTGGGCTGGTCAGCCTTTGTCTGGAGACTTGTGAAAGTGTATTCAAGAGTGTTACTCCAATGCTCAGAGCGCCTGGAAACCATGTGATGCAAAGAAGAACTGGAGAAATGACATCTGTGAGGTGGGAAAAGGAAAAAGTAAGAAAACACACAACAGATATCTTCAAATAACTGAAAGGCTGCCTTTCCGTCAGTCAGACCTGGGGCTGGTTTCTCTAGTATGGGAGATACAAAGCAAGACTAGGAAACATTCAAGAGCAGGGTATCCCCAAGCAGAAGACAGAGGTGCCAGCTGTCAAGGAGTTCTGTGTCCACGCAAATGCAAAGGACTGCTCACTGGAGTTCTTGCCGACTCTAAATTCTGTAATACTTACTGGTACATAACTTGGCATATCAACAGTGTAAGTAGGATGCAGCTTCAGCCATTCAACTAAATCCTTATTTTTAGGAGCATCTTCCCCCACCAGTCTACTCCCATCTTCAAGATTTATAACTGGGATCCGAGTGTCTGGGTCCAGCTGTCCGGGAGAAGGAATGTTTCTTATGGGTGGGGTCTCTAAATCTTCCTCAAAAGCTTTGGTCACCTCAGCATCCTCCTGCGGAAAGTTGACAACAGTCTTAATCTCACACGAAGAGGGAGATTCTGACAAAGTTCTATTCCAAGAAAACGCTATTCCAGCATAATGACTGTTTCATCAAAAAGGGAAAAAAGTTACCAGAAACAATGCCAGTTTTGAAGCAGCTATTAACTCAGAAGATGACTCTTTCACATCATCCTTCACATTTCAAGACTAGTAATTAAGTGGAAAATTCACAGTCCATCAGGGCTCCATTCTTTGAAATCCTAAGCAAACCACTATGAAGATGGCACGGGCAGCATAACCTGAGCCTGGCAGGCATTGAATGGTAGCTTCTCAATCTCTCTTGGGGATCTCTGGGTAATGTCATTAAAGATAATGCATCTTCAAAGGAATGTTCCAAAAGCCAGTACACAAGTAGCTTAATGGCATTCTGCACAACACAATTTTGTTGATATGATATTGTGCCAAGCATGTGTGGCATGTTTGGAAAGAACAACTCCAGCTGAAGTCTACACACTACCATTATCCAGCCACACTGGTCCTTAAGTTAGGTTATTTCAACCTGCAAACGTCCATGCCTCCACTGTGTGATTACAACACTCTTAAATGGTCCTCCTGGATCCTAGTTCCACCCCCTCTTCAAGCCAGCTTCCACACTGGCTGTACTGGAGTGTTTTCTAAAAGACATCTCTTCTGGGGCCAGTGCTGTGGTGCAGTGGGTTAAGCTACACTCATCCCATAGGAGTGCCAATTTGAGTCCCGGCTGCTCTCTGCTGATGCACTGGGGAAAGCAGTGGAATGGGCCACTGAACCCCTGTGGGAGACCCAAAAGGAGTTCAAGCTCCTGGCCTCAGCCTTTTGGCCCAGCCCCTGCCATTGCAGCCATTTGTGGAGTGAAGCAGTAGATGGAAGATCTCTCCCTCTCTCTATAACTCTGCCTTTCAAAATAAATAAATAAATCAAAATAAAATTCAGCTCTTCATAGTTCAAAATCTGTCTTATCACTCTTATTTAAATGACTTCAGTAGTTGGGTCCTTGCTGCCTTCAGGAGAAAATCCAAGCTCTTAGGCATGGCAATCAAGGCCCTTTGCAACGTGCTTCTTATGTCCAAGTTCATCTCTGCTGAGGCTAACCTCCTTACCAAATTCCCGAGCCAGTAACTGTCGATTCCCCACATACTAGAGGCTCTTACTTGCCTCAGTTCCTCTACACAGATTCTCCACCCACCCTCTGAAATGACCAAATGTTACATGGCCTTCAAAACTCAACCAAAGTATGACTATCTCTAGACCATTCCTTGTCTGAAATGCTTGGGACCAGATGTCTTTTGGATTTGGGTTTTTTCTTCTTCTTCTTTTTTTTTTTTGATTCTGAAATATATATAAACATACATATATGTAACAAAATGAGAAATCTTAAGGATAGAAGCCACATATAACTATGAAATTCATATATGTTTTATATATACCTCATACACATAGCTTAGAGACAATTTGACTATGCATTTGACTATGACCCATCACATCATTTTGCAGTTTTGGATTAGGGATGTGCAACCTGTATTTATCTGTCATGACACCCTAAATACTGAGTTCTTTTATACAAGCACCTGTTAGCCCTTTATTCTTTGAATCCCAGTGCCTGGCAGAGGGAACAAGACCAACTCCCGGGATGTTGCTGCTGAATGCATGCTTAGAGTTCATGGCTGCATAAAATGGTCTCCAGCTACAGAGCTGACACAGTACAAGATTTTAGAATCTGTACTGCTCTTTACAGGCAACACTGCTGATCTTGACATCTCTTCACTGCCCCGTTTATTTACAGGTCAATCAATGTTGTCCTTGTGCTTTATGTGCATGCACATCACCCTCCATAATGCAAAACAGGTAATTCCCAAATTCCAGAATTGACCAGGGTGCTGCAGAGCCTTAAAAAAATACTACTCTAACATCTGTTGGAGGTTCTCTCATGCTGGAGCTGGGTTGCTAAATCTGACCCCCAAAAAAGATAAACATCAACAAATTCTTAGTAATGGCTTAAAGTTCATGAAATGCATAAAGTCAGTCTCAAATTTAATACAAGATGTGTCCTTGCATTAGAAAAACAGCACCTGGGTCACACAATTAATTCCTAACACCTGGTCCACAGACCAGCATGTGTTCTGATTCAGCTATCAAACACAACAGCAAACAAAAAGAAGCATGAGCTACAGAAACTCCCCCGTTTGATAATGCTTGTGGAGAAGGGATTTTTTGGTCAACAAAATTTATCCAAGTGCAAGGACAGTCTTCAGCAGGAAGGCTAATCACCAGTGATACAACCCTGCCTGAGGGCCACATCCCTAGAAAGGATATTTTAACTAAGGGAGCACACAGTTGTCACAGCTGATCCACTGTAAAGTGTATTTTTACAAGATTCTAAAAATAACCTATGATGAACAAATAAGACATTATTATGACTGATGCATTGGTAATCAATACTGAAAATTTACTCTTTATCACTTGGATGCTTCTGTTTAAATCAGATCCCATAAGAAGAAAACAAATTTCAGTGAATGCTGTTTTGCCATTTAGAACTATAACTCAACCATGCTGCCGCCTTTTTTTTTTTTTTTTTGGCCTTTTCCTACCTTTTTAAGTGACTTAAATTTTCTCCAGTCTCAACAAACAGAAAGTGGGCAAATAATATTAAGAATAAAATAAGGAAAAACATGTTGGGACAAACAATTGTCTTCCCTCAATCTTGTATTTCTGTATTTCCCATCCTGTGTTCTGCCCAAAGAAAAGTCCCACGGTTGTCCAGCCCCCAGGCAGCTCTCTGGGGCACGGTTCTTCTCAGGCACACACAAGGAGCTCTAGGTCCCCTGTGTTGACTGTGGTCTCAGACCAACAGGAAATCAAATTCAGGATCTCCAATACTGGTTAGCCCTTAGAGATGATAGCTCATGTTGAGTGGATTCTATGGGCATGAAGTCCTTGCCATCAATGAATCAGGTGCCACATATTTGGGTGGCATGAATGAAGCAGACCGAGAAAGACAATGATGTTGAATCTACTGCATTCGTTTCCTTTCAACTGATAAAAAGAAGTCAAAATCTACTGGTCATACATTACATTCAAACCTAAACTAGGAAAGATGACTTAGTTATGGAGATGGGGGAATTCATAGTAATCTGTTTTTTATATGAACAATAAATCTTAGGTCTGAAGCTAAACATTTATGCGACTGTAATAAACACCAGGTCCAACACAGGTCAATATTTTTAACAGCAGAAGCTTTTTCACCTCATGAATTCAGAGATAACAAGCCTAGGCTCACAAGAACATGTGTTTTGTTTTGGGCTATTCTTCCGAGAGCAATCGATGTATCAGAACCTTAGGAAGAATAAATGCTCAAGCTACACTTGGTTCAAGCTGAGTGATCCCTATCAATGATCCACACAATTTTCCAGCTCAGAGCTGTGACTGTTCATTGTAATTCTCTTTCTTTAGTGGAAGAAACCAGTTTTAACACCACGTTGCTGAGAGGCACAGCGCACAGCATCGTTGGCAGTGCAGGGCCCCGGCTGGCAATACGGGCACACACAAGCAAGTGGGCTCCCCGACTTACGGCACTCAATGACGTCCGTTTGTGGCTCATGAAAAGCAGATCAAGGCCCTCCACGTTTTTCCTCCTTCCCCGCCTCCTCTTCATGGGAGGCTCTCCATCCACTAGGGAGCCATTAAGCAGATGCCTTGTGGGTGTGCGCGAAAGGCCTGCCTGAAGCAGTTCCATCTGAGTCTTAAAGGCGTCGGACACTGGGGTCGAGACGTTAGGCAAGATAAATTTTGAAGTAAGAGATGAAAAATTTGAGGTAGAACTTGTCGCCTCTCTTGAGGCCTTTGATAAATCTACAACTTTTTCTTGTCCATTTTCTGAGACCACTTGAGACTCTCGCAGCTGGGCAACCATCTCCATGAGATTTCGCCTCTTGGCGGCTCTTTCGGCCTCAATTTCAATCTTTCTCCTTCTTCTCCTCCGTTGGCGTGGGACAGAGAGATTGAGGGCATCTTCCTGTTGAAAAGTTCCAACAGAACAGAGCTTCAGTGAGCCAAAATTGTTTGTTATACAGGCTGGCATTTAGAGCTAAGGAACCATAAGCCCAAAGAAGCAAACACTCATGACTGGTGAACGGAGCTCCATCCTGTTCCTAGCTGAGACCAGTGAGCCAGACTCCCGAGCTAAGTTTTGATTTAAGAGTTCCCCTTCCAGCTATAAGAGCAAACAGTTCTGACTTACCTTTGACAACTGAGGGGAAGTAGTGATGTCCTCGCTCCCACTGATGCTGGCTTGGCCGACCACGGAGAGCTCGGCAAAGCTCCTCCTCTGCAGGGGACTGTCCACGGAGGCGGGTGTGTAGCCAGGGATGAGGCCCTGGAAATCAAACATCTGGCGCCGATTTACTGGCCATTTGCCTTTCAACACTGCTTCACAGATGTTATCTAATCGGTTTATCATTACTCTATCCTGGAGGGAGAAGAAAAGTCACATGAAATTGTAACAAAGACCTGGTTAAAATCACTAGACAAATATATCTATCAAGATGCTAAAGAACATAAAAAAATGCTTAAAAGTCAATTGGTTTAAAAAAAAAAAAAGTCAAAGAAAACAAAGCAAAAAACCCAAACAAGCAAATAAACAAAACCTACCAAAATGGCTTTTCAGGTGGAAAGTCCTAGGGTGGCTCTTTTTCAATTATGAATACTGAACTACGCAGAACATTAATAGCCAACACCTTCAAGAACAGCCTATTTCAAAAGTAGCTCTTATTCAGGCTCCACAGAGAGCCGTTGGTGGATGTCCATGGAGGACAATGGAACCCTGCACTTAGCATCTTGACGCTCTGGCCCGTCAGAGCCACAGGCTGGATCGCACTGTGTCCCAGGAAGTGGGACATCATTAGCGTCACTATTAATAAAGTTCAGCATTATGAAATGGGCACCAACCTAGGAACACCTAATGAATGTCAATTTGCATTCCCACCTATTATCACTTCAAATTTCATTGAAGCGTGTACATTAAAATTTTCTAATTACAGCTCTTGGGCCGAGTTTCCATAGATTAAAAGTGCCTGCTACTATAAACCTTCGACTGGGCTGGGAAACTCCCTCCAAACTCCATAAGGGAGATTAGCGTAATGGGGGCACTGAAAAGATATACAGAAGAAAAAATAAACCACCTTCTTTATTTAAGTGCATTCTTTAGACAAAAATTTCAAGTTGTTTCTTGAAGGACTCCAACAGTGTGGAAGATGCGCTTGGGAATGAGCTGACTCAAACCCATCTTTGTGTTGTTTGTTTTAAACCAGACAGCCCTGTTATAGTGATTAGGATGATTATTTCCCTACACTGAAAAACAGACCCAAATTACATAGGGCTTTATTATGAAATTATGCTATTTAGCCAAAAAAGCAATTTCCATTTTGCCTTTGGTTACAAATAACTACATTTGGGATTATGTCTTAATGTATTGAAGCAAATGGGCCAACAGCCCACCCTCTCCTGAGCTAGGAAGATGGTAGACTTCCAAGTACAAGAAGCTGCCTAAAATCTGAAAGCTTTGCTTCAGATCAAAAAAAATTTTTAAGTACACACATCTTACTTTGCCAAAGGATGAATCCACTAAAACAATAATCCATAGATTACAACGGACAAGAACGTTTGGAGGACTAACCTAAAAAACCAATAGGAGCCAAAGATCTATGTACACAAAGAATTCTGTTTCTTATGACCCCTCTCTCCCATTACCTTTCCTACCACAAGACAAATGTATATCCTACAGGTGTTTTTCTTTGGACTTTTCTAGATGATTTTTTAAAAACATGTGAAAAAAATCTAGTCTTCATATACTGTGTCAAACGTCAAGCCAGAAAGATTTCCTCCACCCCATTCTGTCTTGGTCAGCAAAACAAAAATAACAAAAACCTGCCAACCTTAGGCCAAAATGAGAAGGCAAAAGTTCTTTCATGAAGGAGCTGGGCTACTGACGGATCTCCGTCCTCTATGTAGAATCCATCTCGGGTTTCATCCCTAGCAGTGCTCATGGAAGCATTGCTTTCTTCATCAAAATTCTTCCCTCGAGAGACAGCTCCTGCTGAGAAATGAGTTAATGTGTGTTACTCACCACCAGAATACTAGTGAAACCAAAGTTGAGAAAGGATACAATTAAAATTTTGAATATCAGTTCACTCCATTTTATTGAGTACCTACCATGGCTAGATGGTACTGGGCATTTAAAAAATCTTAGTTGTCTAAAGTTTGCAATGGCCTTTGGATGCAGCAGGTGTTACTTCCATTTTATAGATGAGAAGCAGAGATTTAGAAAGGCTACATCACTAGCCATTTGGCATGGGGCAAGTAAATCTTAAGGGAGGCAGAAAGCCAACCAAGAGCCATTTTTTTTTTTTTAAGATTTGTTATTTGAAATTTAGAGTTACAGAGAGAGCGAGAGAGCGATAGAAAGAGCAAGATATTTTCCATCTGTTAGTTCACTCTACAAAGGCTGGAGCTGGGCCAGGTTGAAGCCAGGAGCTTCCTCTGGGTCTCCCATATGGGTACAGGGGCCCAGAGACTTGGGCCATCTTCCACGGCTCTCCCAGGCCACTACCAGGGAGCCGGATTGGAGGTGGAACAGCCTGGACTCAAAACGGCATCCCACATTGCAGGTGGCAGCTTTACCTGCTACACCACAACACTGGCCCCAGAGCCAGTGTTCTTGTGCCCTGGAAAAAGAGCTGAGGTTTTGGCTGAAGACGAAGGTCCCAGCAACAGCAGGATGGCACAAAGTGATGCCTTATTTTTACTCTGTGCCAGTTATAGCAATCTTGATCCTTAAACCAGATGCTACTAACGTGTGCATACAGCTCTACTTAAGAGTTTATGTTGCTCAGAATACCATGTTTTCGTGCTTTAATGTGTCAGGGCAAAGCACGTATTTAAACATAACTGAAATCACCCCTTCACAGAAGAACTTGTTACGCCACGTGAGAGCATCGCATCCTTTGGTGAGTTGCTGCACAATAAGCAGAAAGATCCAAGAGGCCAGGCATTACCTTCAGGCTGGGAGGACTCTTCTGACTTATCATCATCTTCCAGCTTTTCTTCTTCGTCCTCTTCGGAACCTTTCTCTGAGACAGACTTGGACCCAGGGTCCGCACTGCCCTCGCCCCCTTTCAGCTCGCTTTTCACAGAGCTGGCCTCGGCCTCACACTCCTGCTTGCTGTCCTTGCCCCCGCTGTCGGCTTCCTCTTCTTCTTCTTTCACGTCAGGCTTCTCCTTGGCAGCCGAGCTTTCGGGCTCCTCTGCTTTGCCCTCAGCTTGTTCCGCGACCTTTTCATCTTGAACGTGAGCCGATGAGATGACAGGCGGGGTTTGGCCAAATCCAACTGCCAGCGGGTTCAAGGAAGATATACTACCTGCCCCTCTATTCTGAGCAAAGTTTTTATGTGCATCCAAGAAGGACAGCTCGGGGTCATTGAGGATGTGATAATCCGTCCGACTGACCCCGTGTTTAGCAGCGCCCACCAGCAGATCTCGGTCATGCCTCCCGCACTCCCACCACTCGGGCAAGTCCAAGCTCGGCTGGCAGAGCTTCAGCCTCTCCCCGAGCTGTGGGTGGTGCAGGACCTGCTCGCGGATCTTCCGCAGCAGCTCGATGCGGTACAGAGTTCTGGAGGCTCGCTCCTCTGTGATCGGCTCGATCAGGGAGGACAGGTCAGGCGGCTCTGCAACACAGAAGCACTCACGTTTACTCGGGAGGCACCGCAGGGTCCTGCACACCTTCCCACTTGCACCTGCCTGGCCTTTTAGCAGAGAACTCCGCTACTACGTATACCTACCATCATCTGGCTTCGCGGGCATTCGACACACTCGCCTACACATGGCCACAAAACAACTGAAGTACTTCTCCAAACTCTCATCAGACTTCTTGTCAAGTCTGGCAAAGGCTCGAAATTGGTTCCAGTCAAACTGCTGTTTCACGGGGTCAAAAATGACCCCAAAGGTGGACACCACGCGGTAAAAATCAGCCTCTTCTCTTCTTGTCCACCTGTCAGAAAGAAGACATCGGGCTTGAGGGAAAAGGCTTCGAGTTTACTGTTCATCCTCCTCTGTGCCCCAGGCCTTCCCGATGGATCTTTAGTGGGGTCAGGGAGATGGACTGGTCCATTCTCTGGGGGACACTAGCTTTGATGCGGTGTCTGTGCTTTGTGGGACTGCAAGAGCTAGGAAGAGGGGAACGTACCAGGAGTTGAGGGAAACCCTGAAGGCACTCACTTTTGCCGTTTTTCAGATATAATAGCCTCCCTTTCCGCCTCCAGCGCTCTCACTTCCTCCCGGGGCCGCCGTCTGCGCCGGTCAGTCTTCATTAGGGCCTCTTGCCTCATTTGTTGCCTTTTATAGCTGCGCTGATAGGCAGTAATGAGCCGGCGCAGACGTGTAGTCAGGGTTGAAGTGTTAGGCCAGTAAAGTTGGCCTAACTCAGCATTACTCTCACTGTGCTTGCCTGGGGAAGTGGAAAAAATACTTTTGAAATGCGTCGCTGCAATCTTGCAATACTCAGGATTTTCCAACAAAACAGGATGACTCATTAACATTCAAATGACAGTGTGGGAAAGGGCATCTCAGTGCCTCTTTTAAAACCATAAGTAAAGAATAATATTCATATGGAATTCATTATAACTTTTTTCTTTTTGTTACTTTTTTGTTTCTTTTTGTTACTCCTTGTGGGGACTGTTTATCACTCTTATATAAACACTTTGTACCATGGACTACATTATAACAGTGCTCTCCCCACAAAGGACTCACAACAACCACCCTGGAACATAAAAAACTAGGATGTCATTGTTGTCTGATGACCTTACGTTAGGTCAAAGGCCAATATTCTAAACCAACTGGCAGTATTTCAGATACTTGTTAACTGCTGCTGCTCCAAGAGTTAGATTTTTAAAGAAATTTGAAATTTTTCACTAACCAATTTTTCACTATAAAATACAAACAAATTAATTTCCTTTGGTAAAAAGGTAAGTTATTCTATCAAAGAAATTCAATGTAATGAAAACCCAACCATAAACAAGAATTAAAATTATTCACCAACAGGGGTGGGCCAGTGTAAAAGAACTGATGTGTGAGACTCCGCCAAAGGCGCAGTGCCAGCCCTGGGTAAGGAGTGCGTGGCACATGTCTCTGCTCCTCCACGTGCCCTTCAGGGGCCTTACCTGTGGCGTGTATTTCCATGGATTCATCCTTATCATCTGGAGGAGAATTTGCAAATTCCTTGAAAGCAAAGCAAGAAACAGAACTATTTCAATGTGGAGTCTCATTTTGCTTTCTCATTTAAAGAAAAGGCCATTATCTATAAAGATTAACAATTCTTATATAGGCACATAATATTTTAATGGTGCCATAAAAGCCAATATACTCCAGCTCTTACATCTATTTCATCTTTGAATGGCGTTCTCGTTGGTTTATATTCTGGGTCTTCATCTTCTCTATCAAATTCTCCCCTATGTAAAATTTAAAAGAATTTGTTGAAATTAGTTTGATAAGCAAGAGAGGGAAAGAGGAGTGGAAAAGGGTTACAACCTGAGTTATGCTACTTTTTAAATTCTAGGTCTGACATCAAAAGTGGCTCTATCAGTATTTAAAACATGCAGCCAAGACGGGATGACACTTGGAAAAAACAAATATTTCCAGTTATCTAGAAAATGCATTTTGTTTAAATGGTCATTATAATATACAAATAGTGTATGCTGGTAAACATCACTGAAGTTCAAATAAGATGCAGTCTAACGCACAGCACAGTGTTAAGAATTGAACCTTGCCAAGAGAAGTGATACTGACATAAAGTTTATTAAAATTTTAAAATGTCCTTCTTACCCGTCACCGCCATCTGCTAGCATGTCTGTTCCTCTCTGCTCGGCAGCTATGGCCTTGGCATCCGGCATACCAACTCGTTCCAGAAAGCACAGTGCGGGGTCAGCTCGCATAGAATTGTACTTCTCGTAGCCTGTGCCATGCCCACCAGCCCACAGAGGACGCACACAGAGACAAAGAAAGGCGCCGTCACTGTCAAAATCACAGCTTTGCAACAACACACCAAGTTTGTTTCTCAGAAAGATTTTCAGCCACGTTGGACTTCACAGGCCTTGTTTCAATCAAATGTTCTATGGGATGCTTCTTCCAGGGAAGGTCTGGGGAGGGGGGCAACTTATACTTCAGAGATATTATCAGAATTATCACCAATACCAACAGAAAAACAGCTTCAGAACAACTGTAAGATGCCTGAGAGGATTTCTGACCCTATTTTTCCCAAGATCTAATTTTGCTTGACATTTAAAAGGCTTCATAATGTTCCTTTATGACCTCTGCAGGGGTGCTCCGTGTCCACCCCCATCCTCCTCATGAATAGCTTCAGTCCTGCAGGAACTCGCACGGCTGGGTGAAAAATCCCCATATACGTAAGGCCAGCGAACCTGTCTTATTAAGTTTAGGATGATGCATGTCAGTAAGATGACACTGTTCTCTCTATGGTTTTCAAACTGCAATTTGCTTTTTGACTGCCCAAGTTGACTAGATGGAAAATGGCAGATCCCAACAGTGCACTGCGGGAAAATGATTTTGAGGCTGAGCTCACCAAACACGGCTGCAGTACACAGGCAGAACAGCACAATTCAATTAGGATGTGTACTACAACACACTGCTCCTAACTGCTGTAGAGCCGCAAGCCAAACTGTAATCATGAAAGGTTTTATAAGCCATCATTCTCCCCTTTAGTCAGGCTGGGCTGCTGAGAATACCTCCGCGACCTCCAGAGAATTGGGATTATAATCAGGAATCGCTCACTGTATATATCATGCCAGTTCTGCATCCCCAGCCTTTCAAAGTTAACAAGGCTGCATCCCACTCAAGGGAGCCGCGAGTTCTCAGCACTGACATTTGTGAAATATTGCTTGGAACAAAGCCCAGGAGGCACTTGTACAGATTAATAGCAGAGGTTAAGCCCACCGTCCACTTTGACACTGGTTGGCAGAGTTAGCAAGAGAGGCTGCGCTGGAAGCAAAGTTTAGGGAGAGCTATAGTACAACTTGGCTATTTTTAAAACAAATATGGTTTGGGTTTTATTTACAGCCAAGAAAGAAATGTTTTCGTCTCAAATACTCAACAAACATTCAAAAACAGCATCTGATATTTACAGTTCATATTAGATTTTTAGTACAGGAAAATGGTAGACGCCAAGAGTCCTTTGGAACTGTCCTCATTAATATTATGACTTTGGAAAAGAGTACACAGGGAGTTCTACATGGAGACAAAGCCATGCAGTCAAGATGTATTCAAACAGAACCGTCACTTACCATGTTTGAACACTCCAATTAAGAGGGATTTATCTGCCTCCTTATCCCACCAATCTGTAGGAACTTCTGCATGGAAAGGTTCAGGGATCCAAACATCTGCTTCACTAAAAAGACAACCATTTAAACAATATTTAGAAGAAGTAGTAGTATTCGGAAAGCATTCCAAGTAATGATGGTGACACATACACTCAGACACGCTCTCTCCCACAAAGAAAAACCTGTGCATGGTGCAGAGGAACCAGTCAAGGTTAAAAGAAAGGGCACAAGTCAGTCGCCCTCAGTCATGACCAGAAATGAGCTTTATTACATAGTGCCCCACTTAAAAAGTCATCTCATGAGTTCACACCTCTTAAACATACACACAAGCAGCCTTTTCCTGATTCTAATAACATCCCTAAGCTCACAGGACAAACACCACATTCAAGATGCAAAAAAAAGGAGATGAGTTACTAATGGCCTGTGAGGGCTCTAGAACACAATGCACACTATTTCCCCACTACCTGGATTATCTCACAGAGGGAGAGAACAAACGTGTGCACTTGCACCAACCTTGAGTCAGCACCCTCTAAGATCTTATCTGCCTGGTCTCCTATAACTTCTTGTCGTAGGTAGTACAGCATGCGGACACGCAGCAGGACCCTGGAGAGGAAGACAGAGGGGGGAAAGTTCTTAACTTCAGGACTGTTTGCCAACAGTGGCTTTTGGCAGCTGCTGCTGTTCATCCATCATCCTGCCAAGGCTGATTAGCCATGCTGTATGGTAGGCTTGAAGCGTGACAGATGGTGGCACATAATCACCTCTGTGTGGTGCTTTCTGCTGGCTTCCAACAGGCCTGCCTGGCAACCGCTCACACTGCACAGAGAGGGCCCGAGCTCAGCACAGCCCAGGCGCACTTCATTTAGTTCTACCTAGTGCAGCTTGTGAAGTTTAGACACGTCCCCTACCATTGCCTCTGAAGTATTGAAGCAAGTTTGTAAACAACTGAGCAGATGGCTTTCAGTAACTGTTCTGCTTCATTATCTCATAAAATTTCCTCAGCTGCTGCCTTAATACCATTTTTGGAAGCACATCAGAAGTTGTAGGAATAAACGAGATATAAAATCTGGTTTTACTACCTTACAATAAACCCTCAATATGGAATGTCAGGTTTTTCAGATTATACAACTTTACTTCTGAGAAGGAAGCTGGTGATGAGGGTGGGTAGAAGGTGGGCCCTGCCTCTTCTCCCTTAAGGAATATTCTACATTTTCATTCCTTGTAGTTTATATCACTTGGGAACCCTAGTTGTAGCTTAAAAAATAATAGAACATTAAAAGATTAAAATGTGTCCAATTCTTTGACATTCTTAACCATTTCAAGACTTATCTAGGAACCAGTTTTCAATCCTCCTTGATTTCCTCAACAGCTAAAACGCGGTTCATTCAGGGAGATCCACCTAGTCAATCCCGAAGGCCTAGGTCTATTCAAATCTCACCTGCCTTGCTGGACAGCCCAGGATTGATCAGCTCAGGCCTGACACTGAAGATGACCTTGTTGGCATGAGTAAAGTATAAGAGCAAGCTCTGTTTCCCTAGCAGAACAATTCCATCATATAATGTGGAATACTCTACAACCAATGTATCGTATTTACATTTGATCTTCACAATTACCCTATGCTTAAGTGGAAAAAGTTGCAATTTCCAATTTATGAACTCAAAATTGATGGGGAAGTGGTGGTTGTGGTGCAGTGAGTCAAGATACCATTTGGGATGCCTGCATCCCATATCACAATGCCTGGGACTGGGTTCCAACTCCACTTCCGATCCAGTTTCCCGCTAAAGTGCCTGAGAGGCAGCAGATGATGGCATAAGTACTTGGGTTCCCACCAGCCATGGGAGAGATCCAGGTGGAGTTCCGGACTCCTGTCCTCAGCCTGGCCCACCTTTGGCTATTTCAGGCACTTGGGGAGTGATCCAGCAAATAGAAGATCTGTCTCTCCCTCTCTGTCACTCTGCCTTTCAAACAAACAAATACATCTGTCTTTTATAAACCTGATGGCTATAGAAGACAGGTGACATTTCCAAGGTCAAAGAGATTACTTTGAGCACAGAACACTCATACTATCTTTTAAGACACGGCAATTACTGTCCTTCAAAAAGTAAAAATGACAATGAGGAGCAGCTTCATTGAAACAGATATGGATAGATACTCATGGTCCATACAGGATCTGGATGGACTAAGTCTCATACTTAAATATCTCACTATACACCAAAGCAAGCAATCACTTTGGATGACTCATTTTAGTTTTTTTTTCCCATTTCTTTTGATAAACACACAGCATTAAACATTGTACCACAATGAGCCAACAGAGGGAAAGTGACACAGTGGGCCTCCATGGCTTGTACTTCTGTTAGAGAAGAATTGAAGGCCAGCCCCTACTCACAGAATACATTCAGAAAGGATACTTCCCAAGGCAATGCCACAGCTTTGCATGGATTCTTCATTATTCGGAGCAAAACTCAAGATGGTCACAAGGAGCCTAATACTTTCCCTTCCTTTGGTAAAAGACAAAGACTGGCACTGTAAGAGGAATTTTAGCTACGTGTAGTTTTCCTCTAAAAGAAAAAATTCAAATTAGTGCCGCTAGCAAGTTGAATCCCCTTTGAAGTGTACTATGCTAGCCAGGCACAGGGAAGACAAAAAGATGACCAGGACATGGCCTCTGTAGAGGGGACAGACACCGTTGCTAACAAATCCTCGGACCTTCCGCCCCTGTCTTCACCTGTCCCACTACTGACCATTTTCTGGCCCAGCCTTCAGTCCAGGACCATGCATGGCACTGGACTGTCCTGTCCCTCACAATCTTGAAACTTGTGCAGAAAAATGGCCAGTTATTCTAGAATGTTGCTCAATGTTTATCTCATTTCCACATAAACAATCATTAACAATTCCTCACTTAAGATACTGATAAAAATCTTAAGGTATGACATACTAGGAACAGACAACTGAGCATCAATAGCCTTCTTGTGAGCGTGAGTGGACAGGCATAGAGATAACCCATTACTTCTCACATAGTTATTAGGGAAGGTACCCTATGGAAGTCTGGCACTGACAGTAGAACAGAAATTGAAAGCCACCACCACCACACCGGCATCGCTCAACAGGAGCCCTGTTGTCTCACTAAACCACTTCATTTGTTTGAATCCACAATTCAGAAAGCTATTGACCTAATGTTTACATATACCATTAAGGACACAGGAATTTTCTAATAGTTTTAAGTGGCATAGGATTTTAGGGAACTATTATGTCACATCAGTAGTGTGTTTCTGAAATACCAAAATGGTTTGAGTAAGAGCTTTGACGACTCCTAGGTGTCCATCAGAGCCACAAGGAAGAGGCAGACTTCTGAGATGAGGTGAGGGGAGCACGGTGGTCAAGAACAAGGGCACTGCTTGTGTCTGCTCTCAGGATCAAACCCAGGTCTGCCCCTTAACCAGCTGAGGAATCGCCAATGGGTTTTTCGACTTGAGTCTCAGCTTCCTTGTCAGTTAAACGGTAATAAAACAACACTAGTTATCTTAGACAATTCAAACAGATCATCTGTATAAAACTCTTTTGCCAAACAGGCAGTTACGTGCTCAGATGTTGGTTGCCCCCCCCACCCCTTTTGGAGAAGCAGAGTGAGACAGAGACAGAGGGAGGTGGAGAGAGAACGAGAGCTTCCATTTGCTGGCTTAGTCCTCAAATATCCACAATGACCAGGGCTGGGTCTGGGATAAAGCTAGGAACTGGGAATGTAATCTAGGTCACATGTAGCAACCCAATTATCTGAGCCACCATCACTGCCTTTGAGGGTCCACATTAGCAGGAAGCTGGAATTGGGAGCTAGAGCCAAGAATCAGGCCCAAGCATTCCGATATGAGACACGGCATCTTAACTGCAGTTTGGTGAAATGCCTGTGTCATGCTGCTACTTTTTGACTCACAAGGGAAGTCAGTCCTAAAGCAGCTGAGTAGCATGCCCAAGGTCATACAGAGCTAAGACATGGTAGAGCTTGTCAGTAGCGTTGCTGCCTGTTTTACCAATACTAAAAAATGCACATTCAGGGTAAGGAAACAACCAACATCTTCTGATGTCACTTTAACATGCAGTTAACACAGCTCTAAGATTGAAGTAACTATAGGTTCCATATTCTTCAATTACCTATCATTGGTTTCTGGAAATAAAGGCAAGGAATATGATGCTAAGCTCATAGGCAGGAAGACTGGACCCAGTAACTGAGACATTATTAGGCAAAATACTACACAAACTCCCCAGTCCTTGCAGTGAAAGCAGCTGAAGGTCGGATCTTAAGGCTAATGGTGCTTTTCTAACATAAATGGGCTAAACACTAGTCAGCTGCAATGTGCACAGCAGCATTACTCAAAACAGCCAAAGGTGAGAACCACTCACGTGTCCATCAACAGATGAAAGACTAAACAAAACATGATGTACACGCAGTGGAATACTACTCAGTCACTAAAAGCAACATACTACAACATGGACAAACCTGGAAAACACCATGCTAAGTGAAATCAGCCAGGCACAGAAAAACAAACATTGCATGAGTTCAGAAACTCATGTGATACCAGAACACACAAATTAACAGAAAGAGAATACAGAATGGTGGTTGCCAGGGGCTAGGGGGTGGGGAAGCTATTATTTAGTGGGTACAGAGCTCACACCAGGAAAGGTGAAAGTGGCGGGCACAGAAGTGGTGATGAATACGTAGCATGGCGTGAGTGTAAGTAACGCCACTCAGAGATGGTTAAAGTGATAAATATCTTGTAATATATCTTTCACCACATTAAAGAAATAATCAGTCACCTAAAAGTATGCTCTCCTATGACTTGGCATATTTCATGAAAAACAGGAAGGCTGTCCAAAGGAAGTAATTACACAGCTCAATAGTCTCAATGCTATACGTTATTTTAAAGAAGAGGAAGTAGCCTGCGTGCGTCCACGCTCAGGTCACGTACTTGTTACAGTGGTGCTTCAGGTGCTTTTTGTAGCTGTCCTCCTGGAACAGGGCGTCTGGGTTGCAGCTGGCCAGCCAGTCGGCATCCTGCACCACTGGCTGCGAGCTCTGGGCCTTCACCTTCTTCCCCTTCCTTCCCCTCGGCACCGGGGCTGACAAACCTAGAAGCAGCAGCAGCGTCATTATGGAAGCCTTTTACACTTCAAATTACAGTGTCAGCGTCAGACATCTTAATGCATGAGGCAGGGAAGTAATACAGACCATTTGCCACATCTCTATCAGAGTGTGTCACAGAGGTTTCCGGGCTCTCTGTGACCCCGAAGCACAACAGGCATGAAACCAGACCTACCGGAATGATTGACCAAGGCTCGAGTCTGGCCATCAGCCGTGGGCGTGATCAGATCCCAGATGAAGCTTTTGATATTCTCATCCCCTCTGTAATGATTAAGACAGTACACCAAGATGGTTCTGCAGATGGTTTCGACATCTTGTTCGGTGAGCTGACGTTTGTAGCGTCCGTGGGAAAGGATATCTGTCCACCGTCCCCAACTGAAAAGGAAATATTGAGTATGCAGATGCTGTCTTTGAGTTTGGATCTTAACTAGTAATATTTTTATACCAGGTGATACAAAAGCAATCTGGAATGCAAGAGATCAACACAGCCCCTTACACAGTGGGCCACCAGCTAACTATCCCAAAGTACAAGTGTTGAACTTTGCTGAAGTAGTAACACCCACACAGCTAACACTGGTTTTCCCACCAGGCAGAGGTGGGCCGGGTCTCCATTTTCAGGATATGAATGCAACCTGGGGACCTGGTTCACTTGGTCATGTCCTGTGTGTTTCGATGCCAGCCTACTGTCTGAGACAAGGCAGTTGTGACTGCTCCATAACCAAGGATGAGCTGCTAGAGAGTATGGTTGCACCAACCCACCTCAAAGGGATGCCACAGTACTGGTGAGACCCTGAGAAGCTTTGAGGCTGCTTTTGTAACAGGGAGTGGTAATTGCTACATACAAGGACCCACATGGGAAAGGTGTTCGACCTACTTTCAGGCCCTGGGGTGAGGTGGACAGGAGAAAGGACCCTGGGAAGAACCAAACAAATAAAATGCTGCTAAGTCTGGAACCTAGTCCGTGTTCTAATCCCAGGCTAAACGCTGATGAGATGTTTCATCCGGGGATTGTGGAACATGGTGAGGGGGAGGGAAAGCAGGCCCTGCCCCGCCTCAGGTGACAGAGACTAAGTCATTAGGAAAGGCTCATGGTGCAAACAGCCCCTCCCTGACCTTCTGTGACAACGGATAGCTATGTCGCTTCTCTCTCAGGCCTTGCCTTTTGCCCTAACCTGCTTTCTTGCCACACCCCAATCCTTTCTGGCTCTTGTGAACTTCTTCCAGTTCTTCCATCGACAAGACTGGCTGTCACCTTTCGGCCCTGGACACGCTGCTCTCTCTCCAGCACTCTTCTTCTGCCCAAACCTCAACACTTCCTCCTACCCTGGCTGACTCACGCTGTCTGCCAAGTCAGACGGTACAGATCACCTTCAGTTCTTTACTCCTAGCCCCGGAGGTGGGGGATGACACCCAGCCGCCTCTCTTAGGTGAGGAGATGTGCTTCCATGCTCCATCAGCAGAGACCTGAGAGCTGCCCTGGCCCAGCCTCATCTCAGGTCACCACCAGTTCTGCTGGCTCACCCGCCAGCCTTCAGCTATGCCTGGGCTGCTCGTAGCAGTTAACCCTAGTGTCCGAGAGTATCCTGGCACAGTGCCAGAATACAATGGGTGCTCAGTACACACTGATGACTGCGGCGGAGAGAAGGGCTTGACTGAAAGACCAGATGCCCTAAGCATACTTCTTTACTTCAGGTGTTATTAATATATCACGTTCTCAAAGATACCAACAAAGCCCTCAGTTCTGATCAAGTGGAAATGTGGAAGCAGGTGGAAACAGCAGAGGGCTAAAGGTTGAGGAAGAGTCTCTGTTCCACATAAACAGAGACAGGAGAGGTCGTCTGGCTTGTGCAGATGATGGGCTCCTGCTGAACTTCACTGCTGCCATAAACAAACATTCATTCAGCACTAACTGTGTGCTCACTTAGGACACAAACACAGAGCACCTTTCTTCACAGAGCTGGGAAACCAGCAGGAGAAGCAGGTCACCTCAAGGCACAAACAATGCTATAAGCCTGATGGAAAGCACAGGCCAGAGTGCAAAGGTGATGCCTATGCTGGCTGTCCCAGGAGAGCAGATGTGAGACTGATGAGGTCTGTGTTGTGCACGTGGGAGATGCAGAAAGGGTTGCTCTAGGCAGTGGGAAAAGTTTGTACAAAGATACACGAGACATAGCATGGCACGCTGAAGTACAGGAAGGGTCCCTCCCAACAGAAGCTTGGACTTCCTTTAGGAAAGAACCAATAAGATAGACAAGGACCAGTTAAGAGTTCTGTATGCCATGTAAACACATGTCTGTGTTCACTTGGAAACTACTGGTGATCCACAGGAAGAAATCAAAGACAGGACATCCTGCAGAAATCCTACAGAGATCTGCAGAAAGACTGCTTTGGGGGCAGTGGTCTTTTTTTTTTTTTTTAATAATAATTATATTTCCTTACAGCCATGATCTGCTAGAAAACTTTATTTACTAACTCAGACATTTGCTGAAAGTGATGTGTGGGTTGTTGCATGATTTAGAGATGAACTAGAAGTGGAACCGGCAGTCCAGCAGGAGAAACACAACACTTTTACAAAGTTCAAATGCCCATTCATGAGTCAGATGCACTGGGAGAAAGAGCTTAACAAGTGATATTAATTGTCTTTGACAGTTTCATACAGCAGAAAAAAAGATTACTATAGTAGGAGATTTTGTAATTTTGAGACCTTGTCCTGAGTTACTAATAATCAACAAGTAAATCTGGATGTGAGAAGGCACAAAACAGAGCCACTAACCTCAGGTGACCTCCCCAAATCTGAGAGGATCTGAAAGACTTTGAACACTTTAACCCAACCACCCCACCTCACAAACTTTCCTCAGAGGCATCCATTTGACCGCACTAGGGCGAGCCACACAAACCCAAATCCAGGCACCGTTTTTCTACACCACCTGGGAAGCCTAACTACTGTCAACATACAACTGCACTTGACAGAGTGAGCTGACTTACCCGTAAACAAGCAGATTCTTCTCTACCCTGAAACACTCGCTCCGCGCATAGCCCTGTGACTTATCCTGGGGCCGCCGTGGCTTGGCACAAGGCTTTTCTTCGGAATCACTTTCCAAGTCTGAAAACTCCATCAGTTCATCTTCCTTTACTGCGCTGTACAGCCTAGTCTGTTTTCTCACTCTTGGAGTGTCAATAACCAGGTTGTTCTAACAAAAGAGCAGATACATTTGAAACTTCTGGAAGAGTGGCTATGGGTTAGATCAGACAGGCATTTGAACAGGACTTCTCACTCACCCTCCCATTTAAGGCATCAATATCCAATTCAGCCTTCTTGGCCCACTTCTGCCAGAAATTTGGATCATCCAAGGAAATATCTGTTCTATTTCCAGATGCAACAAAACTGGCCTAGAGGAGAAAAAAAAAATATACATTACTTTGAGATGCTTCTCTCCAAGGCAGAATTCCAAGCAGTGTTTGTTTATTCTGCCACTAAGTACATATGTGTTTCTCCACTTGTGGCAGAGCTGCAGGAGATAGGACTGGGATGCACCTCAGGCAGCTCAAGACACAGGCTGAGACACACAAGAAAGTAAGGGATCACACTGTAGCATGAATAATGATGGGTAACAGAGGTATGTGTGGATGGAAGTCATATTCAGATAAGAGGCCCCTACACCACTTCAGGCAGGGGTTTGCTGGGAACTGAGAACAACCTCTCCCAGATGATATTGCCTGGACTATATTTTAAAATGCTCATCAAACAGGAAAGCATGTGGAAATGTTTATGGGTCAGCTTGTGCAAAGGCATGGAAGAGGAACAGGCCTTTAGCCTAGTGGTCAAGACACCTGTGTCCCACATGGAAGGGCCTGGGTTCGACTCCCAGCTCTACCATTTCCTGATTCTAGCTTCCTATTAATTCCCATTAATTCCTACCCTGGGAGGAGGTGGGGATGATTCAAGTACCTGGGTTTCTGTCACCTACATGGGAGACCTGATTGCATTCCCAGCCCTCAATTTCCTCCCTGCCCGGCTCCAGTTGTTGCAGGCATTTGGGGGAGTGAACCAACAGATGGGAGCTCTGTCTATCCTTCTCTCCCTACTTCTCAGAAAAATACATGAAATCAAAGCCCTTGGTTCTTTTTTTCCCTCCTCTCCTGTTCCTTCCTCTCTTCCTCCCTCCCTGTAAGGGGGTGGGGACATAAGGCAGAGGAAAGCGAGAGAGGTGCTCAGGGAAGATGAGACAAGAGTCAAGCTGGGAAGGAGGAGGCAGCCGACCCTTCCATGTGCTGTTAACAGAGTGTGAATCCATCCTGAGGGAGGTGTGCACTATCTGAAAGCGGAAATAATCTCAGGATGGACACAATCACATCCGGGGCCCATCAGGAAGGCCGTACCAATGTTGACAACACAGAAGGCAGAAAAGGGCACAACAGGCCCCTGCAGTGGTTTAAGTTAGAAATAACAAAGACCAAAAACAAATACAGTAAAAATGGAGAAAAGGAGATGATTCAGAAAAGTATTCTTTAAAAAGTTAAATTCATGGAGTTAAACTCTGGGTTGAAGCAAAGCATAAAAAAGGAGGAGGAAGCCAGGAAAATCTTAGCATCTGGTATATGAGCGGTGGTACCGAGGTAGACAAACAGAGGTGTGCGCACCAGGGGTGGAGGAATAGGTTGATGACTCTGGTTTTGCACTATTAAACGTACAGTGACTGGTGGGACTAAGGAGAGGCTGAAAGCTGTGAAGGAGAAGGCGTGGGGTCACTGAGCCCAGGGAAGAAGAGCCTTTCCAGGCTGGGGCAGCTGGGACAACTGGGTATCCACATGGAAAACAAAGAGCTGGACCCCTACCTCACACCACACACAAAAACCAACCCACAAGGTGATCACAGAACTAAATGTAAAAGCAAAAGCTATACAACTCTTAGGAGAAAATACAAATATGTTTTTTGTGATCTCTCAAGTTAGATAATACACCAAAACCATGAGCAACAAAAGAAATTAATAACCCAGGCTTCATTTAAATTAAACACTTAAGAAAAGATGAGGAGACACCATCTGCAGTCCTACTATCTGATACAGAACTTTTACCAGAATATACAAAGAACTCTTAGGATTCAGTAATGAGGAGACATGTAACTCAAATAATGAACACGGGATTTGAATACATCTCTCTCCAAGCATCATCTGCTTCTGGCCAAAATCACATGAAAAGATGTTCAATATCATCACAGAAATGCAAATAAAAATGAGGATATGACACCATTTCACATCACTAGATAAATGTAACTAAAAAGTCAGATAATAGTAAGTATTGTGGAAGACTTGGAGAGAATGAAGATCTAATATGCTGCTGGTAGGAAGGAAAATGGCACAGTCACTTTAGAAAACAGTCTGCCAGTTACTCAAAAGAAGTAAAATGTGACTCATCAATTGTACTCCTGGTATTTATCCAAGAGATACGAAAACATATGTCCACACAAAAATATGTGCACAAATGTTCATAACGGCATCCCTCACAATAACCAAAAGGTGGAAACAATCCAAATTTCACTATCAACTGGTGAATGGACAAATAAACCCAAATGTTGATTAGCAACTGGTAAATGCAATATATCTCTACAGAGGGACACTGTTCAGCAACAAAAAAGGAAATTATTGACACATGCTACCATATGGATGAACCTCAAACACACGATGCTAAATGAATGGGGTCAGACACAAAAGATCAGATATCGTACACATCCACTTAGATGAAATGTCCAGTGTAGGCCAATCTATGGAGAAGGCAGGCAGAGACTAGTGGTTTCCCAGAATGAGGCTGGGTAGAGGAGGGAGGAGGGCTATGGACTGACTGACAACCTTCTGAGGATCTTTTAGCGATGCTGGAAAAATTCCAACCTTTGTCTCTGGTGACAGCTGCACAAGTTTGTAATACGGCAAAGGTAGTGAATCGCACACTTAAAAATGCTGAATTTTACAGTAAATAAATTAACTTTTGGTAAACCTGTCTAAAATAAAAGTACAGGGTGGGTCTTGGGGCAGCTATCTGGAAGAAAATGCACTTGAAGCCTCAGAAAGGGCTCAAGAGGAAATGGTCAGGTGTTGGGGTTGCCCTTGCCCAGAGCAGTTACGACAGAGATGGGAAAGGAGTTTGGCAAGGTGAAAGTATGCAAGCAAGTGGAAAGCCGGGCAGCAGACAGCTTGGGCTGATTATGTTCATGTGGATTTTAGCTATGAGAATGAGAGTTACAGAGTTGTAGCTGGAAGGGAACACCGTTTTCAAAGATAAGAGTGAAACTTGATGGTTCTGAGTAGGGTATTTCAGGAGTCAGGATCTGGAAAGACAGGGAAGATGATGAGGACAGGATTCCAGACATAGTGCAGAGGATGGGGTCAAAAACTCGGGTAAAGGCAACTTCTTATGTCCAAGGCCCAGAAGGGAACCCAGAATACAAAGAAGGCTGTATGTGTACCAGAGGTTTCCCAGGGAGTTAACAATTGGTGAAGTCACCGTGGAAAGGAAACAAGTGTGTCTGTGAGCAGTTCTGCAAGGTGCTCTCTACATGACCCTTGCATGCTTCTGTGGGGGAACCTGGACCCTTCGGATCCATTCGCACCTTAGCAAACGTGGAGCCTTTTCCTTCAGACTCAATGGTGATGGTGTGGGTTCGCCGCAGGAGAATCTGATCGATATCCTCTTCACAGAACTTGGAGCCCTCATCCTCCTCGTCCATGAGTGCACCGTAGGCCCCCTTCCGGAGGAGATCCTCGATCTCTTTCTTGGAAAGCTGTTGTACCTGTTTAGGGAAGTATTTGAAGTATTCAAGACAATTTACAATTGAAATGTTTGTAGACTAAATAAACACTTCATTTTTCCCCAAGGGGGTAATTTATGGCAAAGAAAAATGTGACTAAATGTGCTCAAGATACTGAGGTTAAAAATAGTCAGATGCTGAATATTAGCTAAGTAAGAAGGACCCAGAATAAAAGAGTGGCTTGGGCAAGGCTGCTTTACCCCGTTGGTGGCGTTCTCTCTTCCACTCATGGACTGCAGCACAGCTTTATCCAGACCCAGCTTCAAACTGGCCTTGTCGAACATTTCCCTTTCATAGGAATTTCTCGTAATCAGCCTGTAGATTTTCACAGATTTGCTCTGTCCTATTCTATGACATCGAGCTTGAGCCTGGAAGAGAAGGAGAATGAATGGGTGTTGCAATGGAGTCAATGTTTGTGTACCTACGAAGTTCCTAAGAGGAAACTCCAGTCCCACTGGGCGGTGTCTGGAGGTGAGGCCTCAGGGAAGTAATTAGGTCATGAGGGTGGAGATCTCATAAAACTGATGAGGGCTCACATAAAGGAGGCTAGGAGAGCCAGTGCGCTCTCGTTTGGATATGTGAGGACGCAGCAGAAAGACAGCTGTCTGTAAACCAGGAAGAGGGCCCTCACCAAGAACCCAACCCTGCTAGCACCCCGATCTCAGGTTTCCAGTCCCTGCAATTGTGAGAACTGTGAAAACTGAATATTCACTGCTAAAGTCCTTTCAGGGTATTCTCAGTAAAGAGGTAGAGTCAGAAGAGGGTTAACACAGTAAGAAATTTCTTCTTGTATTATTAACAAATTTGTTGCTGGTTGGTAGATTTGCTTGGAATCATGAACCACCGTCTGAGCAACAACACAAGCTACAGAGTCTCTGTCAGCGTACAATGACTTTTTTTAAAAAGATATCAGGAAGATTTTCTTCTGTGTTTACCTGGAGGTCATTTTGGGGATTCCAGTCTGAATCAAAGATGATGCAGGTATCAGCAGCAGTGAGATTAATGCCTAAGCCTCCTGCCCTTGTACACAGGAGGAAAACAAACCTATCAGAATCTGGCTTGGAGAATCTGTCAATAGCTGCCTGGCGGAGGTTGCCTCTTACTCGGCCATCAATCCTTTCATACGGGTACCTAAAAAATATCAGCATTATAACAGGGAGGCCCGACAGAGCTACAATACAACTGCTCCTCTATTACTTTTGAGTAACACAATATGGAATATGTATTAACAGAAAGATTCAACAGAAATAATTTCATAGCAGATAGAATTTAACAGCTTTTTATTCAATTGGTTGAATGCTTAAAGATTAAATTTTATTTTACTTCCTTTTCAGTGAAATAGCTAACCTCTAAAAATAGCTGACACTTGTAACAGAAGATAGCAAACAACTTCAAATTTAAGCAAGAACTATTCTCCCACAGTCAGATGAAAGCAAGGGGGAGAAAAACTACAGAAGTATGCAGTGTCCCCCTGTAGCCATCACATGGATTAACTGTCATTTATACCTATCGTTTTAAAACAGAGATGTGTCACATTTTCCCTGTTTATCCCCTTCTTAGCAATGTCACTTATAGGTGAGCCGCTCAGAGCCCCGTGCAGGGAGATTTCTTATTCCTTTTCATTATTCTGATATGGTGGCCCTCACCGTCTCTGAATGAGGTAGTCTTCCAGTATGTCCAAGCAGCGCACCATCTGGGAAAAGATAAGCACCCTGTGGCCACCAGCCTTCAGTTTCGGCAGCAGCTTGTCAATCAGCACAAGCTTGCCAGCAGCCTGGATCATTGCCTGGAGCTGAAAATCTGGAGACTCTGCATTGTGTGTTTCTTTAAACTCTTCCAAAATTTTCTCTTCAGCACCTGCAGAGATTGGACAGCATAGCGTGAATACTGTAAAAGGGTTTTATTACTAAAAACAATGAACTTGCTTTCCAAACCCACTGTAAATTGTAGGAACCAGAATACCACACTCGGGTTTATGAACAAGAATCCATCCACTGTCTCAAAGTTGGGGCTGCACAAAACCATTTCTGTTCAAAGGGTTCAAAGTTTTAAGCACAACACATTGAGGCATTTGGGGAAAAACCACATTTTTCAACAAACAAATGTTTGCTGTCTGTAACAACTGAATTTCAACAACAGACTGTCAAGTCAGAAGTGGCAGAAATGAGCCAAGGGCCAGATACCTACAGAAAACTTGGAACCTAAGTTGCTAAAAATACGAAGAATTGTTTACTAGCTGAATATAAACACAAATAACAAATCTGTTCCGAAACTCAGTAACAGAGCAATGCAGTCTTAACAATTACAGCATAAGGGCAGTATTCTGGGTCTATAATCACATATTAATACAGGCAAAAGGCCTACAAAACAGTGAATTCATTTTCAGGATAACTACCAGAGATGACTGTGGCAGAGGACCTGAACACACACCTTCTAGCAATCGCTAAATCTCCTATCTGATGATTTCCTAAGATACAAAAATTCTATCTTGCATTCTTCAAATCTTTTACAGCTTTAAAAAAATGTCTAAGTGTTTAACACAAGGCCTCTGTGCTTAACCTGCTTTTTCTAATAGCCCCACACAGACTCAGCTGCATCAGAAAGAAGCCGCACGAAAATAACATCTTCCTAAGGAATGAGGTCCTGCCACCTCCTCCCCTGACCCCAAACACATGCTTATTCAGGAAGCAGCAGGCTAAGCTTCCTTCAACCGCTTAGGTGGCTTAACTAGAATTACGCAGCACTGGCCTGGCCTCCTCCAGCCTGTGGGGTTAATCAGGGCATTGCCCTAAAGGAGGGGGTGCTTATCTGTGCCTGAGAAAATACAAACGCAACTAATGGGATGCTTCCCAGGGTAAACTGTGTCAGAAACTTTGAACTACTGTTCCTCTCACTGGTTTTGAATAAGTGAATTAACAGGCATAAACCTCAACAGCATGTTGCAGGAGGAATCAGGCCACCTCAGCCACTCAGCCGGTCCTTCTCCAAGAAGCACAAGATGGAATGGAAGCTCAGTCCTATTTCCACTTAAGGTTGTTTGTGGAAATTACCTTATGACACCGTCACATGCAGAAACACAGTCTGTTAATTATTAATGAGCATGGAATTTATGAGAGCAGATTAGTCACTGAGTATCTTCACCAAGCTCGAAGGCCTTCCACAAAGCACTTCTTACAAAGGCTCCCGGCAGAGGCTCCAGTTGTCAGAACTGATAGCCCCTCACTCCCTTTTCCACGTGAATAAAAAAAGCTAATGTTCAGGATTTTTTCTTTAAGGGAAAAAAAAAGGAGTTTTATTAGGAAAAGTTAAAGAATAAAATGCTGTCTAGCAGCGTTAGTAAGAAATGTTCTTGAACAAAGGTATATGTTTTTAAGACATGAAAGCTAGAAACTCAAGTTCCCAATTCAGGACAAGAAGGCCCTCAAGAGACAGGAAACAAATCTAAGTCCATATTTTATATTAGGTTTTTTTTAGAAAGTTTTTTTGTGTGTGTGCAATACATTGTAAGCTAACTGCAATTCAGAAATAGATTTTACTACTATGTATGTGGATGATTATTTATTAAATCATTAAGACTGCAATCCATAACCACAATAAAAGTCTTCTAGTATTTTAAAATAAGTTAATGATCAATTAATATTTTTCAAAAATGAAATAACATTTATTTTGACAAAATAAATATTAGATGTATTTGAATTTCAGGGAAATTTTTTGAAAATATAAATAACTCAAACAGCAGAGAAATTTAAATTTAATTTTTGGGGGCCAGCATTGTGGCATAGCAGGTTAAGCCTCCAGCTGCGATGCTGGCATCCCACATGGGGGCATTCCCGGCTGCTCCACTTCCAAACCAGCTCCTTGCTAGTGGCCTGGGAAAAGCAGCAGACAATGGCCACCCATGTTGGAGACCTGGAAGAAGCCCTTGGCTCTTGGCTTCATTCGAACCAAGCTTTGCTGCTGTCTAAGGAGTGAACCAGTGGATGGAAGATCTTTCTCTGTCTCTCCCCTCCTCTCTCTGTAACTGTGCCTTTCAAATAAATATAAATAAATCTTTAAAAAAATTTGATTTATGGGCTGGTGCTGTGGTGTAGTAGGTTAAGCATCTGCCTGCAGTGCCAGCACCCCATATGGGCACCAGTTCCCAGCTACTCCATTTCTGAGCCAGCTCCCTGCTGATGGCCTGGGAAAGCAGTAGAAGATGGCCCAAGTGCTTGGGCTCCTGCACCCACATGGAAGACCCGGAAGTAGCTCCTGCCCCTGGCTTCGGATTGGCACAGCTCCAGCAGTTGAGGCATTTGAAGAGTGAAGCCGCAGATGGAAGATTCTCTCTCCATCTCTCCCTCTCTCTGTCTATAACTCTGCCTCTCAAGTAAATAACTAAATCTTTAAAAAAAAAAAAACACCTGTTCTAATTGGTTTAAATATTATTAATAATTGAGACGAACTTTTCTGCCCTTTCAATACAACCAATATCTTCTCACAAAGAATAATAAAAACCAAAAATGTGGACACATTCATTCTTGTCTGACAAAAGCTACTTCCGAATTATTCAATTAGGTTTTGTTTTAAATTCAATTTCTTTTTAAAAATATTTATTTATTTGAAAGCCAGAAAGACTGGAGCGGGAAGGAGGGAGAAAGGAAAGGCAAAAGGGAGAGAGAGCAGCCTGCTGAGTGAGAGCACTCCCACCCACTGGTCCATTCCCTGGACATAGCCTCAAACCAGCCCAGAGCCAGGAACTCAATTCAGGTCTCCCACGGGGGTGACGGAGACCCAATGACCTCTTAGGGTCTGCACTAGCAGGAAGCTGGAGTCAGGAACAGAAGTAGGCATCACTCAGGCACTCTGAAACTAATCATTTCTATATGAGACATGGGCACCCTAAACAGCCTCTGAACTGCTATGCCAGCTGTTTTCCCCCGAATCCAGGTTCTTAATTTTAGTTTACATTAGTTTTATGTTAATTTTTACCCTAATTATTACTTAATTATCAGTTTACACTAATAATACTGCAATTAAAAACAATATCAACAAACCTAATTCCTGTATGGTTCTATTAGCAAGGTTATTATGCCAACATTGAAGCAAAGAAGGAAGGGATAGTGTTGGGGAGGTGGACAATTTCTGTTTTCTGATGTAATAGCTAAATTTTCAGATTTACCAAATGAAGATTGATCTTGATACTGGAGATGTAAACAGGAAAAGGGCTATGGCCACAAACAAGAAAAGTGTTTGCTCTTGAAGTTTATCAGAAAAATGAAGGTATTATTTTCTTTTTGAAATTCACTCCATCAAGTAAGCCTCATTCTTGTTTTCTTTTTGCCTTCAATTTCTCTACATTCTGCCACCCCCATAAATTAACAGCCACTGACTCTCAGTTACCTTTACACATCTAGGAGCCTTGGACATATTTTCAACATTCTTCTCTTTTGTTTATATTTATTTCTTTGAAAAATGGAGTTGCAGGGACAGGAGGAGATACACAGATCTTCCATCCACTGGTTCATTCCCCAAATGACAGGGGCTGGGCCAAGCTGAAGCCAGAGGTTTCCTCTGGGTATCCCACTTGGGTGGCAGGGGCCCAAGGACATGGGTCATCTTCCCCTGCCTTCCTAGGAGCATTAACAGGGAGCTAGATCAGAAATGGAGCAGCTGGGACTTGAACCAATGCCCATATGGGATGCCAGTGTTGTAGGTGGCAGCTTAACCCGCTGCACCACAGCACTGGCCCCTCAACATTATTCTTATTCTCTTATTAGGCAACCTAAAATTAGAAACTCCATTCAAATAAAGCTTGGCCCAATTAACAGCAACTCCATTTATGCCACCCAGTTACTTGCATAACTTTTAGCAATTCAAACAGCAACACTTACTGAGTGCTTATATTGTATCAGACACTGTTCTAAACACTTAAGTAAAAATATTAAGTCACATTTAAAACAAGTCTCATTTATAAACAGCTTGCACTCTGTCATTATTTTAAGATTTTTATTTTTTTTCTGTGTGTGCTGGTGGTGGCCACTTTTAACACATATAGTTGTTTCGATTTTTCACAATTACAGAAATGCTATGCTTTGTTGAACTGAAATTTAGTTTCATTATGGCTGTTTTACTCTGCCACAACCAATGCATATTTCAAATTAATCTCCAAAATGAAAACACTTCCCTTATAAATGTTCAATAAACGTGTGTACAGGTGGCATCGTGACATTTGATTTCAACTTCAGACTGTGCAGGACATAAGCAGAACTGGCCCTGGAGCAAACTCTGAAACACAATGTCTACATAAGTTATCTGAGCAGCAACATGATTTGTGTATCCATTTGTTTCTTTCCGTATATCGCCCTCCAAATAAAGGCAGAGGGATGCCTGTTTAACAGGTAACTTCATAACTTGTAAGGTGTGACCAATCGGGCTCCTGGGGAACACATCCCTGCGGAACAACTGGTCAATGTGAGCCCCACTAGCGATGTTTTGGGGGGAAACCCTCTGGAATGCTCCATGTGTGTAGTTAACATGTGAGCAAATGGGATGAATGTTGATGCACTGTGGGTGGCCATCTAACTATCATCATTACAATTTCCTCTTTTCCAAACACCCTACTGGCAGCACCTAACATTTCTGAATGTCTTTTTACTTTCCTCTTTTTTACTATTTTCTTTTTACCAGATATTAAATGCAAAAATGTGTGTGAATGTATGCATGAGTACACGTGAGCATGAGTGTGTGTATGTGCTTCACTTGCACCAACACACCCCAACCCTGCACCAACCCACCACCATCTGGCTGACACTCAACATAAACTTATAAACTCTTAAATACACTATGATTAGCAGGTTGGCAGTATTAGACATATAATTACCATATATAATTCTCTGCAGCTAAAAACACAAATTCAAAAAAAAAAAATTCACTGATGTCAATCAGCAATGACCTCAGGTTTTGTGTTCTGAGGATATCTCCCAGGCATGGACCACTTTGTCTCGTAGCAAAGGGGACTTCTGGATCCCAGGTGGCTGACCGGTGTGTACAAATTGGGGAGAGAGTAGGAACTAGTTCTGTCTTGAACCTTATGGATTGGACAAAGAATCAGGCTTTGTTTCTTCTTCCCTGGAAGGGAACCTAGCTACATTGCTGACCAGTTATAACTGAATACAACTACCTCAAATTTGCCTCCCATACCTTACTTTAATCCACATTAGCTCCTCCCCAGACTACAGCAACAGACCCTATGCTAGTCTTTCTGCAGGTCTGTCCCTCTGTCCTCTTACCCTTTTCCTACAGTGTTGCCTGACTGATCATCATGAATCATATTTCTAATCACTGCTCAGCTCAAACACCACGTGTGGTTCTCCAAAAGGCAAGAGCCAAAGCCTCATGTAGCAGCATCTGAGGCCCTACAGCAGGCCTTTATTTCTCTAACTCTAAAACAAATGCCCTTTATTTCTCTAACCCTGCCTGGCAAAATCCTCTCTAACTATGAAGGTTTGCCTTAAATGCCAGGTACTTCGAAGAACCTTCCTAATCTCAGCCTCAGCACACAGGGGAGGCTCTCTGAGGGGAATGCTCTTCTCTTGTTTACCTTGCCTTTTCCAGAGTATCTTACACATTACAGGCATGGAATCCTGACCACCCAAAAAATTTCTGGAAATGTACAATAAAAATTTTAACCCATATGAGCCATATAATGCCTAATTTAGTTAGGAAAACAGGAAGACCATGAATTCTCCATCAGGAACAGGGACAAACTTGACCAAAGCTTTAAGATGATCTCATTCGCAGGGTCTAGAGTTGAAGGCCTGTAGACATGGGGAATCTGAGGATGCTTTTCTACCAGAGGCTTGAGATAGCTGACAGCTGCCTTCCCGCGCCAGAGTTCCTCTTTAATCCCACCCAGAAAACCTCAGTCAAGGGCTAAATTTTCTCAAGCTGTTAGCACTTCTGACGATTTCTGGCCAGGCAGCACTAATGCCTTTGAAGCTAGGGAGGCAGGGGAAAGGCGAGATCCCACTTCGGGAATCGCTGGAGTGCTGGTCCCTGGCCTTCAGCGACCACAGAAGGCGGCATTCCAGAGAAGAGGAAGCTGGGGAAGCCCACACTAAGTGGACACAAACCAGGAAACCCTCTGCCTGAGGGCAAAAGGGCCTCCTGGAGTGTTATCAGGATTTAACAGGTTCACCACCCAGCAGACTCACCATTGATAAGGTACGGGTGATTGCAGCACTTTCGTAATTCCATCATAGTGTTTAAAAGGTTAGGTACGTTAGCTTGTCCGCCACCTTTGGAAAGAAATGTGAAATTCTTCTCCAGGATGGCTCGGTAATATTTCTTCTGAATGTTTGTTAGCTCAACTTCAATAATAGTTTCTTCTTTGGGGGCCAAGTTCTTTTCTACATCTTCTTTGAGACGTCTCAACATCATTGGCTTTAGAATAGCCTGAAGTTTTTGCACCTAAAAAAGGAACTTAATTAAATACTGGTGTCATGACTTGCTCACGTTAAAACATATTCTAACATCATCTTATTTATTTACCACTCATTTTCACTTTTCAAAGCCCAGTGAGAGTATGAAGAAACTAATCTTTCAGCTTTCACCAGAGAAATGAATGAGAGTTGGATGATTATTTGTCAAACGGACTGTGCATCCAGGAAAGCTTAAAAAACACAAAGAAAGCCCAGTTTATTAATCTACCTTTCTCTGCTCCATGTTTTAAGCCACAGGGTTGATGAGGAAGAGGGAAGAGACAACGTCATGGGAGTGATATGCTTCCGTTCTCTTCCTTTCTGGAAAGAGCTAACACAGAATGAGAGGGGGAGAGCAGGAGTTATCCAGTTCCTGAGCCAGGGAGCAAGCACATACGCTGGTCTCTTCCTGGTTCTCTTTTCTGGTGATTGGCAACAGGATAAAGCTCACCAAATAGTTTTTGTTTTGGAAAAGCAAAACAAAACTAACTTCACTCTGAATTAAACTGAAGGGCTTTAGGCAGTGAATTGCAAGAGAGGGCAAATAAAGACCAAGATTTCAAGACAGCTCCATGTTTTTATTTCAAATACATCAGCCTACCTGATGTCATCATTAATACCCATAGAACTCCTTACTGTGTATAAAATAGTCAACTCCTTTCAGCCACAATACCTCATTTATCTCTCACAGAAATCCTATGAGGTAATTATGCCCCATGTTTCTAAAATGAAAATTTGTAGGCTTGAAGAAGCAAGCAATGAGGCTAAGCATCCAAGGTCTAGAAGTAGAGTGAAGCTTGAACACTACAGTAGGCAAATAGCTCTACAAACTGCAGTGGCTTCTCAAACCATCCCCAACAGCTCACACAGCAAAACCACCAGCCTGAATAGCCCGATAAACTCTGAAAAGCCTGTCAAGGGGTATACAACCTCTCTACAAATCAACAGCTCTTCTCGACAGCAAACATACAAACAAGAAAACCTTCATAATGATGAAGTCCATATAAAGATCTCTCTACCAGGTGAGAGAAAAATATGATACAATTTACATTCTCAAACACTCAAACATTTATGCTTTGCCATTGCATGGGTAAATCGTTAACTTTGTGACTGAAACAGACATCTGAGAGGCTGAGTACCTGCTCTTCTGTCTTTAGATCACCAAATTCCTGCATAAAGGTGGTTTCTGAAGGGAAGCGACTTGGCTCCAAGAAATGAAGCAAGCTGAAGAGCTCTTCCACGGTGTTCTGCAGCGGGGTTCCCGTCAGCAGCACTTTGTGTTCCTACGGGATGCAAAACAGCGACTGACCCAATCGTAACAAGAAGTCTCTTAAAAGGAAAGCCTCTGTCAAAATGGCCACTTTTACTTCTCCTCCTCAATGTTAATTCAGCATCCACAGTACAGAAATCAGGCATGAAGATGGACATGGAAGAAAAACAGGGTTCCTGTTCCAGATACGCAGGCACCTGGAATCTCTAGAACTCTGCAGCCTCTAAGTGTGCCTTGCCACCGTCTGGTCTCTTCCTGGGGCACTAGGGCAGTATTTTAGCAAAACAACTCCCTCAGTCCCCAAAGTCTAAATGCTTCTTCTCCACCGAGTTTTTCCTACAATCCCTAGACTCAGACGAAGCTTACATGCTTCTGTGCTCTACATCAACAGTGCTCTCATCTCTCCATCTGCTTCCTGCATGACTCACTTCAGAGACAAAAGAAGTTCCACATGCAACAGCTTATGAAAAACTATTTTGTTCTGCAAAAATTTCCAACTGGCAAAGAGGTCAGCTTCACTGTAAATACCACAATCATTTTTTTTTTTTTTTTATTAAATTGGAGGCTATTTCTGACTTTGCCTCTTTGAGCCAAGTAAGGTATTTCTTTAATTAATTCTTTCTGCTTAGGAGCTCTTTCCCCAGCTTGCCTTAGGTAGCTGTATCCTTCTCTTTCTGTATACGGAACACACAGGATCTGCTTTACAATAACCCATTTTTTAGCAATAGTGTGATTAATCTTAAGAGTCTTACTACTTATTACTTGGATCATTTGGTCCAGAAAGTGACTATACCTTCTAGTAGCTTCAGAAGCAATATTCTGACTTGACTTGGAATCTGACGAGGCTTAGTTGCCAAGCAGAAGGTATGCTCAGCGAATACTAGACGACTGATGTCAGTGAGGGTATGCTATCGTGTCTTATCTGTCACCGAGGCTCTCTGAGAATGAAGGAAAGCCCTTCAATGTCCTTCTATCCTTGATTTCTCCCCTCTGAGGAGAGTTCTCTGATTGAGATATGATGCAGGGACCCCCTCATTTTCAGATTTGTTAAATTCATAAGAGTAATGAGTTGGCAAACCCAGGCTCTTCAAATGTGTAACCATACTAGTGGGTAAGGTGGGCCACAATCTCTGACATATTTTATCTAACAATATTTTCTAATGTACCACTGCAGATTCAGGAAAAGAGCTATTGTCCTATATACTCTATTGATATTGCATTGATTGTCTCTCAGTTTCTTCATTTCGTTTATATTACATTAAATTAAATTCTGGATGCCTAACCAATGCTTTAAAGTTAAAAATGTTTTTATTAATTTCAAAATTATAAAAAAGGAAATAAAATTATTTCCCTTCAACAGTTGTTTAATAGCTACTTATACCAATAATTATATTTATACAATCCTTTCATTTAGCTGTGTATGAGTAGTGGAATAAAACCAAGTTTCAATCTGAAAGTGAGTAAGGAATAGAGACATAATTAAATAGACAGTATCACAAAGCATCACATAAGAGACTCAGGCTGCTGAGCTTATCACCTCCAAGCTCTACCATGTCAGCACATGCTTCTACCCTGAAAAAGTTACTAATTTGGGGCCAGCGCTGTGGCGTAGTAGGTAAAGCTGACGCCTGCAGTGCCAGCATCCCATATAGGCACTGGTTCAAGTCCCAGCTGCTCCATTTCTAATCTAGCTCTCTGCCATGGCCTGGGAAAGCAGCACAAGATGGCCCAGGAAATCGGGCCCTTGCACCAGTGTGGGAGACCCAGAAGAAGCTCCTGGCTCCTGGCTTCAGATGAACGCAGCCATTGCAGCCAACTGGGGAGTGGACCAGCACTGTGTGTGTGCGTGTAACTCTGACTTTCAAATAAATAAATAAATAAATAAATCCTTTAAAAAAAGCTCTGGCCATTGCAGCCAATTAGGGAGTGAACCAGTGGATGGAAGACCTCTCTCTCTCTCTCTCTGGCCTCTCCTCTCTCTATGTAACTCTGACTTTCAAATAAATAAATAAATAATAAAAATAATAATAACAGTAAAGGATCAATGATGAAAGCCCACAGCCTCCATGGCACCCCTCCTTGTCAGTGAGGGACAGGGAGTCAGCTCTGCTTTCTGAGTGATTTTGTGGAGAACGGCGAGGACAGCGTCTGCTCCTCAGTGTATAGCCTCTACACACATTTCTTTTGTGTCTGGATAGCTGAAGACACCCATTGGCCTTTGTTTCCTGAGGATGCTCTGGGAGACAATCAAAGTGCATTTTCATCACAGCTTAGTCTAGTGCAGGTAATAGCCGTTCCCTGTGACCTGCTCTGTCGATGGAAATAGAACTCAACACTTTGGTTATGACTTATTCTAGGAAAGAAGAATGAAACTGGCAAGTAGGTAAGTTTTCAGGGTATTTATTTTAAGGCTTTTAAGACCAGGCAATGATCAGTTTAGAACTGGACAAATAATATTATATTCTAACTCTGACGATGATAATATGTTCTATTTTGAAAACATGTCTTCTGAGATAAGATTCTTGATCCTCAAGAAAAATACTTTGTTCATTTGCTAATCAGAGTCAAGGATGAGTTAATTACAGCTATGCCAAGTCCTTGGGATAGCTGGCTTCCTGTGACAGAATTCGTCTGGACTCGTCCCCTGTGGTGGTGGGAAGTCTTTTTTGTCCACCTCAGTGTGATATATAAGTATTGTCACTTTCTACATGTGCCTTTATGTGAAGAAGTTTAGGAAACACTGCAGTATCTAACAGAAAAATTATGTGAATAATAGATTCTAATCCACGTATGAAATATTAGTGGGGCTGGTGGTTTGGAGCAGGTTAAGCCAAAGCCTGTAGTGTCAACATCCTGTGTGACGCTGGTTCAAGTCCTGGCTAATCCACTTCCCAGCTAGCTCCCTGCTAATACACCTAGGAAAGCAGCAGAAGATGACCCAAATGCTGTATCCCTGTACCCATGTGGGAGGCCCTGATGAAGCTAACCTGCAGCCTGCATTGCTGGCATCCCATATGGGTGCAGGTTCAAGTCCCAGCTGCTCCACTTCTGAGTCAGCTCCCGGCTAATGCTCCTGGGAAAGCAGCAGAAGATAGTTCAAGTGCTTAGGCCCTTGCACCCATGTGGGAGACCTGGAAGAAGCGCCTGGCTCCTGGCTTAGACCTGGCCCAGTTCTGGCTGTTGTGGCCATTTGGGGAGTGAACCAACGGATGGAAGATCTCTCTCTCTCTGTCTCTCCTTCTCTCTCTGTAACTCTATTGTTCAAATAAATAAGTAAATACTTTTTAAAAAGAACTATTAGTATAAGTAATAGAAAATTCCTTGAAGTATTCCGACAATTAGATTGTTTGATGTTGACAGAGGTAACTAATTTGTATTCGTCAATGAAGGACTGTTTTGTAGTAAGAATCTACTATCTGGGAATGTATGAATTAACAACACAATTTAGATAAATTCAAATGACTGCTTTAAGCCTTCAGGAAATGGCGATATCACTTTCTTTTAGTAAATCACTATGAAGGTAGAGCCAAACTCAGAAGATATATTTAGATATATCATGAACATTCACGTTATCTGCGATATAGGTTTACTTCATTTTAACACTCAAGTGTCATCCAGGGAACCAAACACAAACATGAAGTATCTCTTTCCCATGTGCTTATCCATGATGGCAAGAGTATTCACTGTTTCTAAGTGCTCTCACCTCTTACTTGATTCGTGTATTGACCACCAGAAAATAAACTGCTTTGGGAAAAGTCTTAAGATATTGTTAACAACAACAACAAAAAACAAAAGATATTGTTAACAATAATTCATTAGGGCGAAAAATGGGGAATCCCATCCTAAATAAGATAATTCAGACTTTTTCCTTTAAGCAAAAACAAATTTTTTAAATTAAAAGAAGAGCTGGCTAATTCCATCCTCTTAAGAATAAAAGAAGCTGTTTCAAAGAACCAGCTGTAAGAGAAAGCATTCAGGTGTTCTTTTTGGTAGTACCAGTCTTCAGAAAAAAAAAAAAATATATATATATATATATATAGTCTTGAGCGTATAGAATATTCCTTCCCATCCCAGACTGTCAATTAATGAGATTCAAATTAATCCATAAAAGTCAGCATTAAATTTAAAATATATTTTTGCACTTTTTAAAAACTCATCCAATTGCTCAGTGCTTACTAAATGACAACTCTGCTCTCAAACTGCACATTAAAAACAAGGAGCAAGTAATCACAACCACTTTGTACACTATGGAGTGAAGCCCAAGGATGACTGAGCTCTTATAGTAACACTGCTTGGCAATCACACACACAGCAGTATAGAACCAATCAACACTGACTACTCCTACAATGTTAACTCATGGTACTCCTAGTGTGGGGAAAAAGGCTAAAAAACATAATCACAAAGACCTGGCCATGTTGTTAGGAAGCTAGAAGAGTAGGGTGTAGGCATTGTGCAAAACTCCAGACAAAATCTGATATCTTGTAATGCCCCAAACTTCCAAACATCAGCGCCAACTGAATCAATCAAAGGTATCCTACCCAATTTACTGAAACTTCAATCTGCAAGTCCTGCTGGCCCCAGTATGGCAAAACCTAATAACTCTGGGACTTAACCAGCTCATAATGTCAGGCAAAGTTTAACACAAGAGTTCGTGAAATGGCAGTATTTATGAATGAAAGGGTAAAGCAAATGCTTGAAACTCCCTTCAATGAAAAAACGTGATGAATATACTCTGGTTTGATACAACCTCTATCAAGACAGCAGCTAACAATCTTAAGAATCAGGAAATCAACAGCAACTTAGGAGTGATTGTAGTTTAGTAGGATATACCCCCAAATTTACAGGCTTTGCAAATAACCTTCATAAGAATCAGTCAAACTAAGAGCAACAGTCCTATCAAGTCATTAACAGTCCCATTCAGGCCCAGTGGAATTACCAAAAGGATCACTGACCAAGTCCATCATCTTGAGACCTTCCAGCAGCTTGCAGTTCCTATTCTTCAGCCTGTGGGCTTCATCAATGACCACACAGCGCCATGGAATATTCCGCAGCTCAGGACAATCAGTCAAAATCATCTCAAATGTTGTGATGATGGCATGAAACTTATAGGACCCCTTTATCACTCGACCCTACAAGAACAATTATGAATTATTATTCAGCATTAATCATTACAATAATGACTTTGAGGGTGTATGAAGAGCAAAAAAAGAGAGAGCAATTATTTATCCCTTTGAAGACCTCTTCACTCTAGGTAACACATATTCTGTTTTCAAGCTATTTTAGAGGTTTTAGATTGTTACAGTAAAATAGTTTTAAAAACCATTCTTTTAAAAAAAGAAATTAGAAAATGGTCAGTACAATTTTGGATACCACTGCCTTATGGCTCACATGCAGTAAAATGCCACTAAGTGTACCCATTCAAGTTACAGCCTATTGACTCCAAAAGGTGAAAGCCAAAAAAGTTTTGTGCAACACTTTTAAAAATGTATTTAACTTTTTTTGTAACTTATTTTATACCTTTAATACTTTTTGTAAAGTACATAAGTGAAAAAACATCCATTTTGGATAGAATTTATAATCTCCCAAACCTAAATACAAATACAGATTTCAATATTTCTTCTCTTTCATTATTTAATTGTAGGTCAGGTTTTACATTTAAAACCAACATACATATAAAATAAGACTCTATTGTATTTCCAATTACAGGACTTCAGTTTACTACCTGTAGCTTAATACTGTTTTAGCACATAATGTTCTTCCTTCTCCTATCATGTATAATGTTGGACTGTAAATATCACACATTGACTTCACAGAGTTAACTGGAATAAGAAAAATCCACAGCAACTGCTACTAAGAGCCAACGTACAAGCATATATGTATCACTGTATAAGCAACTGCTACTAAGAGCCAACTTTTTTGGATACACTACATTCAATGTATCACATATCTTAAGGATTTTTAAATTTTTTTTTTTACATCTGAGGAATAGTATAAGATATTCTTTATATTCACATTTAATATCGCCATTCTTTAGTCTTCCTGCATTTGCAAAATGAAGCTAGTTAATGTACTAATACATGAAATAAATTTCAATTATCATCTAGGGTAAAAAAGTTTCATTTCTTCTAATCAAGTAATCATAAATAACCAAACCTATAAAACTAAAGAGCATCATTCACAGATATAGGAAGACAATACAAACATGAATGGGGAAGAAACAGCAAGCAAATTTTTCAATTTCGCAAAATCTAGACCTTCTCACCCCACTCAAGTCACTGAGACTTTTAATTTTCAGTGCCTTAAAACGCATATAATTAGCACAAAGAATACAACCTAGTAAGTTTTACCTGTGGATCTTTGAAGTACATTTCATACAACTGAATGGTCCGACGACTAGCTTGACTCCCATGATACACAACCACATTCAACTCCGTCCAGGTTCGGAATTCCCTTTCCCAGTTGGGGATTGTGGACAATGGGGCAATTACTAAAAAAGGGCCATGGATTCCTTTCAAATATATCTCATAGAGAAATGTAATGGACTGGATGGTTTTTCCCAAACCCATTTCATCTGCTAAAATGCAGTTTCGCCTTTGGGAGGGAAATAAAATAAGGAAGGTATCATGAGTATAAATATTAGGCTCTGCTGTCTTCACAAAACACACATTATTTTACTCACAAACACATATCCACATAGCTTTAGAGGTTCTCTTAGATTTAACAAAACACATTTTCAAACAAAATTCTTCAAATAAAAATTATATTTCCATCAAGCTCAATATTAATATCTGGATAATTATCAAGCATATTTATAGTGTCTGCTTTTTTTTATAAAAATTCTTATCAGGGTATTAAAAAACTGTTTAAGTTATTTTTGAGCAATTTTTTTTTTTGACAGGCAGAGTGGACAGTGAGAGAGAGAGAGACAGAGAGAAAGGTCTTCCTTTGCCGTTGGTTTACCCTCCAATGGCAGCCATGGCCGGCGCTGCGGCCGGCGCACCACACTGATCCAAGGGCAGGAGCCAGGTGCTTCTCCTGGTCTCCCATGGGGTGCAGGGCCCAAGCACTTGGGCCATCCTCCACTGCACTCCCTAGCCACAGCAGAGAGCTGGCCTGGAAGAGGGGCAACCGGGACAGAATCCAGCGCCCCGACCAGGACTAGAATCTGGTGTGCCGGTGCCGCAAGGCGGAGGATTTGCCTGTTGAGCCACAGCGCCGGCCCATTTGAGCAATATTTTCAATAATGACACAGGAGAAGAACTACAGACTTAAAAGAAAAGAAAAAAGTGCTCTACATACATGTTGTACCAATTGAAAAGTAGCCAGTTTACTCCCTCCAACTGGTATTCCCTGAGTTTGTTATTGTTTTTATACTCCCTGGAACTCTCCGATTTCTTCCAATCATCAGCAGGAGGTCGCTCCTGTTTTAAAAATAGTAAATCCCATTAGTGGTTTCTCAAGGACCAACACTACGCTATTTTCAAATTCAATCCTCTGCCATGAGCCAATTCTTACCACACGCTCTGTTTCCGGTTCCCTGGACATTAGTTTCTCAAACTCTTCGATCTTGGCTTGGTCTATGTCCTGCCTCAGCTCCCATGTGCTGTCTTCATAGGGAAGTGAGCACCATTTCACCAGATAGTGAGTCACAGGCTGGGCCGGGTTTAAATAAATCAGAATTGGATTCATTTAAGTTTGCATATAGTATTACCGAAAAACATGTGTTCTACTTTATCAGCAGATACTACAACAACATCAGTAAGACTGAATCAGTAGAAGTTTTAAAAACACTTAACAGTTTGTGTCAAGCATGAACTGGAAACAGTAACTTTGGAACAAATTCACTTTTTATGTAGATCACTGGTAATGTTTAAAAGCCATAATGGGAAGGAGTAGCTCTTAGGTAAAAATAAGACTTAATTTCAGATTTGTTATCTGAGCAAATCATTCATTAAGCATCTGATTCAGACTTATTCCATAAACCGTTTTAACATGTCAACATGTTTACATAACTGGCTAGTTTCTTAAAGAATGAGAAACAAATTTATTAGGACCTCTGCTATTTCCTAAAAGAGATGTTGTCTGCACCCAGTCACATTAAAATAATCTACTCATAGTTGAGCCCTAGAAGACTGGAGGGCAAAATATTTTGGGTAATTATAGATCAATAGGATTCCCCTTTTCTTTCTTACAGAAAACACTTGGGTTTATTGACTTTAATTTCAGGACCAAGACTCACTAAAATGTGGTCATGATGTTAAAAACATTTGCTATACATGGAAAAACGTGCCAGGAAACAAATTTTTTTAAAGTACAACTAAACAAGACTAGAAAGGTAAAGATCTTGCTATAAATGTGGTCTCAAACACTCTGGAATAAAAAGGAAGTCCTCTGCAGGCTCTCCCCGGACAAACAAAATCCAAACTTTACACATAAAATTCAATTTATATAAGAAGCCAGTAATGGCAGAACTCATGGTGAATAAGCACATCGTTTCTAAGACACACAGCTCAGAAGCTGCTAGATTGGTCTTTATTCTTCCTTCCTTGTAGGGTTCTGCAAAGCAACATGAGAATGGCAAGACTGAAATCTCATAAAGAGAAATATTTAGTTACCCTCTGTACATCACATTAAATGAAGTTCATCAACTTCTACATAACATTAAACTCCAATCTGCCACAAGAGCACTCTCAATTATATAAGGGAATTTTGTGCTACATCATAGATTTGCATCAAAGTGTACTGGATTCTCTACTGATCAAATTCTAGAATCACGTAAATGTCATAATGTATTTGTTTCATAGGGAAAACTGATTTTTTAAAGAAAATCTCATACTAAACATAAAAGTTTAGTGCTATTAAGTCAAATAATAAAAAGCAGGTTCCAGTTAAATTCAGATCAAGTGTGTCACGATCCGAGACTCTGAGCAGGACCCGTTCTAGGATTCTGCCCTTCTCTCCATGACCACACAAGAGCTGCCTGAATCACCATTTGGTAATACAAATGATCTCTTGTTACCTCTCCCCGGTCATCTGTGCTACGTGCAAAGTCCATTATCCGGTCAACCTCCACATAATCTGGATTAAAAAGCTCATCCTCAATCTGTACCAAAGGGAAAAGAAAAATAGTCTGAATGTTTATTTCTTTCCTATGAGGAAACACCATTTCACTTTTCACCCAGCAATAATATTTTGGGTCATAGAAATACAAAATTTATATTTGACAAATTCTATTATATTAATTGAAATGCTACAACTTAGCAAAATCATTCCCCATGAGGAAATCAGACTTCTCAGACTTTGTTAACTGGGTCTTTTAATTACTGTGTGAAACCTTTTACTGTTAGAGAATGTTTAAGAATATTTTAAATGAAGTGTGAAATTACAATTCACTAATGAGCAATCCAAAAGGCTCATGGCATGCAACGCATTTAGCATTTCTGAAACTACAGTTTGCAATAAAGAATCAGAAACATGCATGATAAGTGAGACTGGATTCTCATAACTACTGGAGTTGTCTGATGTTTTATAGCATCATTTACAAAATGTTATTCAAAAGTTAAAAACACGGAAACCAATGGAGTTCATATTTTACTGTGAAAAGAGGATATGATGTTTGGAAGTCTTTGCCAATCAATATCAATATTCGTACCTCATTTAGAAAAACAGTGTTGTCATTAACCTAGGTGTTCTAATGGTTTTTATTCATACCAAACATTCAGTGTTTGGGTAAAAGAAGTAAGGAATTGATGCCTAAATAATTGCATTATTTAACCAATATATTAACAACCTTTGTAAAAGTCAAACAATACTGCTAGTTTGCAAAGTTATCGCAAATAAAAGAAAATACTACAGTTTTAAAAAAAAGCTATAAAGTAAAGCACACTTGAAAGAAGTCAAGGTCAGACAAGTTTTCAAATGTCAGAAAACAAAACACACATTATTAGGTGTTTCCATGGATTAGCATCAATATAATAACTGTGTTAAAACATTCAGCCAAAGGCCTTTTAGAAGTCACTTAGACATCATTCTTGCCCCTTGAATTGCAGGTTGAAAAGATAAACAGCCACAGTCTGCTAGGAACAAACATTCCCTGGGCCACTGTACCCTAAAAAAAGGAGCAGTTTGGAGTCTTTGAACTGTGAATTATGAAACAAAAAGCAGAAATGCAAAATATGTCTCAACTGCCTCAGGCTTTTACATAGAGGTGAACGGTAAGGCAAAAAAATACAATGAGGTGTTCAGTTCACTTAAAATGTTAATGGGGTCATACTCCAGCTTTGTTGAAAGCTTCTAGATCTAGGTAAACAACATGTAAGGGTTACTCATGTACAGCATAAACACTAACATTTCCCACAGATCAGGTTTTGATAGCCAAAACTCTCTTTAAGACACTTGTTCTTAAATACAAGCTTTCATATTCAATCCTGAAATAAAATCCTAAGCTTTTCTTACTTTTCTATAGCATTAAGTGAATAATCCATGCCAATATATATATAATGAAATTTCCAGGGGCTGGCAAAGTGGCATAGCAATTAAAGCTGTTGCCTGCATCACTGGCACCTCATGTGGACACTGGATCGTGTTCCAGGTGCTCCACTTAGAATCCTGCTCCCTGCTAATGGCCATGGAAAAGCAGCAGAAGATGGCTCAAGTGTATGTATGGGCCCCTGCCACTCATGTGGGAGACCTGGATGAAGTTCCTGGCTTATGGTTTCCGCTTGACCTAGGGCCTGTCACTGTGGCCATCTGGGGAGTGAGTCAGTGGATGAAAGATGTCTTTTTCTCCCTATTTCTCTGTAACTCTGACTTTCAAAATAAATAAATAGATCTTTAGGGGGAAAAAAGGGGAGAGGGCGGCACTGTGCTGTAGTGGGTAATGGCATGGCCTGCAGCGCCAGCATCCCATATGGGTGCAGGATCTACTTCCGGCTGCTCCATTTCTGATCCAGCTCTATGCTGTGGCCTAGGAAAGCAGTAGAAGATGGCCCAAGTCCTTGGGCCCCTGCACCTGCGTGGGAGGCCTGGAAGAAGCTCCTGCTCCTAGCTTCCGATCAGCACAGCTCCAGCCATTGCGGCCAATGGGGGAGTGACTCAGCAGATGGAAAACCCCCCACCCCAGCCCCACCTCTCCTTCTCTCTTTGTGTAACTCTTTCAAATAAATAAATAACTCTAAAACAAACAAAAAAACAAAAGAAATTTCCAGGTTAAGTGATTTTCCTGAATAGAGATTTTAGTTGCAGCAGATTTCCATAGGAATATAAAGTAAAACAAAGAATGGAAAAGCAGGTATAACTGAAAATTCCCAAGTCAGAGTGCCGCGGAACACCTGAAGTCGTGATCATCTACGGGGGAAAGCAGCTTGGGGCAGAGGCGTGTGCTTGTGTAAGATGAGGGAAAGGGACTGGTGTCCTCCTCTGTACTCGATTCAGGACAAAACTTAAGAACTGCATTTGCCAAGTTTCCAGCATTTAATGTATTTCGACCTTGGTACGGTCCACTCACAGAGACGTCAGGCTCAGAAAGATGAGCTGTGTGCAGCTAGGGACAGGCACAATTCCCTAAGGAGCATATGACTACAGGAAACAGAGCCCAAATAAATCTAATAAACAGGACCACGATTTAAGGATGAGGGAAGCTGCTACTGTGGGTTGTTTGGTTTTTGCCTCCTACGGACCCACAGAAAGGGTCAGCACAACATATGGCGTGTCCCTGAAAGGAAGCGAATGACTTCAGCTCAGCCAATGTCACAAAAATTTAACTTCAGCTTCGTTAAGAAGCCACACAAAGTATACCCTCACAGTGCTTTCCTTGAAACTACCCTTTCCAAGAAAGAAGCAGCTTAAAATTGCCCAAGACGTAAGAACTGAGTCACGTTTGAGTAACTCCACGCCACACAGTGCCAACTGCTGCGTTGCAAAAAAGCTGAATCCGCAGAGCAACAGAGGGGGTGTCACAGACAAGTGTCCGGGAAAAGAGCAACCACACAGTCTCCCAGCTAATGCAGATGTTGCCGCTGCTCACTGGGATCGCGGAAATCAGATCCCAGGAGAACACAGGCCTGTCACCTGAAATTACAAGGATTTTATGGCACAGACGTAACTAAAACCATTTACGCCCCACCCTTCCCATTTCTACAAGGGGGTAGCAGCGTGAGGCGGGTCGTTAGACAGGTGTTTGGCATCAGGTTGCATACGTTTTTCCAGTTTACATGCGGCGGACTCTTTTATGAGGGAAAACTGATAAATCAGCACGTCTTATCCTTCAGTGTTGGGGTTCTGCTTTGTGCTGTATGAGGATCTAAGTGAAACCAAACTGGTGGCCAACAGGGCAGAGGCCCCAGTAAGCAGCTTGTGAAAGCATTTTTGAAATGTAATAGGCACTGTTTCGGGGAGGCAACCTAGCACTTTGGTAAATGCGAATTCTCTGCACTGCTGTGGGTACTGCTGTCCTTCCACAACTGACAACCCTGGATAAGGGGGCCTGAGTGAAGAAATCATACCAGCTTCCGAACCATGGCTCAGCATTGTGAAAATGAGTTTAGTGGCTTCTCTGTGATCTGGCACTGACTTGAAGAAAAGAGATCTCTCCTCAAAGAAATTTAACTTTTATATCTCTGGACTTTACTTATTTATTTCACTCTCTACTAATCGTTCATTACAAGATTTCAATCATACCATCACCGCTGTTTCCACACAGTATCGTGAGGACCAAGTATCTTCTAGACCAAGCAACAGGAAGAATGAGAAACTTCCTGTTTACAAATTTTTTTAGCAATAAGCAGTTACTAATATACAAGTAACACCACCAAATGAGGCAAGCTAGTTTTTCTCAATACTTTGCAGCAGTAAAACTCAGAATCTGGAACATGTAAATAAAGAACATTCTTTAGAAAATTAACCAGGTTTTATACCTCTGAAAGGAATTTATTCTGGCCCTGTTTTGCCTTAAATCGTTTAATCTTCTGCTGAATTCTCTTATCTTTTTCCAGATCTTCTACAGAAGCCCACTGACAATGAAGATAAGAGCTGAAAAACACAAAATAATACCCTTGAAACATGTAAAAAATAATTAATCCTTTATTAAATATGTATTTATTACATGAAAAATCAACCAAACAGATCATTAACAAAATAACCCACTTAATTACTCACAAAGGCTGCTAAGCAACATTTCAATACAACCATTCATGCTTCAGAGGAAGAGAAAAATCAATACCAGTGCCTCACATTTGCCTTCTGTCCTAAGCCTCCAGTTCTTAACCCACTACATACAAAAAAATACATGAACAAAAATCAAAACAGTGCATAGTAACAAGCCATTTTCAAAAGAATGTATTACACTTCAGTATAAAACTATATATACAGGGTGGCCTTAATTATGAATTTATATTTTGAGTCTTTTATCATTAATTGAGAAATAAGAGGTTTTTATCAAACTAAAGAATTCACATTCAAAACAGCAATTTCTTTGGCAGTAAGGGGTGCAGTGCACCCTCGATGCACACAAGGCTCACAGGTGAGTCTAACCTGCTTTCTAGGGCAGTCTGAGCTCCTGAAGACACCCTCACCGTTCCACATCAATTCCTGCTTTCTCAACCTGTGTATTCCAGGAGCCTTGAAATGACGTTCCCTGGTCCCCTGTGAATTTTCCACTAATTTTCTCCTCCTTTTCAGACCCACTGCTCTGAGCACATCTGTGTCTTTCTTGACCTGAACTTGTCTCTCTTCCCATCCCCAGGACTGCAGGGACCTGTGACACTCTTTGGTTTGTTGTTTCAATATTTTTTTGGTATCACCATCATTTCCCTGTTCCCCAACAACCTCGACTGTCTCATTTGTTTTTGGTGATATTTTTTAAAAAAAAAAAGATAATTAGATACATACCCCTTAGAGAATCAGCGTACTGCTACTCTTAGAAAGTAAGCAACCATTGTGAAATCTTTTTCAAACAACTGATACTATATGAAGTGCTTACACTATTAATATATATATAGTGCTTACACTATTATATAGTGTAAGTTAATATATAGTGCTTACACTATTAAATGTAATGATATTTATGCAATGTTTTAATTAAATGCATTTTAAATGCTAGGGGTTAATTTAGTTCTTCTATAGTTGAGCAGAAAACATTTTAAATGCATGATATACAGAAATAATAAAATGGTATTAATGTTACATACAGACAAACACACACACAGACTAGATGAAAACATGTCAATGGTGGTCACTTCTGGATGGTTGCTAATACTGCAAGTATTTTATTTTGTACTTTCAACTTTCAAATGTCTCAAATTTTCTGTAAATAATACACAATTGTATCACAATCAGAAAAAATATTATGAAAATAACTTTTTCTAGTTTCCTAATTATTTGATAAAAAGTGGCAAATGTGCAGTCAGTATTCTCATTCTGTCTGGTTGTGTAAATGTTTTCAAAGCACCACCAGAACGGCTACAAGCCAGACATGGGCACCCAAGCAAGTGGGTCCAGCCCTGCTCTACCTCCCGATGTTCCAGGCTGTAACTCCACTCTCTAAACTCTGATAATGATGATCTACTCAGAAACCTTGCTCAGGAAGTGGAGGAAGGGGGGAAAAAAGGCCAAAGGCAGGTTGCTATGTCATAGTAGCTAGATAATTGAAAGAAAAAAGTGAATCTTACTGATGGACTAGCATTAAAATACAAGGAAAAGGTTATGAAGAAGTGAATTGTACAAAAATATTAAGAAGTTAATACAATAACATCTGGAACTAGGTCCTACAAATAAACAATTTATGGACATTTAGGAAAACAATCTCATAAAAACATAACATCTTTATGAAGCAAGTATAACATTTATATCTAATTTTTTTTTTTTTTGACAGGCAGAGTGGACAGTGAGAGAGAGAGAGACAGAGAGAAAGGTCTTCCTTTGCCGTTGGTTCACCCTCCAATGGCCACCGTGGCTGAAGCGCTGTGGCCGCTGCACAGCGCTGATCCGATGGCAGGAGCCAGGTGCTTCTCCTGGTCTCCCATGGGGTGCAGGGCCCAAGCACTTGGGCCATCCTCCACTGCACTCCCTGGCCACAGCAGAGAGCTGGCTTGGAAGAGGGGCAACCGGGACAGGATCCGGCACCCCGACCGGGACTAGAACCTGGTGTGCGGTGCAGCAAGGTGGAGGATTAGCCTAGTGAGCCGCGGCGCTGGCCTTATATCTAATTCTGACATAGTACAAAAAGAAAAAAATTGGAAGACCATACCCCTTTTGCAGACCAGCACAAAGTTCTACTCAAAATATTAGCAAACATAATTCCACACTATATTAAAAAAAATAGTACATCACAACTAACTAGGATTTATTCCAAGAACATATGCCTGAATTTACCACTGGAGAATTCATTAACAAATACACAATATTAATGTATCTAAGGAGGGACATCATACAATTATATCTCCACCAATACTGGAAAAAAAAAAAAACTCCGATAAAATTTAACACCTGAGTTTTTAAAACTCAGAAAAACAGGAATTGAGAAGTACAGGTTGAGTATCCCTATGTGAAATGCTTAGAACAAATTTCAGATTTTCTCAGACTTCAGACTATCTGCACAAACTTAATGAAATATCTTGGGGATGGGATCCAGTCTAAATATGGAATTCATTTGTGCTTCATACATATCTTATACATATTAATCTAAATGTAATTTTATACAGTATTTTTTAATTTACCTGCATTTTGACTGTAGGTTGATCATCACATTGTGCTCCAAAAGTTTCCAATTTTGGAGTACTCTGGATTTCAGATTTTCAGAATAGGATGCTCAGCCTACACTTCATTGATATAATTAACATATAAAGAGACTTCAATCCTGAAGTCAGGCTCCTATTAATTGGAGAAATACCACAGACTTCCACAAAGATCAGAAACAAGATCTGGAACTTACTATCTCTACTCTTACTCAATATTATATTTGAAGCATTAGCCAATGCCACTGGACAAATAAAAAGAGTAGGAGGCATAACAATAAGGTAATAAAAAGCAAAGCTCTAAATTTGCAGGTTATAATGTCATGTTCCTGAAAACCCTAGAGAATCAATTAGAAAAGCAATTCAAACAATAAAATAATTCAATAACACAGTACAATATAAAATTAACATAGAAAGTCAATAAATACCCTTTATTCACACAAACAATAGCCAGTTACAGACATGATGTAAAGAGAAAAACTTTTATAAGTTCAACAAAGACAAAATATTTAGTAGTATATCTAATAATAAATCTAAAAAATTATTTAAGGAATATTCAAAATATTCTTAAAAGACAAAAGTAGAGGGGCCAGGGTTATGGTACAGCAGGTTAAAACATGACCTGTATGTAATGCTGTCACCCCTATATGAGCATCAGTTCAAGTCCTGGCTGTTCCACTTGTGATCTAACTCCCTGCTAATGTGACAGCAAAAACAGAAGAAAATGGCCCAAGTACTTGGGTCCCTGCTACCCACGAGGGAGACCTGGATGAAGTTCTAGGCTCCTGGCAAGCCTGGGCCATTGCAGCCATTTGGGGAGTGAACCAGCAAATGGGAGATCTCTTTGTCTCTTTCTCTCACTAACACTGCCTTTTAAGTAAATAAATTTCAAAAAAAAAAGACAAAAGTAGAGCTGACCCAACTGGAAATATACCTTTATTTTTATATAGCATAACTCAACCTCATAAATTTGTAAACTTAACACAATGTAAATAAAAGTACAAGAAAGCATTTTTATGGAACTAGACAAGTTAATTCTAGACTTCATATATAAAAAATGCAAGAATTTCCAGGAAAATCCTAAAAAGGAAATGCTTCGAAGATAAACTAAACCTACCAGATATTAAAATATACAATAAGGGGCCAACACTATGGCGCAGTGGATTAAAGCCGTGGCCTGAAGTGCATCCCATATGCGTGCTGGTTCTAGTCCCGGCTGCTTCTCTTACAATCCAGCTCTCTGCTATGGACTGGGATAGAAGATGGCCCAAGTCCTTGGGCCCCTGAACCCATGTGGGAACCCAGAAGAAGCTCCTAGCTCCTGGCTTCGGATCAGCGCAGCTCAGGCCATTGCTGCCAACTGGGGAGTGAACTATCGGATGTAAGACCTCTTTCTCTCTCTGCCTCTCCTCTCTCTGTGTAACTCTTTCAAATAAATAAATAAATAAATCTTTAAAAAATAAATAAATACTAAGTATCAATACTAAGTATTGTGGCCATCTGGGGAGTGAACCAGCAGATGGAAGACCTCTCTCTGTCTCTACCTTTTTCTGTAACTTTGTCTTTCAAATAAGCAAAATAAATATTTAAAAAAAATTTAAAAAACACTATAACATGCCTCCAGAAGTAACTAGTGTGATACTAGGTTACAAATAGACAAACAGATCAAAGGAATAAAACACACATACAAATAAATACATAACTTTAGAACAAGATAAAGGTTGTATTTCAAATCATGGGGTGAAGATGGACTTCATAATGATGCTACAACAACAATATTTGGAAAAGAATAGGATTAGAACCATACCAACAGGCTAATCCTCCGCCTTGCGGCGCCGCACACCGGGTTCTAGTCCCGGTCGGGGCGCCGGATTCTGTCCCAGTTGCCCCTCTTCCAGTCCAGCCCTCTGCTGTGGCCCGGGAGTGCAGTGGGGGATGGCCCAAGTGCTTGGGCCCTGCACCCCATGGGAGACCAGGAAAAAGCACCTGGCACCTGGCTCCTGCCATCGGATGAGCGCGGTGCGCCGGCCGCAGCACGCTGTCCGTGGCAGCCATTGGAGGGTGAACCAACGGCAAAGGAAGACCTTTCTGTCTGTCTCTCTCTCTCACTGTCCACTCTGCCTGTCAAAAAAAAAAAAAAAAAAAAGAACCATATCATGTACTACAGGTACATGTACACAGGAGACCCAACAGGTATAGGATAGCTAATGTAATAGAGTGCTATCCAAGTGAAACAAATGAGAACTCTTAGAACTAATGTAGAGTAATTTTCAGAATATTGTTATGAAAAATGCAAAGACCAAAAAGTGTACTGATGGAATGCAATTTTTTTTGAGTAAGAAAGAAGGGGAAATTATCAAAGTACATATCTGTAGGCTTATGCCAAAAATTACAGAAAGGAAAAACCTAGAATTAATGAGGAAACAGGAACACGATGGAATAAAAGGCATGATGATACTTGTCTGAGAATCATTTTGTGTACAGTTCTGACTTCGGAAGCATGTTAATATTCCATAAACTTGAAAGAAGAAAACTAAAAAAAATTGACAAAGGGGGCTTATGAAAATAGAAAATAAATGCAAACAGCAACTAATGGACCATCTGTAACAAAATCACACTGGTGGGGAAGAACCAATTGACAGAAATTTTAAACAAGTATTTAGCCTGCATTCCCTCAAACTATAGACAAAAAATTTCAAATACAGGTTTCCATCCTCCCACCCCACAGAAATACAAGTTGGTAAATAATTCTGAAAGTACTGCTTATACATTCCAGGAATGACCAAAACAGCAAATATATTATGTATATAAAAAGAGCCAGATAATATATGAAAAAGACAAAAAAATAAACAATGTTGGGGAAGATGTAGAGAAAAAGTATCCACTCTATACTTTGGTAGGAATACAAATTGTTGTAGCCATTATGGAGAATAGTTCCTCAGAAAACTAAAACTCAGCTATCCCATCTCTGGGTATGTATCCAAAGGAAATGAAATCAAAGGGATCCCTGCACTCCCATGTTCACTGCTGCACTGTTCATAATACCAAGACATGGAATCAACCTAGGTATCCACAGGTGGATAGATGAAGAAAGAAAATGTGGTCTAGATCCACAGTGAAATATTATTCAACCATAGAAAAGAATGTAGTCCTGATGCAGCAAAATGGAGAAATTAGAGGTCATTATATCAAGTGAGATAAACCAGACACAGAAAGATCAATCCTGCATTTCTCTCATATGTGGAAGCGTTCCTCTTAGGGGGAAAAGAGTCCATCTAGTAATCAGAGTGGAAAAGATGAGGGGACTGGGGTGAAGGGGAGATTGGATAATGGGTAACACACACGGTGAAACAGAACAGTTTCCAGCATTCTACCCACAGCACAATGAGGCAACTACAGTTCACAATGTATTTGGTACTGTACAAAGAAGTGGAAGAGAGGAGCTGGTGGACTCAAATACAGAGAAAAGGAAGCAGAAATACTAATTACTCGATTTGATCAGCTTATGCTGTATACATGTGTGGGAATATTGCATTGTGCCCCATAAAAATGTACAAAGATTATAGGTTAATAAAAGTTAAAAAATAAAAAAAAAACAAAAACTAAGAACTAGATTTTTTATAGTCAAAGAAGGGAATTATAATGGAAGTATCAATGAAGAGGCATCATTTCTGTTGTTAGCTGGTAGATACGGATAGGTATGTGTGCATCTACAATGAATAGATACAGGTGTGTAACTGTGTGTGTGCAACCATGCATACACATGTATGCTCATACTTCCCTATCCCTACTCATTGGGAAGGACTGGAAAAAGTGACTCCTCAACAGCAATGAGAACACCCAAAGCCCAAGTCTAAATGCCCTCTCCACTAAAAACAACTAGCATTCCTTGGACAAATTACTCATTCCAAGACCGAAATAGGAAAATTATACCATGAGCCCAGAGCAGCCAGAAAGTAAGAAAAGACTCAATGAGTAGGGACTCGGCCAAAGGACAGAGGAGCCTGCCTGAAGGGGCTCCCCGTGGCCAAATCTAGGATAATGTGAACAAAGTAAATAACACTGTGGCCACAAAGAATAAAAGCCAATGAATAAAAGGAGAACCCACAGGTCAAAACAGCCATAAATTAGCAAGTGGGCAAGTGGGTGAAGCTCTTGCTTACAGCAGAAACCCAACCAATAAATTTAGAATAAAGTCAGAATTAGTAAATCACTACTCTGCAACCATCACCACGCTTAGTCTAAAGGGTCCTTCCAGAAGACATTCTTTACTATCAAAGAAAAACTAAAAATCTTTACAGCTAATGTGCAATTTTTCTGTAAATCTGAAATGATGTCAAAGCAAAAGGTTAACAGTAACTGTCAGTTTTACAAAAATGCTACTTCCCTCAGGTCTCTGTAATGTTAGACAGGAACATTACTTTCAGAACTCGGATGACTGCAGGGAGAACTGACGCTCCAGGAGCGGCAGCTGTCGGCATCAGGAGCACTGCCCCCCCTCAGGAGTAGCAGGCCGGCTGGGCTGAGGCACCTCAGACAACTGCGCCACACTGACTTGGATGCCTGTCTAGCAGTGCTTTTCTTTTCTTTTCTTTTCTTTTCTTTTTTTTTTTTTTTTGGGCAGCCAAGAGCGGTAAATCTTTAAGAAAACTCTCCCCATCTCTGGCTTATTAATTTACCTCTTTCTCATCTATCTTTACACCACTCTCCTCCCAAGGCCATAGGAAATCGAGTCATCACTTAAATCCTGCTTGTGTAAACTCATGCTCTGATGACAAAATGATGACAGCTGACATTTACTGGGCTTTTTTTTTTTTAATGTCAAACTGTATTTCATTGAACTCACATGATAACACTGATAAAGATTTCTTTATCTCTTTACTTGGTAAAAGGCTTTGTTCAAAACTTCTAATGTGGATCAGTTTATTAATACAGGGCCAACAAAGGAGAGTGACAGAAAGACCAAGGCATTTGATGCTTTCAGCTTCCAGGGGAGCACAATTTTTCTTAGGCTGTTTTTACAGCAACTACAAAAGCCTCCCTTTAAAAGCCCTAGAATTTGTTAATATGGTGCTTTGTGTTAAAATGGGCAATGTTTACATAATCAACAAATGCTTCTGTCCTTTTCTGCGATTGTTCCTTAGGTTAGAAAGTGGCCTCAGCCTTCTTCAACTACACTCTACTGATCGCCACCAACTGGGCGTGGACCAGGTGCACCATGTATGGGCACAGCAACAAGGAGGGCAACAGCTTGCTGCGTTCTTCAATTCAGTTTTTACAGTTATGCAATTCAAACCCACTAAACAAATATCAGAAGCCAATAAACAAAAACAGTTAAAGCCATAGCCAGCTGTACTTTAAAACCTAAGTGATATCATGATCCTCTAGACTCCCAACTGGGGTGGGGAATGTCTACCTTGTGGGCCATATGAGACCCATGAAAAATCATTTATTTGGTTGGTCTGGCCCTGCCAAGGTAACCTCAGGTAGGACTTGAAATCCAGTAAATCGACAGCAGAGTTATTTTTAAGTAGATAATTTTGTATGGCCCCTAAATGATGTTATAGATATCCAAATGGCCCTTGGCCTTTGTCCCATGGCAGAGTTCAGGCTCAAACGTATAAGTATGCACAGGTGAGGGAGAGTGAAATTCACTTTCAGAAGATAGGCAAGTATTACTTTACACATTTTTCTATCCTTGCAGAAGTTTTATTCCCTCTAAAAAGAACTTCTTGGTTGTAGATGAAAGTCAACTTTTATACTAATTATGCACGCTCCAGAAAAATAAAATCATAAAATATCAAAGATATAACAGAAGGGAATAGTCTTCTAGACAATAAGTAAATCATCCTGAAGTTTCCCAATTTTTAAAAAATACCTATTTAGTACTTTGAAAATAAATCCTCCTCATTAAAAAAAAAATCACAATTTACTTACAAGTTTTTGTATTTCACATAGAATTCTTCAACTTCTACCTCCTCTCCAGATTCCTTCTGAAACAAAAGACATTTTCAGACATACACTCAGAGATTTCAAAAGTAATGCTTTCCTCTCACATGAGCACAGACCAGGCCAGTAAGAGCAGCAGAGGATCCTCCCGTGAAGATGTGCCTGCTGCGAGCTGTGGGGCGCCGTGGGATGCAGACTGACGTGCTCAGACCCATGCACGCTACTCTGCTCGACGTGCTGGAGTTTCTCAGACATGAATCATTTTAACTCCTCCCTAACCACACGCAGCTTCATTCACAACAACCTGACCCCAAATCTGGCATTCTGCCAAACCCACAGTGTTAAGTAGACGCCAAGTGTACCATTTTCTCAGGCAGCAGCCAATTAGCAACTGCTCTCCTGAATGCCATATGTATTATTTTTGGCTGCCTCATGGCAACTTTACATTGTGGGTTTTGTAATGTTTTAAAATATTTAAAAGACATTTATTTCTCCATATAGTTAATAACTCTAAACAAGAAACCATATAAAACTAAACCTTGTTCTTATGTTGTATAATTTCAGTGCATCACTATTCATAGTTTTAGTTTTACTCAATGGTACAATTAAAATCTCTCAGACAAGATGTCTCACATACAGAGCAGCCAAATAAAATTAACACTCCAAATACTACATCTAGGTGAGGTTAAAATTGTGATACATGCAGCCAAATCGGGAGTTTTCAGAGGCAAGATTATCTGTAACATTGCCCTTGACCCAACCTGCTGTGGTACATGCAGAGGAAACGCTCATACAATTTTGTAGCCTTTTTTCCCTTTTGGTATTAGGCTGTTAAACAAGTCATAATATGTAATTTTCTCCTGGAACATTTGATCAGATAAATCAGAGATGTAAAACATAAACACCACTTACAGATGTTTCAGGATTGCTTTTACATTCTTACAAGAACCCCCAAACCTGCCTTGAGGGTCGTACATACTGCTAAGCCACCTCTGAGTTGCTTCGAAGAAAATTAAGGCAAGTAGGAACATGGCAGAGGACAAAAAAAGAGCGAAGACTTCCACTGGATAAGACTGGTGTGTGTCTGCTCAAAGGCACCGCACTTCCTCTCCATCTCTAAGCTTCACTCTTGTCAAGGATCATGAACTTACACTTTTCTTTGAAACTCTCACCTTTATCTGTTAATCCAGAATTTTACTCAGCTTTTTCACCTGTCTAGTGACCCCAACAAAAAGACTAGATGTCCAGTAGTGTGGTTAACACTTATTCATATCTGGTTGTGCCCTAATTGATCCATGAAAGATGATAACTATACGGCAGCTTTTTAAACCAGTTATTCCGAACACCATCCATGTCACCAACTTTCAGATATCCAAAATGAAAAGGAAAAATTCTGAATGTCTTCAAGGGCTAGCAATATAAACCCAGAATTCATCTACGGGTAACTTTTTATCAGTTTAGGTGGCAACCCATCCGAGACTCACCTCACTTTTTCCTAGCCCCTTGTATTTCCCCACTCTACTGTCATTTCCACGTATATTATCCTCCTATAGAACCAGATTTTCCAGGTGAAGAAAGATTAGCTAGTAGGTACCCAAGGACAACAGAAAGCAAGAATGACACTCTACATTTTGGCATTTCTCACAGCATTTCATGAAACCCAAACCTAGAAGAGAACTCAAATGTCAGAGCACAAATACTAACCATATTTCTTTCAGTTCCCAAGGAATTTTGCAGGATTATTTATCTTTGAGTTAGTTAACAAGACTAGGCTTATCATTTCTGTGCGCTATTATTTCCTTCTCTCTGATTTTTCCCTCCATGCTGTCTGTCTCAATCTGAATGCATTGACGTTCCATAATTCTGGTGGACACCAAAACACACAGGATCAAATCTTGAACAGTGGATATAAAGCTTCCATTCTGTCTGAATTCTGTTCCCAGAAAGCTCTGACTCTTATAGCCATCTACCTGTCTCCAGCTCTCATTAATACCAATTTTCTTGTCATGATCAGCTGCTCCTCTGGGACCCTGCCATAAAGATGCCTAACAAGAGGGTCTACAGCTATCTGCAAGGAACCAAGAAGGTTCTGAGACCCCACTCAGCAGTACCTGGATCTGGTGCAGAATTGTCCCAGGCCCTATGTCCTTTGGATGTTGCAAAGCAGAACACTGCGCTTTGAGGAACTAGCACACATACTGGATCACCACCTTCCTGCCCACAGCACTATCAATAGAGCTGGTCTTCACCCCTCCTTTCATAGGAACATAACCATGCTGACCACTTTTGTTTTACTGATAGTAAAACAATTTCTAAAAGTACATGAATCCACAAGCCCTGAGGAGTACTATTTTAATTATTCACCAAGTGGCAATTTGACCAGCCTCAAAGGTAACAGCCTGAAACAGCCCCAACCCCCACCCTAGCCAAATTATCAGAAATCAATCTGTCATGGACATGGCACATCTAATGAACAACTGAGTGAAAGCACTGTTACACACCCCACACTCAAATTAATTTCTTGGACAGCTACACTTGAGAGTCCTCTAAGTACCTTTTATGTGTTCAATAGAAGATTTCTAAGAAAAGTATGTAACTTTTCATTAGACAATACAACTAGTCTAGGCAATCCTTATTATTCAAGTGAAACTTACAGTTCCAAAATTACTAAACCATAATTGTCCTATTGTTCATAAGAATCAGAAAGCTCTGGCCACCTGGCAACAAATGACAATCCTACAGTGTCAAAGAGGGATGACCCTGCCTAAGCATGCTATTACTGAACTAGGCAGCAACTCTGGACAGAAAAGGCTAGGCTCAACCTCCTGTCTACAGTTCTAGAGATACCAAATGACAGTGCACCTGGGAGAAAACAGATACAATACTGAACACAATTAAGAGTTTTGCCTTCTTTATACTCTTTTCTAAATGGAGATCAACCAAAGAAAACTAAAATATCCTGGGATCTAAAATGGAAAACTGTAGGGAATATAGTCAGAGTCCACTTTTCAAATATTTCTGACCTTCTGATACAAAAACGATTTAAACACTTCTCCAAAGATGAGTGGTTCAAAGCAGAAAGGGCTACAGAATGACTAAATATGGAAAACAAAGAATTAACTTTTATAATCATTTTATAATCCATTCATATATCTACCTCAAAACTAAAATACTAATTCCTACTATGCCCATTTCACAGGGTCACATGTACATTACCCTGGGTTAGAACAACACAAATGCCCCCAGCCATCCCTATTTATACATAACATGAGGTCTGAATTAGGGAGGTTCTGTCAGAGGAGTTCTGTGAGTCTGCACAACTCCATCACAGTGGATCATTATCCTTCTTAGTCCACAGTGACGAGGTCAAGCGACTCTGAACAACACAGTCCCCACTGTGGGTCAGTACTGTGCAGAGGAGGTCCTGAGAGTGCTGCCAGAGGGAGATAAAGATACTTTCTCCCTACCAACTCTTAAATTATTCATGGTAATAGGAAACAGACCAGCAGGCATAGCTAGAATCCACAGAAAAATCTCGAATTTCCTTTTGTTTCCATGTGCAACACTTTGCTCCAATGTTATTAAAGCTGATAACGAAAGTAACTACTTTGAGAGCAGTGGCCTCGTTAAAAAGTTAGCACCTGCTAATGTTTAGTGCCTCCCAATTAGGAATATTCCATTCCAAATGTCATGCTATTCTATTACTGCTGCTTAAGGAATACAAGGATTGGACAAGCAATGCAATCTGACGTACATCTCTTTGCTACTTTAAATCACACCTCCAAGTGTACCTCCCCTTCTGGAGAAACTTTTCCACAAATCTCCATCCTCAAACTCACCTCTCAACAAATGTTCTACCCTCCGACACCAAGTGGTTTTTAATCTTCTATGACAAGTTAACCTGGGCATCAGTAAATGGTAACAATACATATTCCTAATCCATGGGCACCTATCTTTAAAGGGCACATAGGTGGGGTTATAGGGGAACAACACAGAAAGCAAAGGCAATGTCTTAAATAATGCATAGTCTAAGTAGCTCTGAATAATGGAGCTAATTATCATTTGCAACCCCCAGACCTGCTGAGTATGCCTGCTGAAGTACTATCAACTGAATGAAAATTAGTACAGTCCATCCAAACGACATGCTATTTACTCAAACAAGTCACTTCAATTTAGTGAAGGGGATTACTCTTTAAAGCATGTCAAGTATTTAAATTTTACCATATACCTACAATTCACAAATTTATAGTTCTGAAGCCATTAGTAGGACAAAAATGCAATCTTTCTAATAAATTAAATAGTGCTCATTTCTGCTTGAACAGGTGGGAAATTTGGAGGAGATTTTTATCATTTAATATAGAGAGGAAATCTTCACATTCAAAAGAGTCATAGGGTAATCACTCCATACACTCCCAACCCCTTCAGTCTGAAAATATCTTTACGTGTTGCTCCTGATCATCTTCATATGAACTAGGTTGTATATCCTGATAAAATCCCATGACCTGAGTCACACATTAGAAAAGCAAACAGTATTGAAAAGGAGGTATAAGGAAATTTTCTGCCAGTGCAATAACATTTTCAAGGGTCTCTTGATAGCGGTATTTGAATAGTAAAGGTTTCCCTGTTTGATAAGTCTGAGATCTCACTTTAAATTCCATAATTCCTCCATTCCTCATCTTCCTCACTGGGAAGCTATACTTTGTGTATTTTACTAAAATATTTATTTTACAAGTTAAACATGAAACTGCATTTCCACCCACTCCTTCAAATAAAAAGAATGAACTGTGGGTTTGACAAAGATCTGAACTGAGAGACAGACACCTATATCTAAAGGTGACAAGAAAGACTTTCCAGAGACACTAAGAGTTGCCTGTTGGAATATGTAAATGCCCTGGATGTCCGTGCAATTATTCAAACTAGATAAAGCATTTTCTCATCTGGGCAATGAAGCAGGTAGTTGGAATGAAAAGGGGAGTTTCCCTAAGTAACAGAAAACATCGTCACTGGAATTTTTGGTCATCAGGCTAGTGACAGTATTTACAGCTCACTTTTGCAGATCAACAGAAACTTTGAATAACTTTGAAGAGTAAGTCATATAAACTTCAAAGATTACAATGAAAACAGCGCTATGTTTCATCTTTGCCTTGGCAATGTCTATTAGTATTTCGGTTGTACATGAAAAATTTTCATGAAACGCACGAGAGCACATTGATTTGCTAAAATGATAGAGAACTTCCATCCTATCATGGAAGACTGGGATAACCTTCCTACGAGAAATGAGAGGTAAGTTCACATTGATAATTTTTATGAATTCTGATTTTTTAAAAACAGGCAGCTATAACTGAAAGTCCTATACAATACTCTGGAGACTCTTGGCTTTGCTGCCTACTCAATGTAATAAAGCACTGACTGCTTGGTATATTTTTATTTCATTTGGAGCTAAATATTCTAAAGATTTTAACTGGGCTGACAAATGAAACAAGACTAGAAATACTACTGTAAGTTGTATTTTACAACAGCAGGATTTCTAAAGAAAATTATAAAGCCAATAATCCTATCAGAGTCACACAGATCTCACAGACTTTGATCACTCCAAAAGGTGCTTACCTGCTTTTTGACTGAACGACTGCTCATGATTTTTTCTACCACTGGGCCTTCTGCATCAACAGATTCCTAAAAAACACAAGTCATATAAATCCACCCACTCAGAAAATATTTCATGTTAAGCTATACAAGCAAGAAACCATTCCCTTTTGCCACTGCCTTCAATCACTAGGTACAAAGTTACCAGTGGGAAATACAACTGAAAAGAACAAAATTTTCATTCTACAGAAAGGTAAAAGATCTGTGCACATCATTTTATGATTATGTGGTTTAATTACATAGACTAGCATGGATCCCTGAAGCCAGAGAGCATTCAGTAACTCCAGCTGCCAAGAGAAAAGAATCTCTGCATGACAGCCGTCAAAAATGTAACTTTTCCTCATCTATGCCCATGGGGTAAATACACTCGTCATTCTGTTATTGTAGGCAGCTTTTATCTATGGAGGTCACACAAAATGTTACATAACCAACATAGAACAAATTACCAAATAAAACACAAAACTGCATTTAATATACTTTTCAATGGGTTACCAGTTTGTTAACTGAAGTACAGTAATATTAAGAAAAAAGCATTATCTTAAAAAAAGATCTTTACAATAATCAATCCTACATTACTACCCATATTTTATACAAACTATTTTATCCATCATTTACATTGCACAGAGAATAAAGTATGCCCTGCTGGGTACTACAAGGCAGTAATTTCATAAAGGGGTTCTGACGGTGCCTAACAGCAGGAGACAAGCTTGAGTGGTTTATTAAAGTCCCACAAGCTACAGCACTGAATTCTCAGAGGTAAATTCAGCTTCCTTGTATTCCAGCTCTGACTATTCCTCAGCATAGACCATTAATTCTCCAAAATTGTGTCAAATTACATATCACAGGCTTGTATAAAAATAAATTCCAGTGAACAGGGCTTTTAAAAAGGATACTACTAAACAACTAATTCCCCATAGTGCATTAGCCAACATCCTATGAATGTTCCCCTGCTGGAAGTCCAATGTGTCCACTGAACTTCCTGGATTCCAGCTATAAACCTTCCCGTGCATCTTTGAAACACACATGTGAATCCTGGAACGCTAGCCACTCACCTGCTGCTCTGACTGTGAAGTGTTGGAAGGGGAGTCTCTCCCAGCAGCATCTGCATCATCTGCCTCCTCATCAGAAATCTTGAACTCCAAGTCTTCAGTGTAGCGCTTTCTCTTCACCTGCCTACTGGACCGCCTCTTCTAAAACAAAAATCCAACAAAGCTGGGGGTTTAAAACACAATCACTGATACTATAATGGCTCAGAAGGGTAAAGTGTATTTTTAAAAAAACTGATCTTAAAGAAAAGCTGATAATTTAATGATATAAAAATCACATGAACAGATCATTGCAGCAACAAAGATAACAGAAAACTCTGAAATGCAGAGTCTGATGCCAGGGAGAGCTGTCACTCTAACACTCCCAGCTACGTGTCCTTCATATTCAGGACTGGAAATAACAACAACTTTTGTTTCTAACTCAGCCAGGGTATCTGTCAAAAGTGATGGCAATATTAGAGCTAAGTAAGGGTTCTACAGGGGTTCACAATATTATTTGCTTTACTTTTTCTATGCTTCAAAACTTTTCCCATAAAAAGTCTAAAAAAGTAAATGCATTAGAAGATAATTTGTAAGTTACAAATGTCTATAAAAATGTTCTCATAAACTTACCCAAGATACCCATTATATTTCAGAAGGTCACTTAAATCAAAGGTTTTGTATTCTAATTTGGGTCCTGAAAGAATTGTTTGGAAAAGGATTGAAGAGATGAAGGGCTGAATCAGTCATAATGATTGACTTTGAAAAAGTAATTTTACTTTTCTTAATTTAAAATTTTTAACACGCTGGTTAAAATGAAAAAGACTGATAATAGCTAGCAACAGTATAATCACTGGCAAAATAGGTCTTCTCACAGTCTTATGGTCAAAATATAACACAGCCCAGTCTTTGCAGGACAATGTGGTCCTGTCTATCAAAAGCTAAACCATGTCAATCCTTTGCCTAAGCAATTCTACTTCCAGGAAGCTACATACCTGGAACTACCTGCAAGATAAATCGTTCAGCAGAACGAAAAAAAAATCACACAACAGTAAATAGTGTGTGATTCTACTCAAGATAAATAAAACATTTTGTGTATTTATTTGGTTGTGTGGGTCATCAACATATAAACTTCTTAAGATAAGGAAACTGTCTTGTTCATTTCCATATGCCTCAATGAATACCTGCTCAAAACAGAAATATATATGTGTGTATGCTTTCAACAGCAGGAAAAAAAATCTGAGAAGACACACACAGATTTTAAATAGCTATTAATTCTGGGGAGAGAAATAAATGGAGCACAACACGAGGCTTTACTTTTTTGTTCAAAATAATTCTACATTGTTTGACCTTTTAACAAAGAAATGTCTTTGAATGTTAATTAAAAATGTGCAGAAATAACCTTTCCATTATTATATCTGATAAAATCTGAGTTTGAAAATGACACATGTAAGTTTTAAATTGCTAATGCAAGAATATTACAACTTAGTGAGTTTCCAAAGCACATGGAAGAAATACAAAGAATACTGAGACAAGTAACACTTTTATATAAACTTTTTCCTAAGAATTATGAAATACTGGGACAGTGAGGCAGAGAGGAGTAAAACCACCATTGTGTGCTCCAAAGGCAGAACAGACACAGATACCTCTCAAGTCAGAACCAACTCCATCCCATCACTTTCCCCAAAGAGTGAGACTGATTTTTATCTTACTAAGTTTGTGTTCTCTTTGCTCTCAAAAAATGATCTGAGACAGTCCATGACACAAATGCAAAGACTACACAAATGCAAAGACTACTACAGAGGCACAAAGCAATTTTCTGATTCGAGACCATCGGGGTAATTTTTACTAACGGACTTCTTAGTGGCTTAGGCCAGGAGCGATGACCTGAGGGAGAGGTTCCTCCTCAGATCCTCCTCCCCAGGACAAAGCTTCAGAACTGCCAAGAAAATCAACCCCAGGTCAAGGCAGCGCAGAAACCAGTAGTGTTCTGCTCTCTGGAATTCTTCCCCACAACACAGGAGACAGTTTGACCTCATGAGCCCTGTCTGAACTAGCACTGACTCCTATGTGACCTTGGGTGAGTTATTTTGTGGACCTCAGTGTCCTGGTCTGTAAAATGGGGTTAATGACAGTAATGACCTCAGACAAATACTGTGAAGATCACATAAGGGAATTCATTGGAAGCATTGCAAAATGCAATTAGAAGGATTAAAGTTATCATTACTCAGCGCCAGCTTTCCAAAGAAAAATGGCCCAGTTACTGTGCACAGCTTCCCTTCCCTCTTCCCAAGGCTGACCTACTTCCTGCTGCTCTAGTGCCCACTTTGCCATTCCTCACTTCTAGGCCATCAATTTCTTTAAGCCATAAAAGGCCATTACCAAGAACAATGTTTTAATTTTGAGAAATTTAGCACAGTATCTGTATTTCATTTGATATGTCAATTTAACTAAATTGAAATGGAGTAATTTATATTTCCATCTTTATGCCATTACCATAAAGAGGAATGTGCTGCTAATGATCCATCTGTGATGTTTTACCAGGTTTCCATGCTTGAGGCCACACTGTCACAGCATTCTTCCAACATGAGTGACTGGAGAGAGTCTAAGACAATTCCACTTTACACTAAATCCCACTCTGATATTCAAGAGACATTCCAGTAAACAAGGGGGCTTTTCTTCTTTAAAACAAAAATTATGTACTGGTGAAATACAGCATACAACTAGAATTCAATTTTCTGAAATTCTACAATGTTAAATGGTTACTCTACTCTCCACATAATAATTGATCATAAAGTCATTTATTTTGGGTATCAAGGCTCCTTTAACAATTTCCTAATGTAAAGTTAAATGATTTACTATATGCTTCTATTATGACCTGTTAAACTATTATTACCTGAAAAGTTTTTGTGGATGGAAAGGAAATATAGGAATTGCATTTAAGGGGCTGGCACAGAGGCATAGCGGGTAAAGCCACTGCCTGCAGTGCCAGCATCCCATACAGGTACCGGTTCAAGTCCCGGCTGCTCGTCTTCTGATCCAGCTCTCTGCTATGGCCTGAGAAAGCAGCCGAGGATGGCCCAAGTCCTTGGGCTCCTGCACCCTTGTGGGAGACCTGGAAAAAGCTCCCGGCTCCCGACTCCCGACTTTAGATTGGCCCAGCACCAGCTGTTTCGGCTATATGGGGAGTGAACCAGTGGATGAAAGACCTCTCTCTCTCTGGCTCTGCCTCTGCCTCTCTGTAACTCTGCCTTTCAAATAAAAACAAGTAAATCTTTAAAAAAAAAAAAAGAATTTCATTTAAGTCATAACTCAAAACTTTTGAACTGATACTAAAATAAGAAGTCAAATTTTTAAAACTGAATTGCTTTAGAAAAGATACCTAGAGTTAAAACAAGTATACAGAATAGAAATTGATCTCACTGTTCTAATACCCTGTGACACAATTTTGAGTTGGTTACAATTATATGGCATTTACTTTAGTAAATCAATCATGAAACTCAAGGATGTTAATTCTAAACCCTTCATGCATTTCTTACAGGAAGAAACATAATAAACAACCGGCCAGCATCACTTCCTGTGTCAGAGATAGCAAGAAAGCGTTGCCTTCAAAGTCAGGTCTCCTTTGTGGTTGCTTATTTTAGCTACTGAACCCGTAACAGTCAACCACCAGCCAATCAGAAAGGATGCACTAATGCTCATTTGTAGCAATTTCATTTTTCTATAGTGAAATGCAAAAGAAAAAAATCAAAACACTAGTATTTCATAAAATCCACTGAATTTGAATTAATACAAAGAACACTCTTTTTTTAAACAGCAGCAGTTATTGTAAAAGAAAACAATTCTCTTGGTTAATATGAATAAATCTTAACCATGGTCCAAATACTGAAGTCCTATAGGTCCTACTTCAAGCAAACACAAATCAGGAAAAAACACCCTTAAGGACAAAAATAAAATTCCAAATTGTTCAAATGATTTAGTTCAAAATCCCTAAGCAATTTTAAAAAAGATATATACTTACCTTCCCAGTATCTTTCTACTTACATACAAAATAAAAGGAAATTACATAATTAACCCACACTGTTAGTTATACAACCAAATCAAAACAAAACACAACACACCCAGTCACACTCCCTCTCCTTCCTTTTCCCCCCTCCTCGGGTCTTTAGCTTAGGTCCTTCTGTGAGGTTAAAGCTGTTAGGGAGTTCTACTAAAATAAACACACACATATACACACTCACACCCCAAAACTATCTGAAATTCAACAGAACAGAGGAACAGATTGCAAATCTTTTGATCCTAGTTGATAGGGATACAGGAAGAGAGTCCCGAGCATGCAGTAAGCTCCTAGAGGCTGGCCTCCTATTCCAGTAGAACTCCCGGGTAACTGCTCCCTGATAACTTAGATGTCATTCACACAAGTTACATTCCCAGCCGTCCCAGCAGACCATGCTGGCACGCTTCCAGGGAACCTAACGGGGAAATAATTTTTAACTGTCACGTGTAAGGGTCCCTCGCAGTACAATCAGTGAAGGCAATATGCTTTACATACAGAACCCAAATTCCTGGTAGGTATTTCAGGGCTAGTTTTTTTTTTTTTTTTTAACTCATTTCTATAAAATTCTCCAAATGTCAGGAGAACCTAGCATTGGGAAATTCTACATCGTCACCATTGAGAAAGCCACTGACTTGTTCAGAGAAACTTCAGTACTACCTGAATATACCTCAGCTCTGACCATCAGGTGTCAGAAACTCTTTCAAGCTACATATTACAGTTTGCTTTTTTATTCAAAAAACATAAAAATAAAACTGACAATCAAACTTAACAGAAATTTTAAAATACGCATTATACTTTAAATGAACCAATATTCTGATATATTAACCAATATGTTAATGATAACACACATAAAAAGTAAAATATGCATTTTTGGAAATAAATGAAGGTTCTCTGTATCATGAATTATGGAGTAAAAGATGGCAAAACCCAAGCAGCTCTGGTCAGGAGTTGAACTTGCCGTTGGCACCCCCAGATTTTACCACTATGGATATAATGTTCCCAACAACAATAAAGACATCTCAACAGCATCTCTACAACAATGATAGGGGAGGTCTGGTGCACTCTACCTGGGGTTAAAGTTACCCATGCTAAATAGCCAAGGCTCAGGGATCAGAACAATGGTATTACCTGAACACCTGGGTCCTCATCTTCTTCAGGAGGAGGAGATGGTGGGGGCGTTTTGTCTAAGTCTGAATTTTCAGAACCTTCTGTTTTTCCCTTGTTGACCTTTTTCTTCAAAGCACTTGCTTCTGAATCAGGTTTCTTATTACTAGAATTCAAAGTGGATCACTTAGTGTTCACTTTTTAATGTGGTTTTCCACACGTCCCCATACTTTATTTTCCCACATTAGTATTCCTAAAATATCAATGACAGTTGATGAACCAACACATGTTGGACATTTATAGTAAAATGGCACTCTCAATTAAGTTTTTAGGGTGAAACTATATACTGATGACCTTTAGCAAGTATCTGACCTAATTAAAAAAAAATTGCATGCAAAACCTCCCAATATTACACATAGTACATTTGTTCATTTATCAAAATCCCTGCTTATGCACCAAACTATAATGAAAAATCATATTATGAATGAGTTTTGCTATCAAGTTTTTAAGGTGCAGAACACTCTTTTGAAAGCTCATGGACAACTGCAGCATAATGAGCATTTCTTTGTGTCTCTTGCAGATAGTTGTACATACTCCTATTCAAGTCCTCTTTCACCAGGACTACTAGGTGTCCTCTTTTGTGCCATGCCATCCCATGACATTTTTATACAATTTTTATCTTTATAAAATATAACCAACATACAGCAACTTCCTGTTCCACATAACTTCACTTGATATTATATCTGTAACTTAAAATAATCTTTACTTTGATATTACACATTTTTAAAAATAATAATTAATCTTTTATTCAAAATGTTGGTCTCTGAAATACAAAAAGTACGGTAGGGTGAAACAATAATTCAAGTACATGTTCCACAGCATGTTTCTGACAAATATTAATAAGACTTGTGTGCTATGAGACATAACATATGAATGAACTCTAAAAAATATTTTAAATTTACCTTTCTCTCTAGAACATTAACTTGACATTCTTCTAGAACATACTCTCAATGCTACCTTCCACTTCAATTTCCAAGCCAGTCACACAACTTTTCAGCACCAATTTTCTTCTCTTAATCAACATTGAGACTAATTTAACCTCAGTTATGATTACCTTTTATTATTTCTAGGGAACCTCAAATTCTATTAAATTTTGAAAAAAGATGTATTTCAAAAACATTTACTGACATTTGTATATGCCCAGAAAAGTGTGCTGATGGAATGTAATTTAAACAGCATGGTTTAACCTCAGTACTACAAAGAGGCCGAAATATCTGTATGCTTCTGAGTAAAGCATGTGCCACATAAAATATTTCAAATGAACTAATAATCACATCTGTAACATATAATTTTTCAATTAATAAATAAAATATTTGATCCTCTTAAATGTGTTATTCTTAAATGCCCAGAGCCTGTTTCCATTTTGTTTTGTTAACATTTTAGTATAGTCAAGTAGCCACATAAGGAAATAACTTAAAACCATCCAAGTTTACAGCAAAGAGCAATTGAGTTTAAAGAGTTCTTTTTTTATTCATTTTTTTCTAAAAGGCGGTGTGCTAAAAACTTTTAAGTCCTCAAAAGATCCACAGAAAACATAATATTTTTTAAATAAAAAAATCCATACAACAGTCCCTCATCCAACTGTCCTGGTGTTTACGCTACACATGGACAGAAGTCTCCCCTACTATGAGGCTCCATTTCCAGCATTTATTTCCGCTCTAACTGCCACAAATTATACAATACTACAGCTGAACACTGGGCCCCTTTCCTTTCATCTGCACGCCAAGAGCAATCAGATTACCCTGGTAACCAGCGGTCACATGACCAGCACCTGCTCTTTTGGCTGGATGCCACTGACTAAAGCCATCTGCTTCCCTCAATCAGCTTTCAAACATTCTCAACACCTGCGCTGCAGTGTTTTGTGGTTTCTTTTATCAAATCAGTGCAAAACTGCTTCCAAAACTTTACATATTTCTCAAATTTGTTTAAATCAGAGGTAAGCCTGTCAAAGAGTTGAACCATTGCCAGGTAAAGTGACTTGGCAGCTAGTGCTTTTCACGGTGACCTCTCTACCAGAAAGAAGTAGTACACTTTAATTTAGAGGGTTTGCCGGGCCCTGCAAGCAATGTCCTACAGGAGTAAAAGGCTTACTGTCTGGAAGCCAACCGGAGCCCAGGTTTGAGGAAACATCAATTTGCTGAAGGAGAATTGCTAACGATTTTGCATCTGCCCTTCCCAAGAATGAACTGTAGGGAACCTCCAAGATGGCTGAAAGTCAGACAGGACCTCTCCAAATGCTTAGACAAAAAGCCTGCAGCCACAGAAAGCACTTACCCTAGATCTGATTACTGAAAGGTTTCTAACTCATCAGACTTGGCACTATTAATGTTCAGAGACAGCTAAGAATTTCTGTGCATCAATATACAAACTGAAGAACACCATAAGAAGTTAAAAAAAAAGAGGGGGGAACAAAATTTTCAGTGTCTATGGAAAACTACAATCAAGGATGAAACAAAATTAAACTAATTGGCCTTTGCTACTGTTTTTGCAATAAGTTAATTTAGATTTTGTCAACTAAGGTGAATTAAAACTGCTTTGACCCCCCCAAAAGAACAAAGTCAGAATTTTTCTTTTAATAAAGGAAGGTAATGTAATATGGTGGATAAGAGCATTGGTTTGAGTTACTGTAGTGCAAGTTCCAACTGTCATTTACAGCCTGCGGCCCTAGATAAGTCACTTAATTTCCCTGAGCCTCAGTTTTCTCATCTGTAAAGGTTTATAATTACACTTTCCCCCAACATTCGTTAGGAGGTTTAAATGAGATAATGGAAGACGGCCAAGGCAGTGTCAGGCACAGATGGTTAACATTCACACACATCTGGAAGACAAGCAGTCAGGTCTGAGAAGTCTTTTCTGGCCATGGCTCAGGTACACTTGGGCCAATCAATGGCAGACACTTAATAGGCAGGCCCTCACCTTCAGCAAGGATCACTTCATCTAAGCAACACAAATGGGAGAGAAATCCTTCATCAAAATTCCCAACCACCAACTAAAGGAATAAACAAGCAAACAGTCCCACAGTGCATTCTTCCCCTGATTGAGTTCAGACAGGTATCCTTTCATTTCCAGGCTATTGTAATAGCCTCCCACTGCCACAAGTGTAGGCTGCCGAGGATCCAATTAGTGGAGAAAGCAGAGTCCACACCCATACTCACTATTTAAATATGTAAGCTTCAAACTGGCCTCTTACAAGTCAAAGCCAAAACATGGCCATATATGCATTATTCTTCCAAATTATAACAAAAACCTGAATGGGCAAAGAGGCAAGCTCTTCCAAATGCAAGGGACAAGTTTATGTTGGTAATAAGTAACATCTCTCAAACCAACCCTCCGATATTGAAGAGAAGGCTACTTGGTGCTGATATAGAAAGAACCTCAATGCACCCTAACAGCTGCAGTGATGCTCACCCATGGGACTTAGCCAAGGCTGGCCACCACACATCACTGATGAGTGGAATCACCAGAAAAACTAGCCATGTGCTGGGAACACTTTCCACTTCCATCCTTGAAGAAGTCATGTCTGCCCTTATTCCCCTCCTGAACCTACTCTGCCTCCTGCATTTCCCAGCTCAATGTCACAGTGATACCACCCAAACATTACTTGCAACCCATCTCCACATGTCACCAGAGTAACCAGCTGAAATGCAAATCTGACTGGGTCATTCTTGTATAACATCCAAGATTCTCGGTATTGCTGGACAAGGCCCACTGTAAGTTTTACAATGGGCAAGATCAGCTTTATTTTTCTACTCTCCTCACACCCTTTTTCTCCAGGCATACAGAAATAATTTGCCAGAACAATCTACCTCTCCCCTTCCTAACACTTTTGTGCCAACTACTCATCTTCAAGACTCAGCTTGGACACTAATCACTCATTTTTAAGAAGTATTTTCTGACAATCACAATCTTGTTCCACATATATACCACACAATGAACTCCATAAAAGGGTATTTAAAACACAAAATTCAGTGTTAACATTACTTCAATGTATTAAAATTAAAATCAAAGCCCTGTGTGTGTGTGCAGTCTTTCTCCAGCTATTCCATAAGTTTAAGAAGTTGAGGAACTGTGTCTTATTCATCTCTTTTCCTACTGCCTACTCAGGTGGATTACTTTTGCCAGGTGCTTCAAAACACCCTGGAAAGATGGGAGTAAAAAGTTTATATTGAAGCAAAAATTTTGAAATCTATGCATAGAATGCATTCTTCATGAATTTTGAAGACCCTCTATTATGCTAAACAGCATAAGTAATAACAATGAGTAAGTACACTATGTAGCTCTTACTCACCTAAGAAAACCCCAAATAGTGTCCTTCTTTATGATGAAATACCTATGAAGCCAGGTAAAATGGCGCCAAATTATTACCAAAACAGAGAAAACTTAGTTATTTTCAAAACCAATAGAGCACCACCTATATAAAAGTATTTCAAAAAAGTCATAAAAAATAAAATGAAAAGGTAAGTTTATTCTGGTACAAAACAATTTTGAAATCCATGATAGGTTTTTCATGAATATTAACTGCATGAACTTTGAGAGGAACCCTGTTTACTCCCCCCCCCCATAAAACACAAATTCTTTTCCATGTCCTAATCTTCCTTTCCCGTTACTGATGTAGTCAAGATACAGAACCATCCACTAAAGGGAGAGAGACTAAGACATGGAGCCATGCACTCCTGAGAGCAGTGAATGAGACACAAACCATGTACTCCACTAAGGAAAGAGACTGAGACACAGAACTATCCATTCATGAGGATGGAAACTAAGACACAGGACCATGCACTCACAAGGATGGGACTGAGACACAGAACAAGCTACTACTCAAGCTGCGCAAGGCCTTGTGAGTTTGGAAAGAGAACATCTTTCTGGGGATGCTGCTGGAGTTGTGAAGACTTCTGTTCCTTTACCTGCCTTATATTTACAACTCATTAGGGGAATGAGGTTACGCTATTGGGCTGTTAGCTATGCTCAGAGTACACAGCTAAGTGATTAAGCTCTAGAGTTCTGCTTTTACTCCTGATGTCATCAAAATGTACATCATCTTTGTAAGAACTCTTAGAATGAAACATCAGGGAAACACAAACTTTGTATTCAGACAGTATTATTTATCACATGGAGGGACACTTAGGGAATATACCCTATGGAAGGACTCTCTATCAGCTTATGACTGGGAGAGCCCATGAGGACAGGCTGAATGCTCTTACTTCCCATGGGATTGGACAGACTCCTCTGAGTTAGAATACAGTATTATTAATTGTTTTTGTTGACAAAGAGTACTGGCTTTCTAAATAAGGCTTAATACAAACGTTCTGAACTTACTAGAAAATCAAGTAGCTGCCCTGGTTTATTACAAAATAAAAAGTAAACAGAGATTAGTATCAGCTTCAAGATCTAGAGGGCAGTTGTAGCGCAGCAGATTAAGCAGCCACCTGCAACTCTGGCAATAAATACAAGTCCCAGTTGATCCACTTCCAATCCAGCCCCCTGCTAATGTGCCCGGGAAAGCACTGGAAGATGGCTCAGGTGGGCCCCTGCCACCAACGTGGGAGACACAGATGGAGTTCCAGGCACCGTGGCTTCAGCTTGGCTTAGCCTTGGCCGTTGTGGCCATTTGGTACTGGAGTAAACCAGCAAATGGAAGATCTCTGTCTTTCTCTGTAGCGCAGTCTTTCAAATAAATAAATAAATCCTTTAAAAAAAAACTAAAAAAAAAAAAAAAGGGAAAGAAATATAACTCCTCAATACAGAGAAAATTCGGAAGGAATGACATTGCAGAACCAAATGTGGTTAGAAGGATATGGTTGGTTAATGAAGACTGCTGGACAACAAGCCCTTGCTCTGAGATAAGTTAGACTTATCCCATCCTATTGTAGGAAAATTAACTTTGAAGCTGAAGATTCACCAGTTTGGTTTTCAGGGGATAGACTTTCCCCCAAATGTTACAGTATCATCTTTTAGGAGAAAAAGGAAAGGTACTGAACCATATTCTTATACTTCATGTGCAAAAAAGGCTTTTTAATTAAGAAGTAAACCTTAAAAAAATGAGGGAGACACTTGTGGCACAGGATGCCACACGAGATGTGCTTGTGACATAATGCAACCTTAGTGGCTAAGAGGCCAGCTAGGACACCCACTTCCCATATCAGAGAAGCTGGGTTAAAAACCCAGCCGCAGCTCCTGATTCCAGCTTCCTCCCAGTGCAGACCCTGCAAAAAGGCAGCTGGGATGGCTCAAGCAGTTGGGTCTGCTACTCACATGGGAGAACAAGGGATTTGGGGAGTAAACCCGCAGATGGGGGAGCTTGTTTTCTTTCTCAGTCTCTCTCTCCCCTTCCCCCCTCAAATGAGTAAATTTAAAAGATCTGGGCTATCGTAATAAAACACACAGCTGGCAGTTAGGGTCAAAGGCTCACAGCCAGTAGAGAAGAGCATGTAGCATCTCAAGAAACAGGATTTCCTCTAAGCCCTCTCTATTTAATAAACATTTAAAACAATGACAATTGAAAAAAAGTTTAAAAAAAATCCCACCAAAAAATTTTTACGTAAAGTCCTAAGACTAAAATTGAACAGCAAACCTAGATTATGATAAAATACAGACCACAGAATAAACAGAATATACTAACAAGGAAAGAGATGAACTCTGAAAGGCCAACATCTTCACACCAAGACACTGGGCACTCCCTAGGCCAAGGCCCCAGGTGCTCAGTACACTGCAAAAGTGTCTGCCATTCTGTAAACCTACTCTGTATATTTCCAGTGTTCTGAATCCCCTGACCTGGCACCCACATGTTTCACTCCAATCAGGTGTGTTGCCACCCCCATCTCCTAAAATGCACTCATAAATTCTTCACCTTACTCTTATAGGTGAGAAAAAGAGACAGGAAGAGTTCTGAGAAAAATACAAAGGAATTCTTATGAACATACGATTTCAATGACAATTAACAGATTTCTTAAGTTCTTTGAAAGTCACTGAATAAAATACCTATACGACAACAAATTCAACTTAAACTGCTACCTTAAGTAGCTATTACAGAATCAAGTACTCTCTTACTACACTAACTGTGCTGGGTTTTAACAAAGGAATAGCAAAAAAAAAAAAAAAAAAAAAATTAAGAGAAGATCCAGAAGTCCAACTTGCCTTCACTTAAATTGTGTATTTCTAGTTCAACATGCCTTGCCTTTGAATTTTATGATCAAATATCCCACAGAAGTGGATCAGACAGGTTATGGTTTGGCCCCAAAACACAGCAGTCCTAGGACTGGAGCCAGTACCCCCTGGCTTGGGAGCCCACGTGTGAGTCCCGAAACCGGCACAAAGGCATCCTCACACTCCTCACCGAGCGCTCCTCGGAGTCCATCAGGCTTCTGAAACTGTTCCTGGTGAACATCTTCTGCTACTTGGGGTCATCCCAGGAAAAGTTTAATTCTTCCATTAACAACTAGGACCCCATCTTTAGGATAGCTACAGTCTTGACTATCTTTTAAAAGGACAATGCTACGAATAAAAAAAATAAAATAAAAAGAGCACAGTAGAGAGCTTTTCTGAAAGAGCTGGATCCACTTTTAATACTGAATATATTCTAGAGAAGAAACCTTTTGCTATGCAGTCAAGAACTACCATAGAAAATCTTCCTATGGATTGTTAAAATCTATCAGAAATACCACAGAAATATGTCGGCTAATATGTCATCTCATCACAGGAGCTCAACAGATGCTAGCCACTCCGGTTATGTAGGTTTTTTGTCACTGTAATACAACATAAAGAATCAAACAAATTAGACATTTCAAAGTGGGTGCGGAAAGCATGACTTGGACCCGTCTTTTACCACAGGAAATCTTCCAAGTGCCAAGCTGCAGGGCACACACTTGACTATTCGTGCCACACTCTAAGATGCCACCTCGCTTCATGCACATCTCCAGGATCCAGAAGGGGGGAAAGTAGGCGTAAATCTGGGAGTCAGCACCCCACTCCCTTAGTTCATAATGTTTTCTCTGATCTGTCTGTGTAACTAATAAAACAAATGAGATGTTTTCTCCACCCACATTTCAATCAGGTGCTGTAATAGGATGAGAATTGGCTAGATCAAATGGTAAAACCAGAAAGGGGTAAATACTTCTCACAGAAGAAGCCAAACTCCCCTGAAATTATATTGTTCATACAGAATTGTCCACACATAATTCTAATGGAAGTTTAAGACTGTTGCTTTTCTAGTGTTTATTTTTTTAAAAAGTAGCTTTTTCTTTCATTCCCACCCTGTTTCCATATTTAACATTTTAAAGTGAAGCCACACAGACTGCTATAAAGAAGTGCTGGAGTGAAGCTTGGTATTTTAGATGACTGATACTGTCTGTTCATGGCTTTTCCAGCGCGCTCAGTGAGCCCGGGAGCCTTTGTCTAGGCAAAAGACAACCAGCAATAGGGCCCTTACCTATCAGGTGACAAACTTCACATGTGCATAGAATTTCCTATTTTCCAAAGATTTTTCAAATAGATGGACTTTTTTCAATTAAAAATAAAAAAACAGCTTATGATTCCTTCTTTCTCCCACCTCTAACATCACAACCACATCTACCATGGCAACACATGCTCCACCCTGAAATTCCACTTAAGACAGACTTCAAAGGAGTGGGTCTCCAGAACAATCTCCCTTTAACATCCCACTGCTGCTCGTGGCCTCCTCACCTTTCAACTCTCATTTGACGAGTGCGGTCAGAGTTGAAAGTGGGATCCACATCACCCTCTCCCACACAAACCAAAGTGGCAGCAGCAGGCCTTGCTTTGAAGTCCACTGCGGCTCACTGCATGAGCAGAACTGAATTTCCAGCAGGCCCAGTGTGGTCCATACCTGCACCCAGCACAGTGCATGAGCCAGCAGAACTTGCTCTCAAGGGTCAACTTTGTTAAGCATTCTGTTCCTCCAATGCCTATAAACTGAACCACATGTTGTCAAAGACATCAGGATCTGGACTAACGACTCTCCTACTCTGCTCACTCAGTTGATTTAAGTAGAGGGAGGCCATGGTGGGCTCCTTACCAGTAATGGAAAGTCCCTGAGGTGCCTATAATGAAGGAATGAATTCCTTGACATATAAAAGACCCCAAAGTCCCTTTGTGAAGAGAAAAATAAGCTTCAAGACTGCAGGAAAGGGACACCTGGTCCCGCCCCTGAGTCGCAGAGATGGGCAGAGATCGGTGGGCAGTCACATGACACTCATGGATACTTTTTCTTCCTCACTCAATGCCAACATGGAAAAGGTTCTCAAGTCCATCTTACAACCATACATTTATGAAATCTACATCCCCTTTCTCAGACACAGCATCCAAAATACTTGTCTTTCCACTTGTCCAATGTCTTGCATCAAGAATAAATCACCATGTGAGCAAAAGAAAGAAAAAAACAGCAGTTGGCTTATTTTATTACCTATCCACGTATGTAATAGGAAGACATCTTTATTATCTGGGTTTTTAAAGATTTATTTATTTTGGAAGACTGAGTTACAGGGAGAAGGAGAGACAGGGAGTGAGAGAAAGAAAGAAAGAGAGAGAGAGAGAGAGAGAGAGAGAGGGAGAGATCTTTCATGATTTGTTTCACTTGCCAAATGGCTGCAATGGCCAGAGCTGGGCCAGATTGGAGTCAGGAACTTTCTCTGGGTCCACCAAGTGGGTGAAGGGATCCCAAGTACTTGGGCCATCTTCCACTGCTTTCCCAGGCACATTAGCAGAGAGCTGTATGGGACGCGGAGCAGCCGGGCTCAAACCAGCACCCATATGGGATGCCAATGCTGCAGACAGCGGCTTGACCTTTTGTACCACAGTGCTGGCCCCATTATCTGGGTTTTTGCACCCAGTAGCAAAACTGACTTAATGATTCGCTTCATGTATAATCTCTATGGGGAAATTTTACATACACAAGAACATATAATAAAATATATATTAGCTTACCAAAACATAACACCATTTGGGCTTGCTGACTGAATATAAATATTTCTCAAGTAAATGCTGCTATTCTCTTAAATCATAATTGAGAAAAAAGTTATCTGAAAAGCTGAGTTCCTCAGAAGAGAGCTGCTACACAAATATTTACTATTACTGATAATAATATATCTTGCAGAAAGCATACCTTACATGTTTCTGGTACTTGTGCTTTTTAAAAAAAAAAATGAGAATAAGTTTATTTTCCAATTTAAATAAAACTACATCTTCACTCTTAATTGAAAAATAACATTTTAGTTTTCCACTAAATCTAACACTAGGAAATAGAGCATGTAGGAAATAGAGCAAGGAACAGAATGCGTTCCTAGAAATTGCATTAGCAGCAAGTCTACATTGCTTCATTTAACTTGAGCTTCAACAGTCAAGTCACAGTTTTTGGCCAAGTTCCCTTATTTCTGTACATTCAAGGAATCCTTATATAGCTAAATGGACCACTAAATCCTCCAGGAGTCACTCAGAGGAAGCACTTCTTCCAAATCCTCTCTTGTTTCACAATGCCCACGCATGCACAACAGAAAGCACACTGGAAAGAACGCAAATCCTCGTATCTCAGCTCCACGAATCCCTGCAAATGCACAATGGCATCCTCCCCAGCCCACAAAAACCTTAGCTTTTATTTTCAATATTAACAGCCAATATTTCAAAGCTTTAATGATACCTAGGGAGAGCACAAGAGAGAAAAAAAGTGGATAGAAAAAAATATAGTTAAAAGAGAAAGGAGAAAAAAAGCTACACTCCTACGTGGCCCATTTTTCACACTGAAATTTTAGATGTCTTTCTGAGATGCAGAACATCTTTTTCTGTTTCACTATCATTCTACATAACATCTTCTGGGTACTCTTTTAGGCTCCCCTGCGTAGAAAAGACATATGTGACTATACCTTGGTTATTGGAAGTTCCAGGTCTCTAGGAAATGTCCACAGATTCAAGTTTCTGCCACTTTTACAGAACCAGGTGTGGATGCTAAGCAGTGAGGAGACCACCACAAAGGCACACAAGGCCAGTCAGCCCTGACAACAGCCACCCTGGGTAGGTTATTTTTCAAAGTGTATGAATAACACAGACCATTCTTGCTCCCCGCCAGCCATTGACACAATGCAGCGAGAGCCAGGAGCACCAGCGGGTCACTTCCTCACCCCCATCAAAGAACAACACATTTGCATGTAGAACTGCATCAGTGATATGGCACAGGGCTGCAGAGCAGAGATGGGAGTAGTTCTAGGCTAAATTTTTCATTTCACTTCTGTTTATTCCCTGTTTCAGCCCTCTGTAGGGAAATTATTTTCTGTATAAACAAATTCATCAAGTTAACTTATTCAAAGATGGAAATAACTGGTATCACATAACATTTTGCAAAACAAAATTGCCACTGTTGTATTTCAGTGCTTAAAAGCAAACTGCTACGGCAATTCAACCCCAGCACTAACATAACCCAAACCCCCTATTACCTTCATCACTGCATATTCAATTTACATAATTATTCTGCTATGCTATTCAGAATTTACATGTACTTGTATGCATTCTAGTTATCCTTGTTTCAGGGTGCAGCTTCCTTTCTAGACTTAGCAATGCAAGGAGAACACAACTTGACATACTGAATTCATTTGACCAAAAGAACAATGTGGTTCAACAAAATAATGATTTGGTTTGTTAATTTACTAAAAATCTCAGTTCAATTACCATATGCATGGACAGCCATACCCATCTGACCACAAGGAACACCATTGCCATACTTTATTGTAAATCAGCCAACAGCCTCTCTAAGTTGTGCCCCTTAGGGTGACCCCCTGAGTCTCAGGACCACATTACATCATATTCTGTTTTCTTCTGTCCATCTCCAGATTCACCAAAAGTGTCCCATTCAGTTATCTTCACATAACTTGGGGTAAACACAACAACTGGATATAACAAGCACTTAGACTCTTAGTCAAAGGCAACAGCAGGGGTGGGGTGATACTAGACTTTCTTCCTGGGAGAAAATACATCCTTTTTCTCCTACCAAAGGCAAGGACTGCAGTGTGAAGTCACTATTTGCACTCAGCAGTTGCTTTCCTCCTTTTTTGTTTTTATACAAAGTTTACTATTAGGTGACAAATTTAAAAAAAAAAAAATCAGGATGAAATCTGAAGCCAGGTATATTTGAGCTCCAGAAAGCTTGTTTAGAACATAGATTCCTGTGTTTTAAGAACAAATAATACATTCTTTTCTAGATTTTCCTTTGATTTCCTCCTCCTTTCTACCAAAAGCACAATAGATTTTTGGCAATTTTATATTTTAAAAGCCACCTCATACAGTCTGACTGAAATTCTAACCATATCTACTTTGCTCAACATTACAACCCTAATACTTCAGTCTCTGCAAATAATAAGCATGCAATAAAATATTTCTTAAAATAAATAAAAACAGATTTTATGAGTTTTGAAGAATGTTCAAAAGAGAAAAAAATAAAGATTTTCAATGAAGAGACCATATACCAAGCATGAAAGAAAGATCACAAGTAACCCAAATATTAAATTACCAGTAAGAATGAGTTATTAAATACAATTCAGATATTTAGACAACAAAATCTATTGGTGGCAAAAATTCTGTAATTCAGACTTCAAATATCACAGGATGATGTATTTGTGAGAAGGCAGTTGAAAATCCATGCTTGTTCTTTCTCTTAGTAAGGACATCTTTCTAGTCACAGAATTCATCTCCTCTGCACTAACTGGGCACCTGCACGTGAACAGGCTTGGCAGCCCCAGCATGAAAGGTTTACAGCCAGCAACCTCAAAAAGACCACAGTAATTGCAGTTCTGAGCATGTGCATATACATGTGTGTGTTTACATGCAACGTAGGGCTAGCAGGTAGAGTGTATTTTCTAATGGAGTTTGCAAACAGGTTTATATTAACCAAGTCTGACCATACTTCCATCTGGAAACTATATTTTCTAACATGAGCCATATTCTGAAAAATAGATTCAGATGTTTGGAACTGGTTCAGAACAGTTGTTAGAAATGTTCAGCACAAATGAAAAAAATTAGTCTTCAATGTCTTCTCCTCTCAGCTTTTCTTATGGAATAAATAGGCCTTCTGGGGGGTCAGAGTTAGTGGGGGGAGTACGGAGTAAGGAGGTCCTTTCTTACAACCTAAAATTCATGCTATTATTGGATGCATATCTAATGGGTATGTGCTATTTGATTTCTCCCACATTACCCAAGGGGATTTCAACCCTGCCCCTGGAAGGCTCCACTCTACCAAGAGGAAAGAATTAATTCTCCTTGTTCCAGTTTCTGGGAAGCAGAGTTGAAGTGCCTAGTGAAATACAATGACCTTTCTTTCTTCCATATCCTTCCTATCCAGTTTTGCAGCATCACAGAACACAAGGTTGCTGGTCTGCTCTTACAAACAACTATGCTGTCTGTTAACCTGGTTCCACTTGTTAAATGACATATTTTCACAAAATATAAGAAATTCATTTATAAACTTTTTTTTAATCCAGTAAGCTGTCTAAATCAGTAGTTTGTAATAATTGAGTCCCACATTTCAGAAAGCGTGAAAACCTTCCCTTTTTAGTTTGGCTATTAGGAAATGAAGCTCAACAATGACGGGAACCGGTGCCCTCCCCCCCGCACCCCCACCCCGCCAGGTCACTTCTGTACCATCCTCCTGCGACGGCTGTCCCCGCCCATTGCCTACCTTGACTTTTTGCTGGATTTGGGTTTTGGCGCGGCAGTTTTTGCTTTCTTTTCCTTTGGCTCTTTGGGAATCTTAGGGGCTTTTGGGGTCTTGGGTTCCTTGGGCTCTTTTTTCTCCTTGGGTTCTTTCGGTTCCTTCGGGTCTTTTTTCACCTTCGGCCTTTTCTTTTTCTTTTTTTCTTCTTGGGACCCATCTAGTGAGTTCCTATTTAGTTCTTGGTTAACCCCACCAGGGAAGTCATCTTTACCAAAACTTTTACTGGGATCCTCTGCAACGATGTGGTTGTTTTTCTTCTTCTTCTTCTTCTGCTGCGGTTGCTGCTCTATCGACGGCAGGTAATCATCGCTCTTCACTAGCTGAGCATTCGGTCCACTAACCTGAGTCATATCCGGCACGGGCTTCTCTAGAAAGGGCTCCGATGGAGAATGCTGAGAGACACAAATAGGAATTGAAATTAGTTTATCATTCTTCAGAGTGAAGAAAGGAAGTGAAAGTTAGTAGCTAAATGTTTCCGAAATGTATTCTACTCTCAAGGTAGCAAATAATTTACCAGCTATACAAGTTGCAGAATCTATCTTTTATTGTTACCCAAAGAATAAAATCTTTAAGAAGAAAGCTTTTAAGTAAGAAAATAAAAGCAGAAACTTAGTAATATAATTTTTAAAAATTCAGTTCCAGAAGGAAAAATTCTCATTCAGTTGAATATATTGTCCATTTTTTAAAAAGCCTATGTGAGGACAGAACAGCAGCAAAAGCTAAACCACAGAAAATAAATCTAAGTGGGGTTTTTCTCCTTGTGTGGCAATGGAAACTCAAAGGTATACAATTCAGCCATTCTTAGAAAGAACAAGCATACTGTACACTGGAAGATTCTGGTACTGTGAAGTCTGAAACCCAAGTGCAAACACAGCACAAAGATCTGCTGGTCATTTCTGATTTACATGACATCCAAATGTTAAAGTAAACATACATATCCACATTTAATGACTTTGAATTGGTTACTAAATTGATACTGGAAACCATGTTTTCCTTAAGTTCTTAAAGTTCTCCATTTTGAAATTTGACCGGGCAGAGAGGCCCTAAACAGTTCATTTGACATGTCATGCAGCAGACTCCTGACATTCACTAGGGTAACTCTCAAGACTGTCTCTCCAATACAGCAGATAGTAACAGCAGCTGGGACAGGATGTGGATGATCACCTGACATCACAGGAAGAGGCTCCTTGTGATGTCCCAACCAGGGCAGGGCGAGATCATCATCTACAACATAAATCACGACATCCCTTGCTTCTCACCACAGAAAGAGGAGCAAGAGCAAGCAAGGCAGCCAAGGAACTGGAGACCACCGGATAAAACACGGCTCCCCAAGAGCAGAGGCGGCAGCCCAGGACCAAATGTGGTAACATATATGTTACAAACCAGATTCCAATGCCACCAAGATTCACTGAGCATCTCTCTATGCCATGCCTGAGCTGCATGCCTTCATGTGTTAGTTCACTTGACTCTCACAACAAAAATGTGATTTACTCCCATCTTTCAAAAAGGAAATCAAATTCAGTGTGGTGATACGGCCACCCAAGGCTACATGGCAAGGGACAGAGCAGAGATTTGCAATTACGTTTCCTAAATTCAGTGCTCTGCCAACCCTGTCCATTTCCTCAAGAAGTTTTACACATGGACACACTTCTGGTGAAGGCTCTACAGGGTTCATTCCATTTCCAAAGTGTCCCATGACCAAAATACATCTTTATAAAAATTACTGCCTGAAAAGAAGGTAGTTAAGTTGTTACCACTAAAACCTGCCATGCTTACTAAAGAAACCTACATTCAATTTGCCAGCTTTACTAGCATAATTGTACTTCAAAAGGTTCATGGAAAACTGGAATGGAAAAGGTAAGTTTATTTTGGGGCAGAGTTTTGTTTTTGTTTTTTTTTTTTAAAGAGATTTAGTTCTTTATTTGAAAGACAGAGTGAGAGAAAGAAAGAGAGGGAGAGAGAATGAATGGATCTTCTATCCACTGCTTCACTCCCCAAATGACTGCAACAGCTGAAGGTGAGCAGATCTGAAACCAGGAGCTTCCTCCGGGTCCGCCATGTGGGTGGCAGAGGACCACGTACTTGAGCCGTCTTCTGCTGCTTTTCCAGGCCATCAGCAGAGAGCTGGAGTGGAAGTGGAGCAGCTAAGACTCGAATGGGTGCCAGTATGGAATGCTAGCTCCACAGGCAGTGGCTTTACCAGCTATAGCACAGCACTGGCCCCAGAATATTTTTTCTAATCCATGCCTGTTTTTTTTCACTGAGCTTTGTAAAGACTCCCTCATATAAGAGAAACAGCCCAGAACTCTACGTTTAAAGATTTAAACTTCTAGTCCAGCCCCTACTATAAGCTACGTTATCTGGGGGAAAATCACTTCACCCATTTGGGGTTTAGTTCCTTCATCTGCAAAATGAAGGGTTTGAGTTAGATGATTTTCAAAGTCTTTTCTAAGATCTCATAGTACTAAATTATCTTGAAAGCATCTACTTCCCTTTCTTGGTCGCATACTTTGGTCACATACCTCTTGGTATGACCAAGAGGGGATGGATGTGAAAAAGAGTGAGAATGAATAGGACTAGAGATGCAAGGGTCAAGTTGGAGTAAGAGTGCACAGGTACAAGTCCACACAAGCAGATTTCTGCACAGTGAAGCGAACACTGAAAAATCTGCCTCTAGCCCTTGTATTTTCCTTCACAAACACTGTTAAACATCAACCAATACACTGTCCAAATTATCATTACCTAATGGATCTGATTTTTTTTCCTGTATTTAAGATGCTTAAGTCTGGTTAATTGTTACATATTATTTCCTACTGTAATTTAAAAGGAAAAAGTATTTTGTTTGTTTGCAAATAATGCAGATATCAATATTATTTGGGACAAGCTATTTTTCAGGAAATGGAATAAAGAACTGTTCCTGGAAAGAGAAGGAAAGAGGGAAGTCTAAACAATGATTAAAACTTAGGTGAATTAATAGCAGGTATGTGTACCACTCTTTAATCTGCATGGTATTAACTCCAGGAAAAGAACACCAGCTTCTAACAAGAGAGTCTCTGGTATGCATTTATGAATCAGCAAAAGCATAAAACACATAACACAAAAAGACTGAAAATTTATCTGCACAGTTTAGCATACAAATCATTTTAGATGTTCCTTTTAGTAATAAATGAAGTCATAAATTAGTAACTCAGTAAAAAATTTAATCTTCCATAAGGAGGAGAAAAAAGTAAAGATTAAATACAAAAAAAGTATCAATCCTATTTGATATGCAGCAGAATCATGTTTTGGTACTATCTGAAATAGGGTGAAAAAGGTGCTCAGAAATATTATAGTGTTTACCAGACCTACATCTCCTTAAATCTTTTAGAGAGAAGCTGTTTTTGTAAACATTTAACAAAGAACAGATGGCCTGCCTTAATCATGTGGGGAAAAAAACCCGGAGCTCCCAGTAATACCCTGACAAAGTCTCCCCCCACCCCCGTCCCAGCCGCCCGTGCCCCCACCCCTCTACCCCCGGATGCATGGCACAGTCTTCTCAATGCTATTTAATTTTACAGCGGACATTTCCCATCAATTCCCACTGCCTGACAGGTAATCAATGCCATTAACATGTGATATTACCATACAGAGCATTCCAAAAACCTCTCATTTATTATAGCAAACATGGAGAATGTTAGGTAGCAAAGGTATTTTTAAATACAACTTATAGCACATTCTGCTTGACATATTTTTATCATATTACATACGCATTTTGGAACATTACACAATATGTAAAAGGACTGTAGGACAGTACTATAACATTCTGGAACTTAAACAGCATGACTGATATTGAAACAATAAATAAAAGTGACCCAAGGTGTGTGTTATGGGGAAAAAAAATACCATAAGCTAAAGATAACATTTTATACTTAACTCCACTGCTCAGACATATAAATTAGGAAAAACACACAGATAAGTTTAAAACAGCAAAAGGGAGATGATGCAAATTTAATCAAAGGAGAGCGGAGGCAACCCCTCTGTTGCTTTTAAATAGGCCTGACTCCAAATTCTCAGGATCATCACTAGAAGGAGCAGAAAAGGGAAGAAAGTTAAACATCTGTTTCAAGTATGCTCTACTTCCAAAATTCATCAACATTTTCTGACTTAGAAGCTGTCTTATTGCACTATGTTTTGCCTCAATCCTAGTCCTGAAGACTCAATCTGCTAGCAGCATCAAGTAGCTGAAGGAAGCAATGTAATACTAATAGTGAACAATGCTTTCAACACATACATGTATTTTGGTTCTTCAAAATTCCATGGAAAACTAGAATTAAAAGACAAGTTTATTTTGGGGTAAAATATTTTGAAATCTATGCATAGTTTTTTATTAAAATGCATTTTCCATAAAACTTCTGAAGACCTCTCACATGCATGCATTCAAAAAAAATTTTACAGTCAAATAAACTTATCATTACTTCCAATTTCCAGGAACTTTTCCATGAACTCTCATCATGAACCAAGCAATCACATCCAATTTGATGTTAGTTTTAATCAGATATAAAATAGTTAGCATCTTCGATATATCTAGGAAGGGAGTTATCCCACAGAAGCTATCCAACAGCATTTGTAATGTGCAAAACACTAAATTGTGCTATTTCTACAGTCAGTATGACTGGAGTGACATAGCAGTGGAACTACACCAATGCTTTCCTATATGCTTGGACCAAGTGGATCAGCTCCCTCCCAGGGGGAGAGCACAGGATGCCTGCCACGGTTCCTTCACCAGAAGCCGCCGTCTGGCAGCCATCGCCCACTTCTCTTGTCTCTGCTCTCTACCACCATGATTCTGAGCAGGCTGCACACACTTGCCCTGCAGCCCTTGGTCTGCCACCTGGAAGCATGCTACAGTGCCAGTGAGGCCACTTCAAGCAGGGCCTCCACAGCACAATGGGAAGAAGGTGTTGAAGATCCACCCACCTGGGGAAGTCCTGAAGCCATTTGGGCCTCTGTATGGAATGATGAGTTTTATAGCCATTTATTGTATGATTAGCTACATGTGCCACGTGATCTGCAGTTTTACATACTCTTCAGTCCCTAAGAACAACCCCAGAAAGTTGGTACATGAATGATACTATTGCTGCTTTATAAATGAGATTCACTAACTGAAAGTTAAAAAGCTAGAAAATGGCAAGACTGGAATTCTAACCCAAGACATGTGGCTACAAAACTCACACACTTTACCAAGCCTCTGCTGAGCAGCTTTGGAATGCTATCAGCACTTCCACAGGGTCCACCACGGCAGGTGATGGCTGTGGCCACAGCACAGGGCCAAGGAGCTGCTTGCTAGCTTTCTCCAATACCATAAAAGCCTTAGTCCTAAGACCCTAAACCACAGGTTGAGATGCTTTTAATTTAAAAAACTGGAAACTTCTGTCTCTGCAGGTTTGGAGGAAAACTTTACTTAAGTTCTAATAATCACTAACTTTTCACCCAAAGTCAAGAATATAGATAACTGACATTCGTACTGCCTGTTGTAGCTAACAAACATTACCTCAACTGACTCTCAAAATTAATCTGATAGAACTGTAGTTCATATCAATCAACCCTGAGACATAATGCTATGGTTAGAATATGATTTGTTCCCCCTGAAACTCATCTGTTGAGACCTGGTCCCTGATACAATGGTGCTGAGAGGTAGTGGTGTCTGCAAGAGGCAATTAGTGGTGGGTGTTTTGGCATGGCAGTTGTGATGCCATTTGGGACGCCTGCATTCCCTGTCACAGTTCTTGGTTAAAGTGACAGCCCCACTTCCAATCCAGCTGCCTGGTAACGCACATCCTGGGAACTTGGCCGGTGAAAGGCTAGAGTACTTGGATCCCTGACACCCATGTGGGAGACCCACACTGATTTCTGATTCTTGGTTTTGGCCTGGCCATCCTGGCTGTTGTCGGCATCTGGGGAGTGAATCAGCAGATGGAAGATCCCAGTTGCTCAGTTTGTCTATTGTCTGTCTGTCTCTTTGCCTTTTAGATGAAAGGAAACAAACAAGCGGTAATTAAGTCACCAAGTGCCACTCAGAGGGAGGGAGTAAAGTAGCTCCCACCAGGATGGGCTGTTACAAGCAAGTCTGACACCTCCTTCACTTTCACACACATGTGCTCCTCTTTTGCACATGCCTGCTGGTTTTCCTGCACATGTTCCCATCATGTAATGCCATCTGACATGTCATGATGCAGCATGGGACCCTTGCCAGGTGGGGCTGCTCAACCCTGAACTTCCCACCTTCAAAACCATAAGCTAAAACAAATCTTTTTTCTGAATAGATTACTCAGGTTCAGGTATTCCATAACAGCAACAGAAAACGTTTTAAGACACCTACTTTGTCCCATGGATAAACCTGTATCTTTAAATAGGCCTACTCCTTCCCTACTTTGAAAACTCTCTCAAAAGCATCTCTCCAGACCCTTCACATAATTTTTGTTCCATCTGTGACATCCCAAGGACTCTAATCCTTTTTTATTTATTTATTTATTTTTTATTTATTTGATACGCAGTTAGAGACAGGAGAGATCTACCATCCACTGGTTCACTCCCCAAATGGCCACAACAGCTGTGGCTGGGCCAGTCCAAAACCAGGAGCCCCAAGCTTCTTTAGGATCACCCAACATGGGTGCAGGGACCCAAGCACTTGGACCATCCTCAGCTACTTTCCCAAGTGTATTAGCAGGGAGCAGGATCATAAGTGGAGCAGCCGGGTCTCAGAACTGATGCTCATATGAAATGCCAGCATCACAGGTGGTGGCTTAACCCACTATGCCACAACACCAACCCCGTTTAGCTAGTTCTTTTCTCCAGTTTTGTGACAGATCAATTGCTTCTTCTCAGGAAAAGCACCCAGAGGAAGTTGTAGGCTTGCATGCCAGGGCCCTATAGTCGAAGCAGCCTGTTTCTCTGTGCACACACCCTGGGGCACAGAGTAGAACTGAAGTTAAATTGAACATGCTGTTTGATGTGCCTCCATTGCTTCATAAATGCTTGGAAAAATTAGCCTAATTGTTTATAAGAGGTTTGAATTATGTTTGTACATGTGTTAGCTTTCCAAAAAAGTATATGCTGGTAATCAGAGGGTGTTCCTAATTATGAATAAAAGAAGAGAAATGCAGAGAGGTAAACAGAAACCATCACTACTTTGGGCAGGAGAGAATCAACCACAAACACAACACAATTCAGTCTGGCACAGTAATAGTGAATAGCTTTTTAGGTCATCTGGGTCTCAAGCAGGGGGTGGCCCCCTGTAGGAAGCAGGCCTGCCCATCCATTCTCCTGTAAGAACAACAGTCCCAGAAAACACGGAAAAATACTGATGTCTGCAGTATGGACAATAGGGTGCTTCTGACTGATTACATAAATGAAATCATGAACCATCCGAGGAAGCTGAGATGTAGTCATAGTTTCACCATCTTGTTCCAATAGAGCAGAAATCATCAAGTGCTATCTTTTACTAGATACCGCTTTCTAAGTCAAAATAGCAATGATACTATGTTCAGGGCACTTATCAGGTAAATTTTATTATCTCTCCTTTCTCTTTTTCTTCTTCATCACCTGGAATGTACATATACACACCCACATACTGTCCTCCTTTCCTTAGGTGGCTTACTTCAAAGACCATCAGTGAATGACAGCAGATAGTACCAATTCCCACTGCACAAGCACTAGTCTTGTTTACTGCAAGCTAGGCCTAAGGTCCATATTGCTCCTGAAGCAAGTGTGGAAGGATGCATTTAGCAGCAGCCAGATACACCTGAAGCTACCCAGCTTACCAGGGATTGAACAAGGCAAAATCTAAGACAACAGTGCTTCCAGGCTGTCAAAACGTTTTGCACACACAGATCCCAAAGACACTGATGACAATGGCCACACCTGCCCACATACCAACAAGAGTTTGATTCAACAAGTTTTTACTGTATACTCAATATTTTATTTTTCTAGCACATTGGTTACTCAGAAGCAAGTTTGATCTTTGAACTGAAGAGGTAAAATGTAAGAGTTCGGCTCTGGAAAAAGCAATTTAAACCACATTTGCCTTTAGCTTTCTACTACTTTTAAAAGGTCAGTATTAAGCCTAGCTTGCTACACTATTCTTGTGAATTTAAAGAGCTAAATCTCAAACACTGACAAGAAGGTGCGTCTTTAACACTGAACACTCCCAGGGGTTTGTGCAGAATTGGGAATAGAGTAATCTTTGAAGGGGAAGAAAAATCCATTTATAAGAAGCTCAGTGATAAAAGTTAATTTACACACTCCAGGCAAGTTCTCCAGGATCCAGGGACTGAGAGTCTAAAAAACTTAGCTTGCAGTAAATGCTTAATGGTAGACTCCTTCAGCCCTATAAAAACTCATTCAAATCTTGTGGGAGGTAGAATTCTAGATGGTCCCATTATCTCTATGAATGGAGCGGGACTTGTGACTACAAGCCAACAAAATTCCCAGGTGTTATCAAGGTTCCCAAATCAGTTGGCATGGAGTTATTCAAAGGGGTGATGATCCTGGACTTACCCAGGGGAAGTTTGTGATAAGGGTGGGGGCCATCCTTGCCAGGGCAGAGTGTCTCTCTTGCTAGTTCTGAGGAGACCAGCAACCACAGTGGGAGAACACACCATGCCCAGAATCTGCAGCCAGCCTAAAGGAGATGAAGGTGGCCGGTGACAGCCAGCAAGAACCCAAGTCCCCAGTCACATTGCACAGGAAATGAACTCTGTCTGCAACATGAATGGACCAATACGTGGATTCCTCCCCAGTTGACACTCGTTGAGAACACAGTCCTGACAACACCCAGCTGCAGCTGGAGGCCCTGAGCAGCAAAACTATAGCCAAACCCTGAGCCACAGACAAGCAAGAAACTACTTCAGGATCGGATCCCCCTTTTCAAGTAAGATATTTATCCTTCCACAGAAAGAGAACACAGCAGCACGACACGAAGCATTGCTGTTCCAGGTTCACAGTAACCTTAGGAAAGTTTACACCCCCTTTTAAAAACAGACACACTGAGGCACTCAAAGAGGTTAAGAAATTTGCCATAAGTCAAAAGAGCTGGTTATAAGAGGAATTCGGGTGCAAACCAGGCAATCTCTCTGCAAAGTTCCATTCTCAACCACTCCACCTACTACCTAAATCACTGTGGCTCATGTAGTTTTGCTTAAGTTTCTCCCAAAAAAAGATGCAATGGCAAAGAGAGCAGGCACAAGGTAACAACTGGACAGAAATGTGACCCACTGAGACAGGAAGAGCCCAGGAGAGAAAAAGGGTATCTTGCAAGCAGACACAGTTATAAAAAGCTACAGTACAATATATTACAGCTATCTAGCACTTAAAACTGTCACAGGAAGATTTTTAAAGAAAAGTCTCCATTTTCAAGTAAAAAAATTAAGAAACTGTGCTCTCAGCAATATTAAAGGCTCTTGATACTTATTTTAAAAGAAAGTTCATTGCACATTAGAAACAGTCAGATTAACACTTAAAAGGATTGTGTCCCCATGACTCCTTCCAGCTGGAATTACACATGAAACAGTGATATCAATGCAATTAAGTATTTTATAAACACTGCTGAGGGGTCAGAAAGAGGGAGGTTCATTCACTGACTAATAACGCAGTAATAAACAAACAGCAATGTTATGCAACTGAGAAAATTATTATAATTGACTCTACACAGCTGGGCAAGAACACAGCCTGGCTATGTATATTAGCTGACAAGTGCTTTGTGAGGGTAGATTTTGGGTTTTAGAACTGTTCAGATTTGAGTCCCTTTTACACTCAGACTTTTTCCTCTCACCTGAATACAATTCCACAATTAAAACTGCACACGGAATGACTTGATGAAGTGCTCTACCAATTGTCTACTAACCTACTTGCACAACAGAAAAATAAAAACGTAGAGTGACTGGGAGGCTGAACCTTCTTGAGAGGTGCTCATTTTAAATCTCTTCCTTATGCGTAAACGACAATATGAAGAATGAATGCTTCTAACACCTTAGCATACTGGAAGCAAGAGCCCAAAACAAACCAACATTCCACATTTTAAAATCTGAGTTTGTATTCCTGGAGTTTCCTTCACACATTGGTATTTTCTTTTTCCTTTTGCATGGCTTTATTTTTGCTAAAGTATCCACCAGAACACAGGCAAAAAAATAAATAAATAAATAAAATAAAACAAACCCACCCCCAATTACCATATTTAAATTTAAACAGATGTATCAAAATAGCAACAGAAAGTCTGTTTCCCTCAAACCACTGAAGTCTGAGTATTTGAACTAGGGAAGCACTACTCTCTTGGGTTCAAAAGAGACTCTGGTAAAAATCCATGGTTTCATCAATTAAATGTAGTTAAAATACAAACCAAAACAAAATAAGCTTTTTCTTGGGAGACATTACAGCTAGATATTGTCCTGTTACTACATGGAGTTTCTCTTAATTAAATGACTAAATCTGAACAAATTTGCGATCTTTATCATGTTCTTATCTGCATAAAACCTAACTAACTTCTAACTCAAATGGTTGATTAGCTAACTATAAGGGCAGAGGTACACATGTATCTTCAATAGGCACACATTTTACATCAATGATATCTATTTTTATGAGATAAAAGTACTAAAGCTTTAATGGTGGCAATTAAAACAGCCAAGAGTTTGAGCAGCTCGATGGCTGAGTCACAGACCTTCTACCTATAATGGGATCCATTATATCTTTGAGCTCTGTTTGAGGGAGTAAAAGAGGAACAGATTTTTAAATATGGTTATAAAACAGCAGTACCCTCTGAACTAAGCTCTTTCAGTTTAAACAGCTGTTTGATTTAGCCTGGCCCTAGCATCAGCAACCTTCCTTAGAGTTCCTAAATACTTATGCCTATCTGAAAATACTTGAACACTTTGAAAAATGCTATGGAGGTGCCATTATATAAGGATTTGTATTCAAGTTATTTATTTCTATTTTAACTTGTTACATCAAAAATTTGGAGCAGGCATTTGGCCAAGCAGTTAAGGCACCTGCTTCCAGTGTTAGAGTATGATTCCCACATTGGGGTCATTCCTGTCTCTACTTCCCAACTGCAATTCTCTGCCATTGCTGATCCTAGGAAGTAGCAGCAATAGCTACTTGGGTCTTGCCACCCACATAGGAGACCTGGACTGAGTTCCAGATTCCTGGCTTTGTTCTGGCCCAGCCCTGGTTGCTGTGGGGACTTGGGGAGTGAACCAACAGATGGGAGCATGCTCCCTTTATCTGTCTGCCTCTAAAATAAATAAAACTATAAAAAGAAAAAAGTAGTCATCATGTTTTCAAAATACTCCTTCTAGTGACTTCAGACAGTATCTTCATTTCTACATAATATACAAATACTTACATTCTAAAACTTTAATTTAAAATGCAATTGAATAATAATGTAAATATTCTTATCACTTTGGTATGTTTTAACAATATGTATCTGAACATCAGCAAAAAGGAGTTGAGTTCTTCATGGCAGTTTAACACTATTTTTTGAAGTTATTAGAATAAGCTCTGCATACCAAAAAAGTAACACTCATCTAGCATCTAGTCCAAGGCTTCTCTAAACTCAAGAACCTAAAGATTTTCTCTAGTTTATACTTTAGCAAATTCATAAGTGTAAACAGAGATTATTTTGGGAACCACCTCCCAGGCTTTTTACCTGTGAGCAGGACCACCGCCCCCATGGACAGCTGGCAAACAGGAAACAGCATGCAGAACAGATTTCCCTCCAATTAAGAAGGAGGGAACCAGCACAGATGGGGGCAGCTTTGGAGCAGTCCTGGCCCAGATGGCTGTAATGCCGCTGAGACCTCCCAGGGCTGCACGGGTCTGCGGCCACCCCACCCCAGTAGCAGGCACAGCACGCCAGACTCCCACTAGGTGCACACCTCTACACGCTAAGAGCTCCTTTTAGATATGTTGCTAAGAGAGAGACTAGAAAAAAGAACCCAGAGAAGTGAGTATTAGGTGTGTGCCTCGATTTTTCCTCCAAGAGGAAGTCAGATGAGCTGATCTCTAGTGTCTTCCACAGCTCTTTGCTTTCAGTGCTGCTCCAGTCACAATAACCCCATGCATCTGTGAGGGCTGTCGTAAGGAATGAAGCATTTGTAGGGTGGGATACGGAAAGATAATTTCAGAGGAAAATATTAAGAAAGTTTCTTAGATACACACAAAACATAAAGAAAATTTATTTGAAAATCTCAACAGAAAGGCCAGAATTAAATAAAATATACCAGAATTAGAAATTTAAGTGAAGAGTAGGGCTTTAGCCTAAAAGGTAAGATGTCCACCACCTTATCAGAGTACCTGGGTTTGATGCCCAGCCTGAGCGCCTGAGTCTAATTTCCTGCTAATCCAGATCCTGAGAGATAGCAATGATGGCTCAAGCAATTGGGTTCCTGCCACCCACATGGGAGAGACAGGTTGAGTTCCTGGCTTTGGTTTGGTGCAGCTGCTGGGAATCTGGGGACGCGAACCAGCAAATGGGAGTGCTCTTTGTCCACCTGTACCCCACCCTCCTTCCCTCCACCCCTCAAATAAAATTTAAATAAAATCTTCAAATATAACTCACATTCCCATTAAAAAAGAAAATTTCTAAAACATTCCAATAATGCATAATCTCATTTCACAGAAACCCAACACCTATGTTTTCTCACAGTAACTTTAGTCCCTGATGAATATGTCATGAAGTAATACTCATTAGGTGGCTCACCATGCACAGAACAATAATGCTTAGGTATACAAAATTCATTCACACTGCAAACCTCTCAAGTTCTAGATCCAGAACAAATAAACCACGAAGGCAGGGCACAGGGTGGGTGAGGCAGAAAGAACAAAAACCGAAAATCAATCAGCACTGAGTCCCAGCATCGCGAGAAATCAGGTTCAAGAGTCACTCAGAAAAGGTCTCTTGGGACCTTCAGACAGGGCAGGGAAGGCTGATGGGTCTCACATTCCTCAGGGCACAGCTAAGCACGGGGCTCAGACATTCAGCATCACAGTGCCGTGAGCTTTGGAATACCAGCTAGGCCAGTCCTGTGGTGGCCACTAGCTTCTAGCGGCACAGCCCCCAACAGCAGAGGTGGGAACCATCTGGCCTGCAGGCTGGGAAAGGCCTGTGAAATCATTTGGTCTGGCCCTGCCAAGGTAACCACAGGTGCAAATGGAACTTGAAATTCAATAAAGCTTTAGCAGGTTAATTTTTATATTAATAAGTTTTGTATGGCCCTCAAATGATGTTATAAATCTCTACATAGTCCTTGGCCAAAAAAAAAAAAAAGATTTTTATTTGAAAGACAAAGTTACAAAGAGGCAGAGGTGGGGGAGGGGCCCGCGGGAGGGAGGGCCTGCCAACTGCTGGCTCATTGGCCAAATAGCTGCAACAACGGTTGGAGCTGGGCCAATCAGGAGCCAGAGCTTCTTCTGGGTCCCCCACACAGGTGCAGGGGCCCAAGGACTTGGGTCATTTTCTGCTTTCCCCAGGTCACAGCAGAGAGCTGGATCGGAAGTGGAGCAGGCGTGACTCGAACCAGGGCCCATGTGGGACACCTGCACTGCAGGCAACAGCTTTACCCACTATGCCACAGTGCTGGCCCTATACAGCACCAATCTAAAATCATCATTTAAAAGAAGTCTGCCTCAAGGAATAATTTGAATAGCTATCTCCTCAGAACAGCTCTCCCAGTCTACTTTGCCTCCTGCCTGACCAGTTCTTTCCATCTGCTATCCAGCCACACCATCTCTTCTGCTTTGTCAAAGATGTACAGAGCATCTCTAGACACACCTTCCTCCAGCTCCTGTGCTGCTTCTCCACTCTCCTTCAAAGCAGAATTCTTGAAAGAGTGACAATATTTACTGCTGTCACTTCCCACCTAACAATGTCATTACTTCTAAAAATGGCTCACATCCAGGTGACCTCTAAGGATCTCCTTTGTCCTTCTCACCTCACTTGATCTAGGAGCACCCGTGACACAGCTGTTCACTCCTCTGTTCTTCCTGGGACACGCAGGTCAGGCCTGTCTCCTCTCCCTCCCAGTCTCTTCCTTGTTTCTCATCTGCAGTGTTCGGGGAATCTGTGTTTGGGTCCCATCTCTATGCATGCTCCTTCCTTCCACTCAGGGAATGTCACACTCTAACCACTATAAGATGATGAGTCCTGGGGCTGGTGCTGTGGCATAGTGGGCTGGACCTCCACTTGCGGCACCAGCATCCAGGTAATTGTGGTTCGTGTCCCGGCTGCTCCTCTTCCAATCAGGCTCTCTGCTGTGGCCTGGGAGGGCAGTAGAGGATCGACCAGGTGCTTGGGCTCCTGCACCCACATGGGAGACCTATGATTCTCCTGCCTTTTTTCTCTCCTCCAGCACAGATTCTGGATTATTAGTAAGTAAGTCAGACTTCCTTCTACCTGAGGGCCTTTGCACCGACTATCTCTGCTCACTGAGCTCTTCCCCCAAAATATCTCCATGGCCACCACACCCATGCTTCCTTCAGGAGGTTGAGGCAGCAACACAGAAAGTTATGTGACAAATGTGAACAACTGTTAGTTGCAGGTGAAAGGCATTCACTGTTATGCCTTCAACATTTCTGTAGACGGGAGAGTTCTTAAAAATCAAAGTGGGAGGGGGAAACATTCCTTGCTGTTACAACACCCTCCCTGTTATGTCTCATTGCCAAGCGTCCCTGCCTCATGCTCTCTTTATGTTCTCCCTTAAATTCCGGAATTCCATCCTCCCCAGGACACAGAGAGGTGCTTATTACCATTGGAGACTGGATGCTTCCTCTTGGCATCTGAAGATCCACAGGCCAAAAACCATGATCACTTTCCTCTGCCCACCTCTTATTTGTATATTTATTTATTTTAAGACTTACTTATTTCACTTGAAAGTCAGAGTTGTAGAGAGGGAGGGAAACACAGAGAAAGGAGAGATCTTCCATCTCTGGTTCACTCCCTAGGTGGTCACAATGACCAAGGCTGGGCCAGGAAAATCCAGAAGCCAAGAGCTTCATCAAACACTTTGGCCACCTTCTGCTGCCCTTCCTAGCTTTTATCAGGGAGCTGGATTGGAAGCTGAGCATCTGTGACTCAAACTGGCACTCATATGTGATGCTGGCATTGTAGGTGGAGGTTTTACCTGTTATACCACAACACTGCCCCAACCCTGGGCATTCCCATCTTGGTTAACAGTGTCACAGGGATATCTAGTCATCCAACTTTTAGACAGAATCCTCTTTTTTCCACACCGTTACTAGCCTCATCCCCAGCTGGTGATTGAAACTGGCTTCCCCTCCAGATCCTCTTGGCAATCCTGTCTTGTCTCCTCCAGCTATGTTTCCCTAGCCTGGGCCAGTATCAAAGGACTTTTTTCCACTGATCTCATCTTCTAGATTTTAGCTAAGGTATCATTCTAATTGCCTATGATTTTGTACAACTTAGCAATGATTCTCTGTGAACAACACCTAAAACTGAGACCCTCAGCAGGGCTGTTCAGGGTCTGCCCTGTGCCTACCTTTCCAGTCCCATGTCCTGCCTCTCTATCATCCATTGCACCCTGGTCAAATCTAATGTCACAAAAAGGTCCTTTGCTCTTTCCCAATTTAGACCTTGTGGAGATATCATTCCTCTCCCTAGAATGCCCTTTTCTACTCACTCTTTGAGTCATTTCCTTCTCAACCTTCAAAAGTCAATTTTGGGGGCCGGCGCTGTCATGTAATAGGCTAAGCTTCCTCCTGAAGTGTCAGCATCCCATATGGGCACCAGTTCATGTCCTGGCTGCTCCTCTTCTGATCCAGCTCTCTGCTGTGGCCTGAGAAAGCAGCAGGAGATGGCCCAAGTCCTTGGTCTTGCACCCTCGTGGGAGACCCAGAAGAAGCTCCTGGCTCCTGGCTTCTAGCTTCAGATCAGCCCAGCTCCAACTGTGGAGGCCTTTTGGGGAGTGAACCAGTAGATGGAAGACTTTCTCTTTGTCTTTCCTTCTCTCTGTAACTCTCCCTTTCAAATAAATAAAATCTTAATTAAAAAGTCAATTTCAACGCAACCTCTTCCCAAGGCCTTCCTTTATCTTTCCAAGGAGAGGCAGGTGCTGTCACAAGACCAACTAACGTAGAGCACATTGCTTATTTATTTACAAATCCTCTGGTTCCCTGGACTGTGAGCCCCTGAAGGACAGCAGCATTGTTACAGCCTATTATTGATAAATAGATATACTCCCACCCTTCCCCACCACCTAATGCCAGAACTGACTCATTCCATAGTTTTAATCCTTGTGGGTGGAATACCAAAATCTCCCAACGTCTTCAAATGTGAATATGGATGTCATGCCCCCACTGTCAATCTGGGCAAAGTTGCTCATGTACACTGTATTCCAGAAAAAGACATACCACCTTCTGCATTTATACCTTACAGGAGCAGCACTTCTATATGATGCCTAAAATTTTTGTTAATATAATGAATGTATACAGAAATGAAGGCATGTTTTACTGACTAGTCTAAGGTAATGTCACCCTCTAAAAGTACCATGCTCTGCACCACGTCTGCATAAATTTCTTGTCACTCTTTTACCTGGGTGAAGCACCACTTTCTCTCCTGGCCACACAAATAATTAAGTCTGCATTTGTCTCTCTTCATTGCAGTTTTATCAATGCAGGGTAACTGGAATTCTTCTAAGGGGACAACAGCTTATTCCTATGGCTCTGGGACTTCACATAGTGGCAACTGGCACACTGTAAATGTACAATGTTGACTGATGCAAGAAATCAATGGATAGATGAGGTTCTTGCCTCATTTTTGACTATCTTGAATAGGAGAAAACAGGCAGGAAATGCTGACTGCCTACTATGAACTAACTACAATTACACATCTCATTCCCAGAAGCGTGCTGTCAAACTGAAGCACTTTCTAAAGAGAGACCTGGAAAAAGTACCAGAATCTGAATTCCAAAAATAAAAAAGTAAAGATTCTTTCCAATAATAGCTAAACTGCATCAATCATACTTTTTTAAAATCAAAATATGGCTTATGGTTTTACTGCACACAGCTTTACAAATTCAAGTGGTTAATGATCTGTGAAACACTTCAGTCACAAGGGTAATGCACATTTATGAATTTTAACTTGTGGATAGTTCCCCTTTTTTCTCTGACCACAGTCATTTTCGGGTGAGGTAGGGGATGATTATGTACCTTCCAGTGAAGCCCAAGAAGACAGCTCTAAGACAGAGAAAGGATGGGGGCAGCAACAGGACAGGAGGGGAAGGAAGGGGCAGCCCAGGCAGTCTGTGCTGGGTTTCGGGAGCTTCAGTTCCACTTTCCATGCAGCAAGATCACAAAATTCATAACTAAGTTCTATAACCAACATCCTATCAAAACCTCAAACTCTCAAACATGAATCCATCCTCTATGTTTCTACCCCATTCCCAAAACTAAAAATAACCCTGTATTCTTTTCCTCAATTCTTCCACTTAATTATGCGGCCATTACTTGTCCAGTAAGCAATCAAGAAACATTGCAGTGAGCCTGTTCAGTTCTGCTCCTCGAACTCCTGACAGCACACACAGCGCTGTCCTAACTCAGTCCTGTCACCAGCCATCTTTTCCCAAGGCCCATGCTGTCAGATGTTGAAGCTGCCAGCCACATATGATTGCCAGGCACGTGCAATGAGTCTGGCTGGAACTAAGATATGCTGTATTAAATCACAATACATCTAATTGATATGATAAAAATAAAGATGTAAAAATAACATCAATATTTTTATACTAAATTGCTTGTTGAAATGATACTCGAATATTCCATGTTAAAACAGTATTCTTGATACATTTTGTATTAAATAAAATATACTGCAATTAATTTTGCTTGTTTCTTTCTACTCTTTTAATGTGGCAACCAGACAATTTTACACAGCCTGCATGGTTCCCACCATGGTCCCAGCACACAGTGCAGCCTGGGAAGACTCCTGGTTTCTTTGCTGGCCTCACCTCTGCAGTCTCCTCTTATCCAACCACCATCCCCAGAGCCTTCTGTGCTGCTTGCTGGTCCTGGCTCACCTACGGCCATCAGAAACAATTCAGACAGAAGATACCTCCCTCAGTAAATGTCTGTAAATATTCTTGTTCCCAAATTCCCCAAGACTCCTCTTTGCTCCCTTACCTCTGAGTATATCACACATCCAATGAAAACCTATAAAATGTGTGTGCCACACACTGAGGATACAATAGAATATGATCGGCAGGGACACTGATCTTACTCCCTTCAGAATACAGAGTACATGACAGAGGGCACTAGCAAAAGTATAGTCCCAGTAACAGTAAAAATAGCAACAATGTGACATTAACAGTAATAATAAATGGAGACAATTTGCTAATCATTTACTAGGCATGATTCTAAGCACATTACACACATCTTCTCACTTAATTCTCCTAATGATGTTATTCAGGTAAGTCAGAGCGTGGCTCCCATTTTAGAGGGGAGAAAACAGAGGCCCAAAGAAGCCACGTACTTCACCCTGAGTCACTCAGCTCATTAAGTGATGGGGCAGGACTTCAAGGCCAGGCTCTTCAACACTGTTCTGTGCTGCCCTCCAAAGAGAGCTAACCAGACAGCTTAGGGAACACAGGCTGCGGTAGGCTCCACGCTTGCTGGAGGCAGGCAAGGCCTTGCAAAGGAAGGGATTTCTAAAATAATGGGGGCAGGTTTGGGGTCAAAAGCTCTGGAGTTAAAAGACGGTGAAGAACTAAAATCAGTTTACTTTGCCTCAGGAAGAGAAACAAAGGTTATCTGTGATTTAGGACAGAACGTTCTGAGAGGATCCGCATAAAGAGGGGGATGCTGGAGGTGCATGAAGAGGTGACACAAACTGTGATCCTGAAGTCTGGTGACAGACTGATCAAAAACGTGAAACTGAGGGTCGGTCTTTTGACCTAGTGCTTAAGACGCTGTCTCGGCTGGCGCCGCGGCTCACTTGGCTAATCCTCCAGCTGCGGCGCCGGCACCACTGGTTCTAGTCCCGGTTGGAGCACAGGTTCTGTCCCGGTTGCTCCTTTTCCAGTCCAGCTCTCTGCTGTGGCCCAGGAAGGCAGTGGAGGATGGCCCAAGTCCTTGAGCCCTGCACCTGCATGGGAGACCAGGAGGAAGCAACTGGCTCCTGGCTTCAGATCTGCTTAGTGTGCCAGCTGTAGCAGCCATCTGGGGGGTGAACCAACGGAAGGAAGACCTTTCTCTCTGTCTCTCTCTCTCTCTCTCTCTCTCTCTCTCTCACTGTCTAAATTTGCCTGTTAAAAAAGAAAAAGACACTGTCCCACAACAGAGCACTGGGTTCAATTCCCAGCTTCAATTCCTGAATCCACCTTCCTACTCATGTAGACCCTGAGGTGCAGTGGTGATGGCTCAGCTGAGTCCCTAGAGACCTGGATTTGCATTTGCTGGTTCCAGTCTCAGCTTTTCAGGGCATCTGTCCTCGGCACCAGCTGGGACAGCAGGTAGGAGTGCTCTGTCTTCCTTACAAATAAATAAATACATATTAAAAAAAAAAATAGGAAGTCAGGTCTCCCACTCATGGCACCTGAACCTGATCTAGCCTGGCCAGAACCTCAACATTTTTTACCAGGGGAAACCCAAACATGACTAATTTACCAGAAGGAATTCTCAGCCAGATGTTCTCTACTGGCACTGAAGAGCTTACCTACTTTGTCTGAGGTCTACATCTTTAACCGAGGTCTACATCTGGATGTTAAGAAAATTTCTAGGGGCCAGTGCTGTGTGTAGCTGCCTGCAGTGCTGGCATCCCATACGGGCATGGGTTCAAGACCCAGCTGCTCTATTCCGATCCAGCTCTCTGCTGTGGCCTGGGAAAGCAGTGGAAGATGGCACTGATGGAGCTCTAGGCTCTTGGCTTTGGCCTGGCCCAGTACCAGCCATTGTTGGCCTTTGGGGAGTGAACCAGAAGATGGAAGATCTGTCTGTTTCTCTAACCCTGCCTTTCAAATAAATAAGTCTTTTTTTAAAAAAGAAGAAGAAATACACAGGGTCTGTGAAGGATAAGTAACACCTCAATTCTACTTTACCTTCTGACTCCCAAACACAGGTTAGATTTTTTTCCCTAGGTAAAAAATGTATTCATAATTTTGTAAAAGAAAGTTATAATTTGGATTTTCTCTGTAAAACAGCAATCTTCAAAATACATTCTGTGGATCCTAGCACAAAGCTCCAGGGATTCTTCCAGGACACTAACAAGGTCAACACATTTTCATGATATCCTGCAACATTCTCTGACTTTTTCACTGTATTGACATTTACACTGATGGTGAAAATGCAATAAAGACACTAGTAATCATTATTCTCCTCATGCCCACAAATCATATGAAGGGGAAAAAATAGCCAACTCATTTAAACAAACCAGGTAAAAATTGATTGTTATGATTCTTGATCCTTTCAGTCTTCTGTATGAGGGAAGGGATGTGCACAATGAGGCACACGGCTGCACGCAGGCTACGGCCAAGAAAAGCACTTGTGAGCTGCGCTCGCTGCCTCTTCTCAAGGAACTCTATTTTTACTTGAAAGAACAACTGAAAGCAAACCATGGTTATTCAGATTCTGGCATTTGGCAGTAATTTTCTGGAAATAAACAAACTGAGGCTGCCACTGCAAGGGAAGTGACAGTGTTTATGTACGACACTAAGATATGAGCTTTCAAGCAAAAGTCAGAATTTTGAAAACTAAGACCTTGACAAACACCCAATCTTTAAAGAATTTTGTTAAGCTGGTAGTGTATTAATATGATTTTTTAAAAAAAATACTGTATATAAAATTCAAATTGGCATAATTCCATGAACTAACATTATTAAAATAACCAAAACATGATGTTATAAATTCTTATATGCTAAACCACACTATTCAATGTACAAGCTATTGGGGTGGGCATTGTGGTATACGGAGTTAAACCACTATTTGGGACACCCATGTTCCATATTGGGTGCTGGTTTGGATCCTGGCTCCTCAACTTCCCTTCAAGCTTCCTGTTAATGCCTCCTGGGAGGTGGCAGATGATGGTTCTGACATCCATATGAGAGACTTGGATGGAGTTTTGGGCTCCCAGTTTTGGCCTAGCCCATTTTGGCTGTTGCAAGCATTTTGGGAGTGAACCAGAAGATGGAAAATTGATATCTGTCTCTCCTCCTCTGTCTCTGTCTCTGTTTCTGTGTTTTTCAAGTATATGAAAGTGAACATTCTGGGGGACAAAGTACAAGCTACAGACCAATGGATTCCAGTGTATAGAAATTTGATACAGCTTCATCTCCTGTACTCCAACTAAGATTTAAGGAACTACTATTTGTTGAGTTTTGGTTAAGTGTCAAAGAAGAATATCCACACTCTTCTTAAAGGGTATTAAAACACTCCTCCTTTTTACAGCTTTAGCTCTGTGTGAGGACTGATCGTGCTGATATACTTCAACCAAAACAACATACTGCAGCAGACCGAGTGATGCAGCAAACAAAGGATTCAGTTGTCTTCTAATAGGCTGGGCATTAAAGGTGAGCAAAAATACAACAACAGTGCCCCTCCCCTCTCTACATTTCTGTTGGAACTGTTATTTTTTTTATTTTCAAAATGTTACTTATGCTAATGAGTTTATTATTAAGTAAAAACAAATTTTTACATCTCTTAGCTTTAAATTCTGATATAGAAAATTATAGATAAAATCACCAAAATCAGATCAGTGCCACAGCTCAATAGGCCAATCCTCCACCTTGCGGCGCCGGCACACCAGGTTCTAGTCCCGGTCCCGGTCGGGGCGCTGGATTCTGTCCCGGTTGCCCCTCTTCCAGGCCAGCTCTCTGCTGTGGCCAGGGAGTACAGTGGAGGATGGCCCAGGTGTTTGGGCCCTGCACCCCATGGGAGACCAGGAGAAGCACCTGGCTCCTGCCATCGGATCAGCGCAGTGCACCGCCGTTGGAGGGTGAACCAATGGCAAAAGGAAGACCTTTCTCTCTGTCTCTCTCTCTCACTGTCCACTCTGCCTATCAAAAAAAAAAAAAAAAAAAAAATCACCAAAATCAAAAGCTCTTTGAGAGTCTCCATGTTTAAGAGCATCAGGATTCTGGAACCAAAATATCTGGAAACATCATCATTAAACATAAACATAGCTGTGACAGAAGCAGGTACTTGTCTCCAATGCTGGGGATTCTGCCTCAGCAGAAATGTTCTGAGGCTCATGCTTCTTCTGATTACCTACAGTATTCTGGTATGTACGGGTCAAAGAGGATAGTTCAAAATTTATCCTACCAGAACTGGCACTGTCTTCTTTGGTATTTAACTCTCTGAAGGTGATTCAATACTAGTAAGTCTCCTTACTAAGTCAATTTGTTCCATTACCTGGATCTGGTTTCTACTATTTCATCTTGATAAATGTACAATCCATGAAATGGGGCCTGCACTGGGACACATCAGATTAAGCCACTGCCTGCATTGCCAGTATCCCACACCAGAGCATCGGTTTGAGTCCCAGCTGCTCTGCTTCTGATCCAGCTCCCTGCTAATCACCTGGGGAAAGCAAGAAATGACCCAAGTTTTTGGATCTCTGTACCCACATGGGAGACCTAGATTGAGTTCCTGGCTCCTGGACCAGCCCCAGACATTGCAGCCATTGGAGAAGATCTCTCTCTCTGTTGCCCTCTTCCTCTCCATCATCCTGCATTTCAAATAAATAAAATAAATCTTTAAAAAACAAACAACCCATGGAATAATTACTCAAGGTTTTCCACCAAGCTGGGCAACTAGTAGTAAAACTTGCTCTGAAGTATGTTCAGACCAAAACTGTCCTAGCCGTGCTCTAAAGTAGCCCTTCACAGCTGTTGACACACATCAGAGTCAAATAATGACCCTCAAAATATGGATCAAGGCAGCACTTAGGCATCTCGATTCGAAAACATTTGGGTGGGGGCCAGCACTGTGGCACAGGAGGTTAGGCTGCCATCTGCAGCACCAGGATCCCACATGGAAGCTTCCAGGTATTGGCTGCTCCACTTCCTAGCCAGCTCCTTGATGATGTGCCTGGAAAAGCAGCAGGAGATGTCTCAAGTGCTTGGGCCCCACAACCCACAAGGGAGACCTGCAGAAGGTTCCTGGATCCTAGCTTCAGTTTGGCCCAGCCCTGGCTGTTGAGGCCATTTGGAGAGTGAACCAGCTGATGGAAGATCTTTCTCCTTCTCCCTCCTTCCCACCCTCTCTTTCTGTAATTCTTTCAAATAAGTTAATGAATACATCTTAAAAAAGAAAACATTTGGGTGATTCTGGTGTACAGAAGACATTAAGAATCAACACTAGATGTCTGCTAATACTAACTGAAAGAATTAAAAAGGAGAGAATGATCCAACATGGGAAGTGGGATACACAGCAGACTCATAGAATGACAGATGTCCTAAACAGCACTCTGGCCTCAGAATTAGCCCTTAAGGCATTTGGATATGACTAAAAAGCCCATGAGAGTTTCACAGGCATGGAAAGGCCAAGACACTGTGGCAAAAATAAATAAATAAATAAATCTAAATGAAAGGTATCGTGAGTGAGATCCCAGTGGAAAGAACGGGCCATCAAAGGAGGAGATACCTTTCTCTGAAGGGAGGAGAGAACTTCCACTTTAACTATGGCCTTGTCTAAATAAGATCAGAGTGTGTGAACTCAACAGGCTTCCATAGCCTTGGCAGCTCATGACAAGAGTCTCGGGTGATTACTGACATCATAAATAAGAGTGTCAATTGTTAAATCAACAACGGGAATCACTGTGCACCTACTCTCCATGTAGGATCTCTATCCTTAATGTGTTATACTATGCGAATTAACGGTAAATCTACTACTCAAACAGTACCTTATACTTTGTGTATCTGTGTGGGTGCAAACTGTTGAAATCTTTACTTAGTATATATACTAAGTTGATCTTCTGTACATAAAGATAATTGAAAATGAATCTTGATGAAGAATGGAATGGGAGAGGGAATGGGATGAAGAATGGAATGGAATGGAGAAGGAGTGGGAGATGGGATGGTTGTGGGTGGGAGGGAGTTTATGGGGGGAAAAGCCACTATAATCCAAAAGTTGTACTTTTGAAATTTATATTTATTAAATAAAAGTTGAAAAAAAATTTTAAAAAAAGAATCAACACTAGAAGTAACTGACCACCCTACTGGTCTTCCAACCAGGAGAAGTGAAACACTAGAGAACCATGAAGAGTTTCCAAGGAACAGGAACACATCAACTGCCTACTCAAATCTAACTGCCTTTTCTGCCCCCCGCCCCCACCTTCCTTCATACAATCACTTCTCCTTAGAAAAATTCCTCTCTCCCATTTCAAACCTTATTATAATTGGGTGTTAAAATCTCTGGAGCATGAGCCCCTTAAGGAGAAGGCCCCCAGAAGAAAAGCATAGAATTTGTAGTAAGAAATATCAAACAGGAAAGTACCTCAATTCATCCAGGAAACAAATGCCTATTTAGTAATAAGACTGTCATGCAGACAAACACATTTTAATGCATTTAGATAAACTGAAAAATAAACTCATAATTTTTTTTAAAAAAATGTATTTCAAAATTCTTTTAAGGGACCAAAATGTTCAAAGATTTCTGCTCTGTCAATTATGACTCCATGACTCCAGAAGTATACTATCCAATATAGTATTAACTAGCCCGGTGTGGCTAATTAAGTTTCAGTTGGATAAAATTAAATAAAATTAAAATTTTGTCAGTCACACCAGCCCCATTTCAAGGGCTTCAAGTAGATAGCACAGAGAGCATTTCCATCATACTAGAAAATTCCATAGGACAGAGGTGCTCTGTGATCTTGACTTAATAAAGACTGAATTCCTTCCCAAGGGAGATCCTGGGCTTACCTACAATGTTTTGGCCCCACTGCCAGTAAAGATGGGAAATTTCCATCCAGGTAAGAACAAAGTTAGGAACTCAACTTCCATAACAGAATATTCACTCTACAACCCTCTCATCTGAGAAAAAAGAAAGGCTATCCTCTCCAGAAACTGTATATGAAATTTGGTACTTTGCATTCTTTTTATTAAGATTCACAAACATAATATTAAGCATTTTAAAATGAACATTTCAGGGGCATTTACTATATCTGCAATAATTCAGATGCTTAAAGACCTAAAGAATGTGTCAAACTATTTTTGGCTAAGGGTATGTCCAAGGCATTATGAACAGATCAAAAATCTATGGGATATTATCTCAGATATGCAATGCACCCACTCAGGGTTTTTTGTTTAGCATGAAGCATTTGGGACTAAGACTAAAAATTAACAACTTTGAAAAATGGCATTTATACCCAAAAACAAGATGATATTACTGAAAATAGTGTGCTGTGCTTAAAATTGGCTGACAAAAACAGCAAAGATTTATTTCAAAATTAACAAAGTGAGTTGTATCAACATTACCTAAGGATCACGTATCACTGTCTGGCAGGGTCAAAAGACATGAGGTACCCAGCAGTAAGAGGTGAAAGAGAACAAAAGTAGAAACACAAAGGTTACACTGGCTATCCACATAACAAATAACTCCGTTTTCTAGTTTTAGTTGTGTGCTACATCTCATATTCAGATAATTTAAATAATGTGTCTTGTCTGGTTATACCTGAGTGGTTCTCTAGGGAAGTCACTAGTTTCAGTTCCTGTGTCACTAGCCCCGTTTCAAAGGCTCAGTAGCCATTAAGTTCTTGGTAGCTTTCATACTGGGCAGGACATATATGGAACATTTCCATCATGACAGAAAGTTTACAGATACTGAGTACTAAGTTATAAATTTTGTACAAACACTCATTATTAGCATGATAATGAAGTACACAACAAACTCTCTTTAATTAAGTTGAGGGGTAGGCAGTTGGCACAGTGTTTTAAGATGCTGCTTGGGATGTTCACATCCTATACTGTGTTTGAGTTTTGGCTCTGCTCCTATTCCAGCTTCCTGCTAATGTAGACATTTGGAGGCAGAAGTTGGGTCCCTACCACCCCGGTGGGACATGTGGAGTGAGTTCCTGGCTCCCAGCTTCAGCCTGGCCCAGTCCTGGACATTGCAGGCATTTGGAGAGTGAGCCAGTGGGTGGGAGCTCTGTTCTGTCTAGCCATTTGTCTGTCTCTCCTGCTCTCCCTTTCTGCCTCTCTGATTAATTTTTTAAAAAAAGCTTGAAAGATATGAACTTTCTGTCAAATTTTAATACAATTAAAAGGCATTTCTTTTCCTAAACCGTTGATTCTGTAAAAGTATATGACAGCCAGGACTGTAACCACTCTATTCATTCCATGATATAAAGGACTACTTTTATTTTTATAGACATTATTATGTATGGATTACGGTTCAATAAAGTAATATAGAAAAACACTACCCATGATATTTGGTAAACACAATACAACCAATGGACATCAGATAATAAGTAACAGGCTTTCCATTTTTTTTATCTCATTTTTCAACACATTTATTTGTAAATATTAAAATACTGTGTTAAAACTGTAGCGAAGATGACAAGTGAAAGAGCCTTTTCCCTTATATTTAAATTAAGCAAAGATATAACTGTGTTCTTTTCAGAAGAACAAAACTCTGAGATCCAGGCTCAATTCTAACACCAGTCTCTCCTAGCTCTTAAATTTTAATTTCTAAATAGTAAATTTTAAAAGGTAGCAATGGTGTTCAAGATGCATAAAAGTTATCTCCAAAAAGGTAAACCTCACAAATTCAAAATAACTGTAAATTGCCTTCTTAGCTCTTTTTAATTTAGCTACTAAATAAAACTTCAACAATCCCTTTTATTTTGTCTCACTTTGAAACATTAGAAGTTCCTTTTTAAGGAGAAAAGAAAAGTAAATCAGGATAAAGAAACTTCAGAAAGTGCGAAGTGGCATAGTCTTCCCAAATCAACTGAGTTCAAAACTACACCCTTGGTGCCACTCAGTTGGAACCCATTCACTAAACAAAGGAAAGCACCAAATATCTCAGAGTTTGGCAGAACATACCATGAAAATATAGGAAGGTGCTGGGAACAAGGAGGCAAAATGGATCACTGATTTGAAGGTTAACATTTGTGCATTTAAGTTTACATTTAACAAAGTAAAGGCTTGTTTGTGTGACTGAACTAAACATACTATATAGAGACCTATCTACAGTTTTTCACCCAGATAACCTCTTGGATGCTAGATGGAATACCAGGGACTCTCCCTACAAATATTAAGCAGGATGTCACCTTGATGTCACCTAAAGTGCCTAAAAAGTAACTGATGATCTTCATCTTGGTTATAATTAGGAAGAAATTAAACACTGAGAAAGCAACTAATACTTTACATATTGCACCAAATTTCCTAGAGAGCTGTTTCAAAAGTCATGTGATAGCGATTTTTGTTCCCATCCCCAAATAAAAACATGATGAATTTTTGTTTGCTTTATGGAGAACTTGATAAACTGAGTTTTGGAACATTGATAATGTCCTGTTTTACAAAATAAGGGAAAGTTTTCTCATGATAGGTTAAAGAGTAGAAAATTAAAGAAGAAAGCATTCCAAAATCTCTTTTCGACAACCACTGTCACAGCAGTTATTATAAAAATACTTAACATTTATTGAGCACTTATCGCATGCCACACGCTGTGCTAAAAACTTCACTGCCATTATCTTACTTAATTCTCATAATAATCCTGTGCAATTGTTACAATTATTATTCTCAGGAAACAAAGGCTTAGGGATGTTAAGAAAATATTCAAGATGACTTAAAAATTGGAATACCCCTGTGCAACTAGGGTTCAGTGTGTATGAAGCCTAAAGTCTTCAGAACTCTACCTTGTGTGTTCCCTAGCAACTCATGCCAGTGTAAAGGGAAGCACTTGACAGAACCAACCAATGTGTGGCCACTAGACAGAATATCAGGGGTGGGCCAGTGCTGCGGCCTAGCAGGTAAAGCCGCTGCCTGTAGTGCAGGCACCTCATATGGACAGCGGTTCGAGTCCCGGCTGCTCTACTTCCAATCTGGCTCTCATTTATGGCCTGAGAAAGCAAGTCCTTGGGCCCCTGCACCTGCATGGGAGACCCAGAAGAAGCTCCTGGCTCTCGGCTCTGGATTGGCCCAGCTCCAGCCATTGTGGCCATTTGGGGAGTGAACCAGCAGGTCGAAGACTTCTCTTTCTGCCCCTGCCTTTCAAATAAATAAATAAGAATAGCAGGCATATGAGATGTTTGAAAAATGACATAGGGTGAGTATGAATGGGGGAACAGTACAAGTACTGTGGCACAGCAGGTTAAGTCACTGCTTGGGATGACGATTCCTATAACAACACTTGAGGAGTGAACCAGTGGATGGTTGGACGATCTCTCTCTCTCTATGTCTCTCTGTTGCCTTGCCTTTAAGTAGACAAAAATATACTAAAAAAGAAAAGAAAATTTGACATGAGGGGTAGGCATTTCGCTTAGCAATTAAGCTACTAGTTGGGATACTTGCATCCCAGAGCAGAGTGCCTAGGTTTGAGTTGTGGCTCTGCCTCTGATTCCAGTGTCCTGCTACTGTGGGAGGTGGTGGTAATGGCTCAGGTAGCTGTGTCCCTGCTACCCAAACAGGAGACTTGGATTGCAATCCCAGCTCCCAGCCTCGGCTGCAGGCATTTGGGAAGTTAACTAGAGGACTGGAACTCTCTCTGTCTAACTTTAAAAAAAAAAAAAAAAAAAAAAGAGGAAACAGTAAATGAAAGAAATACGTTGACACTCAGCCCTTCACCATTTACTTATTCTTGGAATCACATTTATATTTAATACAAAATACCACTTTAGCATTTAACATATCTCAAGCAGTCAATATAGGAAGCTTATTAAAACCAATCTTATAATTTGATTCTTTTTGTTCTACTAATGGATGAATGGCTAGTCTTTTTTTAAATTTCACCAGTGTTCCCCTAGCTTAAGAATTTTATTCATAAGTAAACATTTTTTAAGATTTTATTTATTTATTTGAGAGTAAGAGTTACAGACAGAGAGAGGGAGAGACAGAAAGAAAGGTCTCCCATCTGCTGGTTTACTCCCAACTTTCTTGCAAAGATTGAAGCTCTAAGCTTTAAGCTCAGCTCTCTAAGGAAGGATCTTTTCCAAGAGTAGACCCTGAAACACATGCATTTCATTCTTTGAGCTAAGTCTTCTACAACTGTCTCCGAGTAAAAGGGACACCTTGTTGAATCAGAGGTCAAGTCAGGTAAGATGCTGAGTACAGAAGCTGTGAAGACATCTTACCTCGACATAAAGAGAGCCAGATTTTCTGCATTTCCTATTGTTTGAATGAATTTATTTAAAGTGAAAAGGGAAGATATTCAGAGAAATAGCTGATAAAAATGAAAGAATACTTAGTGTCTTACTACATCATCAAACATTTTCCCTAAAGAACTCTGACTTGCCTCCTTTAACCCAAGTTATGTTCCATGCATTGCAACAGCTTTCCTTCACAGAAATATCTTTGCGGTATTTGAGCAGCCAAAGATGGAGTTAGCTTAGTAATGGAGCAATTTAAAGCAAAGTCAGCATCTCCTACTTATTTATTGCCCCAGTTCCATTTCTCCTCATGGTTACATATAGATTATCTATAGATTTACAGCTATAGCCACAGAGAATGGGGAGTAACATTAAGATGTCAAAATTAAGGTAAATTCTCCAAGTTCATTCCCCATTTCCATTTCTGGCAGCCTCCAAAGTAATATTAAACTTGGTCTTTCTATAGGCTGACTGGCATTCAGAGGTTTTCTTAAAATTAACAGTGGAAACAAACACATCATAGCTCTAAATCATTCCATAATTACACATGCACACATTCACACATAAAGAGAATGTTCAGGCTGTACAGGTCCATCAAGAAACATGATCTAACAACTGAACTTTAACTTCAAAGATTCCTATATTCAATAAGAATTTTAAGTCTACACTCCTCCTGCATCAAAGAGCACATTCAGATATGTGACTTCAAAAACCAGTTTCAGAGAAAGGATAAAGTTCCTTGCCTATTCACTAGCAGGAAAATGCACCCTGCAACCTCCTAACCCTTTACACTGAGCAGCAGCTGGCTAGAGACTTCACAGCCCACCAAATGTTAATGTCAAAAGTGCTCCAGCCAGCCTATGATGAGCTAGGAAGGGTACAGTGAAGTGAGAACACCTGCCAATCGAGGACCCCTCAACAAAGTTTCCCTGCATCACTACTTGTACCTCCTTGATACTCAAATCTTAAAATCATCACCAAAACAAACAAAACAAAAGAGCTCTTGGGTTAAATAACTCTTGCTTACACCTTGAGACAATTGTTTTTGCTTTCACAGAATTAAGGTTCAACTCCAGAAATTCTCCTGAAACCTAACGTAGAAAATTATTTAGAATTAAATTAGACACAGGAAGCAGTGGAGAACAGGTCAAATACACCTTAAAGCAGATCAGAAATATTACGCTCTTCAGTAAAGAGCATCAAAAAGCCATGTTTCCTTCAAATAACTGCCTATGTGATGGTTAAAGTAAGAGGTAAGGAAACGCCTGGCAGCCTTACCTGACCGCCACTCCCGTCCTGGAAGCTGGCCAAGAGCAAAACAAGCAGAAGATGAGTGTTGCTGTGTCTATGTTGACTTTGTAAAATGGTGCCAATCCTTTGGCATTTTGTCAACCTCCCTTAAATTCTCTACTACTACTGCTAGGGTATGGAAAAGACAGACTAAGTAAGATTTTATTTGTTTAGATTCCCAAGAAGGCTGTCTAGAAGCGCTCTAGGGCGAGATTTTTTTTTCTTTTTTTTTTTTAACTAGGGGAAGAAAAAAATAAAAGAAAACCTCACTCCTAGTGACACACTGTCACCTACTAAAGTTTTACAAGGCACAAGTACAAGTTCAGCAACAAAAGAAAAATGAAGCCCATCTTTCTGTGGTTACTTAGAGTTTATCGGTAGATTTACAGCGGTAACCACAGAGAATGGAGAATAACATTAAGATGTCAAGACTAAATTCTCCAGATTAGTTCTAGCAATGCCTTTCCCCTAATTGTTCCCCTAACCCATTTCCCAATTATCTTTCTTCAGCCAACTAAGGCTCTGCAGCGCCACAGACCGCCTTTCTGAATGAGTGATAAAGTGAGGAAGAAAAAAGCAGCAAGGAAGAAAACAAGTGAAGGGAGCCCTGTATGATAATAAAAAGGAAGGCTTTCTCCCTTCCTCTTCCTTGCAGAACCAACTGTCTGAAGAAACAAACAGTTGGACTAGAGACAGAGAGGTACAGAGAGGTTGAGTAGGGGGAAGAATGAACTACTCAAGGTAACAAACACTATTTCCAACTAAAACTGGAAAATGGCAATAAGCCACTGACATGTCAGAGAAACGCGCTATTTCTCCCTACAGCTTAGACTGCATTTAGTCAGCCTCCCTGGAAATATAAATAAATAAAATCTCATTTTGATAATCTAGCTTTTCCTGAAATGATACTGAGACCCCTCCCACACCCTCCAATGCTACATTTATTAATGAAACCTGAAACGTGGTGCCACTTCCCCTGCCTTCAATGAGGGTGGGTAACACCTGTCTTGAAGGACGATTGTCATAATTAGATCAAAGAATTTTAGATTTAGTTATAAGTGTGTGAATTTACTGATGTTCTCACTTGTTAGCAAAGAGTTTGGCATTAGGCTGTTCAATATGGCAGCCACCGGCCACATGCAGCTAGTGAGCAGCTAAAATACAGCTCATCAGAACAGAGTACACTTCACACCAGACTTCCAATACTTTTATAAAGTGTCTTGTTATTAATTTTTTATACTGATTACATGAAGGAAGAATATCTTGCATATGTTGAGTTAAACATATACCTGAAATTAGTTTTAGCCTTTTTTTCTCAAAATGTTTTTAAAACATATATAGTTTGCATTTGAAGTTCCTATTATATACCAATTGGACAGCACTATTCTAGAACATGGTAAGTATATCCCCAAAAATGATAGCCAAAAAACTTAAAAAACAAAATTCCTTATCTACTTTTGTTGGGGGGTCATTGTCTTTTCCCCACCTTCCATCATAAATAGGCACTAAATATTTCAATCCAGTTGAATGAAGGCAGCAAAGACACAAAAAGAAAATACAGTATTTAAAGTAGGTACTAGGTGCCGGCCATTTGGAGCAATGTGTCAAGTTGCCACTTAGGAAGCCCACATCCCATACCACAGTGCCTGACTGCAGTCCCAGCTGCTCTGCTTCCAATCCAAGTTCCAGCTAACGTGCAGAATAGGAGGCAGCAGATGATGGCTCAGGTACTTGGGTCCCTGCTACCCGTATGGGAGACCTTGATGGAGTTCTGGGTTCATGGCTTCAGTCCAGCCCTGGCTAAGAGTGAAGCTGCAAATAGAAGACATCTGTCTCTCTGCTTCCTTCTCTCTCTCTCTCTGCCTTGCAAATAAAATGAAAATAAATAAATAAGAAGAAAGAGTGGCTTCTCAGGTAGGCGTCTGGCCTAGCAGTTAAGATGGCTACATCTCCTAGCAGAGGGCCTGGGTCTAGTCCCAGCTCCAGATCTGCCTCTTGGTGATGACTCACATGCTTGATTCCCTGCCACCCACACAGCAGGCTGAGACTGAGTTTCCAGTTCCAGACCCGCGTTGGCTCACCCCAGGCTGTTGCAGCATTTGGGAAGTGAACCAGCAGATGAGAGCTGGGCCAGGGGTGGGGATGGGGTGTGTGTGGGGGTGCTTCAAATAAATTTTAAAAAATGGAAGGTGTAAAAATAAGAAAACATGACCTCTTAAAAGTCAGGAAAACTCAACTGGCTATTGGAACCCCTAGAAGAGGCCTGAAATCCAGGCTCCAAAGGTAAACCAAAAACTAAATTCCCGGGGCTGGTGCTGTGGTTAGGCCACCATCTGTGAAGCTGGCATCCCATGGGGCTCTCATTCCTGCCGTGGCTGCTCTACTTCCCAACCAGCTCCATGCTAATGCACCTGGAAAAGCCTCAATTCTTGTTACCTACAATATCCCTGGCAGTTACAGAAAACAACACTCTTACAAAAGAAAAGCCATTTAAGAGTCAAGGCTATTGTGCAGCTCATTCATGCTTTCAGACCCTGGGGTAAAAGGATACAGTTTTCTCCTCTATTGTAATTCTACACTTGATATTTTCTTCTTTAACCCACAAAATTTCTGACCTTGTGGATAAATGAGCTATGTTGAAGGAAAATACAAGGAGGTTATTCACTAAGGTGCAGTATACACAAACTGAGGTGGTCAGAAGATATACTGCAGAGTCTCCATCAATGCTGAAGAAGTGACTGACTCATGGGGAAACAGAGCGCTCTATAAGCTAAATGGCCGGGGCCCGCGCCGTGGCTCACTAGGTTAATCCTCTGCCTGCAGTGCCAGCATCCCATATGGGCACTGGGTTCCAGCTCCGGTTGCTCCTCTTCCAGTCCAGCTCTCTGCTGTGGCCCAGGAAGGCAGTGGAGGATGGCCCAAGTGCTTGGGTTCCTGTACCCACATGGGAGACCGGGAGGAAGCACCTGGCTCCTGGCTTCGGATTGGCATAGTGGCCATTTGGGGGTGAACCAACAGAAAAAGGAAGACCTTTCTCTCTGTCTCTCTCTCTCACTGTCTATCTATCAAATTAAAAAAACAAAAAACAAAAAGCTAGATGGCCTGGGTCACCCAGAGGTGTCGGGAAGAAATATCCACAGCCAGCAGCATGTAGGGAAAACCCAGATTTCCTCTGCCTTCCCTCTGTTAGCAAAAGAGGGGCACCCCACTCCAAAGAGGTCAAACCAGGGTTCCTGCTTTCTAAAGGAGAGTGCACATGGAAAAGCCTCCAACATTTCAGGTGAAACCTGGTTTCTCTTTAGAGAAACACTGGTTCCCTATTGCTTCCCCATCTCCCCAAAACAACTTCAGGGATGTAAAAGTATGAGTGATGTCAAAGGTAGCAATAAAGGGCCAGTGCTGGGCCACAGGAGGTTAAGCCACCTCCTGGGATGCCAGCATTCTATATGGGCACCAGTTGGAGTCCCAGCTGCTCTACTTTGGATCCAGGCCTCTTCCAATGCACCTGGGAAAGCAGAGGAAGATGGCCTGGGTACTTGAGCTCCTGCATCCATGTGGGAGACCAAGATGAAGCTCCTGGCTCCAACCTGGCCCACTCCTAGCCACTGTGGCCATTTGAGGAGTCAATCAATAGATGGAAGATCTCTCTCTCTCTCTCCCTCTAACTCTGCCTTTCAAATAAATACATAAATCTTATTTTTAAAGAAAAGGTGGGGGGTAACAATGATAGGATACATGTAGTTTCCACTGACAAGGCATTTTTCTCTGCTTCTGATCACAACTTGCATACCTGATGCTTGAGATGCATTGCCACCATTTTCCATAAATTCATTTAGTCACTGTAAATTACTCTGCTCATGTCTGGAATTTTGTATGTACTGGTTTGTATGATCCTCAGTCAGGATCAACTCTACTTGAAGTTTTCTTGGAAAGGGTTTCCACAGAAAAGCTATTTTTAAAAGATGTTAAGGGACTGGCGCTGTGGTGCAGTGGGTTAATGCCCTGGCCTGAAGCACTGGCATCTTATATGGGTGCCGGTTTGAGACCTGGCTGCTCCACTTCCAATCCAGCTCTCTGCAATGCCTGGGATAGCAGTGGAAGATGGTCCAATTCCTTGGGCCCCTGCACCCGTGTGGGAGGCCCAGAAGAATCTCCTGGCTTCGGATCGGTGCAGTTCAGGCCTTCACGGCCATCTGGGGAATGAACCAGCTGATGGAAGACCTCTCTCTCTGTCTCTCCTTTCTCTGTGTAACTCTGACTTTCAAATAAATAAATCTTAAAAAAAAAAACCATGATGTTAAGAAGATACTGTGGAAAGACACCGCATTGAAAAAATAACACCACTGATTCTTCTAGTGCACCCCAGAGACAGGGGCACAGGATCGCGAGCTCTCTGTCTCCCACACCGAGCTCCTACATTCCAGTGCACAGAGATAGCCAAGACCCAAGGGAATATCTCACCTTTGCAATCACTGTTTCCTAAGCCTTAAACTCTATCCCCTCCCACTTTTCCCATCCTTCACATCTCAGCAAAGATATCACCTCCCCCCATCCAAGCCCTCCCATTTCCCAGCCCCACCTACCCTACCTAAAGACGGGGTCACCCAGTGAAGGTTTCTACTGTGTGCTCTTCACATGACACCCTCACCTGCACCTGACTCCCCCAGCCCGAGCACGAGTCATAGGGAACTTCAATATTTGATAAATGTTTCCAGAAACCAAGAAAATAAAGTCAAGCAACTATGACATTTGATGGTGAAGTGTTATGTTTAAAGCTTTGCAACAAGAAGTCTGGAACCCTTGCTGCATGATAATGTATCTGAGTCCCGACCAAGTTAAATACTTGAAATATGCTACTGCTACTCTCACTATGCCCTCAGCCAGGAATTTCTATGAACCCTCACTTTAGAGACAATGAAATGGAAGCTCTGAGGCTAAGTGCCTTGCCCACAGTCAATCAGTTAGTGCAGTGTTTCCATTCAAAAGCCTGAACCTAGGATCCTGGCAGGTCTGTGAGGTCACAACTGTTCCTACATGATACTGACATGCTATTTGCCTTTCATGCTCACTCTCTCTGTATAGACAGTGGACACTTCCCGAGGTTCGTGACTCGTACACAGACTGCATTCTGAAGCAGATGTGAGAACCTAACGTTTGAGTAAACAAACGACAACTAAAGTTGTACAAATAAAATTTTATTCCTTAAAAAATTAATTAATTTTTTTAAAAAAGGACAATGCCACCAAGTTTTTTTCATTTAACAACTGTTTTTATATTAACATATAGCAAGTTGTTTTTCATTTTAACAAGTGTTTTTATATTAACACGTAGCAATTTACAATTTTAAGTGTTTAATTAGTCAATATTTTAAACTTTCCTCAGTTTAAATTTCTGAGACAGGGAGCCAGCGCTGTAGCACAGAAGGCTAAGTCTCTGCCTGCAGTGCTGGCATCCCATGTGGGCACTAGTTTGAATCCTCTCTGCTTCACTCTCGATCTCAGCTCATCTGTGCCTGGGAAAGCAACAGAAGATGGCCCAACTACTTGGGCCCCTGCACCCAAGAGAGACTCAGAAGTTCCTGGCTTCAGCCTGGTGAAGCCCCAGCCATTGCAGCCATTTGGGGGGTGAACCAGCAGACAGAAACCATCCCCTTCTCTCTCCTATCTCTGCTTTTCAAATAAATAAATCTTCAAAAGAAAATTCTGAGGCAGTAAATATCAACACATATAACCCACATAAACACGAGTTATTTGGAATCTTCAATAATTTTTTTTTTTTTTTGGACAGGCAGAGTTAGACAGTGAGAGAGAGACAGAGAGAAAGGTCTTCCTTCCGTTGGTACACCACCCAAATGGCCACTACGGCTGGCATGCTGTGCCAATCCAAAGCCAGGAACCAGGTGCTTCCTCCTGGTCTCCCATGTGGGTGCAGGGCCCAAGCACTTGGGCCATCCTCCATTGCCCTCGCAGGTCACAGCAGAGAGCTGGACTGGAAGAGGAGCAACCGGGACAGAATCTGGCGCCCCAGCCGGGACTAAAACCCGGGATGCCGGCTCCACAGACAGAGGATTAGCCTAGTGAGCCATGGTGCTGGCTATTCAATAATTTTTAAGAGTTCACAGGGATCTGAGATGAACGGGTTTGAGAACCACTGTTCTAATCAGCTATTGAAAAAGAAGTATAAGCTAGAGCTTTTCCTTCTCTGTAAATTTCATCCATCAAAATCTACAGCTTCCATTAAAAACTATGTCCACAAGCCAAAATAACAATTTGCATGCCTTGATGCAATGAAATTTGTCCTCTTAGGTCTAATATTTTCTTTGTTGACTCTTCAATATAAACTCACCAGGGAAGGCATTTGGCACGGTGGTGAAGGCTCCACTTCGGACACAGGCATCCCCTATCAGAGTGCCTGGCTTGTATCTCAGCCACTCTGCTTCCAATCAAGCTTCCTGCTAATGTACGTCCTGGGAAGGCAGCAGATGATGACTCAAGTAGTTAGGTCCCTGCCACGTAGGAGAGAAACCTTGATGGAATTCTATGCTCCTGGCTTGGGCCTAGTCCAGCCCTTGCTGCTGCAGGCATTTGGGGAACACGCCACTAGATATAAGATCTCTCTCTCAAAGTAAAAATAAATTCTTAATTTTTAAAAAAGTCAAGCTTATCTTTAAAATACACATGCTTCATAATTTAGAAAATATCTTTTCTGAACCCATGAAACACTTAAACAGCATGTCTTATTTTTTAAGGTTTTACTTATTTGAAAATTACAGAGAGAGGTAGAGACAAAGAGGTCTTCCATCTGCTGCTTCACTCCCCAAATGACTACAGAGGCCGGAGCAGAACTGAGCTGATCCGAAGCCAAGAGCTTCTTTCGGGTCTCCCACATGGGTACAGGGGCCCAAGGAATTGGGCCATCCTCCGCTGCTTTCCCAAGTGCATTAGAGGGAGCTGGATCAGAAGTGGAGCAGCAGAGATTTAACCAGTGCCCATATGAGATGTTAGCGCTGAGGGCCAGGGCTTTAACTTACTGCACAACAGCGTTGTCCCACGTCTTCTATTTTTTTTTAAAGTGAAAAAAATCAAGAAAGTAAAAGTCAACAAGCCTATCTGAATGTGACAATCCACTGAGCAAATTACACGGGTATTTCAACCTACTCTAGCAGTTTCCCTGCTAGTCAGCACAGTTTGGAACCACCATTCTATCATAGAGCAAATGCAAGATAATTTTAATAGCACAAAAGCAAGATATCATTGGGCAGAATATCTGCTAGGGAAGAACGTGAGTCATTCAGGACAGAGGGGTTTGAGGGCTATGTGTTGGCATATGAATCACCTGCGTTACTCTCCTCCTCATACCTGGCAACATGGGCTAAAAGGGACAAATCACAAATTTGCACAAATCGAATTTAGCATTTCATAACTAAGGTTATATTTCATCTTTATTCTTTAGAAACAAAACTAATGTTGCATTTCATCTACATATGAAATGATTATAAAGCACTGTTTGCGATTCAAATAAGAAACTAAAACCCAGAGGAAAAAGAACATATACACCAGCGACTGCACACCACTGTAGGCACACGGAGCACATCACTCCACTCAGTTGCAGCATCCTTTGAGATGGCTACTATTCTTCCCAATTTGCTGAAGAAAAGCTCAAACCACTCGCCTGAGATGACTAAGCTGATAGAGCTGGGATTCAAATACCTTTCTGTGTTCCAAGTCTATGCTCTTCCTAGTACTATTTCCAAAGCTTCAGAATTGGAGAGGATGCAAAGTTAAGCCAGAATAGGAAGGCAAACACCATGAACAGGACAGAAAATCTAACTGTACTTACAAAGAAAATTCCTCAAATGTCCTCGTCTGCACCCCTTTACCAGTTCCTCCACTGACTCCAAGAGGAGGCCAGTGCGCTCAGGGTCTCCAGGACCTGACTCAGGGTGCATCACGCACCAAGCGCCCAGCATCCGGGGCCATGGACAGACACCAGCAAGTTCACACCGTCCTGCAGAAGGGCGGTGGAGGTATCTGCACCCCACACCCAGGGAGGCCTGAGACAGCGATGGTGCTCATCCTGCGGTCTGGCTGCAAACAACACTTGACTCCACACAGCACATGCCCTCCAAGGAAGGAGAGATGGTGCTGGAACGAGCACCCTGAGGAACTACTGCTCTGAAAATCTCTTCCTCGTAAGGAAATTGCCAGGGAATACAAAAAAAGAAATTCCCGGAAACAGTCAGATTTTCTTCAGGGACCACCACTCTTAGTCCATTCTGAGGAAGGGCATTGGGCCCTGAGGTGAACATAAAAGAAATGGCATGGCACCCCCACGGGCCCATGCCATTCTCTCCTGCACCCATGCAGTCGGCCTGCCTCTACGTCTTTCTCACCATCCTTAGTGAGCCCCATGGACGGCCTAGGCCACGTGTCCCAAAAGCCATTCCCAAGAACCGAAACACATGCTCCACCTCTCTCCTAGACAGTGCAGATCTGGCCTGGGCCCTGGCAGCACCTGCAGCTGACTTCAGAGCTCTCTGGGAATCACCAAGCGTGTCCAAAAGCTAAGGGTGCATCTCCCAATATCCACACGTCCTGACATCTGACCTCCACCCGCCAGGGCGAGGTGAGACTGAAACCTCAGAATCTTTGCACTAAATGACTCCACTGAGATGCCCTAGGGCCTTGTTTCCTGACTTTTACCATCACACTATTTCCATCCCTTCTCCCAATAGCGGATCCCAGGTCCAAACTTCCTCGCCAGCGTGGAGGACAGGTTCACACTTCACACTTCTTTGGCTCCACAAACCCCCCTCTGTGGACTGTCTAATAGAATTCGAGACTCCAACGTCTGGTCCTGACCAATACTTTCCAGCAGGAAGCCTGTTTCCCGTGTCTTTCCTGTGCAACTTCCAGTGCCCTTGCTTAGAAAAATCAAGTAAAACACCTGAAATGTCTCCCCAGAATCGCTCTCCCTGGGTAATTCCTAGCAAAATCCCAAGCACCCTCACTCACAGTCACGTGTACTCTTCCGGTCTGCTTTGTCTGCCTTGTTTTTTTGACAGGTAGAGTTAAACAGTGAGAGAGAGAGACAGAGAGAAAGGTCTTCCTTTTTCTGTTGGTTTACCCCCCAACTGGCTGCTGCGGCCAGCACACTGCGCTGATCCAAAGCCAGGAGCCAGGTGCTTCCTTCTGGGTCTCTCATGCGAGTGCAGAGCCCAAGGACCTGGGCCATCCTCCACTACCTTCCAGGGCCACAGCAGAGAGTTGGACTGGAAGAGGAGCAACCGGGACAGAATCCAGTGCCCCAACCAGGACTAGAACCCGGAGTGCCGGCACCACATGCAAAGGATTAGCCTATGAGCCGTGGCGCCAGCAGTGGTCTGATTTGTATTTGCACAACATAGGTCATGATTCCCAAGCTGCTTATATGTTCATCAAGATCAAGCAGTATGGAGCAGGTGTTTGGTCTAGCAGTTAAGACACCAGTTAGGATGGCTGGGTTCAAGTCCTGGGTCCAGTCTCAATTCCAGCTTCCTGCTACTATAGACTGTGGTAGGCAGCAGGTGATGACTCAAATAGCTGGGTCTCTATCACCCATATGGGAGACGTGGATTGAATTTTCAGTTCTGGGCTTTGGCCTGGCCCAGCTCTTGCTATTGTAGGCATCTGGAGGAAGGAACCCATGGATGGGAGCTCCATCTGTCTCTCTCAAAAGAATTGTTTTTAATTTTCAAAGAGCAAGCACTATGCCTTATAGCTCTAAAATCATTTCCTGTTCCCTCCAAAACCAAAGGTGCAACTCTAGCAGATGATCAATACATTTTTGAACAGCACTCAGAATAACCTGTATACATGAATATTAATTTATTTTTTCATATACTAAGGCATAAACAGCAAAATTTGATGTCTTTGTGAACACCAGAGCTTAAAACTTAAATCTGTTCTCTTGTAAGTTTTGCAGAATAACAAAGCTCATCTGAAAAAAAAAAAAAAAAAGGCCCTTCAATACTATGTACCCAGATCCCTTTGAGATCAAATACCTTCTGGGGATTACCATTTATAGAGATTCTCTATGGTCTGCAACTTAAATTCATACTTCATAATTCAAACATTCAACAGATGATAAAATATTACAGAAGTACACATGCTGCAACTCCCCAAGGGAAAAAAAAATCATAATACGAAAGGAGAGATAGGGCAGACTACCACAAACACATAACACTTTGCTGGAAACCAAGCTGCTGTGTAGTTTTAAAAGAAGGTATGTAGGAGGAGAAACAAGAAAAAGAACACAAAACCCTTTTTCTGGTGAGTATTCTGAATCTACGGTTCATCTCCCTGTGGATAGGAACCTGGGCTCAGCGATCTAGACATTCTTAGCATCTAGCACAACTCCTGGGAAAGGAGAATTCAAGAATTCTAGATTGAATGAATGAATAAATGCATAGGCCAATAAGTGAGTCAATATAAATAAAAGGACTAACAAGGAAGAAAAAATAAGATCCTGAGGCAGCCTACAAAATAAAAATTAAGACACATACAACGGAAAAGTTTTTCATGAAGGTTCAAGGAAATTCTATTAGACAAGTTAACCATGCTGCATTTTCACACTACAGTGCGGGCAGGCTCCGCGCCCCCTTACCTGATGCACAGGCACTTTCTGCGGGGTGTTCTGGGGTGACGGGTGGAGCTGTGCCCAAGGCTGGTGATGAGGGTGAGGGGGTGAAGACTGGTGGTGCAAGCCTGGGTGGGGCTGCAGCGGAGGACAGGTGGGCAACTGCTGAAAAGACGGCTGCTGACCAGGATGTTGTTGGCCAGGTATCAGTCGTTCCTGGATTGCTTGTGGATCTGCAAGGCCAACACCAGGACAACCATTTGGTCTCATGTGCCCGGCCAACTCCCTCGGTGCCGAGGACATGCCCATAAACGAACGAGACTGCTGCATGTTTCTGGGGCCCATATTCCTCTGTCCGATTCCCATGGCACCAGGGGGCTGGTGAGACGGTTGAGGGTGGGGCATATTTGGATAACTGCCAACTTCCATTGGTATCCCAGCACTTCCGGGCCTGACTTGCGGAGGAGGAGTGCCTGCTGGATTACTCATTGCTTTCATGGGTGACATGGGAGGTGGAGAGGCATAAGTTCCCTGAGGCTGTGAAGGATGCATAGTTTGTGTGTTCATTTGGTTAAGTGAGCCACTGGGGTGGATGGGCTGCTGGTGCATTAGTCCTTGACCACTGTTTGATGGGAATCCTACAGCATTGGGGTATCTAGGTACGGACTGATTCATTGGAGTATTATTTGTAAGGCCTAAATTTTGATTCATCCCTGTATTGTTAACTAATCCCTGATTTAGGTTACTGTAAGGATATCGAGAATACTGCCCTGAGTTGTTTATAGTAGGAGAGGGGACTGTCTGGCTCCGAGAACTAAAGTTAAGGGTTTGTGGCCTAACAGCCCCTTGTTGAGGAGGATTCGGGGAGAATCTGGGACTGTGGGCAACGGATTCTCCATGGAGAGCAGTAGGGGGGTGATGATGGAACTGCTGCACCGAGTGACGCAAAGAAGGTGCCAAGCTGGGACTCTGCTGGGGCACGTGGGACAAGTGGCCAGGTCCTGAGGTGGCAATGAAAGGATTGCCCTGATTGAGGCCCTCTTGACCTTGGGAGAACTGGCTCATCCTCTGCTGTGGCTGCCCATGCTGCTGCATGGAAAAATCCCCACGTGCCAGATAGCTGCCCATCTGCTGCATGTGCTGAGGGTGGCCCTGTGCAGGGGGCCCCGACGGAGCCGGCTGTGGCGGCTGTGGCTGCGGCTGCGGCTGCTGCTGGTAGGGGGCTCGGATCTGGTCTGGTACCTGAACAGCCCGGGGACCCCACATGGAGCCACTGTCCACAAAAGACTGCCCGTGCCTTTCACTCTGCATGCCAGGGTAGCCTCCCATCTGACCGCCGCCACTGCCACCATGGGGCACCTGAGGAACGGCAGGGGTGTGGTACTGCGAGTGTGGAGACGCCAGTCCGTTCCCAGGGGCACTGCTCATCATTCTGTTAGGCTGATCCATCAGATGCATCTTTTGTTGTTCATACTGATTATAGTGATCAAAATGGGTCAACTTTGCTTGATTCTGATTAGTGGAGGGGTGATGAAGGGATGGCTGTAAAGAGGCAAAGCCTTGGTCTATCGGCATTTGCTGACCCATGGGATTTACTGGATTTTCCGGGTAGCCACATTCTCCAAGGCCTTCAAGGCCTTCACTGAAAATATTCCCATCCTCGCCAAAAAGACTCATCATTCCTGGATCCGCCATCTTCTTCCAACACACGGCTCTTCCAAACTACAGCTTGGGAGCTTGTCTGTGCTTCACTTCACTGAGGTGTTTGTCCTCAAAGCCTTTAATCCTTAACTAATCTTCTTCATGTCATTCCATATTTCTTTAATTCTCTTGGACCCTGCAGTGTCAGGCAAAGTCTGGATATAGGTCCTAGAAGGGAGTGGGAGGAGGGGAGGAGGAAGGAAGAAAACAAAGAATTAGGAACAAATGATAAAAATGGCCAGTATTTTACACATTTGAATTTGGTTTCCATCAACAATACTAATCTAGCCCCCTTGCTGAGCTGTATTTTATAAATCTAGTTCACTTTAAGAGAAACTCATTAACTTCTACCAGAAGCATTATTATGATCTGTTACTTAGAAAGAAGCAAAACACTAACCTTAACCTTAAATTAATCCATTCACTACACTTCCTAGCGTTCCATTCTTGGATGGAACAGAACAAAAGAACACAACACGAAGCAGCAGCAGCTGCCACAGCAGGCAAGCAGATGTATGAATATAGCCAAGCAGCCCATCTGCTGAACTAAAGCCCTGGAAATGCTCTGGTTACCAACAGCCCGCCCTTAACCTTATTCCCCTGAGCAGTGTAATCAGATGAGCAGCAGCGCACCAAGGGCTGTGAAAAGCTCAACTTAGTTAAATTGACTAGAGGATTATATAAATACCAAAATCAGTCATTTCGCACAAATTAGATATTTACAGCCCACATAGAACCACGTAACAGCAGCAGAGGCATCCAAGAAGGATGCGCCCCATAATGAAGGTGAAAAGCAAGCTTGAGGACAGTATAATAAATTCATAATTTCATTATGCTTAATGGCAGAAATATACAAGATTCAGAAAGAGACCAAAAGAAAAGCTTTCGTTCTCCAAGAGGACCAATTTCACTCATGGCTCAGGGCCCACCACTTCCCGGTCTGTGCCGCCGGCAGCAGCAGCCCAATCACCAGGCTCATTATTCACCCACAGGCGTGCTGGGCTCTGGTGATGGACCAGGATCCCACGTGATCACTCACAGAAACTCTAGCTGGATGCACACTTGCACAACCACTATTCTCCCTGGTAGAAACACAGAACTGTCCCCCAAACTAGTCAACATATTTTTAACAGAACAGAGTCCAAAATATCTGTGCAGCCCTCACTGTTGCCTTCAATCCTTTTGGTAGAATGCAGGACCATAAACAGGTAGGCAGAAATGGGAGGCATACCCATGAGCTTCCTAGGGTTCACTAATGAACACTCCACATTTTATTCAAACTCTTCCTTACAGACTTTGTGTCAAATTACATAACCAATTTACCAAAGACCTCAACAATCCAAACAGGAAAGTGTTTTTGTGGGGTGCTAATGAAACCAACAATCTATCTAATAAAGAACTAATTCACATGGGAAAAGAAATGCCTGAAATCTTAGACATCTTTGGAATTCAACTCATTTTTTCCCTCTTTTATAAGCACATTAAGCATTGTGTGACACTAGCCCACTTGAAAAAAAAAAAAACAATATCTTGTTGAAGAATTTCCAAAGCAATGTTATAAACAGGCTCAGTCATAAATTCCACTGACACTCCTATAGGAGCGAGGGCTAACCAACGCTGCTGAGGACAGTAAGACAGACAGAAATTCCCTTTCTGCCTGCCCTATTCTAACATATTCCTAACAAGGGGAGAATTTTGCTTACAGAAAATGTAAACAGCATTCCTGTTCACTGTCAGGACTACAGACAGAACACCTGAGAGGGTCTCCAGGTCTGCAGTTTTCAGGTGACAGCTGTCAGCTAAAGGCAGAGGTCTCCGCACTCCACTGCTAACTGCCATAAATCTTCTGATCTACTTTCTCCAAATAGAGAGGTCAGACGGATGAAAATATGGGGCGCATGAAAGCCGTTTTAGTAAAAACATGTTGCTGTAACTACTTATCTGCTTTAAAATCCAAACAAAGAGAAGCAGAAATCTCCAGTGTGAAATGCAACAAATATTTATAAATTAAATTCACTCCTAAAAAGCTGACGGAGTCAGTCCTCATTTATTCAAGTTTCATTCTCACTTTCAAGAAAACAAATACTGGAATGGAGTTGAAAAAAGCTTAAACTAACCAAAATAACATTTCAAATTAGTTTAAGAAAAATAAAAAGTCTACTTATATGTCCTGGGTGGCCCTGGGAGGAAATAACACCGGCTGGACGGGGCTCCTGGCCAGCTCCAATGGTAAAAGGACCCACAGAGGGAGGAAGGTGCCCTCTCCTGCAAGCCCATTAAGCCCTGTGGCAGAGGCAGGGCCAGCTTTCAAAGGCAATGAAGGAGTTTTAATGGGCAGCAACAGGGGGAAAAGGAGTTAGCTACAGGTATGAAAGGAACAGAGCAGAGAGCCCTCAATGAGAGTGACAGCACACTTGGATTTGGCCTTCCATTTCCCTACTCCTTCCTACTAAGAACCCATTTCTTGCAGGCATGACAAAAAACAGTATTACATGCTATCAAGTAAGCATGTCACCCACCTCAACTTCAACCGCACTCAGGTGAGGCCAGGAAAGAGAAACTCATCAGTAGCTGCTCACACTCTGAGAACCACCAATGCCTTCTTGTCCCTTTTCTGACCTCAAGGCCCGGCTGGCAACTATGCCAGGAATCCATCTGGTAGCTGCATTCCATATTTCTGATTTGAGCTAATCTAATTAAATTATTTTGGTCTTTTTCATTTATTTGATCAAGACCATTTGAATGTTCACTTTCCCAAGTCACAGCTGCAACATATAATTTTATGATTCTACTAAGGATATTTGTGTAAAACTCCTTTTGAAGGATTCTCTTTTCTCTACATCCAATGGCCGTGTTTTCTATGTCAACACTATTCAATGGGCCACAAATAAGGGTCATGTAGGTAATTTTCAATTTTCTAACAGCTACATTTTAAATGCAGCCCAAAAAAGAGTGAAACTGATTTCAGTAATTTCTATATAACCCAATATATGCAAAATACTGCCATTTCAACATGTAATCAATATTTCACCAGTGATACAGTTTACAGTTTTTGGTACTGAGTCTTTGAAAGCCAATTTGCATTTAATGCAACTCAATTCCTATTTAGTATTCACATGAAAAATGTATACATGGGGCTTGTGGCTACCATAAAAAGTATTAAAAACAAGAGAAACAGCAAATTAACAGTGGTTAATTGTGGCACAGCGGGTTAAGCTGCATATGTACCATGCCAGCAACCCATACGGGTGGTGGTTCAAGTCCTGGTTGCCCCATCTCTGAGCTAGCTCCCTGCTCATATGCCACAGAAGGCAGTTGGAAGATGGCCAAATGCTTGGGCCCCTGCCACTCACGTGGGAGAGCCGGATGAAGCTCCTGATTCCCGGTTTCCGTCTGTCCCAGCCCAAGCCATTGTGACCATTTGGGGAGTGAGCCAGCAGATGAAGATCTGCCTTTCAATCTCTCTCTTTCTGTAACTCTGCCTTTCAAGTAAACAAATCTTTTTTTAAAAAAAAATTAACTCTCCAACAACATTTATTCATTCAGAGTACATGCAATGAGTATCTACTGTGATCCAGGGAATGGTCTCGGTGTTAGAGACATCAGAGAGCAAAACCAAACAAAACCCCTCTCGCTCTCACAGAGCTTCACACTCCCATTCATCCATAAATGATACATTTCTGAAATAAGAACTAAGATTTGCGAAGTTACGCTATAAAAAATGAGGATACAAATTTACAAAATATTTCCTGGCAATTTATATTGATAAGGGTCTAACTAGATGTGACATTATACAGTAAGCAGCATAGATTCATATAATAAGACATGGATATTTCTACTCAGTGCCTACTAGCAAGCATAGTCTGAGACATGAACTGAAGCGACAGTTGATAAAGTGTTTGGGCATGAGGAGGGGACACAATGAGACTGTTCAACCAACAGAGTCCCATAGGCAGAGGCAAATCAGTTAAAACATTTTAGAGCTGGCAAACATTTCAAAAACCTTCTAATTCAAATCCCACTGTGTTGCGAGAGGTACCTTTTATAGATTAAGAAGACTCAACACCTTGTACAATATTATCTTAGTGACAATTCCCAAAGATGAAAGAAAAGAATGGCCAGAACAGGGGCCAGTGTTGTGGCGCAGTGGATAAAGCCACCACCTGCAACCCTGGCATCCAAAACAAATGCCATTTCTAGTCCCAGCTGTGCCACTTCCAATCCTGCTCCCTGCTGTTGCACCTGGGAAAAGCAGCAGAAAATGGCCCAAGTACCTGGGCCCCTGTACCATGTGGGAGACCTGGAAGACGTTCCTGGCTTTGATCTGGCCCAGCCCTAGCTGTTGCAGCCATTTGGGGCATGAAGCAGATGGAAGATCTCTGTAACTGTGCCTTTCAAATACATAAAAATAAGTATAAAAAAAGAGAAAAGAATGGATAAATGGCAGCTTATTGATAAGGGCCAAATATTAAAGGCCTACATTGGGTCCATTTTATTCAGGGGTGGGTTACTGAAACAGTTGGCATCACCAAATGGAACTGTTTCCTTTCAAAGCATTTTAAAAATATACTATATCTAACGTACAGGAAGCAAGCATGTATCAGCACCAAATTAGGGCTATTGATGAATTTTTAGCAGCAGGATGAAAACAGCCAGATCCAAACAAGTAAATGGCACAGAGAATTGAGATGAAAAAACAATGGGTGCACAAGAAATTGAGAAAAATAAGTTGTGAAAATATTAATATCTTGAAAAATACATTTATATAACTTGTTATTAAATTATAAACTAAAATTTACCTTTTATTAAGTTATACATTTTATGTAGATTTATATAAATATATAATATAATGGACTCTGTCCTCTCAAAATACATCACAACTCAACTGTTACACTGTTTTCAAAGGAGAATGGCACTTGTGTGGCAGAATTTCAATTTGGCACCACAGTGGTGTAGAACCTTTTTGTCTCAAGTGTGAACTGGAAACCTAGCAAGGAAATAGATGAATACAAAACATTTTTCACGTGCAAAATATTTCCCATAGTTCAACAACTTTTCATCTGTGTTCACAAAATGCCATCAAAGGTAACTTTGCTCATAAATCTCTAACACATGTGGGTAAGTGCGAAGCAATGGGATATTTACCTATTAGATGCTGAAGACTATTTTGCTGTTACATAGCTTGATTTTGAATCATTCTCTTTTAATCTCCCTCCTCTGCTCCAAAAAGTCTAAGGTACATAACAGGACTGTGACACTGATTCTGGGGAGGTGGAGCACATGTCGGAATTTCCAAGGAGCATCAAAAGCTGGAAAAACAACACATCACCCCCTCACCGCCCCGTGAAGACACTGCTCACTCATCCAGGTGACAAATCATAGCAAGGAGAGAAAGGGTCCACGAGCTGACAGGTGGACACACTGAAGATAAAGGGCCAACTCCGCTGAACCTGTGTTCAAAATCAAGTCCTTTCAGCTAGAGAAATGGATGACAATGGACAACAATGTCTGCCCCAGCCCCAGAACCATCAAGGGGAGGGAAGAGCTGTCTGGTGTTACCAACATCTGCACAGCAGTTCACCACAAGCAAGGTCCAGATTTGCCTCATGGACCAAATGATGCCCTCTGCAAACCCCCTGGCCAAGACTACATTTTCTTCCTCATTAGCATGCTTGGTGGTGCTGGCACACCAGGACTGGACTGAGCCAGCAATCACTGGCCACATATCACTATTTAAATTAATTAAGATGAAATAAAACTTAAAACTCAGTTCCTTATTCACACAAGCCACACTGCCAAGTACTCAACAGACACATGTGGTTGGTGGCCACTTACTGGACAGTCCATCACTGCAGACAATTCTGTGGACAGCACCACTGTGTGTTTCTTACAGGTAACATTTTTGGACAAAGATGATGTGAAATAATAGCCATCCTCTTTTGTGAAAAACAGTTTCTCTTCAAGATCAGGATTCTTTTAAAGGTCTCTGTCTACCCGCTTGTGAAGAAATATATGATTTTCCTTCCATATATTATATGTTAACTACTTTCAACCTATAAAACTTCTCCTTTCTGTAGTATCTCCCAAAATGTTTCCATTTATTAATACTTAAGTAATTTTCACCATGTCTCAGGTACAGTACAAAATTCCACAAAGATTTAGAAAGATAAAAAGCAGGATGGGAAGTCTTTCAGAAGTCTGTTAGTCTGAGTACCCTATGAAAAATTAAATAAAAAAGATAAGAGACTGCGTTGATACCTTCCATTTATATCACTATTACCTCTGATTTTGCTGACATTGCTTGAAGAGACATATTTGTAGTAGGGAAAACTATGCTCTGAATTGACATCATATACAGCAATGCTACATTTTATGTCAGCACTCCCTACGGCAGCTAAGGATATTTCTATCTACCCCTTCAATCTAAACAATGGGATAGATTCTTCTGACAGCATTCATGTAAAAAAGATTTAGTGAATGCCTACTTGGGGGAAAAGCACTTCACGGGCACTGAGTATCCTGCACTGAACAAAACAGGCATGACTCTGCCCTCACACAGCCTACTACTTTAATAGACACCCCTCAGGTGTGTCCCATAGTCAACTGTTGCCCTACCTGCGTCTCCTCAGTATCTCCTATCTCCTCCTCCTTCCCATTCACACTATCTCTGATGTAGTCACCCTTTCCTGGTTCAGTTAAGAACCAAAAAAAAAAAAAAAAAAAAAATGAGAAGTCTAACTGGTTCTCCCAAGGCCTTAACACTTATGCTGCTAATCAAATGATCTCCTAAAGAACAGATTGCAATCATGTCTCTTCTGGATGAAAATCTTTAAAGGACTTCCCACAGCTTCCAGGACAGAGTCCAAATGCTCCGCTGTGGGCAAAGGCCCTTTGTATTCCTATCCCTGGGGATCTCTCTGTTCTCAGCTCCCCAAACCCCCTCCGTCCTCCTCTGGAGCATCATAAGTACCCCCAGTAGGTATACCTAAGCGCTGCAAGTTTTCCACCCTGTCTTTGCTGTTTCACACCTTCCTGGTCTTCACATCGGCTTTCTCTTCTTTGGCCTCCTTACCCCAGACCCCTCACTGTGCGGCCTGGCCTCTTTTTCCACTCAGTTCTTTGTTACCACCTGTCTGGGAAGCTTCAAGCCCTCCCTCCTCAAGCCCTTGCCACACAAGAGCTACAAAGCAGGAAACACACTACTGTTCTTTGTTTGTTTGCCTGCACCTCCCTCCCTGCCTCCCTCTCCCTCTCTCTCTCCCTCATCTAGTCCTGCCATTTGAGTTGGGGTCCTGAGACAGCATCATGGGACCCACAACCTCCCCCTCTCCACCGGGAGCTCATGAAAGATGCAGAATCTCACACTCAGCCCCAAACTCCGGAACCTGCCTTTTGTTAACGAGGGCCCCAGGTGCCTACTGCGCCTGTGAAAGTGTGCTAAGATCTGCTAAGTTCTGCTCTCAGACCGGGGCTGACCACTCCACCAACATTAGAAAGAATCATCAACAACAAATAAGACTTGTCCTGAATAGGTACAGGGCAAGAGATACAAAGACATGGCACTTAAAGAAGGAAAGGTAATATAGGCATTTGTGACTAACAAACAATATTAACTTCATCCAAGGAATCATGAAAAGCCGTTAGAGCCAAATTTTAATCTATAAAGGTTTACAAGCAGTGGGTCTCTAAAGGTGGTTTAATTTTAAAGATATGCCCATCTGTTTGCCAATCATTTCTGCAATACAGTAAAAAAAAAAATGCAGTTAACCTCAATATCTAATGCTGCATGTTACATAACATGCTATTTCATCGGTTTCTTGCAGAATTTTTTTCAGTTATTTCCACATAGCTTTGAGGAGTTTGTATATTCTGAGCCACCTTGCAGATAAAGAAAATGCTTTTCTCCTAAATATAGTCCTGGAGTTAATATGTTTCCTTTCAAAGCAACTAATGAGATAGCACTTGGCTAACAGCTTATACTAAGTACATGCTCATAGTACTGATTTTTTTCCCATGCAGTCAAAAGGAGTATATTGCCCCATACATAAGTCCTGCCCCTAAGCACAAGAATCATGGAAATTATGTCCTTGAGACAATGGTCTGTATACCCTGAAAACTCACCATTCAAAGTGAGAAACTAACTCCTTTAAAGAGTAAGCCCACTGACAAGCAGCCAGCACCTTGATCCTAAGAGTTAGCTGCCCTGCTGGTCACTAGGAAAACACATCCCACACGGTCTTCTTCCCATACACAACTTAACATGGCTAAGCACATGCTGGCTTGCAAGCTAACAACAGCAGAAGCACTCACCACCATATGGAAGGCAAGAAATGAGAAGAAACGTGTGTCTACACACACATACATAGGCACACACACACACACACACATATATATGTATCTACTTTTACCATTTCTGTGTATAGAGAAAACACATGCCTATTTAAAACGTGTCTGTACTCCATACCTTTTAATGTTCTCCCGATCAATGTTAATTTTTCCATGGAGGAGGGGAAAAGTAAATAAAGAGACAGGTCCAAAGTAAATAGCAATTTTTTAAGTTAATATATTTGGGACAGGAAAAAGACAAATTTCAGAAATGTATTTCAACCTACCTGGCAGGTATGTTTATAGCGCAGACTGATAGAAGAATAATATAAACTGGCAGACCACTAGGATGTACTGTGTGTAATACGGTAAAATATCCTTATCCTGGGATATTTTAAACAAATGAAAGCTGGTTGGTGTAAAAAGGCCAATGACACCGCATGTTTATTAGCCTAATAAAAAAAATTCCATTAGAAAATGGTTTTCCCACTGGTTCTAGACTTATTTCAAGCTACTGACTTGATACACACACTCATGGAACATCTGGGCGATGTCAAGCTGACAGACAGTGGAAGGAGAAGAGAAGGGAGGGAAGGAGCTGCCCAGGGCCACCCTCTGTCCAGCAATCCCCTGGCAATCACAAACTTCTCTAAAGCTGACACCAAACCACTGGGAGATGCCAGAGGCGAGACGGGACAACATGCTGAGAGGCTGAAAAAACAGCCAATGCTCTCTTACAAACCGTGCCTTCTGCTTACTTGCTGCAGTTGACATTGACTAACTGACCTGACAATTTCCTACATTTTTGCACATCTTAAAATGTTCTAGAAAGCTGAAAACAGATCTTTTTATTCCTCCATATTCCAGGCGAAGTTTCACAGTGCACCCGGTTTCTGCCTTGAAAGGCAAGGATAGAGTGTCCCTTAAGCAGTCTTTACTCAGACACGTTACCTACATTCTCTTCCTTAAAGGAGAAAAACAGAAATAAAAACCGCCACCTTGAGCAACACCATGGCTGAAAATAACCTCTATTCTCTTTGCTAGAGCAGAACATGTATGACAGGACAGAAGCCATCATTAAACAAACACACAAACTTAAGCTCAAAAGCAGGCCAACGTCACAGAACATGGCAGGCAGTGACCACGCAGCAAGCTGTAGGGCTTTCCCAGGACACAAGCCTGTTAAGATGCCTTTCCTCATGCAAGAGAGATACATGGGAATCACAAAAATATTTTCCCAAAAACTCATTGGACTAGCCAATTCTAACTTTAAGCAATTATACATTTGAGTACACATGATTCTTGATATTAGGGTGTTATTCTAACTTGTAGTAAACTTTATAGTTTCCTTGAAAAAGAGATTCTACTTAAGAAAGCACAAATCTCTACAATCTGTCCAGTTTGATCACAGATTAATACTTAAGTACACCTCAAAGAGACTACAATATAAGAAAAGGTAAGTGAAGTGGTGAGCTACTGTCAGACATGACATTTGCTTCACATAATGACTTAAGGCGACCTACGAATCTTTATAATTCAATTTTGTACTTGCTTAGTCAAAAATTACAAAAAGAACCAGAGCCTTTCTCAGCTGGAAATTGTAGTTTACAAAAGCCTCAGAGTGTTGGGCCTGCTGTAGCCTTAACAACTTTCACTACTGCACACCAGTTGCTAACAAACTTAGGATGCAAATCTTTGGAAAAGATCTGAACATTTTCCACCAGTAGCAATATTCACACACTACCCTTACCTATGTTTCAAGTGTCCTACATACACTACATCTCTAAAAATACATTCTCTCTCTGCCCATTTCTGAGATAACCTGAAAAAAGTCACTTTTCCCCCCCACAAAATATACTGAAGACTATAAATGAAGATTTCTCACTATATGACTGAGAGTTCAGTGCCCATTGAGACCAATGGCTATGACAAATAAATCTCAGATTTTCTAAAACAACTCAAAGGTCCCAGGTGTAAATCAAAGTGTCCCATAAAATAGAATACTTGACTGCCTACATTTCCTTTTCCAGACTACTCCCTACACATGGGAGGAGCAGAAACAGTCTGACAGACCACACAGCTCAATTTTCTACTTCAAACTAGTACTGTGCTCTGCCTGGACCCTTGTCTGGAGCTCTGTGCACTCCATTGCAACAGTCCTGAGAGCAAAAACTCTGCCATCCTACAACGGTGAGACAGCCATGGCCAACGTGCTTAAATGCCACTTGGCACCAGAAATTTCTTAAAGTATCAGTATCCAGATACAAACAAACTGGGCAGTTAGTGGCTTTTATCCTATCAAAATCATGTATAACATTTTTTTCAGAATTAATGTAAATTTTCATTTACTTTATTTTTGAAAGAATCCTTTCCATTTTTCCATATTTTTCTTTGAATACATGATGTCCTCTTTAAAACTCAGCCTGTGAACATAGAATACATGTCAGTATTTCTTTCACCATGAACCATTTCAATGTTCCCCTGCCATAACTCTAACAAATACGTCCAGGAGCTCCAGGTAGGCAGGCACACATCAAGGAGCACCTTACATTTCAGTCCGTCACTTTCTGTCCTCAATCCCAGACCCAGTGCCTAAACACCTTTGTGGAATTAGCCATCCCATAACAACTCAGTGTATTGCTAATACCTCCCCTTCCAACAAAAAGTCATGGTAGGATCAACAGCTGCCTTGGTTCAAGGCCTTATTCATGCAAGGGAAGAGGGGGGCTTCTGGCTGGGGCAGGATTAAAGCTCTTCCACTTCTCTCCACTCATCCCGTGCCATTCAAAAGAACTGAGCACTGGTAGCACCTCTCTGGCTTTACCAACCTTGCTTGTTTAGTGACCTGCTTTGGCCTCCAGAGCAAACCTGGGGTGCTTTCCATCAACAAGACAAAGAACCTGGCAATTTCACCTCTCTGCTTGACCCTCTACCTACTTGGGTACACCCAGGAAAGAAACATATTCAAGTACTATTTGTTACTTATGACAAGTCCAAAGTTCTCTACACACTGCTTTCTCACTCATTTTAAGCCCCACCAACCTATGCTAATAGTTCCATTATCAACTATCAGGAAAAACTATCACTGTATCTGGCACCAATGAACAACTAAATGCTTGACAATAAATGCTGATTATTAATTTCACCTTGCCCTTTAGTCCACAGTTTGTATTTTAAACGTTCTGATGTACTCCAGACTACATCATGTAACCATGTGAATACACTGAAAATAACTGGTTTTATATCTTCTTTTAAGGATTTAGTTATTTATTTGAAAGGCGAAGTTACAGAGAGAGAAAGAGATCTTTCATCCACTGGTTCACTCCCCAAATGGCCACAATGGCCAGGGCTGGGCCAGGCTGAATTTAAGAGCCAGGAGCTTTTTCCAGGTCTCCCATGTGGGTGTAAGGGCCCAAGCATTTGGGCCATCTTCCATTGCTCTCCCAGACACACTAGGAGGGAGCTGGAATGGAAGTGGAACAATGGGGCTTGAACCAGCACCCATACAGGATGCTAACATGGCAGGTGACAGCTTAACTGGTTATGCCACAATGCTGGCCCCAATAACTGGCTCGTGATAAAACAAGCAATTTTTTAGTAAAATTATTATTTTACAATTTAATATCCTATATCTTCCTAAAATTTGCTTTGAGTTTTTAAGTTCACTTATTGTGAATTTTCTGACCTCTCCATTACTACCAGCTGTTTTGTTGTTTTGGAGAATGTGCTTTGGTGGAGTAAGACCAGAATGCCAGGAAACACACAAGACACCTCTTACCTCAGCAGTCCATATGCTATCCAGAACGGAAGTCACGAGCCCCGTGTGGCCAGTTAATAAAATTAACGAAAACCTGGGGTGAGCATTTGGTTCAGTGGTTAAGTTCCCCTTGGGACACACACATCCCCATCAGAGTGCCTGGTTTTGAGGTCCCAGCTCCAGCTTCCTACACACACTACATACCCTGGGAAGCAGCCAGTGATAGCTTGCTGGAGTAGTTGGATCCATGCCACCCATGTGGAAGACCTAGCTCCTAGTTTTAGCCTGACTCAGCCCCAGAAATGCCAGGCATTTGGAAAGTGAACCAGTGGATGGAAGATCACTCTCTCCCTCCCTTCCCCTCTCCCTCTGTCTTTTCCAAACAAAATGGGGGGAAAAAATCTAAATTTTAAATTTTAAAAATTCAGTTTCTATATCACATTAGCTATGTTCAAGGGCTCAACAACAGTATGTGGCTATTGGCTACCAACAGGCCAAACCAAATACATTATATAGGGCATATTCATTGTGACTGAAAAAATTCAAAGGCAGTACTGCTATAGAGGATTCCATCCAAGCTGAGCCTAAAGAGCAAGCAGGAGACTGCCAGGAAGAGGAGCGGGCAGGTGAGCAGGACTAAAACTCCAATCCTAAGGCCAAGGGAAGCAAATTGCTCACAGATGTCTGCAAATGCCTTTTTATGGCTTACCTGGAGGTCTTGAAGCTCTTATTATTCAATCTGAATTCATGGAGAAGTCACTCCAAAATATTTAAGATACGCTTTTTAGAAAGAGGTACCCCTCAGAAATAACTGCACTTCCTAAAAATGTGGAGCACAGATTAGAGCAGAGGAGCGGCACCACACTGGGGCCAGGAAGACCAATTAGAAAGCACTTAACTAGAATTCAAGTACGAGAGGATGGTGCCAAGAGGAGGACACAGGCCCATCCAAGAGCATGGCACACCATCTGGCTGGTTTCTGGATGAAGGAGAGTCAAGGATGGCAGCTAAGACTCTGGCCTGGGTGACGCAGCAGATGGCGACACCATTTGCTGAAATGGAGGCAAGGAGGAGAGCAGAAGCAGGGTTTATCAGGAAGGAGTGAAAGGTGTGGAGGTACTGTAACAGTAGAGTACAGAAGTGAAGAACTGGAGAGAAGGCGGAGTTTAACTCGTGGCCACTGAAGTCACCGATCAACGCAAGGAAGGCAAAGTCTCCGGGTAAATGTCATTACCCAGAGAGCACTTTTAGAATGACAGGAGAAATGTTAAGAAGTCCAAATCCTTAGGAACGCCCAAGCTTACAGAGCAGGCAGAAGGGTCTCCCAACATAGAGGCAAACACCAAGGAAAAGCTTCAAAAAGGATGTGCTCTCTAGGTTCAAATGCTATGAAGAATGAACACAGTAAAATGCCCACCAAGGGTGGGCACTAGTCCAGTGGCTGACAGCTTGCAATGCCCATATCCTATATGATAGCGCCTGGGTTTGAGTACCAGCTTGGCTTCTGATTCCAGCTTCCTGCTAATGTGCACCCGGGTCCCTGCCACCCACACAGAAGACCCAGACGGTGTTCCTGGCTCCTGCTGGCAGCCTGGCCCAACCCTGGCAGGTGCAGGCACCTGGGGAGTGAACCAGTGGATGGATGATCTCTCTCTTCTTTTTGAATAAAAGTGAAAAAAAAAAAAAAGTGAGTCTATCAGACTCAACAAGTAGGTGATTAGTGGCTCTATTGAGAGTATTTCCATAAAGCTGTGGAGGAAGAAGGACAGAGTGAGGTGGTGAGGAGTGGAGAGAGACAGTGAATCTTTACACTTGGCTGAGAAGGTGAGGACAAGGCCAATCAAGGAGAAAAATTCCTCTCCTCAACATGAAATAAGGAGGACTGTGCTCCAACACAAGCCGTGGAATCCTGCACAAGTTCCTGAACCTCTCTGTGCCTCAGGATAACATGCGGATAATAATGGTATTTATTTCAGAAGGTTATTAGGAGAATTTAGTGCATTAGTATTTGTAAAGCAGTTAGCACTGTGCCTGCCACTTAGCACTACGTAAGTATTTGTTAGGTAGTACATACAAGGGTTCTTCAAAAAGTGCATGGAAAATGAGCACTATAAAAAACTATGCATAGATTTCAGATTTTTTTTTTTTGCACCAAAATGCACTTATTTTTTAATTCCACTTTCCATAAGCTTTTTGAAGTGCTCTCACAGAAACACTGACAAAATGAAGCGCAGAGAGGGAGAATAAAAAAGGGGGCCATGGAAAGAAGAGGAACAATCCAGGGAACAAGTGTCTGGATTGTGCAAGGCGCAGAGGGAAGCCTGGGTGCAGAGGTGGCGGAAGCACAACAGTGGGGACAGATGCGCAGAAGTCAAGAGGAAAGGGATGTGTGTTCACTCTCATGACTATGCTTGGCTTGGTGATTCACATGGGGCGGTGATTGCGATGTGTTTGTTTTAGATAGAGAATAAACAGGCAGAACAGAACCACATAGAACCCCATGAGCCCACTGAAGGTCTGAAACTGAAAGAAGTAACTCCACGTGCCCTAGAACCTCCTAGTCACATTGGTGAAATACAAATAATACCACCTACTTCTAATTAATGAGGACTAAATTAGACTGTGTATATAAAGCACTTAACACAGTACCTGGTATATAATTAGCACTCAGTGCAGATTTTCAAACACTTTCTTCTTTAACCTGAAATTTCCAAATATGCAAAATATGTCGACCAGGCTTAACTTTGCAGACTTTTGGTTTCCCATCTGTTGAGTGGGCTGAACAGAATGGTGAAAGTCCCTCCACTCTAAGATGCTAACTTACCTAGCTTTCCAATTAGAAATATGCTAAATAGGGGCAGGCATTTGACTCAGCAGTTAAGACTCCCACATCCCATTTCACAGTGGCCAGGTTCTGGTCCCTGCTCCACTTCAAATTCTAGTTTCCTGCCAGTGCACTTCCTGGGAGGCAATGGAAGATAGCTCAAGTATCAGGGTCCCTGCCACACACAGAGGCAACCTGGCTGAGCCCTGGTTGTTACTGGCATTGGTGGATTGAACCAATGGATTGGATAGAAGATCTCTCTCTCCATCCCTCCCTCCCTACTTCCTTCCCCTATTTTTCTGCCATTCAAATAAAACTAAATTTTTAAAAATGGAATATTCTAAGTTTAGCTGTCCCTCATCTGAAATTCGCATTTCCAGGGATAGAAAGATGCACAGATAATTGATTAAAAAAAAAAGACTATACTAATAACTGAATGTACATGTGATATAAATAATTCAGTGAAGCTTCTGTGCTTTTTTTTAGTTTTTTTAGTGTTAACAGATTCAATATACTGCATAGACACAATTCAAAGAATGTCATGATATTCCCTTCCTTCTTCCCTCTCTCCCTGGCCTTCCCTCCCTACCTCCCTCCTAAAGCTTCTGTGTTAAATGTGAAATTATCAGGAAACTACCAGTTATTCTAAAGTAACTGGTCCTCCCTATCTAAAGTTAACTTAGTATCTGTTTTTGTAGTAAAATCATTTACTTCTGATGTCAGCTGTCATAAACCATCATTTCTCAGAAGACTCCCACTCGTAGTCCCATTGGGGGCATTAGAGAAACCCCTCCACTCCAGCTCCCCTCCAGAAAAATGAAGTCAGGGCACCGGGTGGGGACACTTGCAGGCACCCCCATTCCCGAGAGTCTGTGGTGCTTGCCAGTCCTAAGGTGAGGGACCCAGCTGACGCCATTTTCTCAGTACAGAGAACCCTCTGCCACCCTTTCCCCCGAGAGGTCTGGCAGCACACAGCCTCTCCCTGCCCAGCCATAGCACCAGCACTCTGCCATACAGCTGCAACCCTTCCATCACAACTCAAGTGGTTGCACCACGACACTCTTGAAGAACCCGACCCCCAACATATTCTTACCAGTTCCCATGTACTTGCTGAGCAAATGTGAGAAGTAACCTCTGTTAAGTTCTTTTTCCAGGAACAGAATAGGTGAGTATCAACAAAGTCGCCAAGAATGCTGTGAGGATGACAGTGTTTGGTCCAAAAACATGCTTAGTAACATTAAAAAAAAAAAAAAAGTGTTATGTTCCAAAATGATCAGCCTACCTTGGAGCACTTCTCATCTCAGAGTTAATTTCCGACTATGCAGATGTTACATATCTCTCATCAAAAAACTACAAGGCGGGTGGGTGTTTAGCCTAGTAGTTAAGATGCTGCCTGGATGTCAGCATCCCTTACTGAACCACCTAGGGTTGAGTCCTGGCTCTGCTCCTGATTCCAGCTTCCTGCTAGTGCATACCCTGGGAGGCAACAGTGTTGGCTCAGATGGTTGGGTCCCTGCCACCCACATGGGAGACCCAGACTGAGTTCTAAGCTCCCAGCTTCAGCCTGGCCCAGCCCTGGCTGTTACAGGCACTTGGAGAGTGAACCAGTAAGGAGATGAGAGACTCTGATCTCCCCACCCCAGTAAATAAAGAATATTTTTAAAAAACAAAAAGAAACCAAAAGAAATTTTATCTTCCAGCCATCCTTGGCCTCTACTTCCATATCTTTAAAAATTTTCGAAAGAACATTCCTTTAACGCATCTCTGTCCCTAACAGTTTTCCCACATCTGCAATCCACAACACAGCTTACAGTTCATGCTCTAATTCTTGGGGCCTAGGAGGTCAATCCCCTGGGGCCCCAACCTGCAGCCGGGAAGGAGTGTGGTGCCGGGAGGCCCCTAGGGCTGCATGCTGTGCCTCAGATTTTAACCCTGCTACCTACCACTGTGACTAGACTAGCGGAAACATGAACAAGTTTGCTGAAGGAATAAAAGAATAACAGTTCTTTTTAATAGACGATCCACCAAAATTCAAGTTTCTAATGCATGATAGGAAAAGGCAAACTGGAAACACCTGGATGTTAGGTGTGGCCTTCTGACTGTTTCTTCTCCCAAAGCTGACCTGCCCTCAGTTTCAACTATCCAACATGCCAGGGCCGACTTCAACCAAAGTCTGTGATCTAACATCAGCATTTACTCATCTTTGGCTGTCACGCACAACTGTCAAATTTTAAGTTTTTAAATGCTAAAATTTAAATGCTAAAATTGAATTATAAAATCACCAGCTCTCAAAGACAGATGACATCCAATGGAAGTATCTTCTCAACACTCCAGAAGAGCTTAAAACTAACACAGAGGAAAACAAGAAAAGAAAGATCATTCACGGCTGTGGGAGGGACAGAGAGAAGAGCTGCAGCTGGACACGTAGAGAAGCCAGCTAGCTCTGGCCCAGACACTCTTGCTACCTGAGGCAAATTACAGCAGCTCTCTGAACTTCAGCTCCCTCCACTATGAGAATCAGACCTCCTCATCCCCAAAGGGCTGCTTTGAAGTGCTTTCACAGGGGCCGGTGCTGTGTAAAGCCACTGTCTGCAGCATCGGCATCCCATATGGGCTCCAGTTTGAGTTCCAGCTGCTCCACTTCTGACCCAACTCCCTGCTATGGCCTGGGAAGATGGCCCAAGTCCTTGGGCCCCTGCACCCATGTGGGAGACCTGGAAGAAGCTCCTGGCTCTCAATTGGCCCCACTCAAGCCCTTGCGGCCATCTGGGGAGTGAACCAGGGATATAAGACCTGTGTGTGTGTGTGTGTGTGTGTGTGTGTGTGTGTGCGCGCGCGCGCGCGCCTGCCTCTGCCTTTTATAAATAAATAAATAAATAAATCTTTAAATTTATAAATAAATAAATCTTTTAAAAAAAAAAAGTGCTTTCACGGATTTCTCATGAGTGGCCATTCACAAAGGCCTTGCACGTGGCAGACAGCATCCTCTGCCCTGTCCCACACCAACCTCAATGAGTCGCCAAACTTCTCCTGCTCCCAGTGTATTCCCCAAAACACACTGGGTATCTCTATGTCATTTGATAGTTCACCAGACTCAAATGCACTTGCCCCAGGTTCTGAACTCTTGTGCCAAAATAAGAATCACAACCACAGGAAGCCTGCTCCTTGCTAGGCCAGACACAGAGCAGGCTGGCAGGGCATGCAGCTGCAGAACAAAGCACCCCGTTGGTGAGGCACCTTCCCAGTTATGAAAGGAACCCCGCTTTCATGCTGCTAGAACCTGTGAACTGCAGAATGCAAGAGCTGAAAGACTCAAGACCTAGGCCAACCACCTGACCTCACGGACGGTGAGAAGGGAAATGCTTTGTTCACGGTCAACCAGCCAGTCAGAGGGAGAGCAAAGGCCAGGACCCTTGTCTCCAACTTGGAGAATGGAGCTGGCTCCACACAGAACTGGGTCCTATGGTAATCAATAAACACCCTAAACTGCCACACAATGTGAACAGGGGTCATCAGACTGGACAACTCGACAAGCACATATCATTGGGGAAAGGTTAACAGACATTTGAGGCCATGTAATTTAAATCTGTAGCCAAACACTATCAATGGAGTAAGCTTAACTTGAAGAGATGCCGCACAAGGTGGCATTTTAAAAACACCTGTCGCAGTTATCACTGGGTGTCGTGTTCTGCCTACAAGGCCGCTATGTTAAAGGAAACAATATTTATTTCCATAATTTCTGTAAATGAATGGAATGTACTAAAGTCAACTATGTTCTGAGAATTTCTTCTCCTTTAACCTGCAGAGTACTCACTTCCCTAAAATGTCTTTCAGTAGCCCTTATTCTCAACAGGGACTTGCCCTCCGCAGCCTCTAAGATAGTGCTTATTGTCAGAAACCATTCCATCAAAGCAATAGAAGAAGAAAGGGTGACTGAGATACAAGCTTAAACACACACACACACTCACACTCACACATACACACACACAATTTTCACTTGAAAAACAGTTGACAGATTACAGTTATGCAGACATGAGTATTTGGCAGGCATTTCAAAAATGAACAAAATAATCTGTCACTTCAAGGAAAACAATTGACAGTTCTGCTTTCCAATGATAACATTTGAGCATTCAAGCGAATATCAGAATTTTGGAAAACCTGTTTCCACTACAATCAAGTTGACAGTTTTCCAATACTTTAAGGACTTTTCTGATTAGATAGGTTATGATAGCAACACATGTGATATTTCATTTTTTAACTGACACATAAACATTATACATATATATGTTTTATTATATATGTTATATATAATGTTTATGTGTCAGTTAAAAAATGATGGGGGGTACCAGGTGATATCTCAAAACATTTATATTGTGTAACATTCAAGTCAGGGTAAACATATCTATCTCCTCAAAAAATGATTTTTAAGGGGCTGCAGTAGTAGTGTAGCAAGTTAAGCTACCACCTGCAATGCCAGCATCCCACCTAGGTGCCAGTTTGAGACCTGGCTGCTCCACTTTCTGATCCAGCTCCCTGCTAAAGCACCTGGGAAAGCAGCAGAAGATGGCTCAAGTGCTTGGTCCCTGAATGCACATTGGAGACCTAGAAGAAGCTTGTGGCTCATGGCTTAGGCCTGGCCCAGCTCTGGCCACTGAAGCCATTTGGGGAGTGACCCAGAGGATGCAAATGCTCTCTTCTGTCTCTTCCTCTCTCTAACTCTTTCACATAAATAAATAAATCTTCTTTAAAAATCCTTCTTAAGTAATAGCATATAAAATAAACCAGGAGTTGAAATATTTATGCAACTCATTGAGCCAATATTTTACCAATTACCATCAAAAGACATTACAAAATCATGAGTGAAAAAAAGACCCTTTCCAAATGCAAGAAAGACCAATGAATTTTATGAAGTACAGAAATTTCACTGATGATTACAGATTCTACATTGCAAGCAATCAGTAAGAACCTACCCCCTTGTAGAGTTCTGGTGTAGTATCAAATTACCTGAAAAGGCTATTAAAATATTCCTCCCCTTTCAGTTCATATATGCATGAGGCCAGATTTTTTTCTTGTTCTCCAACCAAAACAATGTATTGCAAGAGACTGAATACGTAAGTAGCTATGAGAAACCTAGCTGTATTCTCAAGCTATGAGAAACCTAGCTGTATTTTACAAAAAAAATAAAGAAATGTCACTCATTCTCACTAAACTTTTGTCCTGAAAAAAAATACTGTGTTCAAAAGAGGTGATTCATATTAATATGCAATAAATTTAGTGCTATTTTAAAATTGAATAAAATATTTTTCAACTTCTCAGATTTAATATCTAATACAAAACCATCATTACATAGCCTCCACATTAAACAAAAGCTCTTTGGGGTTCTCAAGAGTGTCCAGTGGTCCTGAGTCCACCAAGTTTGAGAATCAAAGCTCTGACCAATGAACACCCTTGTGATTGGTCAAAAACATCACTGACTAGTTACATGCAACATGCCCATAAAATGTTTATAAAACATAAAGCATTTTAAGCATGGCAAAGTGAAAATCACAAAGAAGGCATTCTAAATATAATACCCTGGACACAAAAAGCATGGCCACATTCTTACTCATGGAGTAGAACCAGAAACTCAGTATTTCCACACTACAATCACCAACATCTTTGACAAGAGAGGCTATCTGACTAAAATGTCTGGCTCTCAAGAAAAGCTTGGGTAGGGAATAGAGAGAAGTGGGCAAAGCCCCAAAAGCCAGCAAATGAGATGACCAGGCAGAACCTGGCAAAGAAAAGGAAGGAAATGCCTTACCTTGGCTTTTGGGCACTCACTGGTTCTTCTCTTTTGCAATTAGAATATGCCCTGCTCTATCCCAATCCCTTTGTCTGAAGATCCGTATAGGTCGCACCTTCAATGCATGCATCTAGCTTCAATAACTTTATAAGGTAAGCAGAATATATACGGCTCCATTTTACAGAAGGTTAACAGAGGTGCTGAGAGCTGAAAGGACTTCTGCAGTTGGGTGGGAAAGCCAATATCCTTAACTCTAGCCTTCTGAGTTGCTGGAAACCTTGTCAGCATGTTACCTCCACAGCAGTTCTCAAAGTGCACCCTGGCACCAGCAGCATCAGCCCACTAGGACACTGGATGGAAATGTGACTTGCCACACCACTCCAGACCTCCTCAGTCTGAAACACAATCTATGTTTTACCAAACACAACACAAACCACTGGCCTAGAGACAACAGTGCTGAAGGCAGGAACCCATCTCCACAGACCTGAGTCTGCTAGAGTGCCATAACAAAACACCAGGCAGCATGGCATCAACAGAAACTATTTCTCAAAGCTGGGGAGGCTGGAAGCCCAAGGTCAAGGTGGGTTTCATTCTGAGACCCCTTCTCATGACTGGCACAGGCAGCCGGCATCTCTGCATGCACACGTGGCTTTCTTCCTTGTAAGCTAGAAGAGCAAGCTCTCTCTTTTTCCTTTTTTGCCAAGGCTACCAATCCTATCAGATCAGGATCCCATCCTCATAACTCCGACCAGCTTTAATTACCCTTAAAGGTCGCAGCCCCAAAGAGTCACACTGGGATTGGGGCTGCAACCTGTGAATTGGGAGTGAAGAGGGGGAGGCACAATTCAGTCCAAAAAACCAACCAGAAGGAAAACACTCATGGTCCGTGGCAAGGCTGCTGGTCCAGGACAGAGATCCAAAGCAGCAGGGCAGGACTCGTGGGGATCCTCGAGGAGAAGAGAGGAAGAAGGAAAAGTTCCACTCCCGCATTGCTGCTGACATTAACGGGACATTTCCACAGGCGCCAAGTTAAGGCTCCAGACACACTCATGGCCCCCAGTACAGGAATGGAAACTGAATGCCTAAAAGTTCAGCTGTCTGCCAAGGAGCCCCGGCTGGTGAGCAGCAGCAGTGAGAATAATCCCCAAGACTGCTTTCAGAGGCCATCTTAACCTCTACTCTCTCTCGGGCTCGGGTCCCATATTCAGGCCCAGAAAGGTGTTCCAGGAGCTGGAGACCAGATAGTAGAATGGCAATGCAGATGGGCCTTTAGGAAATGTAAAAGGCCAAAACCATGTGAACAACAATCAACTTCACTGACGACACAAGGAACGGACCTGTCAAAGTGGCCAAAGACAAGGGCAAACTGCCCAGAGTTCTTGGTAAGGGCACACTGCCTACGCCACTGAAAGGGCTGTGAAGAGATATGGCCTTTCTGCAAGCCGACCCAGGAGCACATCTCCGATATCAAATGAGCAGCCTGCGACCCCATGGCACCCCTTTCTAGGAGTTTGTCCCAAGGTGCACAGAGCACTGCATAAACCGCTCATTTTTACAGTGGCATCCTTTTCAATAGTGAAACACTGAAATGACCTAAATGGCCACTGAAAGTGGATAGGTAAATGAAGTTACGTGGGATAGGACAGAGTTATCTGACCTAGTTGAAAAGATAAATTGGAGCTCTGTGTGTTAATATAAAAAGACCGGCCACAGTGTTCTGAAGAGAAAAGTGTTACCTATGTACAATACACTAGCATCTTGAAATCTTTGTCCCACTAAAAAATCTGAAAGGATAATTGCACCTGAGTTTCTGTGTGTGGACTAGGGGGATGGGGAGGCTTTCACTTACTATTTTATAAACGGTTTTTGGCTTGAATATTTTTGGGATAAGCATACTTACAATCAGCCAGATGTTAGAAAAATAAATTATTACAATTATTTTTCCTAGGCAAACAGATCTGGCTTCTGTCCAAGTCCTACTAGCTGGTAAACCTGGCTGCGCCATGAAGTCTCACAAAGCCTGAGTTTCCTTACAGGCAGCGGGACACCTGTGAGGATGAGGAGCCAGGATGTCTGCCTGTCTGCTCTCAAAACGGCCTCTGCTTGCCTTCACAGCACTCACCCGTGTGCTCGACACTGCTATGCTATGAGGAGGGTCCCTCAGGCAGCTGGTCACCTAGTGCAGGTGCAGAGCAAGCCTCAGGCACCCTTATTACTACCCCAGGGTCCATGAGTGCCTGGTGCAGTGATAATTTATAGGTAAGACAAACTAAACTTCTTGCATATTTAATCAATATTTGTAAGTATTGTGGGTCTAAGACCAATCAATATACATTTCATTTTCAAGGGAATTTTGGAAAAAAGCATTTATAAATCTTTGAACCCTCACTCACACTCCATATTGTATTTTTTGCTAATCACCCTCACCATTTCTCCCTCCTTTATTACCCCCAGAGCATTTTATTGTTTTTAAATTTTTACTTACTTATTTGGAAGGCAGAGAGAAAAACAGAGATGTCTCCCATCTACTAGTTCACTCCCCACATGCCTACAACAGCTGGTTGATGTAGGGCCAGCCCAAAACCAGCAGCTGAAATCTTAATCCAGTGAGTGGCAAGGCTCCATCTACTTGAGCTATCACCTGCTGCCTCCCATGGTGCACGTGAGCAGGGAGCGAGAATCAGAAGCAGAGCCGAGACTTGAGTCTAGGCATTCCGATATAGTATATGGGTGCCCTAAAGGGCATCTTAACCACTGGGCCAAATGCCTGCCCCCCCAAAAATTTTGAAGACACAAAATTTATAGAAATCACTATAGAAATTACTAAGCGACCGTGGAATTTCAAAATGAAAGCTGTGGAGATTTCCCCAAGTTCCTGCTTTGGAAAATACTTTCAGTCCACTCATCTGAAATCATAAAATTTGAACTCTTTGAATCAAAAAGAAAATCTGTCATCTCTAGAACTCCCTACCCACCAGGTGGCCAAGGCTTTCGCATAGCTAAATAGCAACAGGCATCCCTCAGGTGTTAGCTCCAAAGGCTATTCCTGCTATCCATGAACAGAGTCAAACTTAGATCAGCTGACTTTTAGGGCTACTTAGTTTACACTTTCAACTCATTCCACCTGGCCAGCCTCTGCATCACTAAGGTTTAACTATGTAACCACTTGAGAGGCAGAATAAGGGAGTAGTGTCAGTTCAGAGGCAAGTGTTCAGTGCAGTGGTTAAGGCACCACTTGTGAGGTCCACAGCCGACACCAGACTGCCTTGGTTTAAGCGCCGCCTTGGCTCCTGAGTCCAGCTTTCTGCTAATGCAGACCTTAGAGGCAGCAGGTGATAGCTTGATTACTTGGGTTGCTGCCTTCCATGTGGGAAACACACATTGAGTTCCTGGCTCTTGGCTTTGGCCTGGCTTGGTCCCAGCCATTGTGTGCATTTGGGGAGTGAACCAACAGATGAGTGTATGAGAGTTCTCTCTTATTCGGTTTCCCAGCCACCACCTCTAAAATAAATAAAAATTATTTTTAAAAAATCTTGCAGTGCAGAGGCCAGCACTGTGGTGTAGAAGGTTAAGCCTCCACTTGCAGCACTGGCATTCCATATGGGCAATAGTTAGAATCCCAACTGCTCCACTTCCAATCCGGCTCCCTGCTAATGTGCCTTGGAAAGCAGAAAAAAATGGCCTAAGTGCTTGGGGCCCCTGCAGCCATGTGGGAGACCTGGAAGAAGCTCCTAGCTCTTGGCTTAGGATCAGCCCAGCTCCAGCCATTGCAGCCATTTGGGGAGTGAACCAGCAAATGGGAGATATCTCTATCTATCTCCCCACCCCCACCTTGGGCTCTCCTTCTCTAACTCTGACTTACAAATAAGTAAATAAATAAATATCTAGCAGTGCCCAAGTTGGGGTCACTGCTGAGGACCCCTCTATATAAAAATCTTGATATATTCTCTCTAAAGAAATCGCACAATGCTGGAAATCCTCTGAACAGCTATCAGATAGCTTCGAGCCCTCAGAAAGGCTGCAACCAAGGTAGCGTCAAGTCCAATAAATAGCAAAAGATTTTGTGTCATCGCCAACAAGTAACCAAATGAAAACATGATACATTCTCCTTAATTTCTGAGCACACAAATCACCACAACCCTACCTTGACAATAAACTGAGGATTCAAATAGAGTTGTAATAATTTTCTTTTCAAGACAGAATGAGTAACCTCTACCAAACGGTTAAGCTACACATCACTAGTGAACAGAACAAAGGGACATCAGGTACCTTAATGCACTATGCTGGGGCAAGACACATGCCCTACTCTGGCCAAAAAGGGCTTAAGCTCAGTCTAGACACAAGGGAAAAGTCTGATTTGCTAAGGAGAACTATCACAAAGAGAAAAGCTGTCTGTGACTTCTGAAATCCACGACAGTGTAACAGTATGTTATCTTGTCAGTCAGCTCTAATGCCAAAGGGTACATACTACAGAGAACTGAAGACATTTTCCCTACAATAATGGCTTCCACTGGGTTTCATACAACAGGTGTATGCTGAGCACCTACCATCTGTCAAGCTGTTCTAGACATTGAGGAGGCACCAGCAAATACTGCCGGCAACAACACCTTCACAGAGTTTACTGACATTCTAGGGAGGAGAGAGCCAAACAGGCTAAGTAAGTAAAATGCTAAGTAACTAACTAGGAGTTAAGCATAAGAGAAAAGCCACAACACAGAAAGACAATAGGAAGTTGTTTTTTTTTTCATTTATTTGAAAGACAGAGCTCATCCATCTGCTGGTTCACTCTGCAAATGTCCACGGCAGCTGGGGCTGGACCAGGCCAAAGCCAGGAGCTGGGAATTCAATTCAGGTCTTCCAAGTAGGTGGCAGAGTTCCAAGTATCTAAGTCATCATCTGCTGCCTCTCAGGGGACACATTAGCAGGAAGTTGCAATAAGACACAGAACCCAGGCACTCTGATATGGGATGCAGGCATCCCATGCTGAGTCTTAACAGCTGTGACAAATGCATGCCCCAAGAGACAGATGTTTGGAGGAAGGGGGTACAGTCTTAAACTGGGTGCGGTGAGGAGATGTCTTCTGGTTGGGGCTGAAGAGTAAGCCCAGCAGGTCCTGACAAGACAGCTTCCAAGGACAGAGCAAGTATGGAGACCCAAGGCAGGCCTGCACCCATGCAAAGTACAGCAAGAAGATCCAAAGGATGTGGTCTTGCATCAGAGTCCTGCTGGTGGGGTAGGCAAGGCAGAGGCCAAGGCTGTACTGAGGGAGGCAAGTGAACTCTGGGAGCACTTTCAGCCGAGGACAGAACCTGATGGGGTCTTTGACTGCTATGCTGGATAGAGACTGAAGGCAGTGCAGGCAGAGGCAAGGGGCCCAGTCAGGAAGCTACTGCAGTGAGGCTGCCAAAAAAGCAGGCAATAGGGTGCAAAGAGGAACAGGTAGAGACAATCCCTGCACATACATTGAAGGGAGAGCCCACAGGGGTTGGGGGCAAATTTCAGTGTAGCACCCGGAAGACAGAGGAGTTGAGAAAGGTTCTAAGGTCTTTGTGAAAACCAAAGTGTGGGAAAGGGCTTTAACATCTGCCATCTTCTCCACGGAGTGCTCTGACACGGGCTGGGAAGGGGCCCTGTCACTGTGGCCCTTCATAAAGGGGAAAGCGGGGCTTGAAGGGTTGAGCATTTTGTCCACAGCCTGCACACGGCAGTGTCAGGGATACAAGGGAAGCCTGGCTGCCCCGTCCTGGGTCTAGAGACTTTTCCATTCTGTCCTGCGGCTGCTGGGTGGCTGTTCTGTTTCTTTTCCAAGGTGGAGTGCTAGCATACACACCTCACTCGAGGCTGTTTCAGGCGGCTCCAAGCGGTGGGCTGCCCCAGGCCGGAAGCTCCTCTGACCAAATAGAAGCCAAACACAGGTGGGGCCCCCTGGATGCTGGAAAGTTCTCCGACTTAATGTTGGATTCTATGAGGGATACACATGACTGGAAAAACAGCAATGGTCCATCCATCCCTATTAATCAAAAAATACACTCCAAAGTTTAGCCCAAAGCTGTCAGCTCCCCTCTCTGATCTCTTAGGGAGCAAATCATGTCAATGTTGCTGCTGTTGTTTCTTAATATCAGCCATGAAACTAACTGATCAAAGGACACATACATTTCCCTATCCCACCAACTCAGAAAATGCACCCTTCAGACAGAATCTGTCTCCTTCCAACACTCATTGCTACCAGCAGAATACTCCCTCCTGCCCCCACACTACACAGGGTGCCCCATTCATTTATTGAGCAACTCTTTGATGAGCTCTGAATCCCATTAGCATGGCCAACCCAGCTCCTTCCGTGGACGTGGAACACACAATGCTAGGTGCACTGGATGGCCATGAAAGAAGAGCAAGCTGCTGAGGCCAAATGACCAGGGCTGCACCCACGGTGGGTCCCCCAGGGATCAGAGATGAAGTAAGAGCCAGCCAGGTAAGGGAATGCAAGTGGGCAGGGCTCTGAGCAGGAGAGTGGCCTCGATGGCACTGGAGGCTGAGAGGGGGGCAGAGCAGGGCCCAGAGGAAGGGCAGTGCAGCCACCCCCAGGGGTGAGCCAGGTGACACAGAGCACAAGACACAGCCTCAAAGCCTCTTGCAGAGGATGCACAGGTGGCCATGCTTCCTCCCGCTGGCCATGTGCCTGTGTCTCCTCAGGTGCTTTCTCCCAGCCCCCTCTACCATGCCTGTCCAAGGTCTCCTTCTCCACCTCTCTGGCCCCCTGACACCAGCGTGCTTCCAGCCAGGAGCTCTGAGAAGACCTGGGCTGATCAAATAGGACGAGGGAAAGTTCCACATGAGCTGCTGGGCAGGGAGGCCCTGATATCCAGATGAGTGGTCATGTTGGGGATGGCTTCAGGGGGTTTGAGAGGGAAAGAGGGGCCCACCCCATCCTGGCAATTACCTATGACTCCTCAGAGAGCCTCCCCTTGAGCTGGTCTCCTCAGGTGCAGTCTCTGTGCCTCCAGCACCTGTCCCAGGAAGGCCTGGGGGCTCCAGGCACTCCTGCCCACCCCTGGCTGGTTAAGCAAACCCTGCAGGCCTATCTCAGCGCGCATGGTTTCTGCATTCCTGCTACGGGCTTCCTTAGACCCATTCCCACCTCTGACAGCCTTGCTTTGTGACACCAAGGTGTTACCTCAAAGTACCCCTGGGAGCCTGAATCTGGGGTTTTGGAATGAAGACATGTCTCTTGGGGGGGGAGACTCTTTACCAAAGATTCTGTACTGCTCATGTATTTTTGGAAGAAAACTCAATTACTGTGAAACTCCTGGTGTGTAGGAAGACATTGAGAAGCTGACGCATGAGAGAAGCGACACGATCTGCTTTGGGAGAAGCTCAGTGATCCCAGGGCAAGGCCTGGTCCCTGACTGCTCCTAGAGTGGGTGCTGCTTGACCCTACGTGGCAGCAGCTCCCTGGCACCGCTGCACCATCGCTGGCTGACCACCTCCCACAAAGCCCTGGCCCTCCACAGGCTCTTGGCACCAGCAACTCAGAGAGAAGGCTGCATTTGTAAATCAAATAATGCTTTTACCCCATCATTCTCATTTAAGAATTCTCTGATTGCTCCTGAAATCAAATTAAACCCACTGATCCTAACTGTCCAACAACTGCCTATCACCCAATACATCCTGGCTGAGAAAACATGCTTACAAATCCCTGCTCAAACATAGTACTGCCTTTCAATTAAAATTTTTAAAAGCCTTAAAGTGTCCATACAAACTTCTGTAGCAATTTAATTTGAAAAGAATTCTTTCTCCTTAGTGATACATGTGAAGTATTTTAAAATAAAATAACATGCTATGTGGGATTTGTTTCTAAATAACACAGACCACAGGGGAAGCCGGTGAAAGTAGGCCCTGAGTTGATGGACTTGGTGAAGGGTACAGGAGGGCTGGTCCTCCTATTCTGTCTACTTAAGTCTTCATGTCAGCAAGACCCCGCTATTCGGGCATGTGCAGCATCTCACAGTGCCACAGTGTTGTCTGAGTTTCTCTTCTTTTACTTCAATATTTTTCCCTCTAAAAGATGATGTTGCTGAAATGATACAAACAGCACCCTGTGATATTAGGCTACAGTAGTAAGGCAGTCAACAAACATTTAAAAGAACTGATTTTAGAATGAGTTACTCAATGAATTTTTTCAAAGTTCTACCTCAACATCTTCCTGCCACCAAAACCACTTCAGTTGGAAAGCGGTACAGCATTTGCAGCTTTCTGAAGCTACAGCTCATTTGCATCAGCAGATTCTCATGAATTTCCAAATAACCCCCCTGCATCGACTGAATTGTCATCACCTGTAATCTCCACCGCCATATATGAAAACTGTTCAGGGCCCAGTGCTGTCGCGTAGTGGGTAAAGCTGTTGTCTATAGCACCAGCATCTCATATGGACACTGGTTCGAGACCTGGCTACTCTGCTTCAATCCAGCTCCCTGCTAATGCACCTTGGAAAGCCCCCAGAAGATGGCCCTGCACCCATGTGGGAGACTTTAAGAAGCTCCTAGCTCCTGGCTTCAGTCTGGCCCAGTCCCGGCTATTGCCGCCATCTGAGGAGTGAACCAGTGGATGGAAGACCTCTGTCTCTCTCTCTCTGCCTCTCCCTCCCTAACTCTTCCAAATAAATACATAAATCTTGAAAGAGAGATAGAGAAAAAGAAAATTATTCAGCCAACATGGTGCTCTGACTCACACAGTCACTACAAGGTTGAAAATTGACACCCAAGGTTCTCTGGTCTAGCAGCCGTTTGATGTTTCTGTTTTTAGATTAGTGTGTATATGTAGCTGATTAAGATTTAATGAGCAATCTCAATCTCTGCACACTACATACAGTAAGAAATGTGAGGGGCCAAAGCTTCCTCAGTCCACAGTGGTAGGATCAGTTACCAGGGTCTTCCTAGACCTCACCCCAAATAATTATCACTTCAGGGAATAAAGTAATGCTAATATCTATATGTCAATGTTACACATTCTGTTGTAGGAAATTACAGGCTATGTAAGAAATTTTTTACTCAACACCTTCCAAATAGCACACTTTACCATACTCTGCCTAGCTATTGGAGCTTCCCCACAATTAAGTGTAAGGAGTAGCACCATTTCTACTCCGTGCACAACATCCAAAGTCAAAGTCATCAAATAACGAAAGATTTCATTACCACCCTGTACAGACAGAGACCAATATTAATTATTATTTGAATTAACCTCTGAGCCATGGTTTTCATCAGCACTCAGAAAAGACAGGGACAATTTCTAATTACACGCCACCCTCATTATAAGTCATGAGGCCGCCACGCAGTTTCTGTTGAGGCTGCTACTCTTTGCCTTGCAACTGCTCTGGACACCATTAGAATCGTTTCATCTCATCCATGAGGAAATGGAATTCTACAAGTCTCAAGGATTTCTTTCCCCAGGATTACCTTTTCTTTTTTTTTTTTTCTTTTTCTTTTTTTTTTTTTTTTGACAGGCAGAGTGGACAGTGAGAGAGAGAGAGACAGACAGAAAGGTCTTCCTTTGCCGTTGGTTCACCCTCCAATGGCCGCCGCGGTCGGCGCGCTGCGGCCGGTGCACCGCGCTCGTCCAATGGCAGGAGCCAGGAGCCAGGTGCTTTTTCCTGGTCTCCCATGGGGTGCAGGGCCCAAGCACCTGGGCCATCCTCCACTGCACTCCCGGGCCACAGCAGAGGGCTGGCCTGGAAGAGGGGCAACCGGGACAGAATCCGGCGCCCCGACTGGGACTAGAACCCGGTGTGCCGGCACCGCAAGGCGGAGGATTAGCCTGTTGAGCCACGGCGCCGGCTTCTCAACCCTTTTTAAAGCAAGAACCTAGAAAGTAGACACAGCACTCCATCTACACCTCATTCACTGCAGACATTACTCAGCGCAGTTTTGACAATGACCTCTGGCACCCACATTGTCCTGAGGTACACACTACACACTACTCTTTATTAAATGCATCATTTTAAACCCCAGAGGTTTCAAGCTAACTGTCCCATGACACAGCCACACATAAAATAACTAAAGATCTAAATGCAGTGTTATATGTATGATCTTCAAAACAATGTCAATAAGCAGTGGATGGGGCCAGCACTGTGGCACATTGGGTTAATCCTCCACCTCAGCACTGGCATCCCATATGGGTGCCAGTTCTAGTTCTGGCTGCTCCTCTTCCAATCCAGCTCTCTGCTAAGGCCTAGGAAGGCAGTGGAGGATGGCCTAGGTGCTTGGGGCCCTGCAGCCACATGAGAGACCCAGAAGAGGCTCCTGGCTTCTGATTGGCTCAGCTCTGGCCATTGCAGCCAGAAAGCAAAACCTTTCTCTCTAGCTTTCCCTCTCACTATCTGTAACTCTACCTCTCAAATAAATAAATAAATAAAATATTTAAAGAAGCAGCAGCCACAAAAGGAAGAGAAAAGTGGATCTGCATTCTCAAAGACAAAAAAATGTGCAGTCTCTAAAACCTTAATTAGAACCTGATTTTAAGCTTAACAAACCAATTGTGGGTCAGAATGACAGTGTACAACGAACAAGAAAGATGCTCATCATCCAGGGGTGGACAGCTTACACACACATCCCGAGTGACTCGTCGCTCCGCTGATTGTCCACAGAGCAGCCGTGGCACCTGTGCTCCATGGGGTGAGTGCTGCAAATGGAAGAATGCTGCTGCCAGGGCTAACCCCACCACTAAGACAAAGAAAATCTTCAGTGATCAGAAGTCTAGGAGAACTAAAATGAATTAAGAACAGATAATTTGACATGGAAAATTTCTTTCAAAGGAATTCACCACACACATGCACTTCTGCACAGAAGTGAGCCTTTCAGATAAACAATATGTAAAGAAGAAACTGGTATTGGGAGAATTCTTTTCCCAAAAATGGAATTTTTGTAATCATTCCAAGAACAGCTATCATAAACAATGCTACTAAGGAATTAAACTCTGAAATTTAAAATAATAATCAAAATTATTCCCAGCAACCCATCTTTGTGAGTCTCCAGTCTTAAATACCTCACTATCGATAACAATTACAAACGAGTTCATATACCTTTAAATTATTAATTAATTTATCTTCATTTTGTTTGAAACAGAGAGACAGAGATCTTCCATCCACTGCCTGCAACAAATGAGATCTTCCATTCAAATGGACCAAGCCAAAGCCAAAAGCCTTAGAACTCAATCTGAGTCTCTCTCATGAGTGGCAGGGACCCAAGTACTTGAGCCATCACCTGCCGCCTTCCAGGTGGCACATTAGTGGGAAATGGAATCAGAAGCAGAACTGAGACTTGAACCCAAGCACTTGGATATGGGCATCTTGGGATGTGCGCATCTTAACAGCTGTGCCAACCACCTGTCCACCTGTGCCTATACACATTTTAAAGACACATTTTAAGCTCCTCTACAGGAAAAATGGTCATGTTTGAATGTCACTTTCTATTATCATTTTAATTGTGTTTATTTAAGATATACAGCATGATGTTGACATGCAGAATAAAGAAACAATTGCTACAAACAACTTAATATATCCAACACTTCCCATAGCTCTTTCCCTCCCCCACCTTGTTTTGAGGTAAGAATAAAAGATAACTCAGGTTTCCTTTCACCCTTAAATACAGTTTCAATTTCTATTTAAGAACTCAAGTAAGCAGACAATGTATCAGAACTGGACTAGGTACTCAGAGCGAAAAGTAAGCAAGACATTCTGAATGAATTCAGTCTAGTCACAAAAAGAAAGAAACTAACAATAGATACAATGTGATTTAGCAAGGTGAGTTAACTGCAAGTTAACAACTTTTCCTTGAGTCTTCTTCAGTTTTCAACTCAACATAAACCTACAACTACTTTAGGCTGTTTGCTAGCGCCCATAACACCCCCCTACACACACACACCCCAAAACAAACAAGCTTCAGTTACTTTTACACTATATTTATCTTCTCTGCCTCCCTCTAAATTAGCTGAGTTCCAGTCTAGCATATATACATGGTGGGATTCCCTTAAAGAGGGAATCCACCATGCTATCAAGTTCAAAGTATTACAAGCTAGAGAGTGCACCTTTGGTAGCTGTCAAGTAATATTATGCAGACACCTGTATTTCCTTTTCAGAAATCAGACTTCAACCACTAATAAGAAAATGCTAATTAAAGATTACTAAAATAGCCATGGGCTACCTTCAAAGCTTACAATGCAAAGGAGAAAACAGGAACCCAGATAATAAAGTGCAGGACAGACTGAGAAATTCTCCCAGAGGAATGGAGCACAGTGAGAGTGGAGGGCCGACAGTGGTGAGCACCTCCCACAAGGGCAGGACCCGCCAAACCCCCTCCTGAGGCAAGGTGCAGCCATTTATTACCTTTGACCTCACTGGTGTGTTTACCCAGTGACCAGTCTCCAGGGACACATACCCCAAACAACTAGATGAAGAAGAAAAAGTAAAGTGAGGAAGCTGGCTTCAGGTGAAAAGAGCTAGAAATATCTACAGAAGAGGTAGCATTTGAAACAGAACCAGAAGAAAAGGCAGGGTTTTATAGGCAAAGATGGGTCTGAGTGGATAAAATGGTACCTGAAACAAGACAAAGCAAGAACAGAGGCATGAAAGAGAGGACCCCGGGGTTTAGTGGCCATGAGTAAGCTGGTTAAGTCCAATTAGAGGCTACATTTGAAGAAGAGCAGATAGTGCAGACAAAGAGGTCAGCAGGAAGAACAGGAGGCCTGCATTCCAGGTGGAGGCAGTCCCCTTGGCTTCCGGGAGGCAAACACAAAGCTGGTGTACAGCAGAGTGAAGAGACAACACGTGGGCAGAGCAGGACCACTTAGCAAGACGACTGAGAAGATTCAGCGGGAGGCCGGCAGAAGTCCAGCAGACACGGACAAGTGGGAAGGATCTGCAAGGCCACACCATGGAAACACCATCCTCAGACAACATTCTGGATACAGAGGATGGCAGGAGGACAGAGAATTCCTGGGGAACAGGGAGGGTCACTGCAGAGAAGCGACACCAAGGACTGAAAGCAGAGCTCTGCCATCGCCCTTCCCAGAGTAAATGCACACCCAGGCTCATTCAAGATGCCTCCTTGAGAATCTTCAACTCTTTCACTCCCGATCCTTCTGTGCTGAAACCTTGCTGTTTTTCTCATGTGCATCTGCCCATCCCTGCTTCCACTGCCCCTCTGCAGCTAGCACATGTCCTTCAAGCCCAGCACAAAAGCTTGAACTCCAGGCATCCTCCCCACACTTTAACTGGCCATGTATGAGAAACACCGTCTCAATGCTTTGAGAGACTACACACAGCATCTGATTCCAATCTGTATGTGCCTGGCATACTGCCCTGCTGTAAGTGCTGGATGGGTTATCTATTAACAGCCAATTCTAATAATCCATTCTTCATAATTATTGAAACCATCAAAGTAGCCTTGCAGAAGGGCAATTTGTAAACTTTTTTCAATAATCTAATCCATTAATCAGTAAATGTGTCATCTGTTACATTAAGAGACATGTCTAAGTTGTTTCGTGGGGAACAAGTGAGTGACATAAGGGTAGGACAGTAAATTACTATCTTCAAATCTAGCAGGACCAAAAGAGCCACCTGGGAAGCAGTCAAATTCCTTTCCACAGAAGGAACTGCCAGTCAAGGGGGACTATTGGAAGTATAAACTCACAACATTTTAATTGAAATCACTATCAATAAATCTAGTTTTGTCAATATTTGCATACTGCAGCCTCTGTGGATGCAGGAATAAACAAGTTCCAAGACCATACTAGACAGCATCAAAAGGAATTTCTAATTAACATTTATCAGATTTTATGTCAGATTCCAAGCTTCTATGCAGAATCTTAATATACTAAAATATCTTTGTATGTTTTAAATATATAAAGATCTAATAAAGAATGCTAAAAGAAGTTCCTTTTTATTCATGTTGTATATGAAAATTGTCAGCATGTCAACTTTAAAAATGACCAAAAAAATTTCCCACCTTCAGAGTTAAAACTTCTGAAATCACCAAATCATAGAAAAATTGCTAGTTTTTTTCCCACATAATTAGACAGTAATTTGGTTACTCTCTAACTAATCTTTGTATATGCCATCCCTCTACTTCTTATTTTGTGCTGAGTATCCAATAATTAGCGCAAGACCCTCCCACACAAGATGGTCCCTCACCCACAATCACATAGCAAGTGGCCTAGCACAACCCTTTGCTCGTCCATCACCTACCTACACTGCTCATGGTTCTAGCATCCTCTTTTAACTATATTTTTAAACCATACACAAAATTCTAATCAAGCACAAAAATATTCCCTGGTATGATAAAACACATTATTTTACCAAGTATGTAAAAACATTAGATACTACAAAATGTGCCACATGAAATTATTCCTATGTTATCCAAGCTAAGTAATTCATAATGGTTCAACCCTCCCCACCTCCAAATTCAAATTTTAACCATTATGAATCAGAAGACCAGTTATTCACTCAATAGCAATCAGATCAAGAAGCATAAGTACCACTACAATGTCAAGGGTCTGTGTGTTTCCACTAGAATCTCCATTATTTGGAACTGCATAGTTAGGGTTCACCTGAAAAATGTTAACTCAGGATGCCCAGGGAAGAAGGGCCTTGCACTTTGGAGTCCTCAGACCTACAATCAGGTCTGCCTTTACCATGTACCATGTGCATGCCCCTGGGGAAACCAAGTTTCTTCTCTAAGGTGCCATCTTGCCTATACAGATTATAGTGGCAACATGTGTTAAAAGTGCCTGGGAAGCAATAAAACACACTAAAAATGTAACTCCTTTTATTGTTTAATGTTGATCAATGCATAGGAGTTGAACTAAAGCCATATTCCAGTTGGCTCACCCCTCTCCCTGTTTCTCTTCTACGTGTGTCACCATTAACTTTGTGCTTTATTTCTAAATCTCAAAGAATGAGTGGTATGCATTTCTCTGAAGTCCAGGCACAAAAAAACCAGCACAAACTCTTCCATTTTCACTCTAGGAGATTTATTTGCAGATACCTTATTATCAATTAAAGTAGTGCCATTCAGGAAGTACAGAATTCTTTAATACAGCACACGTTGACAGGATTTAGTATTTTTACAAACTTGAAAAAAGTGAGTTAACTTTTTTTAATTGTTTAATTTTATTCCATTTGAATGGTAGAGCAAGAGAGTGAGAATGAGACACAAAGTGACCTTCCATTCACTGGTTCATTCCCAAAATTCCTACAATAGCCAGGGCTAGGCAAAGTTGAAGCCAGAAGCCCAGATCTCCATCTGGGTTTTCCAAGTGGGTGGCAGGGGTCCAAGTGCTTGAGCCATCACACACTGCCTCCCAGGATGAGCTAGCAGGATGCACCTGAGGCATCATCTGCTCCCTCCCAGGATGCATTCAAAAGCATGGTGTAGCTGTGACCCAAGCCAGCACTTGGAGATGGGGTGCGAGCATTTCAAGCAGCAGCTTAACCTGCTGTGCTGCAATACCTGCCCGAGTTACTTTTAGATACAATTTCACGTTTAGCCCCAGGGAACAAGTTTACTTTTCAATAAGTCCAACTTTTCAGTGAAACCCAACAATTAAGTAACCATCAAATGAGTGCAGTGCAAGAACAAATAAGCATGTTTATACACACATTCCTTGTTTTCCTCCACAGTTCTGGTCGGAGAGGCAAGGCATGAGTAAGCAATCTTACTTCCTACTTTGTAGGAAAAATAGGGACACCTCTGATGTCTAAATGTGGGCCTTCTTAATGCCAGACTCTCAGGCTCAAGAACATCACCCACTTGTCTTCCAGTCACCACAGAGCAGTGGTGCACCTCTATCCTAAGACCCAATCCTCCCCTTCTAGGCCCCAAGATTCTCTCCTTTTCAGCACTCATTCCATCAGTTATCCTATGTTCTTTAAAGTCTTCCTATATGGTCCTTTATAGCCCACCTTTCAACTGGATCCTCTCCATCTGCTTTCCCATGCATGAATGCCGTTTGATTTTAAATAAATACATACATAAATACATACACACATATCTCATCTGATTTGAAAGGGAGAGGAGAAGAGAAAACAAATTGAACTTTATGAATGGCTGGGGGCTACTACAGTCAGGGGTGTGGATGCATAGCCCCCATGCCACACAAAGGACTGCAGAAAGCAAGTGGCTGTAGAAATCCAGCCACTACTCTGCAAGCCAGGCCACATGTCCTGGAGAAAGGCAGCAGCCATGGTTAATTTGCAGAGGCACCATATAGGTTAGGAACGGCCCCATAAACATCAGTCATCCACTAGCCATCTAGGAGTTAACCAGAACACCTTCTTCCCCTGGTGGCTCCCAACATCCATTACACCAGCAAATCTTACTGATCTTGTCTGCTACATCTTGCTCAGATTCACCCACTTCTGTCCATATCCATGACCATCATACTGCATCAACTCACTGGCACCTCTTGCCTGAAATATGCAACTGCCTGCCCCAGCCCCCTCCAATCCATGTGTGTGGTACGTGGTGATAAATGCTTCCTACCACTCCTGGGGTACAGACCGTGCTCTTCCCAGTGTAGCAACAGAACCTCGGGCAGGAGGACCCCATTCACACTTACCCTCCTCAGAGCAGTCAGTCTTTCCACATCTCCTGAACTAAGTCAAATGCCTACTACCCACTCCAGAGTATCACATACTGCTCCTTTTCCCCCAAATTATTACAGTTGTACTTTTATAGGTTTGTGTCATTATTTGATTAATGTCCATTTAACCAACTAGCCTTGGGTATGTGGTATAATTTTGTTCACCTCTTTATCCCCAATACTCAGCGTGGTGCCCAGCCCAAACACAATTGTAATTACTCTTTTGGATCAGTAATTCTACTGCTAGTACCTTAGGGAGGCTGAGTGCATGAGTACTGAGAATTTCAGACAAGGGAGAAATTTTTCCATGAATGGTTTTAATAAGAGAAATCTTTATTTTAAAGGCAAAATCATTAGGGAAAAAAGTCTCAAAACTGGGCACAACTCATAGAATAGCACAAGTGAAGCTGGCCCCACTGGGAAGAGAGAGAGCAGCAGGGCAACAGCAAGGATATGAGTTCAGGGTCCTGATAGACAAAGTTAAAGTTTTACATCATAGATTTGGGAGCTCAGACATGGTTGGATCAAGATGAATTCATCAGAATGGAGTCAGATATGGGAGAGTTCCAAGCTCTGCCACATCTGGGAGACAAGGCAGACAGCAGCCAAAGCTGGATAAGTGGCCAGGCCAAGGGAAGGAGAGCAGCTTGGAGATTACAATCTGAAGCAGCCGTCCGAGATGTCACGGACATGGGAGGGCTGTGATGTGATGGGTTGGTCCTTCCAGAAGTGTGCTCAGTTTATACTCACACACAGTGAGTATTCTTCAAAAAAAATGCAACCAACCAACCAACCAGAGTTTGGTCCTCCAGTTACTGCAGCACCATGATGCTTTCTTCCCTGGTAGGGAGTATGTATCATTACTCCAACTGACAGTTCCAACCACACCAAATGTCAAGAAGTTCTCTCCCAAAATGGTTTCTAAAAAGTCAGTGCCACAATGCAGAAAATTAACATCTAAATGGCTTTCCATTCTTGTTTGGCTTCCTTCTTCCCCTTTCCAATCATAACCCTCCCTGAACCAAAGAGAGGAAGAGAAGGTGATGGATCCTAGGATGCTCTCCTGCAAGCCTTTCCTTTTAGTGCTAGGACCGATCACGCGGGTCAAAGACATTTTAGAAAAGAACTGAGACACGCACGTGGGGAGGGGGAAATGGAAAGTTGACGTATAATGGGTATAGAGTTTCAGTTTTACGAGATGAAAAGAGTTACAGAGATGGTGGTGGTAATAGATGTGTAACATTATGAATGTATTTAATATCACTAAACTGCATGAGGGGGTTTCAAAAAGCGAATGGAAAATTTGCATAATCTTTCAGCTCCATTTCCCCATTTCTGAAGCCCCCCTCACTGAAATATCACAAAGATGTTAAGTTTTATGTTGTACATTCACTATGGAAGAAGGCTTACCCCTCCTAGAGCAATCCAGTCTCTCCCCACTACCTAGCCATGTGCATGACTCACTCTGTGCGGAAAGACAACAGCAAACGTCAGGCAAACATACTCTAAGAAGTGCATGAGCATGGAAGGACTGCCATCCCTCCTGTCACCATTTCAACAAGCCTGGCCAATCTGCTACCACACACAATGTGACCACACACACACACACACACACAGCCCCAGCTAACAACCCGTAACTGGAGTGAGGTCACTGACCACTAGCTGACCAGAAGTGCAGAAGGGAGTCCAGCTGAGACCAGTCCAAACTGCCATCCCACAAAATTGCAAGCCAAATAGATGACTGCTGCTTTAAGTTACCAAATTTCAGGGTGGTCTGTTACACAGCAACAAATAACTGTAAGATTCATTAGAGGAATCCACTGTAGACCCCTAAGAAAACAAGCAAATTCCTTGTCACTTTCACAGTGCATTCACCAGCATCTGCAAAGTCTGACAAGGAAGGGATTGGTGTAAGAAATGTGGGGCCTGCTCTGTAGAGCATCAGGATAAGACACCACCTGCAGCACCAGTATCTCACATGGGCACCAGTTTGAGTGCCAGCAGCCCCACTTCCGATCCAGCTCCCTGTTAATGTACCATGAAAAACAGAAGAAGATGGCCCAAGATCTTGGGCCCCTGCAACCATGTGGGAGAGCTGGATGAAATTCCTAGCTCCTGTCTTCAGCCTGGCCCAGCCCTGGCCATTGAGGTTATTTGGGGAGTGAACCAGAAGATGGAAGATCTCTCGCTCACTCGCTGTCCCTCCAATTCTTTCAAATAAGTCAATATTTTTTTTTAAATGCTTCTCTCTTTAAAAAAAAAAAAAAACTAACTATACAGACAACCTCCATCTTCTCACAAACTTGTCACTAGAGGGTCTCAGTATTTAAAGTTTCAGAGACTTAGGGGCACTAAATGGATTCCAATTGTTCCAGACAGCTGGAACAGACAAGCCAAAGAGGAAACAAAAACAAAAAGCTACAAGACATAAGGTGTGATGTGAATACTACAGCTATCTCATTTACCTAAATAAAAATTAGGAAGGATGTCTAGCCTGAAAAGAAAGTGAGGAAAATCTGAAATTCCAGGCCACATCCCAACACATATGGAAAGTCATCACTAATACGGGGGATAGGGAAGGAGCAATTTTAATTTAGTAAGTGCTAGGACCAGTGCAGAGTGTCAGCCACTTTGTACTACACCTTAACCTCCCTCCCCAACACACACACCTTTTGATCCCCACATCTCTAAGCTATCCTCTGTCCACGCTTGGTAGATGAGGAAATTGATCAAAGCAATTAAGTAACTCTACCCAAATCACAAAACTATGAATATAGGAGCTGGTAATCAATACTAGGTCTCACTAATTTTAAAGTCCTTGTTTTTTCATGTTTTTTTTTTTTCTATTTTGTTCTACCTCCAAAATACAACACTGCACATGAGAAAGTACAGGCTGTCACTGCCCATGCAGCGCATGACACCAGGACCTGAGGATGACACAAGGAGTCAAAACATCCATCAAAATACATTCACCACAGAAAAAGTCAACAAAATCTATGGTGATGGGCACCTCCTCACAGTTGGGGAGGGCATTTTTACTTGTTTATTTGAAAGGTAGGGTAAGAATGAGAGAGACAGAGAGAGAAAGAAAGTTATTGATTCATCTTCCATCAGCTGGTTCACTCCCCCAAACAGCTGTAACAACACTGGCAGGGACAGGCGGAAACCAGGGACCAGGAACTCAATCTGGGTCTCCCACATGCGTGGCAGGGACCCAGGCAGGTGAGCCATCTGCTGCTGCTTTCCCAGGCACATTAATAGGGAGCTGGATTGGAATCAGAGCAGCTGAAACTGACCAGGTGCTCCTGTACAGGATGCTGGCAATGTGAGCAGCAGCTTAACCCACTGCGCCACAATGTCAGCCCCCGAGGAGGTCTTTTAAATCCTTGAGAAAGTTAAAAATGTTTCCTAAGTTCACCTGGAGTTGTTGCTAAACGACATACCTTTCAAATAAAAAGTTTTTTTCTTCACCCAAACTCATCTTTCCTTAAAAAAAAATTAGTATTTAAAAATTGTAAGAGCTTGATAAAAAGTTGTTCCAAGAGAAAATCATTATATTAAAAAATACTCCCATTATTTAATGTAGACAGCTACACAAGAAAAAGGACTATGAATCAATAAACAATCCACACTATAATAATTATATTTGTGGGGAAGCCACTGTATAATATTCAGGTACAAAACACCCTCTTCAGTACATTCCATGTACTCCCAATCAAACCTCCAAGAACAACTGCATAGAAAAAGAATTACTTAATTATGACAGACTTAAATTTACTTCAGGGAAATTTAAGGGCTAGTCCCTCAAACAAAGATGTTAAGACTGTAAGAATCTCTACAGATGAATGAACACGTATGACTGAAAAAGACTGGTGTAACCCCTTCCATCAGGATGACTGCTTCCTGGGCCCTCAGTACTGTGTAACCTTATGACATTTCACACATGCTCTCTCTCACACTTGTAGCGACTAACTTGTTACTGTTTCTTCTTCTATTAATGCATGATTGCTAACTGGGATGTTTTTGCTTTACCTACAGTCTGTGAACTTGGTCCAACTGCTGCTACATATAAAACTGTGAATTTACTCAAGTTCATGTCAGTGTACATACAGTCTTCACTTTCCATCAAATTGTTTTCTAGCCTAAACACACATTATTCACAAACCTCCCTCGGCTCAAAACCTAAGACATGTTGCAGATAGCCAGACTGTTCTGATCGGTGAAGCCAGTCCACCACTTCTGAAAAGCACTGCCTTCCCAGGCAACAGCAAGTATGCCAAAGCTACAACACTGCCCCCCTCAATGTTGTCATCATTGTCATCTTCACTCTTGTTGTAGTGTGTGCACCAGGCATTCATCTCCTCTTCAGAATTTAAGCAGCCTCGCAAGGTCACAGGGAAGCACCAGGAGCCTAAATTAGAACCAGGTTCTAACTCCAGAACCCGTGCTCTTAACTGTTAGGTTATACTGCCTCCAAAGGCCGGCAACAGCAGACCTAGCATTTAAACCTTCATATTTATACAACATTCAACTAGTTACATAGGTACCTGGCCAACACCCAAGGAAGCAGTACTTTCAAATTTCTAGAACTATTCAGTCACTTGACATAGGATCATCTCATCACATTAGGTTAAAGCAGTGATCTCCTAAATTCTATGGTACTGATTCCTTTCAGGTTTAACATTCTTTTTAGATACTATGGATGGAGATATTCATGGAACTTTGGTTTCTATGCGGTCAGTACACATTTTCAGCATAGCATCCACTGAAAGGTTGCATAACCATAAAGGCAGCACCTACCTACTTCCAAACAGTGATCAGCAGTTTCAACTACTGTAATGTGGTGAGCTTCTGGAAATGTCCTAGACACAATGGGTGAAGGTAAAAACTGCCAACGTGTTTGGGATGATTCTAGGGCAAGCAATCACCAATTATTAATTTACTATTTAGCTTTATTCATAATGATCTTTTTGAAATTTGGCTGCTTAAAACTTCAAATATTTCCATAGAAACAACCTCAACCTAGCAAACAAGAAAAAAGAAAGAAACTACCACTTTATCTCACCCATTACACAACTGAGAGAGCAGATTGTGCAGAATGATCCTTGAAGTCAACGGAGCATGGGGCAAAAGAGGAGATGAGCTATAAGCTCCTTAAAGTCTTGCTCCATTTCTTATTCTAATTTTCTGTGCCCTCCTCCACCCCGACCCAACAGCCTAGAGAGGCTCCAGGAAAGGAAATACGGGTGTTGTGGTATATTGCATAGCAAGGATCAGTGCGGGGGGGGGGGGGGGGGGGCAAAGTTGGCTAAAGCAGAATCGACCATCTAAGACTTTAAAAGCAAAAGTGCAATATAATAAAATATGGCCTTTTCTACAGCCCTGACTTATATGGGTGATTGGAAGCAAAACAGTTAAAATATCAATGTTTGGCAGTGTTAAAGTCATCTCAGTTCTTATAGATGGTTATTTAAGTGTTTTGGTGCTATTAAAATTTTTGGTTAGATCATCTACAACACAGGAATCTAGGAGAAAAAACAGAGATACCCTTGTCCAGTTGTACAAAGCACAGTTCCTACACTTCGTTACAACCTAAATCCACACTGCTGTGGTGAAACCATTATATTTTAACCACATGAGGCAGGCGGGGAATCCAGAAAACTGCACAAGACATGACGAGCAAGATGTTCTCGCGATGGTTGCCACAATTACACTCTCAATCTTCAGTTACAAAGAAAAGATGTTAATATCTTAGGGCTGGTGCTGTAGAGTAGCAGGTAAAGCTGCTACCTGCAATGCCAGCATCCCATATGGGTGCAGGTTCGAGTCCTAGCTGCTCCACTTCCGATCCGGCTCTCTGCTATGGCCTAGGAAAGCAATAGAAAATGGCCCAAGTCCTTGGGCCCCTGCACCTGCATGGGAGACCCAGAAGAAGCCCCTGGCTCCTGGCTGCAGATTGGTGCAGTTCCAGTCACTACAGCCATCTGGGGAGTGAACCAGTGGTTAGAAGACCTCTCTCTCTCTCTCTCTCTCTCTCTCTCTCTCTGTGCCTCTCCCTCTCTCTCTGTGTAACTCTTTCAAATAAATAAATCTTTTTTTTTAAATGTTAATATCTAACTGGTCTCAAGTTGCATGATGCCCATTGCCATGCCAGAAGCAGCGTTATCTACCATCTTTATCTGAGTGTCCCATAGCCTCACTCGTGAATGCCAAGGTGCTGTGAAGCTTCTCAGCCTCTCAAGTTTGTGCTCTCTTCACTAGGAAAACAAAGCAGGCCTATACAGCATTAACGGCAGCTCAGTTTAACAAATGTTTGGTAAATGCTAGACACTGAGGAAGGTACTATTTATTAGGAATCCTATTTATAAGAGAGGAAACTGAGGCCACAGTTGCCCAAGGTCCCAATGATAGTTAAGTACTGCAAGTTTTGAACCAGGTAGTTTGTCTCTAAACTTTATGCCACACTACCTCTTCTGATGCCTAAGTATAAATTTAAGAACCTTTAACATGCATTAATCATATTCATATCATTTACCATATCAGAGTTCCTGGATTCAGCACCCAGCTCTGGCTCCTGACTACAGCTTCCTGCTAGCACAGACCCTGGGAGGTAGCAGTGATGGCTCAAATCACTGGGTTCCTGACACCCATTAAGTCATTAATTTAAACAATAAAGTTTCTCCTACAACAATGGTTATAAACAAGCAAATGGGGCTGCCACTGTGACAAGGCAGATGAATCCACCACCTGCAGTGCTGGCATCCCATAAGGGCACCGGTTCAAGTCCGGGCTGCTCCACTTCTGATCCAGCTCTCTGCTATGGCCTGGAAAAGCAGTAGAGGATGGCCAAAGTGCTTTTGCCCCACACTCATGTGGAAGACCTGGAAGAAGCTCCAAGCTCCTGGCTTCAAATTGGCCCAGCTCTGGCCACTGCGGGCATTTGGGGAGTGAACCAGTGGATGGAAGACCAGCCTCCTACCTACCTACCTACCTACCTACCTCTCTCTCTCTCTCTCATATGCGCACGCTGCCTCTGCAACTCTGTCTTTCAAATAAATAAATCTTTAAATTGCTATCATTAAATCTGAAATTATTCTTTTTTATGTCTGGTGGAAAAGGACGCTGGGATGTCACTGTAATAGATCCACATCTGAGCCTAGAGAAGTCTATGTACCAGCATTCTCTCTGTGCTGGTCTCACACTAACTGATGATACAAAATATGCTCAAATCATCCTAGCCATAGAAAATTAAATGAGGCTTTTCCTGGCGCTGCACCCCTAAGCAATTCAAGTTTAAAACTTCCTATGAAGAGCAACTGTTCACTTTCCTGCCTTTGCATAAGTACCAAACAGGTACTAGCCTGGTGTTAAGCTCAGAATTCAAATACTTGACTGTTGTCAAGCCAGGCTTTCAGTGGTTACCAGCATATTTCCCATTTTACTGTGAGTTTTAATAGATTTTGGCATCACTCTTGTGGAAGTCCTGGTGACACTGTTTTATGGTACCCAATGTGTTGACAGCAGTCTGGCAGATTAACACTATAAAAAGTGGCCTACTGTCTGCTTACATTAGGTCCGGTAGCCGAGCAGGGTCACGCTGAAGTGCTTGCCTCACATGGCCATCGCTGCTGCAATCTGTGTGCTATGCATGATGCAGAGAGCAAGGTAGGAGGTGGCACCAGGTGTTAGGAAACCAACACACAGCTTTGACAGCTTTCTGTGAAGACCTAGAGGCTTGAATTCGAATTTCAGATGCCTTCAAGTGAGTTTCCTTCTTGTTCCATAGACAAAATTAGAAAAACAAGTAACTAAAAAGGGCTTCTTGTTTATTATTCATTACTATATATGACTGATTCTATGAAAATTTTTTCATATTTCAATAAGCCAAAAATAGGATACATCTTTAAAATCATACCATCTTGTTTTTGACAAAGTACAACAGTAAAATATGGTTGCATATTTTGTGGATTATATCTTTTTCAAGTTTTATTTTACCCTGAACCCATTTGTTGATAATTAATTTAAGGAACACTGTTAACAATTTGCCTCTGTGTTCCTTTTTTTTTTTTTTTTAAATATTTATTTATTCAGGAGGTGGAGCTATAGACAGAGAGAGGGAGAGACACAGAGAGGTCCTCCATCCTCTAGTTCACTCCCCAAATGGCCACAGTGGTCGGAGCTGGGCTGATCCAAAGCAAGGAGCCTGGAGCTTCTTCCAGGTCCTCCAAGCACCTGGGCCATCCTCCACTACCTTCCCAGGACATTAGCAGGGCACTGGGTCAGAAGTGAGGCAGCCGGGACTCGAACCAGTGCCCATATGGGATGCCAGCACTGCAGGTAGAGGCTTAACACATTACATCATGGTGCCAGCCCCTCTGTTTCCTTTTTTAATCTTCCTATTTGCCATGGAATGACATACCAAAGAATGTTTGAACAAAACTTTGAAGCTATTTTATTCTAAGTGCAAAGCTATGACCCTTTTTGTGAAGAAAATACAGCCTGAAAGCCCCTGCAAGCTATGTGCAACCCAAGTGTGTTTTTTCTACTAGGAAGACACAATTCCAAGGTGAAAGAGTTCCAGATGCTAAAGTCTTCCCCCTGACCCACATCAACTTACTCCAAGACACAATAAGCCTTTTAACTCAAGCTCAAAGTCTCACAGGGTCTCTCCTCCATCTCCCAAGTATCAAAATCACACTCACATATTTAAACAATTAGGTTCAACGTACAGAAGCTAGCACTAAATAGGTCTGAAATCCCAGTGCTAAACATGCAGTATTAGCCAAATTCACATCTCATGGACAGACTATTTTAAAATGACCCTTGCTTTTTTTCATTTCAGAAAACTAAAAATAAATAAGTAAATAAAAAGGGGGGTGATGCTGAAGGGTTCCTTTTAAATTCAGCTAACTGCAGAACAAACTTCCTCTGGTATAGAAAAAAGAAGTCAAATACTGCCAAATGAAAATTCTAACAGGCAAGAGTTGAAAGTATTTGTTTCAGATATATAACTGGTTAAAAGTGCTTTAGAAAAGAAACTTTCAGGGCAGGCATTGTAGGTTAAGCTGCCACCTGAGATACCCACATCCCATATCAAAGAGCCTGGTTAAAGTCCCTCCTATTCTGCATCCTATCCAGGTCCCTACAAATGCACAACCTGGAAGTAGGAAGAAGATGATGGCTCCAGGTACTTGAGTCCTCACCACCCACTTGGCAGACCAGGAAGGAGTCCACAACTGCTAGCTTCAGCCTGGCCCAACACTGTCTGTTGTGAGCATTTGGGAGTAAACTAGTGGATGGAAGATGTGTGTGTGTGTGTGTGTGTGTGAGACTGCCTTTCAAATAAAAAAATGCAATTTTTTAAAAATGAAAGAACATGTGACAAAAAATGTTTAAAAATTTCCTTATCAATATCACAAAAATACTGAAAAATTGTCAAAGTCCTCTCTTCCATATATCATATATAGCTTCTCAGACTTTACAATACCTTCAGATTAAAATTTAGAGTATGAATATGAATATATAAAGTAGAGGCAGGCAGTTGGTTAGCAGTTAAGATGCCTCCTGGGACACCCACATCAAGTCCCAACTCTGATCCCAAACCCAGTTTCTGCCAACACACACTTGGAAGACAGCAGGCAATGTCTCAAGTGGTTGGATCACCACTGCTCTCTTGAGAGACCTGGTTTGAGTTTGTAGCTCCTGACTTCAGCCTGCCCCAGCCCTGGCTGTTGTGAGCATTTGGGAAGCAAACCGCCTCTCTGTCACTCTGCCTTTTGAATAAATAAAACTTTAAAAAATGAAAATACAAAAAAAAAAAAAACTGAAATAAACTATTAACATGTATTAAATATTAATAATGCAACAAATATTGCGTAGAGTATATCATGTCATTAATGCCTTAAAGATTCCTTCTGGGTCTCCCATGTAGATGCACAGGCCCAAGCATTTGGGCCATCTTCTGCTACTTTCACAGGCACATTACCAGGGTGCTGGATCAGAAGCAGAGCAGCTGAGACTGGAATCAGTGCTCCTATGGGATGCCAGCATTGCAGGTTGCTTAACCTGCTCTATCACAACACCAACCCCCATTACGGCCCTTCTCTACATAAACCTATGAGAAAATGAACTGTTGGCCCCATGTCGCAGTTGAAGAAATTGAGTCTTGGATTAATTAAGTTACTTGCTTATGGTCATGGGGCTAATAAGTCACTTGTCCAAAGTCACATGAGAAGTAAGCAGTCAGACATGGATTCAAATCAGGTCTGTTTAACTTTGAAGTCACAGTTTGTTACTAAGTAAAACCGCCAATCCCTGGAATTCACCACTTTTTTTTTTTTTAAACTGACATAGTATCCCCCATATTTTCCCATGCTCATAATTCAACTTGTATGAAACAAGATCACAGTTAATACTTTTTTGCACTGTATCTTTTTGGGCTTTGTATTTCTCAAAAAAATAATTTCTAATGCTTGCATAATACTTTTATCTATTTATTTGAAAGGCAGAGTGACACAGAGAGAAGCAGGGAGAGAGAGAGCTCTTCCTTCCACTGGTTCATTTCCCAAATGTTCTAATAGCCAGGGCAAGGCCAGCCCAAAGTCAAGAGCGAGGAACTCCATCAAGACCTCCCACGTGGGTAGCAGCAACCCAAGCACTTGGGCCATCATCTGCTGCCTCCTAGGAGTGTTAGCAGGAAGCTATATTGGAACAGATACACTCTGATATAAGATGTGGCCCTCTGTAATGGAGTTAACCTGCTGTGACAACATAACATTCTAACATACACATTCAGTGTAAGTTTAACCATTCACAATTTTTTACCATCAGAAAATAATGCCATGACTTTTCATTCACAATAGTTAGGATTTCAGATTTTTCTTTAGGATAGATGACTCATATAGCTAGAATGGCCATTATTAAAAATCTTTAAACATGGTCTCCTAGTTTCTTTCCCAAATGTTTGCACTTACTGAACTGGAGGGAAGAGAGAGGGTGTAGGTCTCCACGGTATTCTGACAGCATGAATATCTTTTAAGTCTTGACAAATTTGATAAAAGGGTAAAAAAAGAACTTTAGTTTGCATTTTTTTACTATTCCCTAATTTGGAAGTTTTGGGGTTTTATTGACAAGTTTCCTTTCTATATCTTACCTACTGACATCCTTGCCTGCTTTTCTGTTGGGCTGCACTGCTTCCCTACCACATCCCTCACAGAGTATGCTGCAGCTTTTTATTAACGGATCCATACACAAGCATCAGAGACAGTAAAGTATAAAACACACAAGACAGCTCTTCCTAAAGCCAAAACCCACATATTCAAAAGAAATTGGGCTACAGTGAACTGATAAACTTGAACTTATAGTAACTATATCATACAGCCCTCTCACATGTGCCAAGTTGTCACTGTATCCTTTGATTCTGAAAGTATAATGTTAACATTCTACACATTTCTGTCTCATCACTGACTGTACCCTGTGTTCATTATATTTATAAAAGCAAAGTCAAGTTACATGTAACAGCAGTTCCAAAATCATTTGATGACACCCTGACCTTAATTTTTTTAATGTTAAATATTTTACCTTTTCTTGACTTCAAGTTGCAGAATCTCATCAATGAAGTGGACTTACTTGGAATGGTGCTAAAGTAATCTCTTTATACATTTTGCCCTGCTTAAATGTTTTCTATTTTTGGATCAAATCTAAGCCCCAAATATCAACTTTCAGTTCTCCTGAAAGGAGGCATTCTAAGCAATTCTCTACTCCATGCCCCCAGAGTGACTGGCTGCTGGTCCTGTGCCCCCACCCCCTTGCTTGAGCGACCACAGCTGCCTCTCTTCCTCTCCCACTCTATTTTCCCTGACCTAGCCAAAGCCCCACCTCCTGGCTGGGCTATTTCAACAGCCTCTGACTTTTTGCCTGTAGTCTCACTCTTCAACTGCAATCCATCACATGGTGCCAAACTAACCTTTCATCTCCATTTCCATCATGTAACGTAAGTCAAGATCTCACCCAGTCTGAACTTCCAGTTTCACTGCAGCCCAGTCTCTCTCCCTTCCTAGTCAACCTGCTGCCCTTCTCCTGCTCGCCCACTCCAAGCCTCACTGCACCTCCTGAGCTGGGGGTGGGGGTGGGGAGTAGAGAGGTAGCCCCTTGGACTGAAGGTTGAAAGGAGAGGGGTCAGAGGCAAGGCAGTGGTTGTACTCCCCTCTGGTGGGCTGCAGCTCCAGTCCAGCCACTCTCCTGCCCTGGCCCCTGCAGGTTGTTCTGGGCTGGCCATCTTTTTCCTGCCAGGCCCCAACTTGGTTGATGGCCTTGGCACCATTCTGTTCATATTATTACTACTCAGTGCCTCCATCCTATCTAGGGACAGGGAAAGGCACACTTCCCAATTCCTCTCTCCACTATCATGACACTGACCTCACCACATCATACCCTCTCACCACACTGTCCTGATCCATGCAGTCCTAAAAGGGGTTCCCACAAACCTTGTGGAAAATGGATATTATGAAAACACTATGCTTGCAATTCAAAATTTTTGCACCAAAATAATCATACCTTTTCACCCCCCATGAACTTTCTGAAGTTTCTCCATGTGTTAAACCTTACATCTCAGCAGGGCTAACGTGTTTCCTGTTGCCCACAGAACATAGCATGGTTGTAATTTCAAACCAGCATACCATTACAAACACCAAAGTCATACCAAAAGCTTAGCAAGAGCCATCCAAGCACTCATGCTTCATACACACCTTTGAAGGGTCATAAAATAACAGTTTTCACCAGGCACACCAATGTTTCCAAAAGCCAGAGAGACTCTGTTACAAGCCTCACAAGAGAAATTGCCATTTGCTCTTCAGAGATGCAAATCTGAAACTTTACTGAATCCATTCCTTGTGTTTAATGGCCATGCTATTGCATTCATTAGCGTCCTTCTTAGAACTGACTGGCCATGGTCCTTTATGAGTAAGTTCACACTTACATGAATTTGGAAAGGCCCAGCTTTCTGAAACTCACTCCTGAGAGCCTGCTAGCAAGGCAGGTGTCCATCCCAATGGTGCCATCATGCTGACATCTGGCTCTGCCACACAGTCCCTCAGGTCACGTTCCCTCCAGTAAGCACCTCCACCCCATGAAGTCTGCAGTTGCTGGTTTGTAGTTTTCCCTCTATCCTGGCATTATAATATGGACATTACTGGTTAACCTACAAAAGTGTGGGATTAAACCATGGTGCCCCTTAAGTACCTGATCACAACAATGCTACCATGGGAAACCCCCTACCCAACAGATGCTGGGAATGTGGTAATGGGGTTTCAGGAGGCCAGAATAACTCACCTCCTCTTCCTCACCCACATTCTGAACCAGCTGTGAAAGGCCCAAGCAGGGGAAGCCACCTCTGTCACTGTGGAGGCCATGGTGACCTCACACTGCCTAAGACAGAGAACCTCAATGTCAAACTATCTGGCCAGCTGCACACAGAGACCTTCGCCAGAGAGGCTGCCCTCCAAGCCCTGCCCAGAGCACAGCAGAGGGAGACAGGGCCCTCCCTGCAGACACCATGGGAGTGCTGAGCAGCTGCAGTCCGGGTGCAAGGTCTCAAGGATACAGAAGACTGTACAGAAGACTGCTCAGAGGAGCAGGAAGGGAGCCAAGGGAGGTTCCCCTAAACACTGTTCCTCACACACGCTGCTCCCCAACACATGGAAATGCTACTGGCCTGTCAGGTCTGGGCCCACACTCCAACAGCCCCACGCAAGTAGCAACACAGTGGAGGCAACAAGGATGCCAGATGCCAGGACACAGGATGTGGCATGCCTTGAGGCAGCAGAGGCTGCAACAACCTGGATGGCAGAAGGTGATGACATCAGTGAAGACTCAGCATATGGGGCCTCGGCACCAATGGGTGTGGAGTTTCATGGTTTGTTAATGCTTTTGTGGGAAGGAGGAGTTGAGATGAGTGGTTTTAGACAGGTTGGAAACATTAAGGATAGGAGACTGGAGGAGGGAGATGGTGGACATGAGAATATACAAGTTAAGCTCATGGAAACAAGACCTGGACCTGCAGGTCCGACCGGACCCTAGAGAAGGCCCAGAGTAAATGCTCAGTGTAGGCTGTCCCTGGAGAAAAAGAAGAAAAGGAACAAGGAACTGAGGTGGCACTGAAGGCAGGCAGAGCACCTAAACACTGCCTCCCTGCCGAGGTGCAGGACGGTGAGTGTCAAGAGGAAGAGATGGAGGGAGAGGGACTAGAGATGAGCTCCACAAACATGGTTCCTTTACCCAGTCCTGTCCCCAAGAGCATCCTTTGCTTAGAAGCATCCTTACGCAGAATTATGCCAAGGTAGCACCAAGCCACTCCAAAAACTCCCTATTACTGTCACTTTAAACATGTTACATGCCCTTGGAAATAACACTGGCTTGAAACAAGTCACCCAATAATAGTTACTGCTGCTGATCAAATCTATTAGCTTTGCATATATCTACCATGTAAACCAAACGTACACATGAAACAAGTTTACAATTACTCAGTGAAACAAAAACAGTATTTTACAGATAAATACAAAGCCACCTGCCCACCATCCCTTCAACACTACCTTTAAAGATTATGGTTTCAAACCTTGGGCCAGTCATCCACCTTCACTCTGTACAGTAACTGATGTGCCAAATATTTAACCAACTCAATACAAGAGAAGGACATTCTAAGAATGTATGCATTACCATTTTCTAAATGGTTTATATTTCTAAAGTATGTTCATTGTACAACAGACATATTGGTCTAAACAAGTGACCTACCTCTTGGACTTCAGAGTATCTCAGAAACACTGAGATAGAAATGCAGGCTCTATGTGACCCACACAAATTTCAATTGATCTGGTATAGGGTTGAAGAATCTGCCTTTTTAAGAAGGATCCCAAGTGAATGTGTTTACTCTAAACACTATTTAATATCTTCTTTTCTTCATCATTCTAAGTTCACTGGCTTTTGAAATTGCAAAAGGTCCTTAAAACCATCTACACAGCAGACCCATTTTACACAAGTTCCTTGGAAAAAACAGATGAAAGCTACCTCAACTCAGCTCATATTCTAACCTTTGGATGCATCCTTTGTGCAAAACAACATTGCACCTCCTTAGTCCTGGAAAGGCAGAAGAGGACGCAAGAGCACCAGCCGCTGGACTGAGGCAGCAGCCCAGCTTGCAGACCACCATTCCTGCCTCCCTCACCAACTCAAGGCGCAAACACAACTTCACCTTTTCACCAAGGCAGGCTGGACAGGCACAGTCTACGCAACTGTCTCAACAGTAGGAAGAGGAAGAGTACTGCAAGAGTAGGAAATGCACAAGTACATTTTCTAAGGATAAGAATAAATGCTGGGCCGGCATAGCGGACAAAGATGCCACCTGTGATGCCGGCATCCCACACTGGCGCCATTTCACCTCCCAGCTGCTCCACTTCCGATCAAGCCCCATGCTAATAGCCTGGGAAATGCAGCAGAGGATGGCCAAAGTGTTTGGGCCCCACACCCATGTGGGAGACCCTGATGAAGATCCTAGCTCTTGGCTTTGGCCTGGCCCAGCACTGGCTGTTGCAGCCATCTGGGGAGTGAACAAACAGATATAAGATCGATCTCTCTCTAACCCCCCCCTTCAAAATAAATAATTTTTAAAAATTTTTTTGACAGGCAGAGTTAGACAGTGAGAGAGAGAGAGACAGAGAGAAAGGTCTTCCTTTTTCCATTGGTTCACCCCACAAATGGCCACTATGGCCAGCATGCCAATCCAAAGCCAGGAGCCAGGTGCTTCCTCCTGGTCTCCCATGCCAGTACAGGGCCCAAGCACTTGGGCCATCCTCCACTGCCTTCCCAGGCCACAGCAGAGAGCTGAACTGGAAGAGGAGCAACCAGGACCAGAATCTGGGGTGCCAGCATTGCAGGTGGAGGATTAGCCAGGTGAGCCACAGCGCCGGCCTATAAATATTTTTTAAAAATAAATGCTTGCGGCCGGCGCCGTGGCTCAACAGGCTAATCCTCCGCCTTGCGGCGCCGGCACACCGGGTTCTAGTCCCGGTCGGGGCGCCGGATTCTATCCCGGTTGCCCCTCTTCCAGGCCAGCCCTCTGCTGTGGCCCAGGAGTGCAGTGGAGGATGGCCCAGGTGCTTGGGCCCTGCACCCCATGGGGAGACCAGGAAAAGCACCTGGCTCCTGGCTCCTGCCATCGGACGAGCGCGGTGCGCCGGCCGCAGCGCGCCGGCCGCGGCGGCCATTGGAGGGTGAACCAACGGCAAAAGGAAGACCTTTCTCTCTGTCTCTCTCTCTCTCTCTCACTGTCCACTCTGCCTGTAAAAAAATAAATAAATAAAATAAAATAAATGCTTGCATATATTAAATACAAAGACCCATTTTCTGACTTTGCACTAGTGTTCATGGATGACAGAATCCAAAATCACTCACTAGACTGATTAGCTGGCCCAAGTGGTCCTTTAAAGAGGGGTAGAAAGTCATTTTACAGGCTTGCCAAATGACGACATTATTATTATTGCTATTATTACTAAGGCAGTAATGATCCATAAAAGACAATGCCAATAATCTGGGAATTTCCCAGAGTTCTGACAATCCTGAGCGAGGGTATGACAGGCAGTCCCCACTGGCAACCATTCTGCTTAGGATGGTCTGGCTTCCTGTGCAGCTCACAAAGACAGGCCTTCTGCCTTTCATCCCCCACCGAGACAACAGTCAAACAGCAAAGTTTTGCGCTATCCAGCTATAGCATGGTGGCAGCCTGGCCAGCCGGCTGGCAGCTCAGCTACAGCAGTGTCACCACCACCTGTGTGCTCAACAGTATGGGAACACTACTGAGTTCGTTGAATTTTGTCCTTTTGCTTGCTATTGGACAGCACAGAAGACAGAGTTCTCCTGTTCCTGCCAGCTTCTCGGAGCTAAATGGAAAGACTCTCAGCATCCCAGACTAACCACAAAGTTCCTCATTAACTTGAGGTCTGTTTCACACACTAGCCCAAATTTTCATTTTGTTTTTGTTAAAGACTGGGAAAATGGAAAGCTTAAAATGCTAATTCAGGTGGTACACATAAATCTGAAACTTAACAGAGATAAAGGTGAAATTTTTTTTAAGATTTATTTATTTGAAAGTCAGAGTTTCAAATAAATACAGAGAAAGAAGAGGCAGAGAGAGCAAGAGAGAGGGAGAGAGAGAGGTCTTCCATCCGCTGGTTCACCCCCCAATTGGCTGCAACAGCTGGAGCCACGCTGACCTGAAGCCAGGAACCAAGAGCTTCTTCTGAGTCTCCCACACAGGTACAGGGCCCCAAAGGTGAAATTTTTAAGGGCACCTTAAGATGGGCAAAAACTTCAGTTTTAAATAGAAACTCATTGTACTCAAGCTAGTAAACAATTGGTTCTATTGTGAAGAAAAAAAACCCAGAAATGTATAAATCCAGAAATCTATCACCATAGACTAGTATTAGAACTTGGGATTTTATTTTTTAAAATCCTCTAGCATGGCCAGCACTGTGGCATAGTGCGTAAAGCTGCAGTCTGCAGGGCCACATCCCATAGGGTCACAGGTTTAAGTCCCGGCTGCTCCACTTCTAATCCAGATCCCTGTTGATACACCTGGAAAAGCAGCAGCAGATGGTCCAAGTGCTTGAGCCCCTGCAAGCATGTGTGAGACCTGGAAGAAGCTCATGGCTCCTAGCTTCAGACTGACACAGCTCTAGCCATTGCAGCCATTTGGGGAGTAAACCAGAGGACAGAAGCTATCTCTCTTTCTCTCTCACTCTCTGTCTCTTCCCCTAACTGTGCATTTCAAATAAATAAATAATCTTTTTTTAAAAAAATTTCTCGGGCCGGCGCCGTGGCTCAACAGGCTAATCCTCTGCCTTGCGGTGCCAGCACACCAGATTCTAGTCCCGGTCGGGGCGCCGGATTCTGTCCCAGTTGCCCCTCTTCCAGGCCAGCTCTCTGCTGTGGCCCAGGAGTGCAGTGGAGGATGGCCCAGGTGCTTGGGCCCTGCACCCCATGGGAGACCAGGATAAAGCACCTAGCACCTGGCTCCTGCCATCGGATCAGCGCAGTGCGCCGGCCGCAGCGCGCCGGCCGCGGCAGCCATTGGAGGGTGAACCAACGGCAAAGGAAGACCTTTCTTTTTTTTTTTTTTTTACAGGCAGAGTGGACAGTGAGAGAGAGAGACAGAGAGAAAGGTCTTCCTTTGCCGTTGGTTCACCCTCCAATGGCCGCCGCGGTCGGCGCGCTGCGGCCGGCGCACCGCGCTCATCCGATGGCAGGATCCAGGAGCCAGGTGCTTTTCCTGGTCTCCCCATGGGGTGCAGGACCCAAGCACCTGGGCCATCCTCCACTGCACTCCCGGGCCACAGCAGAGGGCTGGCCTGGAAGAGGGGCAACCGGGACAGAATCCGGCGCCCCGACCAGGACTAGAACCCGGTGTGCCGGCGCCGCAAGGCGGAGGATTAGCCTGTTGAGCCACGGCGCCAGCCCAAAGGAAGACCTTTCTCTCTGTCTCTCTCTCTCACTGTCCACTCTGCCTGTCAAAAAAAAAAAAAAAAAAATTTCTCCAGCAAAGGAATATCTACCCACCCCAGAGCCTATCATAAGCCTACAGATTTACACCTTTGAATTCTATAGCTTGTTCAAGTCCAGTCCTGTGCCACTTCACAAGAGGGATACATCCTGAAAACTGCAATGTTAGATAGCTTAGTTGTGTGAACATTATACAACATGCTTACACCAACTAAGATGGCTAACGATGTCAAAGGCAATTTCACCGTATGGGACTACAGCACATGTGGTTCACTGTTGACCAAAATGCATTGCACAGCATACAAATGCATTTGACAGCGTATACAACTGTAGAAGAGAGCCTGTGTCTTAAGTGTCAGCAGAGTGGTTTGCAAGTACTCCATGAAGGCTGCACATTCACACAAGCATATACAAGGAATGAGTGATGCCATCAGGAGCCTAAGTAGCATCCTGGTTCTTTCCCAACAATTCTGGTTCCATGTAGTGAGAAAAAGATGCTAAGTGAATTGGATCCTGGATAAACATCAGAGAGAAATTTTTGAGGAGGCCAATTCCATAATAAGCTACATAATCTGAGGCTGGCTGTGTCTTGAACTGATAAATGAAAATAGGGTTGAAACACTAGTAAGTTTTTGCAATGACCATGTGCCTTTAGGTTGAAAGGACTGATGTGCCATCAGTAAGATACTGGTCTGGAATAAAAAAAAAGGGGGGGGGGCCTTAATGAAAATTGTCCATTAATAGACACTTTTCAGCCTCTCCATTTCTCATCAGGAGCCAGTCCTGGAAACCACAGGTGTGTAAGATCTTGATATACACCCTTCCTACCCTTCTATCAATCGAGGTTATTTTGGTAGGAGCCCCCAAAGCAATTTCTGCAGAGCCACAGTGGTGCCTTACTGTGGCTGTAAAATAAGCCTATCCTGATTTCAGTCCCAGTTGCACCCATTAGATGCTGTGACCTTGGGCAAATGTATTAAACAATCTCTAAAACTCCATTTCCTCACCTGTAAAATGGCAATTATTGTTCCAACCACAGCATTGACTAATCCTACTTCTGGATTCAGTGATAACAGTTCAAGTAAATAGTTTAGCAAAATGGTAACTTACACAAAGTCCTTGCTCAATAAAAGTTAGCTACTGAAATCAATACTTTTGTTTCACCATTTTTTTAACCAACAGTTTACATTTTGCCCCCTTTATTTTATTATTCCCTTAGAGTTACTTCTAAGTGTAAATAGGATAAAGTAAGAACATCATCTGCCCTCCCTTCCTTCCATTTCCTTGCCAGTCTGGGTAGCCGTGGAACCAAGAAGAGGTACTTGGAGTTTTTTCTTTCCTGAGGAAGGGAACCTTTTCACATTCTAGCTGACACTCAGACCTATTCTGGTTTGGGATCCCAAACAAGTCTTGTCTACTCTTTGCACAGTAAACAGAACTTGGGGAAAAAAGGACTGAGTCAAATGTTCTGAAGTTGGAAGACCTAGAGGAGGTTCCTATACCACAAAGACACCCTGGGGTCTCCAGTCTAAAGAGAGAATCACAGTTTTAGAGGAAGGATGAGAGGTTCACTAGAACAGTCACCAAAATGCAGGTAGCAGGTGGACACCTTTACACCTACAGGGAGAACAACTCCTCAAACTTCTCACTTTCAGTATGAGGGATCTCTGAATCAGCAAAAGGATTAGGCACATAACATCGAGGTGTACAACAGTGTGCAGATCTTAAATTCTAGAGGTCAGCTCCTGGGTAAATGTGGAAAACCACCATTGCAGACCCCTCAGTCTTGTCTAATCATAGTCTAGGATTATGGTTTGGGGCACTTTTTAATTGGAAACAGAATCAAGACAAGTAGTTTGGCAAGATCCATAACTAATAACTAGCTAATGAAAACAGAAACAACTCAATAAATGTGCTGTATTTTACACCAAGTGCTTCTGATAGAGAATCTCACTTAATCTTGCCACCATCACCCTAGGAAGATGGTTGCATTTTTACTTGCTTATAATTCACATCCTGATTTCTGCGTGGTCAGAATTCAAGCTCTCAGCCACCAGAGAATAAAACCTCCACAAGAACAATTGTTCTCATCTCTGTGGGAGAGGAAGGGCCTTAAGGGTGAAAGTCATGAGCCCTGGTCATCTTAGGTGTCAAGACAGTTGAAGACACACAACCCACAAATGCAGCAGGCACAGGGGGAGTATGGACAGAAATATACTGGGATGGGACCGGCACTGTGGTACAAGTTAAGCCAAGGCCTGTGACACTTGCATCTCAGCTGCTCTACTTTCAATCCAGTTCTCTGCTAATGCTCCTGGGAGAGCAGTAGAGAGTGGCTTAAGTGCTTGGGGCCCTCCCACCCATGGGAGACCCAGATGGAGTTCCAGGCTCCTAGCTTTGGCCTGGCCCGGCCCCAGCCTTTGCAGCCATTTGGAAGAGTGATCTTTCTTTCTTCCTTTCTCTCATTCTTTCTTTCTTTTTCTTTTTTCACTGCCCCCCTTCCCCTCTACCCTCCTCCCACTCCCAGCATAATTCACCTTTCAAATCCCTCAATTTATTTGTAAATCCCATTACCTAGAGTTGTTTTGGTAAGTATATGAAATACTCCATTACAATACTCAGCCTAACATCTAGCCAACTAGAAATGCTGAATAATTGTTGCTAATTAAGCTTGGCTATTAGTTTTTATGTTGTCTTATTATTCCTATACTATTTTGCTTGATTTTCCCAACACTCCCTTAATTGAGGGAAGGTCTGAATTCAATGAAGATTTTGAGATTCTCAGGGTGAGACAAGATCAATACAGCTCCAACTGATCAAAACAAAATTGTTTTTTAAGATTTATTTTATTTATTTGAAAGGCAGAGTTAGAGAGGGAGGGAGGGAGAGATCTTCCATCTGCTGGCTTACTCCCCAAATGGCTTCAATGGCCAGGACAGGGCCAAGCCAAAGCCAAGAGCTCCTTCTGGGTCTCCCATGTGGGTGACGGGGCCCAAGTACTTGGGCCATCTTCCACTGCTTTCCCAGGTGTGTTAATAGGGAGCTGAATCAAAGTAGAACAGCTGGGACTCAACCCAGCACTCAAATTGAATGCTGGCATTGCAGGTAGCAGCTTAAGCTGCTACGCCACAATGGTGGCCCCAAAGCAAAATTTTAAGCACAGGCACAAACCATTTGACCTGGCAGTTAAGATGCCACTTTGGACACCTACATCCCAGATCAGAGCACCTGAGTTCAAGTCCTAGCTCTGCTCCTGATTCCAGCTTCCTGCTGGTGCACACCCTGAGAGGCAGCAAGTGATGGCTCAAGTGGCTGAGTCCCTGCCACCCACGTGGCAGACCCAGATTGAGTTCCCAGCTCCCAAAGTTGACATGGCCCAGCCCTAGCAGTTTTACACATGTGGGAAGTAAACCAGCAGATGAGAGATATCTCCCTCTGTCTCTGTGTCTCTCACACTCTCTCAAATAAAAGAAAAAAAAGATAAAAACTTTTAACTCAAAAAAAATTTAAGCCAAAAACAAGATCAAGTATATGGGAATACAAAATATTACAATAATAAAAATTCACCTTTTTAAGTATCTAGGATCTAGCTTTAATGGTTTCCAAGATATTGCCAGTCCTACCAGTCAGCAAGTTATTGGTAGGCCCATACGCTTTAGAATATTATCACCAAACAAGACCTATTTTTTATTGTGTATTTGTGCTCAGATTGATTGTATTGTATTTGCTTACTGCACTGGCAGGTGCTACCTTGGAAACTAAAGGCATGTTCAAGCAACATTTGACTATTTGCCTGCTTAGTATTAGATTTAAAAGGTCTAACAGTTTTTAGGTGTGTTGAAATAATATGCACATTTGTAATTATGTTTTAAATATCAACAGGAACACACTTGTAAAATGTTTATGGTTTCTTTCAAAAGGATAAAAAGGACAATGTATGCTCTCTAAACTTGCTGCCCCCAAACCTGCTGCAGAACTAGAAGGAAATTCAATACCAAGGAACTCTACCATTTGTTAGATGTTCTGAAATTACAGTGTGGAAACCTCTGTTTTAAGTTGAGGATACCAGGGAGAGTGGGTGGCATAAAACCAACACTCGTGTCTAAGCCCCGGTCTTTCTCTACACAAAGGCTGCATGTGGAATTGGGGTCGCATGCAGTCCACTCCCTGCTCTGCAGCAGTGCTCCTTTGCCTGTCTGGCTGCCCCTACCCCCATACTGATGCAATGCAATGTGGAAAACTCAAATCTGCCACATGACCTCTGCAGCCTCCTCACCTGCATCGAGGGGAAAGGAGGTGAGCCCCAAATCAACACCCTATTCCCTGCAGAGCCTAAGTGCAGCTTTCCACTTAGTGCCTGCACCTTGGAAGTAGAAACACCCTTACACTGTAAGAATATGCTGCAGATCAGACCAGACAACAGAATGTGTTTTGAAGTGTTGTAAACTAGCAAGTTGAGGAAACTGTCTTAGAAGTAAACTGCCACAGAGCTGTTAGCACAAGGCCATCTGCAACCGAAGTCAGTACATCAACGCCTCCAGTATTCCACACACTGGAACTTTACCTCTCCTGCATTGAAGTCTATTCAAATAATCGATCAGGCCCATTAGAGGCAAAGGTAAAACGTTCATGATGAAGCCACAGCATCTTGCCACCTAGGAAGAACCAACTGCATCACAGCCCCCAACAGAGAGGCCTAGGAGGGAAACAGCCATAAACAAAAACACTGGGTCCCAGGAAGGGTATCTTCATGTACAAAAACAAGAACAAAGTTGAATCTAAAACAAATCCAAAAATGGGCAATATTACTACCTGTATAAGCTGGCAAAAACAAAATACTTGCCTCAGAAAAAACGTTTCAAGGTAAATGTTCAGGATTTTCATAATCAATTATATAATATTAAAGTCAGTAATTCAGAAGCTTTTCTGGATTTATCAGTAGGCACTTCTCATTTGCCACCAGCAAATCATGCTGTATAATCCATTTTGTAACTAATGAACAAAGTAGCTTTAAAGACAATTTACATATTAAACTGGTTTATACATCCTTCATTAAATAAGTATTCTGTCCAAAGCTTGCATTTTTCTCGACTATTTAAATAATGTATTCCTTTCTGTCACACCTGTGTATGACTGCAACCACCTTCTGAAAACACAGCTCCCTCCAGGCACTACAAGCATGTGGCATGCACCGACTGTCTGCTGAGAGCACAAGGCCCTTGTCCCAGTATGTAACCAGCAACAGAAAGTAGTCTCCACAGAAGGGGAGATACAGAAGAACTAATTGTGGCAAGGTCTGTTTTCCACAGGATTCTGTGCTTAGCCATCCATGAGAGAACTGCAAGGTGCTACATAGTAGACAAGTAACAAGCAAAGTGCTATATATTAAGCAACTAACAAAAGTTCTCTCTGCTGTCCCATTTCACTGAACAACCAGCAATCCTTGCTGGAATCACCATAAATCAACATCTTTTGGGGTAAGCTGGAGATTAGTGTCAGGAAGCTGTAAAATGCCACTAGCAATGAACAGAGCTAAAACAATGGTTTCATGGTATATTACCAGCTAGCTCGGTCATATGCATACAAGAATTCAAGATCTTCCCCCTCATATCTGATGTGTGTCAGGTGGTCTCCACCTCCATGAACAGCATCGCCAGCCAGCCAAGCAGAAAATATGTCAGCCACACACACACCCTGAGACTCTCGTCTCCAAGACTGGGCACATCTACCACTAAGTCTTGTTCATTTGAAAGGTCATAGTGTTCAAACCTGTCCATTTCTCTCCATCCTCTCCGCCCGCATATAGTCCAAACCATTGTTACTTCCCTGTTCCACAGTCCAAGAGAGAAGCAGGATACTGTGCACAACATATTCTCCCGCCTCCACTCCACTCTCCAATTCAACCCCCTTATTATTCAACCCCCACAATCCTGCTTATCTCTAACTCTGCTTAAAACTCATCAATGGTTCCTACTGCTTTCGTCAGAAAATCAAAATCGCTATCTTGTAAGCCCTGCCCAAGCTGGATGCTGCCAACCCTTGGAATCTCATCTCACAGCTCTCTGCAGGCCTCAAGCATACAGTCTTGCTCCAGGGCAGCTGGCATGCGTGGAAAGCCCTCCGCTTTCTTCTAGCATTATTTGAATGGCAATGCTAAAGCCAGTTCCTAAAGGGTAGTGCCCCATACAACTGTTTGAATGCCCAAGCCAGGAGCTCCCAATCCTCCCAGTATCCACTGTAAAGCACCAATAGCCTTGCAGTAGCTTCATTTTTTTCTTGTGGCCTACCATGCTTTCTCATTTCATAACCATATTCTCTGTTCATAGCACGGAAGCATTCAGGTAGCACATACCCAATAAACAGCTGAATCAACCAACAACCAAATAGAAAACAAAGACTGATCACAGTCCAGATCCACTTTCCATGAGAGCCAATTCCAACACCTACAGAGGTATTGCAAGGCTCAAAGAGTGTCTCAGACTGCACACTCACAAAAGCATACAAGCCTGGAACCAGTCAAGTCTTTCACTACCAAAATGTTTCTTCACTAATATCCTACAGTATTTTTGTATTTAAAGCATTTAATTTTCAAAACAAAAATAAAACAGACCCTCCCTCTGCCACAAAATACTTCTCTGAGAAAACAATCATGTTTGCAGTCACCTAACATTAGTTAAAAGGTACAGGAATCTAGTTATGGTAATGAATACATGCTTTGAAAATGAAAACAGTAATCAAATCTTGGAATAATTATCTCTGCATTTTTCTAGATGGATAATCATAGTTGGTTTTTTTTTTTTTCTTAAAAAAAAAAAGAAGAAGAAGAAGAAGAAAGAGAACTCTAAACATGGTAGAGGCAAATTATTGCTGGCTTAAGAACACCTTTGAGAGCTATACTATCATACACTGCAGGATTTTGAAGGCAGAAGGCACTTTTGAGTCAGAACATGAGAAAGAGCTGGACACTTCCAAAGCCAGCTCAGTCATCCAGCAAAGACAGAACCAGCACAAACACCATCCCAGTCACCAGGAGAAGGTGACTGTGAATAAGGTCAGCTCTGCAATAACTGGGTGACCAGCCAAAGGCAGCCCACCCAATGAATCTCTTGGCTTTATGTTCTCAATCTGCAAAGCAAGAAAGTTCAACCAGCTCTCTAAGGTCTTCACTCTCTAAACATCCAAAAATCCTCCCATGATTATAAAATGATTTCCTATTTGACAATATCATTATTCCCTATTTTGGTTTACTATTGTCATACAGATGTGATTTCACTTAAATTTTTCACATATTGACAAGAGTAGAAATACAGAAGTGGCGACAGTGTATTTAATTTCCTTGCTAGCTCTTACCTACCACCATAATCAGCTATGAACTTCTGCTATCATTACAACCTGAGTAATATCAAAATTGAAATAAATCATTTCATGTTCATAGTTTGTAGGAAAAAGCTAAGGGATTGTTTACTCTCAGTATCTTTTAAGTTCTGACATCTTTCAGTCATCTGGGAATGTCAAAAAATTTACAAGACTAAATAAAGTTTTCTAAAGAAAGAGGAAAATTTTACCTCACAAACTAATAAAGTTATAATGGTTTCAGAAAGCTAAGACAAAATAATGGTAAATTCTGACTTTCTAATTATATAAAAACAGCTTTTTGGAAAAAAAAAAAAAGATATACAAATGTGCCCAGGTAAATAAACAAGACAATTCAGAATCACAAGGGGCCATCACCTCAGTATCACCCACATGATTCCATCTCTTTCCTTTTTAGTGAATTTAACTATGCAACCTACATTATATGTTTACCAGTTTACATACAGAAATCACATGAATACTGAAGTGAATCAGCTTCTTACAATGTTTAAGCTTTAACAGCCATTTTTTGTAGTCACACATTTTGCTTGGCCCTGACTAAGCATTTTTATTCTTGCAATGCCTTATTTATAGCAGAGGTTTATAAGATGGCCCTGGTGTCTGCTATCAAACCCCAAAAGGCTGCCTTTGGATGAAGAGGACCAAAGATTACTACTTCCAAAGTTATTCTTTATGCAAGTTCTTGGTTATCTACAGAACTCTCTCTCCCACTAGATGGTAAACTCCCTGAGGAAAGGTACTGTCTCTTACTGGTTGTTTTACACATAGAAGGCTGGTCAAGTTTTGCTGAATCGAAATCAACTAAATGAAAGGTGAATACAGGGCAGGCAAACTTTCTCAAGCACAGGGAATAAAATGTGATGAGCCTGGGACTAAGAATGACCCTGAACTTGGAACCCAGGTGCCTCTGCTGTGCTACCCTTGTAGAGACAGAGGCATTGACACTGGATTCCCTCATATATGGAAATATTCTTGTTCTTTTGACCTGATGGCTAAAAATCTGCACATGTTTTAGTATTGGCTCTGCAACTGCATGAAAAGGTGGAAATGCTTCCTTGATACAACACTGTAATTGTACTCCTCACGCTATTCATTTCAGCTCAATAAAAATAAAGCTAACCCAGAAGACTATTGTGAAAAAAGTTTCAGAAAAGCTCCTTAAGTCAGACTGATTAAATACTGGACCAAGCACAGATGAATCTATGAAAGTACTATCCTAAAACTAAGTTACTGAGCATATGATCTTAAATTTGTCTCCTGTATATATTTTCAACATGGAAAAAAAGTGTTATTGCTTTTCTGTGAAAGGTGAAAATAATGTTTAGAGTTTTTAGCCATCACCTACACAACCACTCTTTACCATTTCTCTATTCTGCCTTCCATGTTAAGACATAGAAAAGGAAGTAATTTTTGAAAGATTGAGTTGAAAATAAATCCACTGATCAAGCCAATATAACTGGAGTTCAAAATTCTCATACCACCTTTTTTTTCCCACTATTACAGTTCACTGTTTGTGTAAAAATTCATTTAAATCTTGAAAGCCTAAATCTGGGATGGGATCCCTTGAGCTTCAGTTTAGGGACTTGCACAGAGGGGTAAGAAACAGAAAATAAAAGGAAGATATGATAAAAATACAACACATAATGCTAGAAAACAACCCAGGTTCTTGAGCACCAGGCTGAGAAAATTCACCTGTTACCAGCCCACAAAAATCAACCGCATCCTTTTATTAGTAGATTACTGAAAAGGGGGGAAATGCCGTATTTTCATCATTGGGCAAAATGAGAAAAATCCAGCTGCTGAAATTCGCTGCTGGAGTCGTTTTCGATTTCCAAATTCTCATTTTACTCCTAACGTTCTCCTAGAAGTACAGATTTTTCAGGGTGGGGGCCAAAAAACTTTTCCGGAGCCAAGTGGACAACATAAAATGTCTCCTTACTTATCACCTAGAAAGGCGAACCAAGTCCTGCTCCGTGCCCCAAGCTTCTAGCTTTCAGCCTCTTTATTATCATTGTCAATGAATGGGCCCCAGTCAAATGAAAGCTGCCATTTTAGGGGAAAGACTGGAGGGCTTCTGTTGTGCAACAGCAAGACAAAAACACTGCGCGACAGATGTACTCTGGGGCTGGGGAGGGATTCAACTCACGGCATCAGTGCTCAAGTTATTTCTGAAATCGGAATTGCCCAGCACTAAGACCTCACTGCGATCTACATGGAATTATAACCGGGACACACCAGGTAGCCACACTGCCGAGGTCCTAGTCACTACGATTTTTTTAAAAATCATCGTTAGAATAGACCTGCGAAGAAATAGAGATGTATTTTCCCCCACTTGATTGCTACGTTATCACGAGCACTTGCCCCTTACTGAGAGAGAATGGGGGGGAGAGAGAATATTCAACCCCAGAGAAAGGTGCCAACATGCGTAAAAACGGCTTAAAAATTCTCAGAAAATAAAAAATCAAGGCCTTCACATAACCCTTTAAACAGAAATTAAGATATTTAACGTCTTCCAGAAATGAAGCCCCGAGGAGACACACATTTTAAGCCAAGTTATTTAAATCGATTGCTAGATAATATACAACGGGGAAACTAAAAAGTATACTTAGCAAGTGGAGAGCTGGATAGTGTATCTAATTCTAGCAATTCAAAAGGAAACTCTCCATGTGGGTTGCTACTTTTCTTTTGTCCATTGTCTGTTCAGAAGAGGGGGGGGAGAAAAACTAGTTTAAAACCGAGGTGTGAACAGTCTCTAAAAGTGACCTCCGGGAAAACCGTCCGACCCAGAGCAGGAGCACTCCCCGTGCCGCCCGCTCCGCGGGGGCGCTCACAAAGCGGGCGGCCGGCCGGAGTTTGGGGTGCGCTCCCACGGCGCGGGGCTCCTCGAGGCAGAGCCATCCGGAGAAAGGCGGCTCGGTAATGATGGCTGCTCGGGGCCGGCGGCTCCTTCCCCGGAGCCTCGCGACCAGCAAGCACCCCCCCACCCCTGCCCGGGGTCTGCCGCCCCCTCCCCCGGCCGCGCTCGCCCCGCGCCGCCGCCGCCGCGCCCGCCCCGCACTGCAGCCCACCCGCTGCCTGCGCCCCCGCCCGAGCCTCGCGCCCCCGGCGAGCTCAGTCCCCGGTGCGAACCAAACAAACAACGCGTCCCCCGCCGCCCTCCTTCCTCTCCCCGCTGACCGCTTGGCCTCCAGCCACCTCGGCCGTTCACGCTCGGAGCCGCGGCTCCCCGCGGGGGCAGAGCGCACCCGGGCCAACTCGGGGGCCACCTGGTGACACCCCCCGCCCCCGGCGCTGACCCCCCCAGCCGGCCAGGGGGGCGGGGGAGCCGAGTTGCGTCCGGGGGGCTTCAAGTGGCTATTATTCGGCCGCGGCCGCCGCTGCCGGCCCGGCCAGCTCGGCAAGGTGGGGTCCCCTCCTCAACGCGCCTCCCCGCGCTCGTCCCAGCCCGGCTCCCTTTCTTCTCCGCCTCGCGCACTTGGGAGCCGCCGCCGTGGATCCCCGGGAACCCCCCCTCCTCCTCCCCGGCTCCGGGCTCGCAACTCGGCGACCGCGGCCGGCAAGGGCTGGGCTCAGGACGCCCCCCGCGCCGCGTGTTCGCGCCGCCCCCCGGCCCACGCGGCGCCCGCGCGCACTTTCCCCCGCCGCCGACCCACCTCGCCCGGTGGCCGTCCCCGCGCGGGCTGGCGCCGCCGCGCCGGGAGGGACGCACTTTGTTCACGCCGGTGCGGCCGCCGCTCCCGGCGAGCGCGGCGGCGTGGTCGGTCCGGAGCGGGGGGCGGGGGCGGGGGGCGGGGGTCGCCGCCGTCCCCCAGCCGCTCAGCCGCCCCGCGCCCGCGCGCCCATCGCCCGCTCGCACTTGAGTTGCAGCCCAACTTTTTCCTCCTTCCTTTTTCTCTCGAATGGAGCCGGTAACTCGTGCTCGGCGCCGGCGGGAGGAAACGCGCTCCCGCTCCCCCGCGCGCAGACACGCTCTCTCCTGTCCCCCGTCCCCCCCCAGCGCCGGCAGCACAACAAAAAGCCATTTACATGCGAGGAAGTGACCCTCGGCCGCACCGCGCGGCCCCGCCGCCGCCGCCGCCGGCCCCGCGGACGCAGGCAAAAGTTGGGGCGCCGGGCGGCGCTCGGGGCGCGGGTTCGGACCCCGCGAGCGGCGGCGGTGCCGGCGACCCGGCACGGGCGGCGCTGCGCTCCTGCGCCGACCCCGGCCCCCGCCCGCGCCCCGCGCCCCGCGCCCCGCACACGCCCAACTCCTCGCTCCCAACTCCTCGCGGGGCCGCGGCCCCGGCCCCGGCCCCGGCCCGGAGCGATTTCCTGCCGCCGCCGCCCCTCCCGGGGGCGCCGGGCGAACTCTCGCGCTCACCGGGTCGGTCGGTCAGGCTGCTCCGCTGCCCTGTGCCAAGGGGAAAACAAAACGCTGAGCGGGCTCCGGAGTTGGCTCGGCGGCCGCGGCCAGGGGGCTGAATCCACGGGCACGGAGTTGGCCGGGGGGCGAACCGGGCACTGGCGAGTTTCAGGGTCTCCGGGTCGCCGGGCCGCCTCCTCAGCGGCGCTCCTTTGTGTAATTTCACTCGATTCAAGTTTAATCCGATAGTTCCCGAGCACGAGCGCGTCCGCACCACCACGGCTCAACCCCCGCGCCGCCGCCGCCGCCGCCGCCGCCGCCGCCGCCGCCGCCGCCGCCGCCGCCGCCGCCGCCGCCGCCGCGGCCCCAGCACGCCAGCGCCTGCGCGCGCCCAGCACGCCGCGCGCGCCCGAGGCCGCGGGGCCGCGCGCGCCCGCCGCCGGCTCCCTCCGCGCCGCGCCCGCGCTCCGCCACCTGACGTCAGGCGCGCCTGGCATAATTTATGCAAGAATTCGGCCGGGGTGGCGGAGGCCGAGGGAGAGGCCGAGAGAAAGGAGGCGGCGCGGGGCTGCGGGCCCTCAGGCTGCGCTGGGCGGGCTGGGCGCCACTTCCCGTCCCCGGGCGGCCGCCGGCGTTCGGGCAGCGGGCCGGGCCGGCCGGTGCACGGCGGCCGCGCAGCGCTTCTGGCCGGGCTGCCCAGAGCGCTCGGCCGCGGCGCCCGGGGCGCGGGCTGCGGAGGGTGCCACGTTTCCCCGCGCGGCATCTTCCCGGAGCCAGGGTGCGCCGCCCCGGGGCAGGAAGCGGCGGCTCGGAGCCGGCAGCCGTGCCCCCCGGTCCCGCGCTGCGCGGGCGGCACAGCCGGAGGTGTCTGCACGCCTCTTCTGCAATTATCCTTCAACTTGGAATGATTTTCCCACAGGAGAGTATGGAGACCGGACACGTTCCGTTTGCTGATAGATTCGTTCCTGCCTCTGCGCATTGTTTTTTCCTACCTCCTTGGTGACGGCGCAGCTGGATCCACTGCTAAATCAGAAAGTTTTAACTAGATGGCGTTGATTTGGGTAGATGTGTTACCGTGCCAGGAAGAGGCAGGGAGGGGAGAGAGCTCAGTGGTTATGAAACAAAGAAATAGGATGTGTGCCCATTATTAAACGTGTCGGGACTAGAGTGTTTTAGTCATTCTTTGGCCAATATGGCACTTTTATGGGCTGTCCTGGTCTTAACCATCCCAGGCTCTTACTCTGTTTTTCTCCTCCTGATACAAAATGAGTATTAAACCTGGGGAAACTGGCTGTTGTTTTCACTGATGTTCAAAGAGCTACAAATATTAACTACCTTGGATATGCAAAATACCGGGTGATTATTTTTTAAACTCAACAATTTTGAACTTTATTGGGTTAAAGACTGCATTTATTTTTAAATTAAAGAAGGAACTTATGTCAACCAATACAGACATAGAGGGACTTGCTATCATAGGACTGCAAAATAAACTCAAAAAAGAAATGCAAAATACAATAATCATAGTCACTGTTTGATGGTTTATACTACCTGAAGCGCTAAGCCTGTAATCACAATACTTCTATTTGCACAAAAAATTGATCAAATGTATTTCATATAACCAGTGCAACTATTCAATAACTAAGTTTGTTTATCACAGAGTTAATCACTAAAGCATCTCCTAATATTAGTAAAATTTTGTAAATAGTTGTTACATTATATTGTAGCTTTTTAAAGTTTCCTTCACCATGTTTGTGTTTTAAAAGAAATGTTTTAATCAGGGAATTTACAGATAATCAACAGAAAGATTGATGCTGCAGAAAGAATTCGCACTTTGAAAAATTTAAAAACACCAAAATCCACTTCTATCCTTTTTTTTAACTCCATATTATGAACCACCCATCAAAATTTGTGGAGAGGTGTCTGTTCTATTTAACTGGTATTTCTCAATGAAAGTATATGGGGCTGTTTTGGTGGGTATCAGAGAGAGAGGAGAGAGAGAGAAAGGTTAAAGACAGAACACAATGTCTAGAAAAGGAGTCACAAGTGCCTGACTATATTAGTGTAAATTTAAAAAATAATAGTGTGGGCATGAAAAAAATCATTTCTTATCTTTTCCATTATGCCTCAGCTCAATGTCAAAAGTACATCTAATTCAAGGCAATTTGCAAGCTAAAAAAAAAAGACTTCTGCATATAGTGAAAGATTAATATTACAGTTAACTTGTGATCAACAAGCAGTATTAAGTGACTGGGGGTGGAAGGTGTGAGGTCCCACTGTGGCTCTGTGCATTTGAGTAGAAAGTTAGGAAATATCCAACTGAAACACACACACACACACCATAAACAGTAAAATAGCACAGTCCATGCATGGCAGAGGAAGAGACCCACCAGGCCCCTCTGACGTACTCCCTGTCTGTATCCAGGTCATTGTCCAGAGCCAGCAAGAAGTCTCTAAGCATTTAGAGGCTTCAGGCTGGGGAAGTAAGGAGCCTGAAAAAAAGCCTGGGGGCAAACTCCTGCACGGATCTGGCTACCGGAACCAACGCTCCCACTACCCTTCAGCCTGCAAGATTTTCTCTTCATTTGCTTCACTATTGAAGTTCTCCCAAAGAGAAGAATTTGAATTCACAAGCTGTATCTTTAAGGTTGCAAATACCCTAGGGTGAGCCTAGAGACTCCTGATTATTCATAGACCACATTAAGGAAGTTTGGTGAGTTACCTTCCCCTCAACACCCAGCCCAGAGGGCCGAACTGGGGGCTTCAGTCATGCATTCAAGGAGTCCCAAAGTGATTTTAAGCCTGGTCCCAGGCGCTGGAGATAATGATAATGAACAAAACAGAATCGCCTGCCCTTGTTGTGCTTGCAATCTAGTGGATGGCCATTTCGATTGAGGGATGTGAAAGGATGATTATTTTGAAGTATGAGTCCTTGGGGAATGGGACAGGGTGGAGGTGTAGCGAGAGGGCAGTGGAGAGATACCAGGGACCTAGGAGGTGGGCACTAGAGGTCAGTGTGGGCACAAGCAGAAAGCAGTGCAGAATACTAGGGATACCAGGGCCTGTAATGGAAAGGTTTCCTATGTCCCATGGAATCAATGGCACCAGTTTTCTGAGAACTCAGACTCACACCAACTGACCTTCCGTTCTACTGCTTTCCCGCCTGGATGGTAAGTGTCTCTGGGAATATAGCCCATAATGTATAAATCCTATTATATTTGGGATGGGGGGGAGGTAGGATAATATGCACATCCAAAATAACTGGAATGACACCTAAACTTCTAGAACACAAATCTTGTCTTTCCAAATAAAGTATATAAACCACTAGCTCTAGCAAGAGGGCAAACTTTGAGGTACCTTTGGAAGTTCTCTTTTGAAACTGTGTTCAAAACCAATTTGTAAGTTCTAGAAAATAACTCTCTTTAGGGCCATATCTTTTGTTTTTTCCCACTAAGGACTGTTTTATTCTACTTATTCATTTATTGAATCTGTATCCCAGTGACTTTCTCTAGTGTCAAACAATCCATTTTGTTTTTAAGTGATGAAGATCCATTACCACTGAAGAAGTCTAGGAAAATACAGATAAAGCTATTTAGGACACAATGGATGCTCTGAACGCACCCAAAAGAAAGTCTTAAAAAAAAAAAAAAACTTTTCCCACATCACTGCAATAGTGGTATATAATCTGACCCTGCCAGTTTTGTCATAAAACAAACAACACAGCTGCAGTTGAAGTTGTTAGAAAATTGGTCACCTCCTTTTATAGTCAAAAGTTTCATTGTATTATAGAATACAAAACCATAGTGTCTCCTATGATACTGCCTTTTTTTCCTTATTAGTCATATTGCTTTAAAGTTATTGTTTACTTGCTCTTATGCTGATTAAAGTATACCTCGATTTGGTTACTCTGCATAAAGACATTTCATTTTTTGTTAGGTTTGTTCCTCCAGGTTTTTGATATAGATAGCATATACATATGAGTTGGTTCAATTAGTTTTCTGAAAATTCTTTTCTTAAATTACACTTGGGATGCTCCCCTATACTTTTGCATTTTTCAGGTAAACAAGGTATGACATTTCTTAGCAATCAGCACACAGTTTTTCATAAGCAAGCAAATAGTATGTTGCCTTAAAAAATCATTGGATAAAATTCCTATTTTGTTTCCATTAGCCCAGAATAGCACTAGGAACTTCCTCAGGCAACTATGGAGGTCAGCGAAGGCAGCTAGGGCTAGAGTTGGGCCATTTTTGCATCTGCAAGACAACAACTTTAGCTAAGTTTTAGCCATTCTTAAATGAACATGTTTTTCTAAAAGATTTATTTTTTCACTTATTTGAAAGGCAAACTACAGAGAAAAAGAGAGAGAGAGAGAGAGAGAGAGAGAGAGCGAGCTTCCATCAACTGGTTCACTCCTCAAATGGCCACAATAGCCAGGGCTGAGTCAGACTGAAGCCCGGAGCTTCCTCTAGGTCTCCCATGTGGGTGGCAGGGGTACTTGGGCCATCTTCTGAAGCTTTCTAAGGTGCATTAGCAGGGAGCTGGATGGGGAGTGGAACAGCTGGGACTGCAACCAGTTCTCATCTGGGATGCCGACATCACAGCCAGAGGCTTAATCCACTTTGCCACAAACCTGGCTCCAGCAAATACCGTCCCGAATGCCTACAGTGTGGCGGCATTCATGATGGCACTGGAAATGTGGTAGGATCCCTGTCCGCAAGGGCATAGCAGCATAGAGAATGGAGCGGTTCTTGCAGCTTAGGGAAGCAGGGCAGGCCTCCAAGAGGTTGGAAGCCTTTCTGCTGGTCTTGAGCAGCACAGGAAGTCAGCAGAACAAGGAGCAACATGAGAACCAGCAGGGCAAGAGGGTCTCCCAACAGAGGACTGAGGTCCTGAGGTCCCAAAGCCCGACATGTTCAGGTTTCTGCTAGTGGTGACTGGGACACAGAGGTTGAGCCCGTCTGCCGGCCTGCACAGAGCTCTCTGGTCTTTAGCATGGCCCGGCTGTCCCTCATTTGTTGATCCTTAAATGGTTTCCTCTGTCCATAGGAGCTTATGTTGAGCCATAAGTAATTCTCATCCTGTCTGGGTTGTGAGTAACTGGAGAGCAGTGACTGTGTCTTGTCTTTCAGTTCTCTGGGCTACTACAGACTCTTCCAAGTGGGAAGGGCTCCGTGGAACTCACTTCTTATATCCGTGGCAGAGGTGAGAAACAGTTGACAATTAGGCTGGAAAAGAGAAAGGGCTAGAAAGAGCGCTAGACTTCACCCTAAAGGTGGAGGTCACTTACTGAGGAGACTTCAGCAAGAGAGGAAATTCTGCACGTAGAAAGAGTCTTCTCAGGATGAAGACTGGAGAACTACATCCCAAGCCAGAAGTGTGAGGAGCAATGATCTTTCTTTCTTTCTTTTTTAAAGATTTATTTATTTATTTGAAGGCTGAGTTACAGAGAGGCAGAGAGAGAGAGGGGGAGAGAGAGAGAGAGAGAGAGATCTTCTGTCCATTGATTGACCCCCCCAAATGGCCAGAGTGGCTGGAGCTGTGCCGATCCAAAGCCATGAGCCAGGAGCTTCTTCTAGGTCTCCCATGTGGGTGCAGGGATTCAAGGACTTGGGCCACTGCTTTCCCAGGCCATAGCAGAGAGCTGTATCAGAAATGGAACAGCCAGGATTTGGACATTTGGACCAGCATACATAAGAGTACCAGCACTGCAGGCTTTACCCACTATACCACAGCAGAAGCCCTTTCTCTCTCTCTCTCTCTCTCTCTCTCTCTCTCTCTCTCTCTCTCTCTTTTCTTTCTTTCTTTCTATTTGAAAGGCAGACTGAGGAGAGGGAGGGAAGGAGAGAGAGAGATATCTACCAGGGAGTAGCATTGTGGCTCAGCAGATTAAGCATCTACCTGGGATGCTGGCATCCCATATGAGCACAGGTTCAAGACCTGGGTGCTCCACTTCTGATCCAGATCCCTGCTAATGTGCCAGGGAAAGCATTGGATGATTGTTCAAGTACTTGGGCCTCCTGGCTTCGACTTGGCCTAGCCCCAGCCACTGCAGCTGTTTTTGGAGTGAACCAGCAGATGGAAGATCAATCTCATTTTCTCTTTCTGTAACTCTGCCTTTCAAATAAAGAAATCTTGGCTGGCGCCGTGGCTCAACAGGCTAATCCTCCGCCTTGCGGCGCCGGCACACCGGGTTCTAGTCCCGGTTGGGGCGCCGGATTCTGTCCCGGTTGCCCCTCTTCCAGGCCAGCTCTCTGCTGTGGCCCAGGAGTGCAGTGGAGGATGGCCCAAGTGCTTGGGCCCTGCACCCCATGGGAGACCAGGAAAAGCACCTGGCACCTGGCTCCTGCCATCGGATGAGCGCGGTGCACCGGCCACAGTGCATGGGCCGCGTCGGCCATTGGAGGGTGAACCAATGGCAAAGGAAGACCTTTCTCTCTGTCTCTCTCACTGTCCACTCTGCCTGTCAAAAAAAAATAATAATAAAGAAATCTTCTGAAGAAGAAGAAGGGAAGAGGAGGAGAAGAAGAAAGAGAGAGAGAGAGAGAGGAGAGAGAGAGAGATCTTCCATCTGTTTATTCACTTCCTAGATGCCAGTAACAGCCAGGGATGGATCAGACTGAAGCCAGGAGTCAGAAACTCCATCTGGGTCTCCCACATGGATGGGTTGATTCAAGAGCCACCCCCTACTCCTTCCCAGGGTGCACATCAGCAGGAAGCTAGAACCAAAAGCAGAGCTGGGACTTGACACCCCAAACAGCATAACAACTGCACCAAATGCCCACCCAAGGGGACCTTTAAAGCAGGAAAAGGGAAGCTATGAAAGCAACTGCCAGCTTCTCTGTACTGCCCAGACTCAGATGGCACTAAATGCTTGGAAGGTAGTCATCATGGGGGGCGGGGGCGGGGGAGAAGGTGGAAGTGAAGAACTGCTGTGCACTTGGCGGAGAAAGGCAGAGCTCTGTGTGGAAGGAGCAATTACGAGTTATGACCTACACTTGGGGCAGTGAGTCCAAAGTGATGCTGCTGCTTCCCTGGACTGAGCCACCTCACCTCCTGGCCCCTCAGTTACCAGGTCTAATATTCCATGACTTAGAATCACCAAACTCATCCTAAGAAATATTGAGCAGGCCCCAATGCCTCCCATGGTCTCCATTTGTAATCTACTAGATGGAAATCTGTGACATAGCTAATAATAATAATAATAATAACTTTTTAAAATAGTACAACTAAAAATAGTATATTATACATTCCATAGTTGTTGGATACTTTGTGTACATTATGCAGTAGGCTCGGTGCTGCAGACACAAAAATGAGGCAAATTCTAGGCCTGGGGGAGCTCTGTGAATCTATTAGGGTGGCAGACATTTGAGCATGCCATTATAATCAAAATGTGTACACTTGAGGTGGTATTAGGTACAGTGATCGCTCAGGAGAGATGACTAATTCTGCTTCTGTCCAGAGAGGCAGGGGAGCTGTGCAGAGGATATGACATTTCAACCAAGACTTGCTGGACTTTGCAGATGGCAAGGGATAGGGAGGCCCACCAGGCAGGAAAACCGGTGAGACATGCATGGGGCAGATGGCTAGTGTCAGCACGGTGAGTAATTTGGCCCAGAGTATGGCATACAGGGGAAAGAGAGAGAGGATGGAAAGAAAAGGTAGGGCTAGGCCAGGAAGTGTTTTGGAGCAAATTAAAAATGTTTGCCTTATCCCATAGGCCATCAAGAGCTACAAAAAGATAGCAGGGAAATGGGACAAATATATCCAGAGTTCAAAAAGCTCATGGAATATGGAATGAAAAGACAGGTTTATTTTAATATAAAAAAAGTTTTGAGGGCCTGGCTTTGTGCCATATCTGTTTAAGCCATCATTGGTGATACTAGAATCTCATTTCAGAGCACTGATTCACCCAACCTGCTCCACTTCTGATCCAGCTTCTTGTTAATGCACCTAGGAAGGAAACATGATGGTTCAAATAGTTGAGTACCTGCCATCCATGTGGAAGACCCACACAGAGTGACTCCTGGCTTCAGCCTGGCCAAACTCATCCTAAGAAATATTGAGCAAGCCCCAACACCTCTCACAGTCTCCATTTGTAGTCTAATAGATGCAAATCTGTTAGATTTGATTGTTGCATCAATTTGGGGAGTGTACTGGTGGTTTTCAGTGCTCTCTCTCTCTCCCTCCCTCACTTTCTTTTTCTCTCTGTATCTCTGCCTTTCAAATAAATAAAATAATTTTTAAAAACAACATAAAACTACTTATAGGTTTCAAAAAACATTTTATACCAACCAAACCTTATCTTCTGTTTCCATTTTCCTGAAGACTTGAATTCCTCTCACAGATGTGTATTGACTGTGGGCCAAACCTCAGAGCAAGGGGCCAATATGTAGATTTAAGTAATGGTCAAAGACAAGGCCCTAGACCAAGGCTGCATTTGAAGTGCTGGAGACAAAGGAATAAATGAGAGATATTCAGATGAAATATTGGTAAGATTTAGTGAATAACTGATTGCTTAGGAGTGAAATGAGTCCAGGGATGGAAATCCCCTTCTAAATTTCTTTTTTTTTTTTAAGATTTATTTATTTATTTGAAAGTCAGAGTTACACAGAGAGAGGAAAGGCAGAGACAGAGAGAGAGAGAGAGAGGTCTTCCATCTGATGGTTCACTCCCCAGATGGTCGCAACAGCCAGAGCTGTGCTGACCCAAAGCCAGGAGCCAGGAGCTTCTTCCGGGTCTCCCACATGAGTGCAGGGGCCCAAGGACTTGGGCCATCTTCTACTGCTTTCCCAGGCCATAGCAGAGAGCTAGATTGGAAGAGGAGCAGCCAGGACTAGAACTGGCACCGATATGGGATGCCGGCATTTCAGGCCAGGGCGTTAATCCATTGCATCACAGTGCTGGCCCCACCTTCTAAATTTCTACCTTAAGTAACTGGGTAACCACTTACATCACAAGAGTGAGGAAAGATACACAAGATACATCACAAGATAAGGAAAAGGAGGCAGGAGCAGTTTGTAGAATGTAGGGCTTTGGTGTGAATATATTTAAGGTCATTTGTGGAATATTCAAGTGGGGAGACTCATTAAATAAGATATGGGAACCTAGGAGGTTGATCTGGTATGGAGATGTAAGTATAAGCATTATAAGGTATGAATGGTACCTAAGTCCATGGGAATGGGTGGGATTGCTTAGGAAAACCTGCAAAAGGAATCCCTTGCAGTTATCTAGCACTGTATATCAAACCACTCCAAAACTTAGTGTCTTAAAAGAACAGATTGTAATTCATCTTATGGGTTGACTGGAGAAGTTGGAGTAGTTCGTTGTTTTTGTCTCTCTGCTCACTTGATTTTTCCAGACTGATGGTCATTATGATGATGTGACAGTCTCTGAGCAGTGTTCCAATAAGTCAAGCCCAGTACACAAGTACTGCTCAGGTCTCTGTTTGCTTCAGGTGTGCTGATGTTCCACTGGCCGAAGCAAGTCCCACAGTCCAGAATCACCACGAAAGGGAATAGAAAACACCCAGACATTTGATTTGATTCACTGAGAAATGTTACTTATCCTTGCAAAACACATGCTAAAAGATAGGCAGAAATTAGTCTTGTTTGTGTACTCCCCCTGACTTCCAGCCCTCTCAGTGTGATCAGTTGTGAACTAAAACCGTCCACCTGGGCCGTTGAGATGGCATTGGCACATGCTATCCCGATGGGGCTGAATTGGGATCCCCTGGCACGTTTCTAACTCCATCATTTGGTGCAAGTCCAATTGAGTTTGTCTCAAATTGTACCTATCTTCCCTTTCTTTTTCCCTCTCTCAAAGTTGACTGGGATCACTTTTCAGTTAAACTTTAAACACCTAAGGCTAATTTTGTGTTAGTTGCAGAGTTCAACCATTAGTACTATCACAAAAACAAGCATCAAAGAGAGATACTAAGATGGGTAAAGCTTTACATTGTACATCAACAGTCCAGACAAGAGCTGATCAAGTCTTATTTTCTTATAGTGTTCATTTCCTTTCAACAGGTTTCCCTTTTGGTGTTCAGTTAGTCGTCACCAATCAGGGAAAACAGATGGTATTTGTCTCTTTGGGACTGGCTTAGTTCACTCAGCATGATGTTTTCTAGATTCCTCCATTTTGTCGCAAATGACAGGATTTCATTGTTTTTGACTGCTGTGTAGTATTCTGTAGAGTACATATCCCATAATTTCCTAATCCAGTCTACTATTGATGGGCATTTGGGTTGGTTCCAGGTCTTAGCTATTGTGAATTGGGCTGCAATAAACATTAGTGTGCAGATGGCTTTTTTGTTTGCCAGTTTAATCCATTGTAATCTATAAGCAGTATTTTGGAAATTTATATTCTGTAAATAAAAGCGAAAAAAAAAAGATAGGCAGAAACCAATAATAAAGGCAGACATCAAAAGAGAAGCCGTTGAGGAAAAGCTGCAAAGATCAATCTGAAAAGAAAAACAAGATGCAGAAGGAGAAGAGTTTCTAGAAAGGAAGGAGCAACAGTGTCAAAGGTCACAAAGGGATCAAGTGTTGAAGGAATGAAAAGTCTTCACCAGATTTGGTTGTTGTCAAGCTTTTCCTTGTCAGGTGCTGAGGACAGAAGTTAGATTGCAAAGGGATGCAAAGTTAATGGGAATTGAGGACTTGTACATAGTAGAGTGGAAATAAAGAGAGATGGGGTAGTGGTATCTAGAGAGAGCCTATAGCAAAAGGAGAGCAGTAATAGGGTTATTTGTTATTATTATTGTTTTAAAGATTTATTTATTATTTATTTGAAAGGCAGAATTACAAGGGCTGGAGGGACTTCCATTTGCTGGTTCTCTCACCAAATGGCTACAATGGCCAGGGCTGCATCAGGGTGAAGCCAGGAAGCTGGAACTTCATCTGGGTCTCCCACATGGGTGGCAAGGGCCCAAACACTTGGACCATCCTCTACTGCCTTCCAAGAAGCATTACCAGGGAGCTTGATGGAAAGTGGAGCAGTGAGTACTTGAACCGGCACCCATCTAGGATGCTGGTTTTGCAGGTGGCAGCTTAGCATGCTGTGCCACAATACCAGTCCCAGTTTTTATGATTTATTTTCATCTTCTTACTATTGTTTCCATACCAAAGTGACAAACATTCTTTTAGAGAAAGAGACAGGAGCCAGGGATAGGGAAGGGGGCAACTCCATAATTCAGTAAAGTTTGGGGAGGTGGTTGAAGGAATCTAGCTCATGGGTGGTGATGTTAGTGATAGCTGCTTTTCTGAAACCAAAGAAAGATGAGTGAAAGTGGTAATAGATTTACTGGTTAGGATGAGGGGACATAGCAAGAAGTTTAGCAAATTCATTGATAATAGTTTCTCTTCTTATCTATTTTCTTTTTAAAATGTATTTATTTATTTATTTATTTGAAAGGTGGAGTTCCAGAGGCAGAGAGAGAGAGGTCTTCATCTGCTGGTTCACTCCCCAAATGGCCACAGTGGCCAGAGCTGGGCCAATCTGAAGCCAGAAGCCAGGAGCTTCTTCCCGTTCTCCCATGTGGGTGCAGGGGCCCAATGACTTGGGCCATCTTCTACTGCTTTCCCAGGCCATAGCAGAGAGCTGGATTGGAAGTGGAGCAGCCAGGACTGTAGGCAAATGTTTAGCTCCTATACCACTGTTCTGGCCCCTCTTATTGTCAATTCAGTGATTAATCACCTGCTGAGACTAAAATGAGCATAGGTCAAGAGATACAAGGAAGGTTTTCAAGTTTTGGAATAGCCCTAAGAGAAGAAGCTGTACAAAGAAAGCAAAAGGACTCTCCTTGAACCTTGAGCTGAGATTATAGCAGTACTAAGTTATCATACAACTCTCTCTCTGTGTTAATGATTTATTAATCTATTTGAAAGGCAGCATTACAGAGATAAAGAGGGACACAGAGAGATCTTTCATCTGCTAGTTCACTCCCCAAATGGCTGCAATGTCCAGGGCTGTGCCAGGCAAAAGCCAGGAGCTAGGAACTCCATCCAGGTCTCCCACATGAGTAACAGGGATCCAAGTAACAGGGCCGTCATCTTTTGCTTTCCCAGGTACGTTACTAGGGAGCTAGAAGTAGAGTAGCCAAGACTTGAACCATAGTTCATAAGGGATGCCGGTATCACAGGCAACCACTTAACCCACTGTGCCACAATGCCAGCCCTTGTTGTGCAACTTTCTTTGTTTTTATTTATTTGTTTGTTCATTTTTATTTATTTGAAAGGCAGAGGTACAGAGAGAGAGAAGGAGAGACATAGAGAGATCTTCCATCTACTGGTTCACTCCCCAAATGGCTGCAATGGCCAGAGATGGGCTGATCTGAAGCTAGGAGCCAGGAGCTTCAATTGGCTCCCTCATGTGGGTACAAGGCTGCCACAGGCAGTGACTTTACCAACTAAGCCACAGCACTGGCCCCCATACAACTTTCTTAAGTGGGGTTTTCCCTCTGGGAAAAAGGAGTACCCATGGTGAATTGCCAGTGTTGTCCCCCAGGGAAATGATCCCTCCTTCAAAATCCCAGAGGAACCACTGGTCACATAGCCAGTGCCAGGGGCGAGGTTTTGTTGTTACCCAGATCCAAGGTGAAGTCCTTTGTTTGTGACTATACATATAATATCGAGGGGTTGCTGAGCGTCACTGCCCTCCTCCTTTTGGAAACAAATGTGCTAAGAACAACAAATAAATAAGTAAGCATATTCCTGTTCCTTCTATTCCATTAAGTCCCTGGATGGCTATTTGGCTCATTTGGTTAGATTTTGGCCAATGTGGACGTGGCCAAGGACTTAGGCATTGTTTTGCTCTAGCGATCTCTATAGTGCCATTGTCATACAGAGGAACATATCATTGCAAGTTCTTGGATAATCCTAGGCCAAGCTATTTTAAATTCAAAGTTGAGCTTCGGTATGTAAAATGAATCAAACATAACATAAATTTGCCTACATTCTTTTTGAAAAGAAGATTTATTTTATTTGAAAGAAAGGGAGGGGGGATTTTTCATCTGTTGGTTCACCCCAGCAATAGCTGGATCTGGGCCAGGCTGAAGCCAAGAACCTGAAACTCCATCCAGGTCTCCCACAGAGGTGGTAGGGGCCCAACTACTGTGGTCATCTTCCACTACTTTCCCAGGCACATTAGCAGAGAACTGGATGGAAGCAGAGCAGTCGGGGCTCAAACCAGTGCTCTAAAATGAGATGCTGGCATTGGTGGTGGTGGTTTTGCTACTGTACCACAACACCAACCCCAAATTTGCCTCATTTCATATCTCATGTGTCAGGGGTCATGGTGCACCTACATTTAACTCTGGTTTAGATATTTGCCATTATCTTTTGCTAGCACATGGTACTCAAGTCCCCTTACTCCTTGTTCAAAATATTCATAGTGGATAAAATACTGCATTTCGTTTTTGCAGATCATGTGCATACAAACATGCATGGATTTCAAAATTCATTTCCTCCAAAAACCACACTTATCCTTCAATACCATTTTCCATGAGCTTTTTGAGGTATCCCCCTACAACCTTCAATTTCCCAGAGAGGACTGTAAGGCTGAGAGTCAACCAAGCTCACTCTGCAGTGAATGACAGAGATGGCGACCACACCCAGGTCTTCTAACCCTCTCATCAAGGCTCATCCCAAGCAGAACTCTAATAACTACCAGAAGGTTGCTTGTCTTTTTCCTGCTACACTGTGACCTGGACTCCTTTTGCTTCCAACTGTTTATACTTCTCTCTGCTTTAAGGGAGAAAGAGTCGCATTCGATGGGCAAGTCTGCGTTGTGAGTCCCAGTAGGTCTTTCTTGCCTTGGGCTGCAGCTCTGCAGCAGACCTCCTGGAGAATGAGGCAACAGTTATGATTAATCTCTTCTCTTGGGTAGAAATACTGACTAGGCTGCACCTAAATGCTCCATGTTGAAATATGACTGCTACAGGCACCCACACAGATTTGCAAAGTTGGTTTAATGCCAGCACTTAGCACAGTGCCTGGCATGCAGAAGGCAGTGGGCATGCACTCATGAAATGAATATGGCATTTGAGGTGCTGGGATGACTGAATATAAAAAGGCAAAAATCATGTTTAAAAAATATTCTGTACACTTGAGTCTGAAAGCGGAAACATTCCTAATTTTATCTTCATTTGTGTTTTAACATGGTTAACTTCCTCCAAAGTAATTACTTTTTAATATGTTTATAATGTGTTTCTAATATGATTGGGCTGCTATACTGGGGTTTTTCATTTAGAAACCACTCAAGAATTCATAGTAGGCCATTTTCTAAGCTCTTCTTCGTGTGCATGATGCTGCTGCTAACCTCAGCTCACGGGATAGAGCTGCATGGGCTCAATCAGGCAGAACCTGACCCAGATGTGACACTACAAACTGTCCACTCTCCATCCCATCCCAGTCCTCACGGCCACTGTGTGGGACCCTCCCACGTCGTCACCTTTCAGTCACCCTTGAGTTACCTGGGTCTGAAGACAATTAAGTATGGTTTCACCAACAGCCCATTTGTTTATTGCCTCTCAGGGAAAGAAAATGTGATATCGCTGGATATGACTCACAGAAGGTTAAGCAGAACATGTGGACTTAGATATGGCAAAAATTGAGATAGTGGCGTAAGAATGACTGAATTTGGAGAAATAACATTATATTCTATAGTCTATATGTTTCCTCTCCATATTTTATTGTAGTAAAATATATATGTATCTACAAATACAATAATATAATACATAAGTACACCAAATATACAAGTTTAACCATTTTTAAGTGGGGCAAGTGAGTAGCATTAAAAATATTCATACGGTTGGGCTGGCACTGTGGTGCAGCAGGTTAATGCCCTGGCCTGAAGCATGGGCATCCCATATGGGTACCAGTTCTAGCCCTGGCTGCTCTTCTTCCAATCCAGCTCTCTGCTATGGTCTGAGGAAGCAGTGGAAGATGACCCAAGTCCTTGGGCCCCTGCACTCACATGGGAGACCCAGAGGAAGCTCCTGGCTCCTGGCTTCGGATGGGCACAGCTCTGGCCATTGCAGCCATCTGGGGAGTGAACTAGCGGATGGAAGACATCTCTCTCTATAACTCTGTCTTTCAAATAAATAAAATAAATCTTTCAAAAAATCGTATTGTTATACTACCATCACCACTATACATTTCTGGAAATTTTCTGTCATTCCAAACAAAAACTTCATATCCATTGAACAAAATTGCCCCACTTCTCCTTTTCCCAGTTCCTGGCAATCAATACTCTCCTTTCTGTCTCTATAACTTGACTATTCTAGGTACCTCTGTAAGTGGAATCACATAACATGTGACCTTTTGTGCTTTGTTTCACTTTGCATAATATCTTGAAAGTTCATCCATGAAGTCATATAAGTACACATTTCCTTCCTTTTAAGGCTATGTAATATCCCGTTGTATGTATATAACACCCTTTGTTTATCCATTCATCTGTCCATGAACACATGGATTGCATCCACCTTTCACTACTGCGAATAATACTGCTGTGAGCATGGGGGCAGCCCCGCATGTTTTTCAGACTAGATCCAGCCAACCATGGTCTAGGCACTTAGTAACTCTTCCTTTCTGAGATGGGTTCATCCCAGCTCTCCTTGTGCAATTTCCCACTGCACGGAGACACAAAACCAGGGCTATTTCCTTGTGCCCTGCTCTGCTCTGTCCTTGGAGTGGTCCTCTTAGTTTTGTAGACTGCCTGCTTTTGTCTCTGGACATGGGACCTATGCTGAACATGATGCTTTCCCTGGAAGCCACGACCATGGCATCAGGCCCTTTATTCTTCATGAACTGAGGTGCTGAAACTTAGCATGCCTCGAGGCTGAGCCTTTGCAAGACATGCTTCGGATGATAACAAAGGTACATTATAACTTAGAACATTTCAGTGAAATGTTGTTGATAGCTAAAGCTGTAATGTTCTCTTAAGTTATTCCTAAATATTGTTCTGAAGTAGAATACTTACTACTTGACTGTTTACTAATAAAAATTGACAAGCAAGCACCAGCACTGTGATGCAGTAGGTGAATCTTAGTGCCTGTTTGAGTCCTGGCTTCCCCACTTCCAATCCAGTGTCTTGATAATGCACCTGGGAGGCAGAGGATGATGGCTCAAGTACTTGAGTTGCCACTGCCCATGTGGGAGATCCAGGAGTTCCTGGCTACTCCTGGCTTCAGTATGGCACAGTTCCAATATTCACTCCCATTTGCGGAGTGGACCAGCACTTGGAAGATGTCTGTCTGCCTGTCTGTCTCTCTCACATCATCATCATCATTGTGCCTTTAAAATAAATAATAAATAAGTAAACCTTTCTTTAAAAAAATACACATTAATTCAATGAGCTTTTCAGTGAGAGTGCTATATTGGACTCAGGGGGAATCGAATACATGTACATATATCCCCTCTGTTGCCCTTAGAAAGTCAGAGAGATACAAGCCATGAGGGCAAAACTAATCAAATAAACTATGGTTTGTCTTTACAATAGAGACTGCACAAGTATTAGAAAAAAGGCAGTGGGCCAGCACCGCGGCTCAATAGGCTAATCCTCCACCTTGCGGAGCCGGCACACCAGGTTCTAGTCCTGGTCAGGGTGCTGGATTCTGTCCCGGTTGCCCCTCTTCCAGTCCAGCTCTCTGCTGTGGCCAGGGAGTGCATTGGAGGATGGCCCAAGTCCTTGGGCCCTGCACCCCATGAGAGACCAGGAGAAGCACCTGGCTCCTGCCATCGGATCAGCACGGTACGCCGGCCGTGGCGGCCAATGGAGGGTGAACCAACGGCAAAAGGAAGACCTTTCTCTCTGTCTCTCTCTCTCTCACTGTCCACTCTGTGTGTCAAAAAAGAAAGAAAGAAAGAAAGAAAGACAGAAAGACAGAAAGAAAGAGAGAAAGAGAGAAAGAAAAAAGACAGTGGACAAGTATGTGCTGGTGTGCTATTGTAGCCAAGCTATACTATTATATGAAAAAGAAAATTTTAGTGCTGAAGAATATCTATGATATCCTGATGGTCTTGGGGGAGGGGGAAAGTCAGGATTTACAAACACACACACACACACACACACACACACACACACGCACACACACACACATATATATACTTATACACAGGCAAGGCATTTGGCCTCGCAGTTAAGCTGCCAATTAGGATGCCTGCATTCAATAGAGTACCTGGGTTTGAGTCCTGGTTGTGTTCCTGCTTTGTAGCTTCCTATTACTGCCCACCCTAGGAGGCAGCAGATGATAGCGCAAGTTGCTGGATCCTTGCTACCCACATGGCAGACCTAGACTGAGTTCAAGTCTTGCACCTTCAGCCCTTATCCAGTCCTGGATATTATGGGCATTTGGGGAGCGGATCAGAGCATGTGTGGAACTCTCCCTCTCTCAAGAAATAAAAATAAAAACATATCCACACATCACAGTACTTCAAAAAGTTCATGGAAAATTGAACTAAGAGATAAGTTTATTTTAGTGACAAAAACATTGAAATCCATGGATATGAGAAGTCTTCAAAAAAGTTAATGGAAAATGTGTATTGTGAAAAAACTGCTTGGATTCAGTTTTTTGGCATTGAAATAAACTTATATTGTAATCCCATTTTCCATGAACTTCTTGAAGGCTATTATATTGTATGTCCATACATGTATAAGTATTTATTTGTGTGTATTGGTAAGTGCATAAGTTGTATCTGGAATGATACACAAAGAGCTATAAATTGTGGATACCATGGGGATGGAAGATGGTGGATGACAGAATATTTTTCCTCTAGGTATCCTCTTTTGTACAGCTTAAGTTTTCAAAAATTTAAGACAGGTTCATAAAATTGTCAATGAAAGACACTGTATGACAAATGGCAAATGAATAGTGTACAAACAACAGAAGAGGCTCTCAGAGGAGGGAAGCCTTGCCCTAGGCTGGGGCAGATAGGGAGATCCATGGAGGAGAAGGGAGGTCTTTGAATGACCTGCACAGATGTCATAGGACTTAGGGATAGGGAGGAACAGCAGAAGAACCCAGCAGGATACTATTCCAATTAGAAGGCATGTAATACTGTACACAAACTTGGAGTCTCATGAGGTAATCAACTGACTTTTCTGGGGTGGATGAATGTGATGGTATCTTACTTGCCTAATGTATACAATAATTCATTCCTGAATGCATGTTAGGAAATTTATAAGATGAATAGCAACACAAATTTTTTTTTTTAAAAAAGAGATATATTTTATTTAGTTGAAAGGCAGAGTTACAGAGAGAAGAGAGACACAGAGAGAAAGAGAGATCTTTCATCCACTGGTCCACTCCCCAAATGCCCACAATGGCTAGGACTGGGCCAGGATGAAGCCGGGAACCAGGAGCTTTTTCCTGGTCTCCCATGTGAGTGCAGGGGCCCAAGCATTTGGGCCATCCTCTGCCACTCTCTCAGGCCCTTGACAGGGAGCTGGTTAGGAACTTTAGAGCAGCCAGGTGCCTATATGGGATGCCCACATTGCAGGTGGTGTCCTTACCCACTTTACCACAATGCTGGCCCCAACATACAAAATTATTAAAATAGAAATAGAAACTGAGTAAAGACTTAGGGGGAAATATAGGCTCTCTATTTGTAAAACTTAGTGAAATGTTTTTTTATTTATTGTCATCTAGTTGAAAGGCAGCGTGTGTGTGTGTGTGTGTGTGTGTGTGTGTGTGAGAGAGAGAGAGAGAGAGAGCGAGATATGTTCCATTCTCTGGTTAATTCCTCTAATGTCTGCAACAGCCAGGTCTGGGCCAGGCTGAAGCCAGAAGCCTGCTACTCATTCATGTTCCCACATGGGTGGCAGGGGCTCAGATACTTGAGCCATCATCTGCTGCCTTCCAAGGCACATTTGCAGGAAATGTACTGGAAGCACAGTAGCCAGTTATTGAGCATCACAATTGTATTTGTGTCTCCTGATATAAGAAAAGGGAAACTATAAGTACATGGCTTTTACTATGGAAAGGAAGCTGGTATACCTACCCTTTCTGTATTAGTTCTTTCTGTCACCAAATTTTATAAGAAAGTGTCACATGGGAAATCACATATGGGACAGTGAGTTGTGGTACCTGGGCAGGATCGCAGCAAGCCAAGAGGATGCTCAAGGGCCTCTTGGCTGAAAGTCTTCCAGGATGCAGGTCTTCAGAGAGTGGATGAGTATCCTGTCTCCTAGAGAACTGTCCATGAACTTCTCTTTGAGCTGGGAGTGCTTTGTGTGGTTGGGTGCTTGTGTGTTTAGTTTGTCATGAGAGACACGGGACAGATGATAAATGGGCAGAGCCGAGGTAGCTGCCATTCTGCATTGCTGAGTCCATGGCAAGGCACCTATCTCAGGAACCAGACAAACAGGTAAAAGTGTGAACATCCTATTATGAAAGTAGAGAAAGGGAGTAATCAGTGTTGTGCCAGGGCGACAGGCGTCCCCCTTCCCTTAGTGTTCCCTGAGAGAAATTCAGTGCTGTCTTCAGAGAACCACTGCCTTATCCCAGGGCTTGAATTTTAGAGTTCATTTAACCCTCCAGTAGTCAACTCCAACATAGGGTGTCACATATGACATGGATCTAAGCATGTCCAAGTCCATTGATTTTCACAGCTGTAGAAAAAAAGCATCCAGGTGCCAGTGCTGTGGTGCAGTGGGTTAAAGTCCTGGCCTGCAGTGCCAGCATCCTATATGGGCACCGGTTCGAGTCCTGGCTGCTCCACTTCCAATCCAGCTCCCCGCATGTGCACCTGGGAAAGCAGTAGAAGATGGCCCAAGTCCTTGGTCCCCTGCACCAACTTGGGAGACCCCAAATAAGTTCTTGGCTCCTGGCTTTGGATTGGTTCAGCTCAGGCCATTGCAGCTATTTGGGGGATTGAACCAGCAGATGGGAGATCTCTTTCTGTCTCTACTTTCTCTGTAACTCTGTCTTTCAAATAAATAAAATAAATCTTAAAAAAAAAAAAAACCAGAAACAGAAACACAAGTATCTGATGCTCAGCATCACAAATTGTGTGTGGTAAGCTGCAAACCAAGGTGGGACCAGATTGTATTAAACTAGTCACAGTAGTTTATACTTCCTTCCAGGCTACTGGGTAGTCACTGAAGGCTTGTGAATAAGGAGGCACCTGAAAAAGGACACATGACGCCATGGGTGATTTGTCAAGTGACAATTCATGGAGGGAACTGAGGGGAAAAAAAGATGAGTGAGAGATTATTGAAATGCTTTGAGAGCTGTAGCAGGGCAGTGTTGTGAGAATCAAAAGGAGAAGATGCTACAATGTAGACAAAGAATCGATGTATCATAATGGCTGAATCCTGGAGCTAAGGAAAAGGGGAAGATGACTCTGGGACCTGGAACCCATGTGGCTTGAAAGAACAATAGAACAATAGAAATGATAGAAACAGAGAAGAGGCAAGAGGGGAAGCTTAGGGAATTGGGAGGAGTTACATTTATTTTTACTCACGTTGATTTTGAGATGAGGGCAGAATACCAAAGTGAAATGATCTAGCAATTAGCCAAAGACAAAAGAATCAAGCAGAATACCAACTATCTAAGTAAATGAGTTTCTGATGGAAACTACTCATTTAATTTCCATAGATATTACCTATGAAATCTTGTTGCCCAAAAATAAACTTGAATCAAATCAAGTCTCTACATATGCCAATTAATTGGATATTTAGAGGAGACAGACAAACATGTTCAACCACACCATGAAGATTAGCTTAGCAACATTCAGAGGGTGGTATATTACACAAGACAAGTGATCCGGAATTTTTAGCAAATCAATTGTAAAGAGCTGGAGTTTTGATGCAATGGGTTAAGCTGAATATCCCATTTGAGCCCCATTTCCAGTTCCAGTTGCTTCACTTCTGATGCAGCTTCCTGCTAATGTGCCAGGAAAAGTGGTAGAAGATAACCCAAGTACTTGGGTCCCTGCCACCCACATGGGAGATCTGGATGGAGTTCCAGGTTCCTGGCCTTGGCCTGGCCTAGCTCTGGCTGTTACAGTCATTTGGAGTGAACTAGAGGATGGAAGATCTCTCTCTGCAACTCTGTTTTTCAAATACATAAAATAATTCTAAAAAAACACCACCAAATTATAAGAAAAAAAAGGGAAAAGAGAATATAAAGATTCAGAGACTTCCAGAACCACATCAAACAAGTGTGATTAATGGACCTTATTAAATCTTGATCTGTACAAACCAAGTAAAAGAATTCGTGAGACAACTGAAGAAATTTGATTTAGCCATGCATTTATTGGTATCAAGGATTTACTTTTCATTTTTAGGTATGTGAATGTTTTTGTGACTAAGACTTTTGAAGTGAGTCCTTATATTTTTAAGATTTGCCGATTCAGTCATGTGACTTCTGGGCTTTGCTTCAAAATATCCTATTGGGTGGAGGAGGGGACTAGTGAGTGAAACAAGAGTGGCCATACATGGATTACTGTTGGGTTTAGGTGATGACCCTTGGAAAGGAGGGATCGTCACTATAGAATTCCTTCCACTTTTGTGTATTGTTTAAATTTCCCAAAAATAAAAAAGTTTGAAAAAAGAAATAAAGGGTTCATCCCCCACAGAAGTCAAACACATCCCTTTCAAAGTAAATGGAGCAGGTAGCCCAGAAGTGAGTCCTGGCGTGTCTAATTTAAAGTGAAATCAGGAAACAAAGAACAGCAGGTTTTCGGAACAGAAGCAGATTTTGTACTGGAAAACAAAAGCCACCGCTTTGGCATTCAGTGAGCCTGGGTTTTAGTCCAGCTTTAGCTCTGGCTTCGTTATCTCAGACGCATCACTTACCTCTGCAGGCCTCCAATATCAGTTTCCTGATCTGCAAAGTGGGAAGAATTGCATACACCTCAGAGAGTTGTTGTGAGGGTTAGAAGAAGCAATGCATGTAAAGCACCTTGTATTTCTCCCCCGACACAAAATAAGCAGCCATTGAGCACTAACTATTGGTATTGCTGTTTTGTGACTGAAAAGAATGATGACTAAGGGTAAGGAACGATCCCAGGTTTGTAGTGGGACAGATAGCAAGAAAAAAATTTTTGATGAAAGAGCAACGGTGTCATTTTATAATCAAAGGATCTAATGCCTTCATCAGATGAGGTAATGTGGAGGATTAGGTCATTTGGAGGTCATTGGTGACGTCATCACGTGAGTTTCATAAAGATGTGGTGAATGCTCCCAGATGACAGGGCATTAGGCTGGGAGCAGCGGTGAGGCAATGGCAGCGGAGGATCCTGTAGATCTCCTTATTTGGTGATGAAGGGAAGGAAAGGGATAGGGCAGCAAAGACAAGGGAGCCCTTTTGCAAAGTCGGAGAGGTCCTGCAAGCCTGCAGGAAGAAAGGAAGCAGCCTACAGAGCCCTGGAATCGCCGAGCCGGGGGCAGTGTATCCTCAGGAAGCCAGATGCTGGCTCTCGCAAGTGACACCCGGGATGTGGGTTTACCCTGGGTTCGTCCTGTGAATAAAAACTGGACTAGGCCACGAGAGGAACTGGGATTTCCGAGGACACTGCGGACGGGCGTGTGAAGGAAGGGGAACCGATCAGAAGCCCAGAGAGGAAGCATGGGAAGGAAAGGAAAGGAGAACAGGTGAGCTCAGGGCCTGGCAAGCCGGCCAGGGGCTGAGCAGGGCCAAGATGACAAGGCCGCATGTAATGAGCCAGAGCAGGTCCCACGGAGCCAGGCAGCGCTGCGGGGGCATAGTCAGCGAGATGAGCAGGTGGCGGCCTGTGCCCGGTCAGGCGGTGGAGGTGGTTCTGTGGCCCGCGAGGACGCCTCCTCGCCGGTGATTGACAAGGCGCGGCCAAAGACACCGGGTAATAAACCCGCGTCCAGAGTGGCCCGCGGTGGGACAGAGCCCTCCAGCTGCCTAGAGTGGAACTGCAGGCTCTGGGCAGGGCGCCGACCTGGGGCACTCCCCAGAGACTCGAGGAGACAAACCCGACAAAGCAACCCCAGCCAGAGGGACTCAGAGGTCCTAACACCAAGTTTAAAATAGAAAACCCGTCCTTAGAAAGTGCCGGGTCTTTGCGTCTAGTGCTTCTCTTTCCCCACTTGCCCTCGTCTCTGAGCCTCATTCTAATGACAAGGTCATGGCGCTGGTCACCTAGTTGAGGAAAAAAACCTGGAAATGTGGTGACTCGCGTCGTGTGAAAACGTCTGGGACTAAATGCCATGGCCTTCCAACAAAGGACAGTCGGAGTTGGGAAGACACATTTGAAATCCAGATTGGTCTGGATTGGGACGTTGTCATATTTATATTTCTTTTAAAATGGAGTATGGAGGCATCCCATATGGGAGCCCCGCTTGAGTCCCAGCTGCTCTGCTTCCAATGGTGCTTCCTGTTAATGCACCTGGGAAAAGCAGCAGGTGATGGATCAAGTGTTTGGGCCCCAGGTACCCATGTTGGAGACCCAGACTGAGTTCTGGGATCCAAGCTTCTGCCTGGCCCCAGTCCCAGTGACCCCCCCGCAGATGGAAGATATTCTCTCTCTCTCTCTCTCTCTCTCTCTCTCTCCCCCTCCCTCCCTCCCTCCCTCCTTCTCTGCCACTCTGCCTTTCAAATAAATAAATAAGTCTAATAAAATGTAGACATGGCCATCCCTCTGCACCCCAATATTCCTTGCTTCTCTTCTTTTGTATTAATAGACATTTTGCTGGGCACGTGTCTTTCCAAAACAAAGACAGAATATCTCATCCTCCCTCACAGATAGGTGTGGTTAAGTTGGCCCAATAGAAAATAAGCAAACATAGTGGTTGCTGGCTTCTGAGAAACTTCTTACAAAGAGAACTGGTAAGCACCCTCTGTCTCTTTTTTATTTCTTCCTCCATCCTACTGTCTGGAACTTGGGTTGCACCTCCATCTTGGGCCACAAACATAATGGCATGACCTTGGGATGGAAACCTGACTTGAGAGAATTGATCCTTAAACTTGGAGTAGTGACACACATCAGACTAGCACTGTCTGTCCTTGAACTTGTCCAGGAGTGGGATAAAACATAATAAAGTTTGTTCATGCTCATGCTATTTGAGGATTTTCTGTTACCAGTAGCCAAACCTAATTCTAACTGATATGCTCAGTATTAAAATTAACTAATCATTGGGTAAACAATCATATAAAATTTGGTAATGACTTGATATTTATAAGAACATAGAATGACAGAAGTAAAATACAAGCCAAATGATCGTCAGTTAGATCAAACCTATGACAACAGGGGTTAAGCCACTGCTTGTGACACAGGCATTCTATATCAGAGTGCTAGTTTCAGTCCTACCTTCTCCACTCTGATCCCGCTCCCTGCTAATGTTTCTGGGAAGGCAGCAGAAGATGGCCCACATACTTGGGCCCCTGCCACCCACGTTGGGGCTCTGGATGGAGTTCCTGGCTCCTTGCTTCAGCCTGGACCAACTCTGGCCCTTGCAGCCATTTGAACCAGCAGATGGATGCCCTCCTCCCCCCATCACTCTGCCTCTGAAATAAATAAATATTTTTTTAAAAATAATATCCGCTGACAACCAATTTGTATTGGCTCAAGACCCATATCAGACTCTAGTGATGACCTAATCCTCATGATTGTGTCTGGAGCAGGTGTAATACAATTATGAGAGCGAGAACAAGCAGAGGGGACTCAGACATACCAGTCTTCCTACAGCCAGAGATGGGGAGCATGGGATAGTCTCTCAGTGTCGAGGTCTGTGATGAGACTGGAAGGAAAAATGGGAGGTTGTATGACAAAAACGAGAAAAACAGCCTTCCCTGGGCAGTTGGATCAATGAGCACGGGAACATGGAACAGACAGCACATAGCAGTTTTCGGTTCATGCAGAACCAGGCTAGTACACAGTGAAACACTGCTCTCTTCTGCAGCCTATACAAAGGAGGCTTAAAGAGAGTGAAGTTTTAGGGTAGGAGAGGAAGTCTTCAATGGACTTGTGGAAAGGACTGATAAACTTCCCTTTAGAAAGCAGTATGACTCAATAGGCTAATCCTCTGCCTTGCGGTGCCGGCGCACCAGGTTCTAGTCCCGGTTGGAGCGCCGGATTCTGTCCCGGTTGCCCCTCTTCCAGTCCAGCTCTCTGCTGTGGCCCGGGAGTTCAGTGGAGGACGGCCCAAGTGCTTGGGCCCTGCACCCCATGGGAGACCAGGGGAAGCACCTGGCTCCTGCCTTTGGATCAGCGTGGTGCGCCAGCCGCAGTGCGCCGGCCGCGGCGGCCATTGGAGGGTGAACCAACGGCAAAAAGGAATACCTTTCTCTCTGTCTCTCTCTCTCTCACTGTCCACTCTGCCTGTCAAAAAAAAAAAAAAAACAGGGCAGTATGCAGTGGGATCGTGCAGGCAGTGACAATGTGATTCTCCAGCAAGGTTCCAGGGCTTTTTTTTTTTTTTTGACAGGCAGAGTGAACAGTGAGAGAGAGACTGAGAGAAAGATCTTCCTTTTTGCCGTTGGTTCACCCTCCAATGGCCTCTGTGGCCGGCACACTGCGGCTGGTGCACCCCACTGATCCGAAGGCAGGAGCCAGGTGCTTCCCCTGGTCTCCCATGGGGTGCAGGGCCCAAGCACTTGGGCCATCCTCCACTGCACTCCCGGGCCATAGCAGAGAGCTGAACTGGAAGAGGGGCAACCGGGACAGAACCAGCACCCCAACTGGGACTAGAACCTGGTGTGCCGGTGCCACAGGCGGAGGATTAGTCTATTGAGCCGTGGCGCCGGCCGGTTCCAGGGCTTTTGTAGAAGGAAAGACAAATGCAGGAGGGAGGAGCAAACGCAGCTGCACCAGGATGCAGCAGGTACAGGAGGAGAAGCTGAGTGAATAGAAGCTCTGTGACAGTTGAGAGCAGGTGTAGTAAAATCACTGTTACATGGGGAGGACTGGAAGCTGTGGCTACAGCTACATATAGACACTCTACCCAAACAGCACAGTTTCATGCGACGGCCCTAGTGAACATGGGGGAATGAGACTTGGGGTTGGAAGGACAGCTCCAGGATGGGGGCAGAGGACCATCACCGGGTTTTGCTTGAGGAGAGCTAGGGGAATGCAAATGCCATGCCAGGCCCAAGAGCGTGTGTTGGAGGAGAATGAATGAGGAGCATGCCCTGGAAAGGGCTGCAGAGCAGGTCCTGTCTTCCAGCAAGAGACTAAGGCTGGGTCAAAATTCAAACAGCTACACAGACAAGTCAGGTGCAGAGCATCAGACAGACTGCACAGGGCAGGTTTTTGGCCAGGGTTCCCAGTGTGGCCTTGTGGGTTAGTTTGTTTGGTACACAATCCCACACTTACCACTTCCACCATTTTTAAGTGTACCATTTAGTGGCATTAAGTACATTCATATTGTTGTTCAGCTATTGCCACCTTCTCCAGAACTTCTTCATCCCAAACTGAAAACCTGTACTCATTGAATAATGAGTCCCCATTTCCTCCTCCTAAAATCCTTTGTTCTAATCCTGTCTCTATGGATTTCACCCATACTAAGTACCTCCTATAAGTGGAATCACGCAATATTTGTCCTTTTGTGTCTGATGTGTTGCACTTAACAGAATGTCCTCAAAGTTCATTCATGTTGTAGCATGTATTGGAATACCCTTCCTTTTTAAAGGCTGAATAATATTCCACTGTATATAGATAACACATTTTGTTTATCTCCTTCTCCATCAATGGACATGTGAACCATTCTCATGTTCAAATGAATTGCTAGGTTTTAGACCCCCTGTGGAGACATTTAACTATCATGAAACGAGTGGATGGGAGTGATTAGAGGGAAAAGAGAGAAACCCAGAGCCGAAGAGGGAGATCATCTGTTCCCCTCTTCACACAATGTCACGGAAACTGAAGTCTGTGCAAGGTGGAATGGCTCAACATTGCGAAGGATTCATCTTCGGATCTTTGGACTGCTTCTCCTTCTAGTAGCCACGTTTGCCATCAAGTAGCCTGAATTCAGCTGACAGGCAAAGAAACAGATCCCAGAAGCCTAAGAGCCCAGGCTGGAACCCCATGGCACCATGTCAGAGAGACACAAGGCAGAGCCAGAGAGACTATCCCCAGGCAAGATGGTCAAAGCGTCTCTGGGCTACCTCACTCACTCCTTGAGCCCTCCTATATCTCTCCCTTTGCTGTTCACGTTCTCTTCCCCTACAAATCGAGCCAAACAACCAATGAGACTAGCGCTGGAAGGGCAGAACGTGAGGGTGAGGCACTCAGATGAGAGTCCCTCTCCTCTGCTTGATGCTCAGGCTTCCTGGAGGGTGCAAGGAGAAGTAACTGGAGGAACTCTCCACCCAGCTCTCATCCCTGCAAGGAGCAGAGACCCACTCACAAACGTTTCCGGGCTAACGTTTTGCTTTGGTATTGGAATTCAGTGTCAGCTCCCATGAGAAAAACTGACCTTCCACTTAGGTTTCCAGTCATACAGGGTGCACTAGAACCTCTGCATATAGTATTCAGTGAAATCTGTTAGGATGGCTAACCTCTGGCCAAAGATTTCCAACTTGGATGAAGACATGTCCATGGGGAATATTTTGCTTTCTTAACCTTTGACAGTGAGCACTGAACAAGATACACTTCATTAACTATTTACCTTATTTTTGTTTATTTTTATTAGTTTCCTTCCCACATATAAGTATCACCTTACTCGTGTATAATACTTTGAGCATAATAAAAAGCTAGACAGCATTGGAATCCCCTTTAAATGTACTATCATAATGATTTTTTAATATAGGATGCCCCACTCTCTAATATCAACTATTACCCATAAGCAAATGCAAGTGTATATGAACTCCCCTTAAGAGAATCAAATTTTGTGAAAAGGTAATTTATTTCCTTTTTAGATTTCTCTCTCATTTGTATTATTACGATAAATGTATGTGTGTATGTTTTATGTAATTTCCATGAAAACTCAATTATCTCCAAATCTAAAGTAGAATGTGTAGAATATTATTAGAAACTGCCACTCACCCAAAGCTTTTAGGTTTATGTTCTATTTGATTCTCATTTGGTGCTCACATCAGCACTGTTGGTGTAAATGACGGCCCTATTCATAAATGTGGAAGTTAAGTACAGGACGTAACTCGGCATAGGAATAAACCTGGCTGACTTAGACCTGAGACTTCAGCTCATGTCCTACCCTGACCACTCTCCCTTGCTCTAGCCATCTCTGTCTACATATCTGCACTAGGTTGCTGGTTTATTTTCAATGCCCAATTAACTCTAAATCTCTGCTAAAATCAACAAATGTAACAAATGGCAATCTTAGATCTCATCTTAAACATGTGTTTCTTTCAAGTGGTCACTTACACAGGTTTAGCAGGCTTCAATAAAGCTGAAAAGTATTTCCACTATATGTAATCTTAGAAATAGCTATTTAAAAAGTTGGACCTTAAACATCAAAATAAGTCTTTTTGCCACTGTTAATTTGGAAATAACAATTTAAAAAATATTTTCCAAATAAGCAAGTATATTTGTAGCATGGTTATTAAATCAGAGTCTCTAAAATGTTTTCTAAACTTAAAACCATTCAAGTCTACATACAAAAGAGAAATCATTTCTGTGCACTTATTTTTCTATCATTTGTTTATAATAGTCATTTGGCATGTGCTGTAAACAGATTAGATACATACTTGGAGAATATTTTTCTGTAGAAACAGGAATAATTATAATGCATATTTCCTCTGCTTTAAGTATTATTTTCATTAAATAAATGGGATACTATTAACTCATTAATTATAGCAAAAAGCATATGAACAATTTCTTTTTATCTTTTTCTATCAGTACATTATTACTTTACTTTCATAGCTTATTTATTTTTTGTTTATTTTATTAAAGAAACTCTCACCCCTTCTTCTTCTTCTATTCCCCCCACATACACTAAATCCTACTCCCTCCCAGCAAAGTGTAACCAAGCCAGCAGAGGCTGGTTGTACAGTAATGAGAAAACCAACAAGGATCTCCTTCAGAGCAAGGCTGCAGGGAAACAATTTGCAGTAGTTAAGATTTATTCCCCTATCCTCCCCTCTAAATATTACATCGCTCAACAAAGAATTCTTGTTTAACTTTATTGGAAAGTGTGTAGCAGAGCTGTGTTTAGAAATACTACAGATCTAAAGGTACATATGTTAGCATTGCTGGCTGGGAGTGAGCACAGAAAAATGAGAATTTCAATTTGTTACAATGACATCTCATACAAACAAATGAAAAAATGTTAAAAATACTGGGATTTTTTTCCTAAAAAAGCTAGAATCAGAGTAATTTCTTAACCTATTGATAATTGCTATCCTTAAAATTAAATAATCACAAAGAACTAGAATTCATGTCTTTATACCCTTTCTTTCCACTCTTTCCTCAATCATTACTGGGGCATTAACTTCAGCTCAGTTTTAAAGTTTCGGTGTCTGATCTTAAAATGAACACTTCTGCCCATTTGCACTACACAGCGAATCACTGTTCTAGAATTTCATTTCACAACCCACGTATGCTATTTCTTTAAAAAGAGGTTTGTAGCGGATTGTAACAAAAACATCCTGTTAGCTTAAAATTGTGTCATCTTTCAAAAAGTTATTCTTACAGAGAAACATGAAACTACGAAAGGAAGAATTCAAAGCTGAGAACAGCAGCAACATAAAACGAATATACCACCTGACGCCTAAAGCACTGCTTATTGTCAGTTCTTGGCGCTTATCACTGTGTATTCTAAAAGGGTTCCTGCGCTCCGACCGGCTCCTGTCAGGGCCATCGTAGGCACTGGGACAACCAGAGCACGATGCAGCCGCTGCCACCGCCAGGCAGGACGGCAGGGGTCGCGGGGCTGGGGGTGCACGGGAGAGGCAGGCGTGCGGGAGGGCGCCCCTCACCCTTGCTCTGGGGAGGGGAGGAAACCGCTCCCCAGGGCAAGGAGCAGACAGGCTAGGGCTGCGGCAGCTGCAAGGGACTTGGCACGTCGAGAGAACCGAAAGCAACTCAGGTGGCCTGGAATCGAGCAGGGGTGAGAGGAGTGGCCCTAGGTGAATGGTCCAGCCCCAGACGAAAGCGGAAACAGGATACGCAGGGCCTTAGAGAGCGAAGGTAAGGAGACAGGGCTGAGGGCCACAGGGAGCCCTGCAAAGATCGGAAAAGACAGCAACACGATCGCACGTACACAAAGCACCTGCAGGCTGCACTGTCGAGGAGGGGGAGGGCAGAGCCGGCTGCGCGTGACCGGCTAAGCGCGGTCGTCCAGGTGGGACACGCTGGTGGCCCGCACGGGGGCAGCCACCAGACGCCGAGAGGTACGGGTGGAAGACGGTTCCCAGGGCCGCTGGGACCGGGGTGAGGGTCGGCGAGTGCTGAAGACCAGGCCATGGGGCCGCTGTCGCCGAGACCGGCAACGCCGCAGGGTCGGCGGGAAGGTGTGCAGCCGCGGCGTATAGAACGCGTAGAATTCGGAGACTTCTGGGGCACCCGAGTTAGACGTGCCTGGGCTTCCGGACAGCCGTGGTGTGGGGGCGGGAGGACGTCCCGGGGGTGGAGGAGCTCGCGGGGCGCGCACACGGTGCAGACAGCTGGCGGGGAAGCCCGCCCGCGCGCCCGGCCTGGGGTGGGGAGGGGTCTGCTTCTCGGCGCTGCACACACGCGCGGAGCTCTGAGACAGGGAGAAGGGGAATTTGGGCTAGGGGCTCGTTCGTGGTCTTCAGGCAGCAGAGCGTGCAGAGTAACGCCCCAGTCAGAACACCCACAGCGCTTCTCTACTAACTCCATGCACCCGACTGTTCAAACTCAGATGCGTTCCCAAAACCGGCTCACAAGGACGGATCATACTTTTCAAATGCTTTTTGTTCTTCCTTCTCCCAACCCCTCCTGATAAAATGTGAACAACTTTTAATTTTTAATAACTAGCATCAGACATTAAATATATTATTAAAAAAATAGAGCAGAGGAAAACGTCTTGGAACGTCTCTCTCCCCAGTGAGCGCACCACGTCTCTGAAGTTCTCTGTCCTGCATAAATAAACGCTGACTGCTCCTGGCTGTACGGGTATTAACTCAGCACATCCACGCCGGTGTTCCAATCCCCGGGACGTGCCCGCTCCCCGCCCCGCTCCGGCCGCACCACCTGCTCCGGGCACCTCCCCCTTCGCCCGCCCGCCCGCGCCGGTTCTCACGCGCGGCCCGCACCCCTCCCCGCCGCTCCCGCCCCTTGCACTTCCACAGGTCCTCCGAGTCAGCGCCCGCCGGCTCCGCGCCCGGCTTCCCAGCTCCGCCGGTCCTGCAGCGCTTCCCCACCCGCCTCCGGCCGCTGCGCCCCCCACGAAGTTCTCCCGGCAGCTCGGACTTCAGGGGCGGTCCCGGCCTCCGAACTCTGATTGGCTGCCTCTGCGTCGCCCCGCCCTCCCGAGCACGCGCAGGAGGTGGGGCGGGGCCCAGGCGGGCGCGCGCGGCGCGGCCCCGCGGGCGGAGCGTCCGTGACCCGCGTGCCGGCCCCGGGGGCCCTGCCCGGGACTCTCTGAGGCTGTGGCGGCGGCGGGGAAGCCCCAGGCTAGGCGGTTGTGTTCCCCGAAGGTACCCCCGTCTTGCCCGGCGGCGTTCCTCAGCCGCAGCGAGGCGGGCGTCCCCCGGGGGAACTGGGAACTGCCCGAGGGGCCGTCGCTGTTGCCAGCTCGGTAGCCCGGATGTCGCTGCCCCCCGCGGCGGGGCCGCCGACGCGCTTCGGGGCCCCGGGAGGAGGATCGTCTTAAAGGGACAGCGTCGCGTTCGAAGCGGAGAGGGCTACGCGCCTGCCCTCTGTGCACGACCCCTGCCCCTAGGGGACGCCGCGACGCCCGTCGCCCCTAGCCCTTCCTCCGGGCCCCGCGCACTTGGAGGACGGCGCGCCTGCCCCGGAATGGCTGCGGACGGCCTCGCCGAGAGCCAGCTCGTCTCCGGCCGGAGCCCTAGCCGGTGGCGCCGCGCGGGGCCGGAAGGCGCCGGCCTGTGATTGGCCGAGGCCGCCGTGAATGCAGGACATTGTCTGGTGGCGGCCGTCTCTGTCCTTCCCCCGCCGCCCTCCTCCGATCAAAATGGGTGCGGAGCGAGGGTCCCTCACGGCGCCGAGCCCGCCGACCCGGGGCTCCTTGCGGAACGCCGCGATGGGAAAATGTTAACTTTTCTGATAAAACCGGTTCCGAGTGTGGCGTTGAAGGTGATGTTTCAAAATGCAAAATCGTCCTCAGCAAGGAAATAAAACCATTGTTTGACATGAAGGGTTCGGTGCTCAAATAAGTGAAAAGGGGCAACTGTCACAAACAGCTTGCCTCGGGTTCAGGCTTCCTTTAATCGTGACCCTTGTGCAAATTTAAGCAACATTGTGTATTTTCTTGTCTTAGTGCAGCCTTTCCAGATGTTAGTCTCCATATATGTGAAGGGAGGGCGCTAATCTGGATAGCTTTCAAAGTTTGCGCCCGTCTTTAAAATAATTGACTCGGCTACCTTGATAAAGCCCGTGTATTGGATTACATCTCCAGGCTTTGGAACCGATGGGAGCTTTTACAGAGCCCTTGCTATCATAGCTTTCCTCATGTGGGAGAGTTCCTTACGTGGGGCTTCAGTCTTCCAGCGTGTGATCGAAGGGAAATTAGTGGAGAAATGTGTGGAGATCCATCAGTTGTTTGTGTGAAGAGGAGGATTATGGTCCATCCTATGGAAGTTTTCTAGGTAATGGAACATGATAATAAAGAAGAGCCATCCGTCCTATTTGGTTCCCAGTATCAAAGGGGTAGAAAGATGGCGAGGTATGGGAGACTTTAGGTAAGAGCAGCAGAAATGGAAAATGTTCACAGAATTCTAAAGAAAAGAAACTTGCTATTTGTTTTTTCAAAAAGCTGGATAGGAAAAAATTATTGTTCAGACATATGCTGATAGAGATGTTTTTAGCTTCACTTCTGTGCCTTCTTCAAAAATTAAATTGAGTAATCAAGAATTAAAGACTTGGAAATGACAAACAAATGAAGGAAGGAAAGCTTCCAGAAAGAGATAAATTTAATGACATGATTCATTGCAAGACACATGACCTCATTTCTTACTAGAGGGATTTCCACTAAATCAGATTTGGTGTTAAATAAATTTACAGACTGTCCTTAAAATTTATACTAATGTGATATGTCCTTTTTCCCCTTAAGTGTAGAAAACAGAAGAGCTGCAAGGAAAATCTAAAACATTGTTGCAGCTTCCTCAGATGACACTCCTGAACTCCACCCTCACTAGTTATCATACAGGAATTTTCAAAAAAGCAGAAATAATCAGTATAATGATTCTAGCACTCTCTCGAAGTCAGAAATAAGCAGCTGTGTGAGGGTAGCAAATTTGGTTTTATTTACACTTCTAGCATTTATTATTATGAGTAAACATTTATTAATGAATGCATCATTACATTTAGAGATTAAGCTGAGTAAAAATTATTTTTAATAGACACAGCAGGTAAGTCTTTGAATAGTACATGGAGCATACATATTATAAAATTATGCGTGGATTTCAAAATTCTCTTGAACCTAAAATATTTTTTAAAGATTTATTTATTTATTTATTTGAAAGGCGGAGTTACAGAGAGGCAGAGGCAGAGGTGGAGAGAGAGCTTCCTTCTGGTGGTTTACTCCCCAAATGGCTGCAATGGCTGGAGCAGGGGCCCAAAGCACTTGAGGCATCCTCTTCTTCTTCTTCTTCTTCTTCTTCTTCTTCTTCTTCTTCTTCTTCTTCTTCTTCTTCTTCTTTTTTTTTTGACAGAGTGGACAATGAGTGAGAGAGACAGAGAGAAAGGTCTTCCTTTTCTGTTGGTTCACCCTCCGATGGCCGCTGCGGCCGGCGCACCACGCTGATCCAAAGCCAGGAGCCAGGTGCTTATCCTGGCCTCCCAGGTGGGTGCAAGGCCCCCAGAACTTGGGCCATCCTCCACTGCACTCCCTGGCCACAGCAGAGAGCTGGACTGGAAGAGGAGCAACCGAGACAGAATATGGCGCCCCAACCGGGACTAGAACCCGGTATGCCAGTGTCACAGGCAGAGGATTAGCCTATGGAGCCGCAGTGCCGGCCTTGAGGCATCTTCTACTGCTTTCCTAGATCATAGCAGAGACTGGATCGAAGGTGGAGCAGCCAGGTCTTGAACTGGTGGCCATATGGGATGCTAGCACTGCAGGAGGTGGCTTTACCCTCCACACCATTGCACCGGCCCTGAACCTAAAAAAATTTAAATTTCATTCCCCACAAACTTTTAGGAGAAACCTCAGATAACATCAATTATAATTTATAAAATGCCAGGGCCAGCGCTGTGACGCAGCAGGTTAATGCCCTGGCCTGAAGTGCTGGCATCCCATATGGATGCCGGTTCTAGTCCTGGTTGCTCCTCTTTCAATCTAGCTGTCTGCTATAGCCTGGGAAAGCAGTAGAAGATGGCCCAGTCCTTGGGCCTCTGCACCCATATGGGAGACCTGGAAGAAGCTCCTGGCTCCTGGGTTTGGATTGGCACAGTTCCGGCCTTTGTGGCCAACTGGGGAGTGAACCAGTGGATGGAAGACCTCTCTCTCTCTCTCTATGCCTCTCCTCTCTCTCTGTAGCTCTGACTTTCAAATAAATAAATCCTTAAGGAAAAAAAAAGATACAAAATGCCTCACAAAATCAATTTGACACTTTTCCAGCAACTCTTTGCTTAGGATTTTTGTTTTGGTATTTGATATGACCATAATCTATATACAGTGATAATATTTATGGGATGTTTGGCATATGGTAAACACTCTTCTTCTTCTTCTTCTTCTTCTTCTTCTTCTTCTTTTTTGACAGGCAGAGTTAGACAGTGAGAGAGAGACAGTGAGAGAGACAGAGAGGTATTCCTTCCATTGGTTCACCCACCAAATGGCTGCTATGACCGGCATGCTGCACCAATCCGAAGCCAGGAGCCAGGTGCTTCCTCCTGGTCTCCCATGCGGGTGCAGGGCTCAAGAATCTGGGCCATCCTCCACTGCACTCCTGGGCCACAGTAGAGAGCTGGACTGGAGCAACCAGGACAGAATCTGGGGCCGAAACCGGAACCAGAACCCGGGGTGTCGGCAACACAGGCGGAGGATTAGCCCAGTGAGCCGCGCCGCCGGCCCACTTTTCTTCTTAATCTTCACACAATTATAGAGAGCAGGTATAATTATTATCACCATTTTCTTTTTTTACGATTTATTTATTTGAAGGGTGAGGGGGTGGGGAAGAGAGAGAGAGAGAGAGAGAGAGAGAGAGAGAGAGAGAGAGAGAGAGATCTTCCATCCTCTTGTTTTCCCAAATGGCTGCAAAGGTTGGGCAAAGCCAAGAGCCAGGAGCCAGGAACTCCATGCTGCTCTCTCATGTGGGTGGCAGAGCCTTAAGCACTTGGGCCATCTTCTGCCGGGGAGCAGGATCAGAAGCAGAGCAGCTGGGACTCAACCAGTGTTCCAACATGGGATTGCAACACAATGCTGGTCCTTATTGTCTCCAATTTAAAGATGTGGAAACTGAAGCTCTAGCTGGTAGGTAGCTTGTTCAAAGTGAGACAGTTGGGTATAGATCCAGCTAACATCCTGCCTTACTGCTCACAGCCCTGTGCTCATGCATTTTCCACTGCTTGTTAAGCACATGCATTTCTGTAGATATTAGGATTTGTTATTTGAACTTATTAATCCATAATCAGAATTTTTGGATAGTTTAATCATTTAAACACTTTCCATTAGCCTTTTTTTTCTCCAGAAACCTTTTATTCAAGGAATACAAACTTCATACATTTCCTAATTAGAACTTTAGGAACATGGTGATCCTTCCCACTGTACCCATCTGGCCACCCACACTCCCATCCCCCTTCCTCCTCCCTCTCCTATTCTCATCCTTATTTTTTTAACCTAAGCTCTATTTTATAACAACTTTATACAATATGATTAGCTGTATGTTAAGTAAAGAGTTTAGCCTTTCATTTATTTCTGTTTCAGACCATATGAATATAAGGCTCCTGTCTTGTAATTTATTTTGCTACAGAAAGTCAAGCATCCTGTAATACTTAAGAGAAACTCCCTCTGATCTGCCTCTTCTGAGCGCTTTGAAGCAGACATTTGGCGTGGATAGGGACGTGTGGGTAAGTCTTCCCACCTTCTGTTCTCTCTTCCTTTCTCTCCCCACCTACACCCCTTATCCTTCTTTCCAGACACATGGCATTGGAAAACCCTAATGGCTGTGTTGGTGGCATTAATGTGTCAGTTCCTGAAGGGACTGGTGTTTCAGTCATTCAGCTGTTGGCTAAGTGCTTAGAGTCACCCAGGTCTTCAGAAGATGGCCAAGGAAAGAGGAACCAAGAACACAAGGCAGGGATTTGAGGTTTGACAAAAGACTGTGTCTTAAAGATTTTTTTACCTTTCTTCTTTTTTCCACTATGTACCTTTGGCTGAGAAGTGGCACATCGCTAATGACAACCAAGGCTAGTGGGCTGCTAGCCCTCACATTCACCTTGGTCTATTTAGGCACCAGCTCTCTACACTGTGGCCATTATAGTGCTCATCTGTAGCTCTGCCAAAGAAAGGAAGAAAAAGAGGGTAGGCAGTCTCAAATTATTCCCATTTCTATTTACTTGCAAAGCTATAAAAGGAGGGTTAAGAAATTAGAAATAAAATTATCCTGGAGGAGATCATTTGCGACTCATTAATCCATGTGATTTCTGATGCTCATTAGCGCTGGAAATTGAGTTGGCTAAGTCTGTTTAACTATTGTGATTAAGGATCAGTGTTAGGATTTGATGTTCTGGGTGCTGTGGGCGACAAAAGGATTGTCCCCACTCATCCTCCCACTCCCACCTGCACCTGGAGCTAGCATCGATGCTTGGGCAACAAGGCATTTGTCATCTCTTGTGAAATGCTGGCAGGAAAGCCCCTGGGGCAGCATGGAGGAAGGTCAGTCACCAGCCAGCCTGACCCACTGAGTCTCCCTGCTGCTAGTGGGTGACCAACATGGCTGTTCTCAGGGTCTTAACACCTGAGATGCCCCAAGGGGCAGCAGAGACACCCCTGCAGGCCCACTAAAGAGAACCACCTGGCTTGTGTCTTTTCTGTTCTGCTTGTGTCTTTTTCTGTTCTGTTTTTAACCAGTTTCCATCAGTGAGCTTTTAACATCTGGTCTTTCTTAAATTCAGATATAAATGCTTCTCCATTTAGGATGGGGGTATATCCCGATAAACCTTTCTAAGATAAAACAGAGCATGCGATACACCTAACCTACTTTGACATGGTGACAGCCCAACTTAACCTTCAGTGTGCTTGGCACACTTACATCAGCCTACAGTTGGGCAACAGCGTCTGACACAAAGCCTATTTTATAGTAAAGCACTGGCTACCTCCCATCATTTACTGAATACTATACTGAAAGTGGAATACAGCATGGGTGCAGGGCATTACTTTTTCATTATCCTAAAGCTGAAAAATCTAAAGTAGGCCTGCTATTCGGGGTAGCAGTAAAGACACCACTTGCAACACCTGCTTTCCATATCACAGCACCTGGTTTTGAGTCCTGACTCCACTCCCAGTTCCAGTTTCCTGCTAATCAAACCCTGGGAGGCAACAGGTTATGGCTCCCCTTGTCCTTGGGCCCCTGCCACTAGTGTGGGAGAACTGGATTGAGCTTTGGCTTGGTCTAGCCCCAGCTGTTGTGGCATTTGGGAGGTGAACCAGTACAGGTATGAACCCTCTCCCTGTTTCTCTCTCTCTCTCTCCCCTTCCCTTTCAAGTACACAAAAGTAAATTTTAAAAATTATTAAAAAGAGGGGCCAGCGCTGTGGCACAGTGGGTTAAAGTTCTGGCCTGAAGTGCTGGCATCCCATATGGGTGCTAGTTCTAGTCCTGGCTGCTCCTTTACCAATCCAGCTCTCTGCTATGGCCTGGGAAAGCAGTTGAAGATGGCCAAAGTGCTTGGGCCCCTGCACCCATGTGGGAGACCTGGAAGAAGCTCCTGGCTTCGAATCGGCTCAGCTCCAGCCATTGCGGCCATCTGGGGAGTGAACCAGTGGATGGAAGACCTCTCTCTCTGATTCTACCTCTCTCTGTAACTCTTTCAAATAAGTAAAAATAAATCTTTAAAAAATTATTAAAAAGAAAAATCATAGGTATTAAAACATCTTATAAATACAATAAAATTATTTTAAATCTAGTAATAGGCACTTAGTCTTATTTGCCTTTGTTTTATTATTTCTAGTGCTCAACAGTAGGCTACTCTCCTGTGGGTCTAGCATACAACCAGGTTCTGTAATACCACCTTCTCTATAACTCCTCAGGCTTGGGTGGGGTGATCTCTACTGTTGTGGGTCCTAGGAGTTCTCACCTTGTGGATTCCCGTAACTGCATACACTTCTTAAAACTCTTCTAAAAATCCCAAATGAATGTTCTTTGTGTTTGTTCTCTGCTGGTGCCTAACTTGGATGTCCCTTATCATCCAGGCTCTGCCTATCCCTCCAGTATGGTCTGTGGCCTTTCCCTTCTGCACCCTTGTTCTCTAACTAGCTTCCTGCCCCCACACATTTTCAACCGTGCATATACTGTTCTTCCTATGAAGAACAGTCTATGGGAAGTCATCTTTGGCCTAGTGGTTAACTCATTCACATCCCACGCTGGAGTACCTGGGCTCAGTTTCTGGCTCCAGCTCCTGATACCAGCTTCATGCTAATGCCAATCTTGAAAGGCAACAGTGATGGCTTAAATAATTGGGTTCCTCCACCTACATGGGAGACTTGGATAGAGTTCCCAGCTCCCATCTTTGGCTTGGCCCAGCCTCAGGCTTTGTGGGTAATTGGGGAGTAAACCAGCAATGAGAGTTCAGATGGGAGTGTGTGCTTGCTCTCTCTCACTTGCTCTCTTAATCTCACTCTCAAATAATAATTAATTTTTAAAAAGAATGCTCTGTGAATATTTTCTTGAGCTCCTTCCATGTGGGCTGCCTCTACAATTGTGTTCACCAAATTGCATTTTAATTGCTGCTTTGCTTTTACAGAACTGAAAATTACCTTACTCCCTGGCATGTTTTTGTGCTTTAGAGCATGGTGTCTCATGTGTGGTAGATGACCATAAAGGTCTAACTGAATGGTTACTGAAAACAAGTTTTGTTTCCGCTGTTAATTCTTTTTCTAGATCAATTTTCTAGTTTTGAAAATTTGATCAATTCAACATTGACATTTCCTTTATTTCAATGATATCATTATCAAAGTACATAAAATTATGTTTTTTTAAAAAAGATTTTATTTATTTATTTGAGAGTCAGAGTCAGAGTTACAGACAGAGAGGAAGAGACAGAGAGAAAGGTCTTCCATCCATTCGTTCACCAAATATCTGCAATGGCCAGAGCTGGGTTGATCCACAGCCAGAAGCCAGGAGCTTCTTCCAGGTCTCTCAAGTGCGTAAAGGGGCCCAAGCACTTGGGCCATTTTCTACTGCTTTCCCAGACCACAGCAGAGAGCTGGATGGCAAGAAGAGCAACCGGGACTAGATCTGTGCCCATTTGGGATGCCAGCACTGCAGGCAGAGACCTAGCCTGCTATGCCACAATGCTGGCCCCTAAAATTATGTTTTTAATCAATAGCTACATAATATGCAATACACTTCCAAAAGTTTAATAAATTAGTATTTATAACTCACATACTTTAAAGTTTAATATAATTTGATTTCTTTACTCATGGTGAAGTGTTTTTAATTTTAGTATAGCAAATAGTACTTTTCTAAGTGTTTAATTTTGGAAATAGTACATTTTAATGTATCGCAATTACTTTTTTTTTTTTTTTTAAGATTTTATTTACTGGGGCCAGTGCTGTGGCATAGTGGGTAAAGCTGCTACCTGCAGTGCGGCATCCCATATGGATGCTGGTTCGAGTCCCAGCTGCTCCACTTCCGATTGATATTGCCAGGAAAAGCAGTTGGAGATGGTACAAATGCTTGGGCCCCTGCACTTTTTTTGTTTTGACAGGCAGAGTTAGACAGTGAGAGAGAGAGAGAGACAGGCAGAAAGGTCTTCCTTCCGTTGGTTTACCCCCGCAAATGGCCACTATGGCTGGTGTGCTGCAGCCGGCGCTGCCACTCTGATCTGAAGCCAGGAGCCAGGTGCTTCCTTCTGGTCTCCCATGCAGGTGCAGGGCTCAAGGACCTGGACCATCCTCCACTGCACTCTCAGGCCACAGCAGAGAGCTGGACTGGAAGAGGAGCAACCAGGACAGAATCCGGCACCCCAACCGGGACTAGAACCTGGGGTGCCGGCGCCGCAGGCGGAGGATTAACCAAGTGAGCTGCGGCACCGGCCTGGGCCCCTGCACTTGTATGAGAGACCTGGAAGAAGCTCCTGGTTTCTGGCTTCAGATTGGCACAGCTTATTTGTTTGAAAGGCAGAGTTACAGAGAGGCAGAGGTAGAGAGAGGTCTTCCATCCACAGGTTCACTCCCCAGATGGCTGCAATGGCCGGAGCTGCACTGATCTGAAGCCAGGAGCCAGGAGCTTCTTCCAGGCCTCTAATGTGCGAGCAGGGGCCCAAAGACTTAGGGCATGTTCTACTGCTTTCCCAGATCATAGTAGAGAGCTGGATTGGATGTGGAGCAGCCAAGACTAGAACCAGCACCCATATGGCATGCCAGCACTGCAGGTGGTGGCTTTACCTGCTACACCACAGCACCTATCCCCAGATTTGCTTTAATAAAAGTAGTGGTTAAGCATAGTGGGTTGAGTCCATGTCTGCAGTGCCACCATCCCACTCCACTTCTGATCCAGCTGCCTGCTAATGTAGGGGAGGCAGTGGAAGATGGCCCAATGGGGAGGTAGTGGAAGATGACCCAAGTGCTTTGGCCCCTGCCACCCAAGTGGGAGGGCCAGAGGAAGCTCCCGGCTTCAGCCTGGCCTGGCCCTGGCTGTTGCAGCCATTGGAGAGTGAACCAGCAGATGGAAGACCTCTCTTTGTCTCTCCTCTCTCTGTAACTCTGCCTTTCATATATATAGTTAGGCCAAGTCCCACATTGGAGTATCTTGAGTTTGATGCTTGGTTCTAGTTCTTGACTCCATCTTTTTGCTAATGTAGTCCTGAGAGGCAGCATTGATAGTTTAAGTAGTTGGGTTCCTTCTACGTGAGGGGGGAACCTGGACTGAGTTTCTGGTTCCCAGCTTTAGCCCTGCCCTAAGCACTGGGAACACTCGGGGAGCAAACCAGCAGATGAGCATTCTCTATTTCTCTCAAAAAACTTTCTATGTTGTATTACAGTACACTGCAAGTAGACTACACTGAGAAGGATCATTTTACTGCCTTTGTCTGTAAATAGAAAAATAGAGTGATGAACAGTCATATTTTTCTGCTGGGATTCCCCCTTCTGTTTTTCAGCAGTGGGAGCAGGAGAGGGCAAACTGCTCAGTCTCTCCCTCCTGTTATTCTAGCCCTAGCAGAGACGTTTGCTGTAATTGGTTTTCCACATTTGCCAAGAGTCTGTTTCCTCTTAGCATTCAACATGTTTAACAGAAGTCTTGTAATAGTTCCAAAAATAATAAAACTGGTCCCCAGAATAAAAATGATACATACACAACACATTGGATTTTCTGTCGTGGCTTTGGTTTTGTTCTTTTAAATAGTTTTTAGTGTCAAATCATGTGGTAGAAATAAAAAGGTTTTCTTCACAGTAATAAAACCCATAAACCCCACAAAATAAATGCAATAAATGACTTGTGTATGTGCGTGTGTGTTGGGGGAGGTGTTGTCTGTACTCACGGGACCATATTAGAGAAACTCCAGGACCGTGTGGCCAACTCGGTGTCTAGCCCTTCGCTTCAGTGATATGAGTGGAAGCTCATGTGACATTTCCTGCTGTATCTTGCAGTGCAGAACAGCTTATGCTTCAGATGTTGCGTGACAGCTACTCTTCATCTGGTGAACCTTTTTTTTTTTTCTTTAAGATTTGTCTTATTTCTTTGAAAGGCAGAGAGAAAGAGAGAAAGGGAGGGAGACTCCCCAAAGGGCCACAACAGCCAGAGCTTGGCCAGGCCGAAACTAGGAGCCTGAAATTCCGGCTGGGTCTTCCACTTGGGTGGCAAGGACCCAAGGACTTGGGCCATCTTTTGCTGCCTTCCCAGGTGTTTTGGCAAGGAGCTGGATCAGAAGTGGAACAGCTAGGACTCGAACCAGTGCATAACCCACTGTAACCTGAAATACATTTTTTTTTTAAAGACTTTATTTATTTGAAAGAGAGAGAGAGAGAGAGAGGTCTTCCATCTGCTGGCTCACTCCCCAGATGGCCGCAACAGCCGGAACTGCCCCAATTCGAAGCCAAGAGCCAGGAGCTTCTTCCTGGTCTCCCACATGGGTGCAGGGGCCCAAGTATTCTGGCCATCTTCTACTGCTTTCCCAGGCCATAGCAGAGAGCTGGATCAGAAGAGGAGCAGCCGGGACTGGAAATCTCATGCATACGGGATGCCGGTACCGCTGTTAGAGGCCTAGCCCACTATGCCACAGCACCAGGCACAAAATTCATTCTTACATTGTCAAATATTAACAGAAAAAAGCAATCTTCAGTTATGTCTTATCTGACTGCTCATTATTCCTTATGAGGTGACTTAAGCGTCCCAACAACACTTTCCCCGCTTGAATAATTAAATGTTTGACAAGTTAAAACTAATAGACTTCCTTGGGGCAAGTGTTGTGGCACAGTGGGTTAAGCCACCACTTGGGATGTCCGCATATATCACAGAGCCTGGTTTGAGTCCCAGCCACTCTGCATTTCAGATCCAACTTCCTGACAATGTTCTCAGGAGGCAGCAGATGATGGCTCAAGTATTCGGGTCTCTGCTACCCACTTGGGAGACCTGGATGGGGTTTCAGGATCCTGCTTTCTGTCTGGCCTATCCCTGGCTGTTACGAGCATTTAGGAAGTAAACCAGCAGATGGAAGATTTACATATTTTTTACAGATTTATTTATTTATTTGAAAGAGTTGAGAGAGAGTGAGAGAGAGAGAGATCTTACATTTGCTAGTTTACTCCCCAAATGGCTGCAACCACCAGAGCTGAGCCAGCCGAAGCTGGGAGCCAGGAGCTTTCTCTGGGTCTCCCATGTGAGTGCAGGGGCCCAAGCACTTGGGCCATCCTCTGATGCTTTTCAGGATGTATAAGCAGGGAGCTGGATCAGAAGTACAGCAGCTGGGACAGGAACTGGTGCCCATATAGGATGCTGGCATTGCAGGTGAAGGCTAAACCTATGCCATGGCACCAGCCCTGAAGATTTCTCCGTCTGTATCTCTCTGTCTTTCTGTCATGCTGCCTTTCAAATAAATAAGTAAATAAAATCTTAAAAAAAAAAAGACTTCCAAGGCCAGCATTGTGGCATAGCAATAAATTGCTGCCCGCAATCCTGGCATCCCATGTGGGCACTAGTTCCAGTCCCTGTGGATCCACATCTGATCCAGCTCCCTGCTATTGCACCTAGGCAAGATGACCCAAGTATTTGAGCCCCTGCATCCATGTGGGTGAACTGCATGGAGCTCCTGGTTCCTGACGGCCACATGGGGAGTGAACCAGAGGATGGATGATCTCTCTCTATCTGTCTCTCTCTGTAACTATTTCAAATAAATAAATCTTCCAAAAAATCCCAGAAAGAGATCAGAGGCAACTGCCAAGCAGGTAACTGGAACTGATGACAAAGTCTTTATGATTTTATTCAAGGTTCTTTAATTGTTTCTTTACCAACACACTGGACTCCAGTAACAATAAATAATCCAAGGGAAGGGATATGGTTGCCCTGGTTGCTGTTAGAACACATGTGGCAGAGCCTGCCAGATTCCACCCCCTGATTCCCACCTTGTCTGGGAATCCCCCCCCCCCTACCCCCGCTTCCCTGTTTTCTCCAGGACCTGAAGGGGGCATGAGCTGAAAACCTGGCTGTGGTCAAAGGGTCAACAGCACCCACCACAGTTTCTTGCCCTACCCAAGCCCTTTGCACCTGAGTCTATGTCATAACTGGGTCCTCAGGGGGACTCTGAACTCCTCTCTCATTGGGAGAACCCTGGATCCCAAACTGAAGACCAAGCAGAAGTCCCCGCAGCTGGTAAAGAAGGCACTCCTTGCATTCCATGTGTGGCATTTTATTTATTTTTTATTGTATTTCTTTATTTGACAGGTAGAGTTACAGACAGTGAGAGAGAGAAAGAGAGAAAGGTCTTCCTTCCGTTGGTTCAGTCCCCAAATGGCAGCTATGGTCTGTGCTGCACTGATCCAAAGCCAGGAGCCAGGTGCTTCTCCTGGTCTCCCATGCAGGTGCAGGACCCGGGAACTTGGGCCATCCTCCACTGCCTTCCTGGGCCACAGAAGAGAGCTGGACTGGAAGAGGAGCAGTTGGGACTAGAACCCAGCACCCATATGGGATGCTGGTGCCACAAGTGGAGGATTACCCAAGTGAGCCACGGCGCCGGCCCCTGTGTGCGGCATTTTAGCACCTTCCAGGGAGTGGAAAGATTTGGGATAGGGGCAGGAACAGAAAAGGAGGAGTACACAGCTGCTGGAGCTCCGTGCACCCCTGGAGTCCCAAGCATATTATCACCTCCATGGTGATATCACCTCCATGGGAACCAAGGCCGTGGCAGGTCCCTATCATCCAGTGGGTATCACATCTGGAATCTGTTTTCCTGTCTCAAGGCTGCCATCACAGTGTGCTACAGACATTTCTTTTCTCGCAGTTCTGGAGGTCAGGGTTGGAAACCCCAGATGTTGGCAGGGCCATGCTGCTCCTGAGACATTGGCAGACCCTTTCCTGGCCCCTAGGGGTCCTGACAGCACTTGTTCTGAAGCTGTAGTGCTTCTTGTCTGCTTTGGTTGTTCCGTGGCCTCTGGCCGTGTGAGCCTCTGCACCCAGTATTTCTTCCTAGAATGAAACCAGTGCCATTGGATTACCCCCCACACTCGCCCCAAATAGAACCTCATCTGCAAGAACCTTATTTCCAAATAAGATCACATTCATAGACATCAGTTTATCCTTTGGGGAACATAACACCCCACAACAAAATCCTGCTCATGTCCTTTTTTAGTAAATCTTCACTCATTTCGACTACATCTAGGAAAAGCTAGTAAAAAAAAAAAAAGCTAATGAAAATTTAAATGCAGGCTAATTATTTGTTTTTCTCAAACTCCAGTGTAGACTTTGTTGTCTGCGTCCACCTCATGCTATAATGAGGATCCAAGGAGAGAAGCACCTGGCCTCTGGTCCCCAGGAAGTCCAGGTCAGGGGTAGAGGGTGCAGGAGCGGAGAGAGCTGCCGCAGCTGTAGAGGGTCTCCCAGAGCGTCTTTACATCCAGAATCGGGGTGGCCTCACTCCCATCCGGATTCTGTGGCCTTGGAACCTGTGTCATAATAAGTCTCGAGCAGCTCTTACACAAGGAGGCATACCTCACTTGCATCCCGCCAGCTGGGCATCAGGACGCTGGCGAGGTCTCCCACACCCACACCTGCCCGGAGCAAACTCAGGTGTGTGTGTAGACAGTAGCTGGGAGAAATGTGAAGCTGGGTCAGAGTTGGAGAACCCCAGTTGCAGGGAAAGCAATGAGGAGTTTGTTGTTAGAGGACAGTGACAGGAGACAAAGACCTTTAACAGCACCATGGCTGCCAGGCTTGCAAACTCTGGGTGGTTCCTTCACTCACCAAATATTTGAGTGCTGGGTTGGCATTCAACAAAGTGGTTAAGACCTGGGACACATCCATTCCATATCAGAGTGCCTGGATTGAGTCCCAGTGCTGCCCCTGATTCCAGTTTCATGCTGACATACGTCTCAAGAAGCAATAGATGATGGTTCTAGTAGTTAGGTCTCTGTCATCCGTGTGGGAGACATGGACTGAGTGTCAGCCTCCTGGTGTCAGCCTGTTCCAGCCTCTATACTGCCTGGCCCAGTGACCTCTCCGTCCCTGTTCATCCTTGTGGGCATTTGGGGAGTGAACCAGCAAATGGGAATTCTTTTTTTTTTTTTATAACACTTTTATTTAAAGAATATAAATTTCCAAAATACAGCTTATAGATTACAATGGCTTCCCCCCCATAACTTCCCTCCCACCCGCAACCCTCCCCTTTCCCACTCCCTCTCAGCAAATGGGAATTCTATCTTTGTCTCCAAGTGTCTCTGCCTCCCTGCTTATCAAATAAACATTTTTTTTTTAAATTGAGTACCACATATGTACAAGGCACTGTTTACAGTGCTCTGGGACTTGGAAATTTTGCTGTTAAAAAAAGCCCTTGCAGTGCCAGCACCCCATATGGGGGCTGGTTTGAGTCCTGGCTACTCCACTTCCCATCTAGTTCCCTGCTAATGTGCCTGGGAAAGCAATAGAGAATGGACAAAGTCCTTGGACCTGTGAATACATGTGGGAAACATGGAAGAAGCTCCTGGCTCCTGGCTTCAACCTGGCCCAAGCCTGGCCCAAGCCTGGGCATTTCAACCATTTGGGCAGTGGACCAACAGATGGAAGGCCTCTCTCTCTCTGTCTCTCTCGCTCTCTCTGTGGTTGTACCTTTCAAGTAAATAAAATAAATCTTTTTAAAAAATTCCCACAAATGAAACAAATTTATAAAGCTAATATAGAATTGCAAACTTCTAATTTTTATTTTGTCAATTATTGGCATTTAATGATGGCTATCATAAATAAAATAATTGAATGTTTTATTTTTAATTTGTATTTCTTCCTTTTTGAATAGGTAAAATCCAGAGGCACATAGGATGAGAGAGGAAAATAAATGACCCTCCCACAGAGGCAAATACTGTTTCTAGAGTGTAGCCACAAAAATATCATTTATTTTCAACTTATTTGAAAAGCATAGAGACAGAGAGAGAGAGAGAGAGAGAGAGAGAGAGAGAGAGAGAGAGAATCTTCCTAAATGCCCACAGCAGCTCACAGGGGCTGGGCCAGGCCAAAATGGGGAACCAGGAACTCAGGTCAGGTCTCACAAGTGGGTGGCAGGAACCCGGTTACTTGAATCACCCCTTGCTGCTGCCCTCTAGGCTATGCGTCAGCGAGAAGCTGGATTTGGGACCATGCAGTCATTCCAATGGTGATGCAGGAGTTGCAAGTAGCATCTGCTCCCTCCCCCCAAAGAAACCTTTTACTTAAGGACTACAAACTTCATGCATTTCATAAACACAGCTGTGGGAATATAGTGATCTTTCCACCCTACCCACCCTCCCGCCTGCACTCCCACTTTTCTTCCTACTCCTTCTCCTATTCCCATTCTTATTTTTTATTAAGATCTATTTTCTTTTTTTTTTTTTTAAGATTTACTTATTTATTTCTTTGAAAAGCAGAGTTACAAAGAGGCGGAGGCGGAGGCAGAGAGAGAGAGAGAGAGAGAGAGAGCGAGAGAGAGAAGTCTTCCATCCACTGATGCACTCCCAAAATAGTCACAATGGTCGGAGGTGGGCCAATCGGAAACCAAAGAGCCAGGAGCTTCTTCTGGATCTCCCATATAGGGGCCCAAATACTTGGGCCATCTTCTACTGCTTTCCTAGGCCATAGCAGAGAACTGGATCGCTGCCCTTTGGGAAGAGGTGGCTTTACCTGCTATGCCACAGTACTGGTCCCATTAAGATCTATTTTCAATTAACTTTATACACGTAAGATCAACTCTATACTAAGTAAAGAGTTCAACAAATAGTGTATAAAAAATGTTCCTCAACAGTCAAGACAAGGGCTATTCAAAGTCATTGTCTCTTGAAGTGTTAATTTCATTTCCATAGATTACTTTTTAGGTGCTCTATTAGTTATCACAGATCAGGGAGAACATATGGTATTTGTCCTTTTGGGAATGGCATATTTCACTAAATATGATGTTTTCCAGTTTCATCCATTTTGTTGCAAATGACAGTATTTCATTTTTTTTTTTACTGCTGTATAGTATTCCATGGTGTATGTATCTCATAATTTCTTTATCCGGTCTTCAGTTGATAGGCATTTGAGTTGATTCTATACCTTAGATATTGTGAATTGAGCTGCAATAAACATGGGGGTACAGGTAACTCTTTCATATTTTTATTTCATATCCCTTCGTCAAATTCCCAGGAGTGGGATGGCTGGATCATATGGTAGGTCTATATTCAGATTTTTGAGGTATCCTCATACTATCTTCCACAGTGGCTGTGTTCATGCTCCCACAAACAGTGGATTAGGTATGCTTTTCCCACATCTCCACCAGCATTTGTTGTTTGTTGATTTCTGTGTGAGAGCCATTCTAATGAGGGTGAGGTAAAAGCTCATTATGGTTTTGATTTGCATTTCCCTGACATCTAGTGACTCTGAGCATTTTTTCATGTGTTTGTTGGCCATTTGGATTTCCTCTTTAGTAAAATGTGTGTTTAATACCTTTGCCCGTTTCTTAACTGGACTGTTTGTTTCTTTGTTGTTGTTTCTGAGTTTCTTGAGTTCTTTACATATATTCTGGTTATTAATCCTTTATCAGTTGCATAGTTTGCAAATAATTTCTCCCATTCTATCAGTTGCCTCTTCACTTTGCTGAATGTTTCTTTTGCAGTGCAGAAGCTTCTCAACTTGATGTAGTCCCATTTGTCAATTTTGGCATTGATTGCCTGTGCCTCTAGGGTCTTTTCCAAGAACTCTTTGCCTGTTCTAATGTCTGCAAGTAGTATCTTAATTGCTGCACCAAATGCCCCTCACCCTCCAAAATGTTGGTTCCCTCCAAAAGAACAATTTGGAACAATTTGTGTATTTTTTCCTTTCTGCCAAGTATTTTGACACTGCTCTGAATGAGGCACTGTCTCAGGTGTAGTAATTAGGGGCTGGTTGCATCAGAGACAATCCCTTAGGCTGCCATCTCAGAGTTTAAATATTATGGGAACTGTATCAGAACTGGGCTACTTCATAGAGATCTAAGTGAATGAATTAGGAACCCCAACAGGGGCTGAAGGAAGAGGACCCCAGTGGGCCAAGGGTTATCCAGGCATTCAGGGTACAAAAGTGAGCATGAGTTTAGAAGCAGTGCACCTGCCCTGTCCAGGACTGGTCACAGAATCTGCTGGTAGGTGAAGGTCTTCTTGCATAGATCTGAACAGGATTGGAGAAACAGAGCTTGACAATAGGGCTTGGTCCACATCTGAGTAAAAATGCAAGGGGGTCTGGGTGCAGGGAATATCAAGGAGCTGAGAGAACACTTTCTTGATGGGGTTTCTGTTTATGCAAAGACACCAGCTAAATATGTCTGCATGCTTCCTTCTTCATCTTTTTTTTTAAAGATTTATTTATTTATCTGAAAGTCAGAGTTACACACAGAGAGAAGAAGAGGCAGAGAGAGAGAGAGAGAGAGAGAGAGAGAGAGATCTTCCATCCACTGGTTCACTCCCCAATTGGCCTCAATGGCTGGAGCTGTGCCAATCCGAAGCCAGGAGCCAGGAGCCTCCTCTGGGTCTCCCATGCGGGTGCAGGGGCCCAAGGACTTAGGTCATCTTCTACTGCTTTCCCAGGCCATAACAGAGAGCTGGATCAGAAGTGGAGCAGCCGGGACATGAACTGTCACCCATTTGGGATGCTGGCACTGCAGGCTACAGCTTTACCCACTACACCAGAGTGCCAGCCCCTCCTGCTTCATCTTTCAAACATCTGGGTGCATCTCTGAACCAAACTGAGATGTCATAACTCACCAGGGCTATGCCCATGCTCTCCAGTCAGGAGATCTGTTGGAAAGGATGAACCTCAAGCTTTGCACTGTAAGAAATTTACAGATTGACTTGTTGTTTTTCTAATGAACAGACCTTATCAGTTTTTCATCAAGTTTAGGTTTATAGAGGTTTCCTTTCCCCTCCTCATTACTCCGTTACTCTGACTAGTAACATCTTGCATCAGTGTGGTAGTCTGTTATGACTGATGAATACATATTATCCATTATTACCAACTACACTAGGTGGTTGCCATTACAGCCCAGTCTTGGTGCTGTACATTCTATGGGTTTGGACAAATGCATAACATGCAGATGGGGCTCCAGGCTTCTGGCTTCAGTCTGGCCCAGGCATGGCTGTTTTGGCCACCTGGGGAATGAACCAACAGATGGAAGATTTCTCTCTCTCTCTCTCTCTCTCTGTAATTCTGACTTACAAATAAATAAATCCTAAAAAAAGAAAAACATTTATCTTTTCTGCCAATTTGGCAAAAATTGTTATTTCATGGTTTCAGTTTACATTTTATAGATCTTGAACATATTTTTAAATGTTTGGAGCTATTTGAATTTCTTCTGTCAGGGATTTTTTGTTCATTTCCTTGGCTTATTTTTGTTCCATAATAATTTTTCACTTATACAAGTAATATATTATGTAATATTATCATAAAAATCAAACATGGAATTAAAAATTCTACCTTCAGAAATTCATTACTATAGAACCAACAGTTTAGGGCATAGTCTTCCATATAGTTTTCTCTGTGTACATACATGTATTTATATATATACTCACACACCCACACATATCTGCATGTTTATAACCATATATGTTATTCCAAATCACACACACACACATCTATGACATGTTAAGTTTAAAGTATGTCTGTACATATATATGGTTTAAGTTCAAAATATATATATTTTTTAAAGATAGAGTTACAGAGAGGCAGAGGCAGAGGGGGAGAGAGAGAGAGAGAGAGAGAGAGAGAGAGAGAGAGAGAGAGAGAGAGAGAGAGAAGTCTTCCATCTGTTGGTTCACTGCCCAGATGGCTGCAACAGCTGGAGCTGCACCAATCTGAAGCCAGGAGCCAGCAGCTTCTTCTGGGTCTCCCATGAGGGTGCAGGGGCCCAAGGCTTGGATCATCTTCTATTGCTTTCCCAGGCCATAGCAGAAAGCTGGATTGGAAGTAGAGCAGCCAGGACTTGAACTGGAGCCCATATAGGATGCCGGAACTGCAGGCAGTGGCTTTGCTCACTATGCCACAACGCTGGCCCTCAAAATATGTATTTTTTTTTACATAATAGTGTAACTTTAATGTACAGAACTCTGATTCCCCCACCTTTTTAATATTCTTTAGTATTCCATGTATTATGGAGTGCATGTTTGTGTCCCCCCCCCCCCCCCCACTCATGTGTTGAGACTCCAAACCCAAAGGGATAGTAGTAGGAAATGGAGCTGTTGGGATAATTAGATTTGGATGGAGTCCTGGCAGCAGACCCACAATGGGACTAGTGTCCTTCTTCTTTTTTCTTTCTTTCTTTTTTTTTTGACAGGCAGAGTGGACAGTGAGAGAGAGACAGAGAGAAAGGTCTTCCTTTACCGTTGGTTCACCCTCCAATGGCCACGGCCAGCACGCTGCAGCCAGTGCACCACGCTGATCTGAAGCCAGGAGCCAGGTGCTTCTTCTGGTCTCCCATGGGGTGCAGGGCCCAAGCACTTGGGCCATCCTCCACTGCACTCCTGGGCCACAGCAGAGAGCTGGCCTGGAAGAGGAGAAACCAGGACAGAATCTGGTGCCCCGACCGGGAGTAGAACCCGGTGTGCCGGCGCTACAAGGAGGAGGATTAGCCTATTGAGCCACAGTGCCGGTTGGGACTAGTGTCCTTCTAAGAAGAGAAAGAGCTCTGTGTGAGGGCACAGTGAGCAGATGACTGTCTCCAGAGACCAGATCTGCTGCCACCTGGATTTTGGGCTTCTCAGCCTTTAGAACTGTGAGAAATAGGTGTTTGTTGTTTAAGACGTATTTATGTTATAGCAGCCCAAAGTGACCAAGAGATCATGAGACCCACCCCCTGTCCCGTTGCCACTTAACCAACACATCCATTCTGCTCATTTTGCACCAGGTGCTGTCCTAACGCTCTACAAATGTTGGCTCATTTCATCCTCACAGTCACCCATTTTTAGGTATAATTGGTGTCCCCATTTTTACTAAGGAAACTGAGGCATAAAAAGATTAACTTGGGGCCACAGCTGTGATGTAATAGGTTAAGCCTAAGCTTGGGGTGCCAATATCCCATATGGGTACCAGTTCAAGTCCTGGCTGCTCCTCTTCCTATCCAGCTCTCTGCTAATGGCCTGAGAAAGCAATGGAAGATGGCCAAAGTCCTTGGACCCCTGCACCCACATGGGAGACCTAGAAGAAGAAGCTCCTGGTTCCTGGCTTCGGATTGGCACAGCTCCAGCTGCTGTGGCCATCTGGAGAGTGAACCAGATGGAAAACCTCTCTTTCTGTCCATAACTCTGCCTCTCAAATACATCTTTTTTTTTTTTTTTAAAGAAAGCTTTTATTTAATGAATACAAATTCATAGGTACAACTTTAGGAATATTGTGGTTCTTTTCCCCATATTCAGACCCCCCACTCCCATCCCATCTCCTACTCCCTCTCCCATCCCATTCTTCATTAAGATTCATTTTTAATTATCTTTATATACAGAAAATCAACTCTAAGTAAAGATTTCAACAATTTGCACCCACACAGACACACAAAGTATAAAGTACTGTTTGGAGAAAACTTTTACCATTAATCAAATACATCTTTAAAAAAAGATTAAGTTGCTCAAGATCACACTACTGGTCAAGTATAGAATAGATTAAAGCTTCATGCTAAAATTGCCTAATTGGGGCCAGTGCTGTGGTGCAGCAGGTTAACACCCTGGCTTGAAGCGCCGGCATCCCACATGGGCGCTGGTTCTAGTCCCAGCTGCTCCACTTCCGATCCAGCTCTCTGCTATGGCCTGGGAAAGCAGTAGAAGATGGCCCAAGTTCTTGAGCACCTGTACCCACGTGGGAGACCAGGAAGAAACTCCTGGCTCCTTGCTTCAGATCTGTGCAGTTACGGCCATTGCAGCCAATTGGGGAGTGAACCGTCGGATGGAAGATCTCTCTCTCTCTCTCTGCCTCTCCTCTCTCTGTGTAACTCTGACTTTCAAATAAATAAATAAAATATTTTTACAAAATTGCCTAATTGAGAAGTTGAACTTGTTTTTTTAAAAATAGTTTTTAAAAAGGATTTTATTTTTATTTATTTGAGAGCTAGAGTTATAGACAGTGAGAGGGAGAGACAGAGAGAAAGTTCTTCCACCCACTGCTTCACTCCCCAAATGGCTGCAATGGCCAGAGCTGCACCAATCCAAGGCCAGGAGCCAGGACCCTCTTCCAGGTCTCCCACGTGGGTGCAGGGGCCCAAGTATTCTGGCCATCTTCTACTGCTTTCCAAGGTCATAGCAGGGAGTTGGATTGGAAGTGGAGCAGCCAGGACTTAGAACCGGTGCTCATATGGGATGCTGGCACCGCAGGCAGAGGATTTAACTGACTGCGCCACAGCGCCGGCCCTGAACTTGTTTTTTAACTTTTGCTATTTCAAATAGTGGTACAATGAACATTCCATGGACACAAAAAGAAAACCAGAGGAGAGAATGGGGTAGGAAATCAGGTCCAGAGGGACTGAGACAGTTGGAGGTACCAAAATTGGTGGAAGAGGAGCTGAAGGTGCTAATTGGTTGTGTAGGTGGCCTACAGAAAGAGTGCATCTTGGGGTAGGTGTTGAGCTAGTGGTCAAGAGGCTGTCTGGGAATCCTGCAACCCACATCGGAGTGCCTGGGTTCAAGTCTCAGATGTGCTCTGGATTCCAGCTTCCCGTTCATGAACTCCCTGCAAGGCAACAGGTAACAGCTGACCTAGTGGCGTCCTTGCCGCCCTGTGGGCTGAGTTCCCAGCTGCTGGCTTTGGCTTGGCCTGACCCTGTTATTGCAGGCATTCAGGAAGATACGTAGCAGATGGAGGATCTCTGTCTGTCCCTCCACCTTTCAAACAAAGAAAGTTAAAAAATAAAAAAGGGATGATCTTCACAGCATCCCTGAGGGGGAAGGAGCAGACCAAGGGACCGATCAAGTACAATGTCTTGAGGTCAAGGTTACAAGGAGTCAGCAAGAGCTAACCTGCTTGGAGGATTTCAGTGTGGAAAGCTTGGTAACCAAGCTACAAGCAAGGACTCTGGGCATCATTATGTTTCAGTGGTCTGCATGCTGTATATGAAAGAACGACATATTGTATTATCTGATTACACATTCCTATGATTTACTGTATTTGGCTAATATTCAATATTTGTTGAATTTTATTCATATGGTATTAAATGAAATGTATACTGAGTGAATATTTGATATTTATTTTCTAACAACTTTTTTTAAACATTTTATTTTTTTATTTGAGAGGTAGAGTTACAGACACAGAGAGAGATAGAGGCAGAGAGAGGTCTTCCATCCACTGGTTCACTCCCCAGATGGCCACCATGGCCGGAGCTGAGCTGAACCAAATTTAGGAGCCAGGAGCCTCCTCAGGGTCTCCCATGTGGGTACAGGATCTCAAGCACTCGGGCCATCTTCCACTGCTTTCCCAGGCCATAGCAGAGAGCTGGATCAGAAGAGGAGCAACCGGGACTTGAACCAGCACCAATATGGGACTCTGGCACCACAGGCAAAGGCTTAGCCCACTATGCCACAGCGCTGGCCCATCGAATGACATTTTATACTTAAAATAAGAGAAAGGCTATTATTTAAGGATAATTAACTAACAGATGCATAGATGGAAGAAAAATCAAGCATTTGGAAAATAAAAATAACTGATGAAAATGCAAGTTAGTAGAAAGTGTAAAATGCCTTAGATTTGTTCAAACAAATGTGAAACAGGAGGAACTTTCCTCCTTAAAATGCACTGAATTTGGACATGTAGAAGCAAAATTCAATTCATATTTTGAAAACAGAGCTCCCCAAAACAAAGGTGTTGCAACTGAAAAAGGATTACTAACCAGAACATATAAAGAGATCAAGGAACTCCACAACAACAAAATAAACAACCCAGCTAAGAAATGGGCCAAGGACTTAAACAGACATTTTTCAAAAGAGGAAATCCAAATGGCCAACCGACAGATGAAAAAACGTTCAGGATCACTAGCCATCAGGGAAATGCAAATCAAAACCACAATGAGGTTTCACCTCACCCCGGTCAGAATGGCTCACATACAGAAATCTACCAACAACAGATGCTGGCAAGCATGTCGGGGAGAAGGTACCCTAATCCACTGTTGGTGGGAATGTAAACTGGTAACACCACTGTGGAAATCAGTTTGGAGATATCTCAGAAAACTGAACATAGACCTACCATACGATCCAGCCATCCTATTCCTGGGAATTTACCCAAAGGAAATATACTCCCCCCCAAAACAAACAAACAAACAAAAACAGAGGTGTTTCTGGAATGACTGCCATTATCTCTAAATAGTTACTTAACTTATTAATTACTCTTTTAAAATCTATTTTACTTATTTGAAAGGCAGCTGATAAGAGCTCCTGGAGTTTCAAGCAGCGACTTAACTCACCGCCCCACACCACAGGCCCTCTGCTTCAATTTTAAGTCTAATATCATGCCAGGAAGTTTCTATGGGTTTACGTGTGATTCTTCAGGAAATTGTTATACGGTAGTCTCTGATGTTCTGAATAGCACCTTGGATTCTAAATGATCACGAGGCTGGATGATATGAAAGCCATATTGGTAGAGAGGAACTCTGCTTCTCTCAGGATGAGCACAGCAGGTGCTACACAGTGAAGGTGCTATTAGCTTCCCATCAGCCTGCAGGGTCACATCTTCACTCACAGGTGCCTGGCGCTGCCATCACAGGTGCAACTGGTGGCTTCAAAGAACAGAAATGTATTGTTGCACTGCTCTGGAGCCAGAAGCCCAAAGTCAAGGTCTCCGCAAGCCAGGCTCCCTCTGAAGCCTGTCAGACCATCCTTCCTTGGCCTTTCCTCACTTCCATTCAGTTGCCAGCAGTCTCCAGCCTGCCTGGGCTTACAGCTGCCTGATTCTGGTCTCTGCCTTGGTTCACATATGGTGTTTTCTCTGTGTGTCTGCTGTACATGGCTGGCTCTGAAAAGGACGCTAATCATAGCTGAATAAGCAGTTCACCCTATTCCAGTTGATCTTATCTAAACAAATTACAATGGTCCTATTTCTAAACCTGGTCAGATTTTGAGACTAGGATTTCAACATATTTTGGGGGGCGGGGAGCACAACTCCTGCATAAGGTATACTTCATGTATTTGCATGTGGAGGACAATACACAAGGCAGCATCATTGTGGAATGGAGATCAAATCTTATGGGAAAGCGCATAAAACACACATTTACAGAAATACGGGCATAATTCTAAAGCCATCACCTGCAAAGTTGTCATCACGGATGTGTGCCTGTTCACATCCTGGCTGCTCCACTTCTGAGCCAGCACTCTGCTATTGTGCCCAAGATAGCAGTGGAAGATGGTCCAAGTGCTTGGGCCCCTGCATCCATGTGGCAGACCTGGGTGAGGCTCCTGGCTCCTGGCTTCTATCTGGCCCAGTCCCAGCTGTTGCAGGCAATTGGGAAGTGAACTGGTGGACGGAAGATCTCTCCCTGTCTCTCCCTCTCTCTCTATAACCCTGCCTTTCAAATAAATATTTTTCTTCAAGATTTATTTATTTATTTGAGGGAAAGAGTTACAGAGAGAGAGAGAGAGAGAGAGAGAGAGAGAGAGATCTTCTATCCTCTGGTTCACTCCCCAAATGACTGCAATGGCTGGAGTTGTGCCAATCTGAAGCCAGGAGCCAGAAGCTTCTTCTGGGTCTCCCATGTGGTGCAGGGGCCCAAGGACTTGGGCCATCTTCCTCTGCCTTCCCAGGAGATTACCAAGGCCATCCTGTGCTGTTTTATGAGGACATTAGCAGGGAGCTGGATCGGATTTGGAGCAGCCAGGACTCTTAACTGGTGCCCATATGGGATGATGGTGCCACAGTTGGTGGCTTTATCCACTATGCCATGGCACTGGCCTCAAATATATCTTTTTTTAGAAGATTAATTTATTTGAAAGCAAGAGTTACATAGAGAAAGGAAAGGCAGAGAGAGAGAGAGAGAGAGAGAGAGAGAGAGAGAGAGAGAGAAGAAAGAGAGAGAGAGAGAGAGAGATCTTCCATCCGATGGTTCACTCCCCAGATGGCTGCAATGGCCGGAGCTGCGCCGAAGCCAGGAGCCAGGCTCTTCCTCCAGGTCCCCCACACGTGGGTGCAGGGGCCCAAGAACTTGGGCCATCTACTACTGCTTTCCCAGGCCATAGCAGAGAGCTGGATTGGAAGTGGAGCAGCCAGGTCTTGAACCGGCGCCCATATGGGATGCCGGTGCTTCAGGCCAGGGTGTTAACCTGCTGCGCCGCAGTGCCATCCCCCCCGCCCCCGATACATATCTTTTTTAAAGCAAATATCCATGGAGCTCCCATTCAGGTCAAGAAACTGAACATGGTACCAGAGAAGCCCCTGTGTGCCTTCCTACACTGAAGCCCCTCTTGCCCTACTAGAAGTCACCAGCAGCCTGACGTGTGAGATAATTTCCTTTAGAGTTATTGAAGTGATTCTGAATTTCTTTCTTATTTTTCATTTCTTTTAAAATTTCTATTTTTATTTGAAGGGTAGACATATGGAGAGAGATCTTCCATCTGCTGGTTCACTTCCCAAATGCCAGCAATAGTTAGGGCTGAGCCAGGCTGAAGCCAGGAGCCAGGAGCTCAATCTGGGTCTCCCATGTGGGTGGCAGAACCCAGGCACAGGAGCCATCATCTGCTGCCTCAGGAGGCTTTAGGAAAGCTGATCAGAAGCAGAGGAGCTGGGATTCAAACCAGCTGACATGAACGCAGGTGTCCCAGGCAGTGACTGAACTGCTTTGCTATATGCCTACCCTTCCATGTTTTTTCACAAGCAAAATTCTTCTTTGTTGCTGAGTGGCTGTGGATCAACTCATTTCTATTGCTGTGAATATATGTATGATTGCTCCTTTCTACTGATGAATGTTGGGGTTGTATCCAGTTTGGGGCTATGACATACAACACCACGCACATTGTGGTGCACACGTGATTGAGTTTTTCTAGGGCATTTCCCCAGAAAGAGAATTGCAAGGCTGTTTTCCAAAATGCTTGCACGGATTTATGTTCCTCTCAGTAGCAAATGAGGATTGCCCTTGATTCCAACACTTGACATTATCAGATTATTATTTATTTATCTTTTTGCCAATCCATGGATTGTGACTGTCTCATTGTGAACTTTCAGTGTTTACTTCCCTGATTGCTACTGAGGTTGAACACCTCTTTTGTGTATCTATTGTCGATTTTGATTTCCCTTTTTGTGAAGTGTGTGTTCGAGTGTGTTGCTCATTTGTTCGAATTTAAAGAAGACACATATTTTAAATCCTACACCCATGTTAATTAAGTGTTTCCAATATTTTTCTGTGGCTCATGTTCTTATTTTTAAATCATATCTCTTATTGAGTGGAGATTCTTTTAATGTAGTTGAATTTATCTTCGATGACATTTACCGAGTCTCCTTGCCTGGCACTATTTGAGGTGTTTCTTCAGCATTGTCTCACTGGAGACCACTTTGGCACCAACAAGGAGGAGATGCAGATGTGAAGGTGTGGCTCCGCGTTAATGTGTTTTAAAATTGGGAGCCAGACAGGCTTCTAGGCGAGAAAAGTTCTACCTGGATCTTACAAAGCATGGATGCCACTGCTGTGAAGGTTCTCAAGACTTCTACAAAGCTTTTCTTTCTGGAAATTGACTGCAGTAGCATCTAACAGCAGCCTCAGGGTGGAGGTGGAGGGCTGTGTGAGGGGGTTGATTAAGCTCTGCATGTCAGGGACAAGCATAATACAAGGTGGTCTGGAGATGAAAGCTCTGCCCTAGATTCCAAGAGGGGGCAGGGGATGTTCTCAGAGGTCCTGAGCCAAGTGGCTTCTAACAGACAGCTGGCACTTGGCTGTCTTACGTTGTTTAGCTTTCTAATTAGTATTGCATTAGAGACAGAGGTGTTTTAAAAACTTATTTATCAAGAAATAAATTTTTTTTTAAAAGATCTACTTATTTATTGGAAAGTCAGGGAAAGAGAGTGAGCGACCAGTTGGGACTCGAACTGGTACCCATATGGGATGCTGGTACTACAGGAGGTAGCCTTACCTGCTACACCACAAGGCCAGACCCTAAAGTTTGCAAAGTAGCAAAGTAGTCAGACTAATCACTTATGATGATCTCTCAAATGCTTTCCTCGGAGCAGGTGTTTAGCCTAGTGGCTAAGATGCCTGCGTCCCACATTGGAAGTGCCTGGGTTCAATCCCTAGCTCTGGCTCTTGACTCCAGCTTCCTGCTAGTGCAGACCCTAGAAGGCAGGGGTGATGGCTTAAGTAACTGGATTCCTGACATCCACGTGGGAGACCCTGGAGTTTGTTCCTGCTTCCTGGCTTCAGGCTGGCCCAGTCCCGGCTGCTGCAGGCATTTCGGGGAGTGAATCAGTGGACAGCAGTTCTCTCTCTCTCTCTCTCTCTCTCCTTGTACATAAAATTACAAGAATACATATTTTCTGTGCTCATTTTTCTTCAACCAAAACATAGGTTATTCACTTATTTTTGAGACATTTAATCAAATTGTGAAATATCTTTTTTTTTTTTTTCCTGAGAGGAATATTGGAATTGATGCTTTTGTTGCTGTACTGGGCACCATAATATTTTCAGGAGCTTTTAAAATGCAAAAAATCATCTGTGAACTACTTTTGCCTCCAGCATTTCCCTACACACACACACACACACACACACACACACACACACACACAGCTCACTCTCCTCCCTGTAGGCTTTTAATCTGTTCCTTCTTACCACTGTCAGAATATTGATGTTCATTCATGCTTTTGCTTGTTCTACTGCTGCCATCAATCTTGTAACTCTTCTTTCTCATCTCTCAGCCTCTCACCTTTCCCACTAACAGGATGTCCTTTTCTGTAACATCTGGGGCTGGGTCGTGGCTCAGCCAACAGCAGATGAACTCTATTTTGCATAGGGAACTGACCCACCCACATGGCCTTTGGGTTGCTCTGATTTTCCCCCATTTGCTGGTAAGTGTCTGGGGGCAGATTTCATTCACCAGATAGGTTTTCAGCTCCTTCTCAGAGTGATGTGACGTGAGAAGGACTCACCTGACCACTGGTGGTTTCAAGGTGGAGGGAGGAAGGGGGCTACAAGCCAAGGAATGCTGGCCACCCTCCAAAGCCAGAAAAGGCAAGAAAATAGATTTTCCTCAACACTTGCAGAAAGGACTACAATCTTGCCGAGAGCTTGCTTTTCTGATACTTCTGACCTCCAGGACTGTCAGATGTTATTTTTCTTCTTAAAGTCACATTTCTGGAAATCTATAACAGCAGCAATAGAAAAAACTTATACACTGGATTAATAAAAAATCTGTAGGGGGCAGACACTGTGGTATAGCAGGTTAAACTGCTGCTTGGGATTCTCACACCCCATATCAGAACGCCTGGTTTGTGTCCTGGCTCCTCTACTTCCAATCCAGCTTCCGGCTGATGTACCCTGGCAGGCAGCAGGAGATGGCTAAAGAGCTTGGGGCCCTGCCACCCACCTATGTGGGAAACCAGATGCAGTCCTGGGCTCCTGCCATCAGCCTGGTCAAGCTTTGGCTACCGTGGCTACCGTGGGTATCTGGGGAGTGAACCACTGGATGGAAGATCTCTCTCTCCCCTCCCCCCAACAGACAAAAATAAATAAGCATTAGAAAATGAGAGGTTGGAATCTCTGTTGAAAAAAAAATCTGTAAGATTCTTACAATTAATACACTCAAAATAGGGTAACAATGCAATTCTTCTGAAAGTCTCTTTTAATATTCATGAAAAATAAAATTTGGATTCCAAGTCCAATGAAGGGAGGTGCTTTTGTTCTAGTATATTTTGTAAGAATTTGGGGGCTGGCGCTGTGGTGCAGTGGGTTAATGCCCTGGCCTGAAGCGCTGGCATCCCATATGGGCGGTGGTTCGAGACCTGGCTGGCCCACTTCCTGTCCAGCTTTCTGCTGTGGCCCGGGAGGGCAGTGGAGGATGACCCAAGTCTTTGGGCTCCTGCACCTCGTAGGAGACCCGGAGGAGGCTCCTGGCTCTTGGCTTCAGATTGGTGCAGCTCCGGCTGTTGCGGCCATTTGGGGAGCGAACCATTGGATGGAAGACCTCTCTCTCTGCCTCTCCTCTTTCTGTGTAACTCTGACTTTCAAATAAATAAATAAATCTTTCAAAAAATATTTTATAAGAATTTGGGGAAGAATATTTCCTTTGAAAAAGTCTTCTTTTAGCTAGTTATGAGGGAAGTAGTTGTACACAGAAACAATTGCATGGAGCAAGAAGTTAGCATTAGTAGAAGGAAAAACAAAGCCACTATCATTAGATTTCCGACACTGAATTTTGTAGGCTTCATGATGTTTTAACTTATTTCAAAATAACTTTAGAGACAGCACTGTAGTACAGTAGGTTAAGCTGCAGCCTGCTGTGCCAGCATCCTTTATGAGCACAAGTTCCAGTCCCAGCTGCTCCACTTCCGATCTAGCTCCCTGTTAATGTGCCTGGGAAAGCATCAGAGGATGGCCCAAGTGCTTGGGTCCCTTCACTCACCTGGGAGACCTGGAAGAAGCTCCTGGCTCCTGGCTTTGACCTGGTCGAGCCCTGGCCATTGTAGCCAGTTGGGTAGTGAACAAGTGGATACAAGATCTCTGTCTTTCCTCTAAATCTGCCCTTCAAATAAATAAATCTTAAACAATTTTAGACTTGGATAAGTTTGAGAAACAGCAGTTTCCATATATTGTCAATTATTTTCCCCCTAAGGTTAGACTTTTATGTAACCATAAAACAGTTGTCAAAGCCAAAGAATTAGCACTGATTAACAACCAAATATTAGGGGCCAATGCTAATGCTAGGGGCGTAGTGCATAAAGGTGTCACTTGCAGTGCCAGCATCACATATGGGTGATGGTTTGAGTCTGGGAGAGCAGCAGAAGCCCAATCCTTGGGCCCCTGTACCCACGTGAGAGCCAGGAGGAAGCTCCTGGCTCCTTGATTCGGACTGGCCCAACTCTGGCTGTCCCGTCCATTTGGGGAGTGAACCAGCAGATGGAAGCTCTCTCTCTCTCTGCCTCGGCCTCTTTGTAACTCTGCCTTTAAAAATAAAACATCAAATACGATTGGTCCACAGACTTAATATTTTGCCAGTTTTCTCACTAATGGTCTTTCCTGGACCCAGCCGGCACTGCATTGCATTCAGTTGTTGTGTCTCCTTATCTCCTCCAACTTGTCTCCTCATTCTTTATCTTTCATGACCTTGACATGGGTGAAGAGCACTGGCCATTTACTTTGTAGAATGTTGCCCCACTTGGGTGTCTGATGTTTCCTTAGTAGGTTGAAGCTGTATCTCTTTGGCAATACCATGGGATTGTGTTCTCAGTGCCCACCCCCCCACCCCCCGAAAGCACATGCTGTCTCCATGTCTGACTGATCATTTGATGAAGTTGATGTCTGCTAGGTTTTTCCACCAAGTTAGTATTTTTCCTTTTGTAGTAGCATCTTGTGGGGAGATAACTTTTTCAACTTTTATTAATTTCTAAGAGAGAGCAAGAGTGAGAGAGAATAGCTTCCATCTGCTGGTCCATTCCTTCAATGCTTGCTACAGCTGGGACTAGGTCCGACCAGAGCCAGGAGCCCCCTACTCAATCCAGGTCTCAACCATGGTGGCAGGGGCTCAAGTAGTTGAGCCATCACCTGCTGCCTTCCAGGGTGCACATTAACAGGAAGCTGGTATAGGTAGCAGAGCTGGGACTCAAACACGGGTACTCTGGTATGGGAGGCTGACATCAAATGCTGGCCCCCACGGGGGAGATACCTTAGACTACCCATGTTCTGTTTCTTGTCATACTTTGCCCACTAATTATACTCATTGATTTATCCTTTCAGTATCAACTGTGCTGATTTTTCTTTACATCATACCTTCTCTACTAATTGGTGATCTAATGTAAGAGCTGCTCCCCCATTCACTTAGTCAATCATTTTTATCAATATAAACCCATGGACATTTATTCCATTCCATAGTTTACAAGCCATTACTAGTATTAGTTGTTTAATTTGGTGATATGAAACAGTATGCTGGCTTGTGTGTCCATTGACATGCCTTTCCTCTCTTTCATCATCCCATGAACACTTCCTGATTTTTCCTTGGCATCAAGATTTTCTTTAAAAATTTTTTAAAAAATTTTATTGTAAAGGCAAAGTTAGAGGGAGAGACAGAGACAAAGAGATCTTCCATCTGCTAGTTCACTTTGCAAATGGCTGCAATGGTCAGAGCTGGGCCAGACCGAAACCAGGAGTCATGAGCTTCCTTTGGGTCTCCCATGTGGGTTTAGGGGCCCTAGTTCTTAGGCCATTCTCTGCTGCTTTCCCAGGCACATTAGCGGGGAGCTGGATCAGAAGTGGAACAGCCAGGACTCAAACTGGTGCCCATATGGGAAGCCGGCACTGCAGGTGGTGGCTTTACCCGCTCTGCCACAGTCCCAGCCCATCCAAGCTCATTTTCTAATTCTGCTGCCCCAGCCTAGGAATCAACCATTTCTTCAAAAGGCTCAATATCCACTGGGAATGACATTTAGAAACCAACTAGATGGCAATAACAGCTATAGGTGTGCTCACTGCTACTGCAGCCTTTACTTCTGGGTCCTGTCTATGGACAAAGCTGGGAAATGAACGTGCGTACGTACGTATGTTATAGACAGCTGTATTTCTAAAGCTGTGCATTTCTACAGAAAATAAAATCAACGAGTCCAGATCTGTGACACCACTTTGGCTTTACAGTATAGAAATGCTATTATCATCCATGCAGGTTTTCTTTCTTCTCACATCAGTATGGCAGTTACTCATTTGTAGTAATTAACTTACTTCACTAGTTTGTACATCAAGTTCCTGCACATCACAGTTGATTTTAATTGTAGCTGGGGTATGGGAAACATTACCATAGTTCTGAATCAGTTATACAAAAGTGAATACTGAGAGAGAAATGTCACCTCTCCTCATCCCGACTATCCTTTTCTTAATCTTCTTAGTTTTTGGTTTATTCTTCTTGAGTTTCTTTGGCACAAATGAGCAGACGCACATATATTTTCCTATACTGTGTTCTCTGTATACAAAGGATGGCAAACCGCAGGTACTCTTGTGCTTTGCATTTCTCATTTACTGTATCTGGGAAATCAGAGTCTAGAGAACTTATATTTTAAAAAAAGCTTTTTAAAAACTGCAAAGGACTCCACTGTGTGGCTGTACATTGCTTACTGGATCACTCTTCTATATATATATATATATATATATATATATAGGTAACTTAGATTGCTTTGCAACTACAACCAATGCTGCAGAGTAACGATGTGAATGTGAACTTTTGTACTGTTGGAGAATATTACCAGGGAAGATTCCTAAGTGGGATTGTTGGGACAACACTAAATTTACATGGAGTTTTATTGGATATTGCCAAGTCCCAACCCCAAGAAAGGTAGCTGCAGTTTGCAGTTCAACCAACTCAGAGGAGTGCTTCACCAACAGAATGTGGTGTCATCCTGCTCTTACATTTTTCTATCTCATGGGATTTAAATGGTACCTTGGCTTTAACTTGTTTGGATTTTTAAAAACAATTGCTTCTTAAAATTTACTTATTCTCATTTTTGAGAGAGAGAGAAAGAGAGGGAAATTTTTCCATTCACTGGTTCACTCCCCAAATGCCCACAGAAGCCAGAACTGGGCCGTGTGGAAGTGTGTAAATCAATCCAGGCCTCCCAAATGGCTGGCAGAGGCCTAAGTACTTCAGTCATTATCTGCTGCCTCCCAGGGATGTGCATTCGCAGGAAGCTGAAATTGGAAGTGGAGCCAGGAAAGTAACGCAGGCACTCTAATATGGCATGTGGTGTCCCAACTGGCGCCTTCACTTCTGCACCAAATGCCTGCCCCACATTTGAACTTTTTCAAAAGTTAACTTTATTATGTATATTAAGGCATACAGTATATTATGAAGTACATAGACAGTAAAAAGGGTTACCACAGTGAAGCAAACTAACATCCATCATTTCATGTTTAAAGATTATTTATTTGAAAGGCAGTGTTACAGAGAGGGACATTTATAGAAAGAGATCTTCCATTCACTGGTTCACTCCCCAAATGGCTGCAACAGCAAGGGTTGGGCCAGGCCAAAGCCAAGAGCTCCATGGAGGTCTCCCAGATGAGTGCAGGGGCCCACGGACTTGGACCATCTTCCACTGCTTCCCCAGGTGTATTAGCAGAGAGAGGGATCAGAAGTGGAGCAACCAGGACTTGAGCCAGTGCCCAATGGCTTGCCAGAATTGTAGATGGCGGCTTATCCCACTGTGCAATGCCAGTCCCATCATGTATGAATTTTTAAAATATACTTTTGGGCTATGTGAAAGTCTTCTTTGTGAATTATCTGCTCATTTTTTCCATTATGGTTTTTCATCCTTTGTACTTCAATTTTCAACAGTTGGCCTCATGATTTTTCAAAACTAATGAACACTAATACATACATGGGCACTTTAAAAATAAAGTTCCCTATTATGATTTCAAGTAATATTGTAGTACACTGAAGATAGGGCTTTATTTTAATGTGAACACCAAAGTAATCTAAACTCTTTAAAACATAGGTAGATATACTGATCTAATTGTGTAGCAAATTCTTACTATGAAACAGTTTTTTTTTTTGGCAGGGGCATTATTTTTAGCTCATACAGTTTCGCCCCACATTGCCAACCTTACTCAACTGAGATGGGGCTTCTTTACCTATGAAAAAATACTTAGTGTGTTCAAAAGCTGGATATAATTTTTTTGACTACAAATATTTTGATACCATTTGCTAACCTATTACCCTTTTAATCATTAGCAGATAAATCAGAACTATTTTTCTGTTAATGGGTTATTTAAAAATATCCTTCAAAACAACTGTGAAGATCCAGTTCGGCTCCCATATATAGTTTGAACTAATGGTTTCATCTAATTATATGTGAGGACAAAATGGTAACAAAGACTTTATGAAGATTACAATTTTGGAGTATGTTGAAACATTAAAAAAATTTTTTTCAGTGCCAGATTTTCTGGCTATTAAAACATGCTCACAGATGCCATAAAAACTCATCAAATATAATTAAAATGTAAATTTTAGGGGGCCAGCATTGTGGCATAGAGGTGAAGCCACCACCTTCAACGCTGGCATCTCATATGGGCACCTGTTTGAGTCCTGAGTGCCCCACTTCTGATCCAGCCCCCTGCTACTGCACCTGGGAAGGCAATGGAAGACGGCCCAACTGCTTGGACCCCTGCCACCCACGTGGGACACCTGGAAGAAACTCTTGGCTCTTGGCTTTAGCTTGGCCCAGCCCTGGCTGTTGCGGCAATTTGGGGAGTGAACCACCAGAAGGAAGATTTCTCTAATTCTACCTTTCAAATAAATAAGTAAGTCTTTTTTTTTTTTTTAATTTAAATTCTAGTATTAAAGATTCAATTGTAGAGATCTATTTCACATTATCTGTTCCAGGGATAGAGTGGAAACCACAGCGACACTGCTTTGGTCTGCAACATACATTTCTTGGTGGTAGATTAGATTTATAAAGAGAGCAGTTATGAGCTGCAGAGAAGTCTACCACCTGTTCTTGTCACTCCAGACTGAGGCACCTTAAGGCTGCTGTATAGGAGCTGAAGTTGAGGGTTCCATCTTTTCTTACAGATTAAAAATACATGTGTTCATTTGTTGCTGTTTATTTACCATTAGCTTCTCTTTTTATACTCAATTTATAAAATAATTAGGAAAGGCAGTATGGAAAAGAAACAGATTAAGCTTCTGGAAAAGTTAACAATAGTTTAAAAATAATTCCCAAAGAATTGTTTCCTTCTTGGTATAGAACAGAATGTGCCATAGTTGTCTTAGCCTTTTCTTTTCATCAGTAAATAGAGTGATAAGTAAGATCAGTCAATTCAGAAGGGGAAAAAAGTTCATAATAAAAATACTCTTGAAACTAGATTTCCTCTCACCTTTCCCTGCGCCCTCCAGGGCCGGTTAAAACCGTGATAGCCTGTGGTGATTTCCCAGAAGAGTAATGTCAAAGACTTGACAGAGTACTATGGACTCTTCAGGAAAGACCCACAGAAAGCTGAAGTCATTGAGGAAGTGAAAAGTAGTTAGTTTCGTACTTTTATAAAACTTCTTACAGGCATAAATGTTCTTTTGTGCTGAGGACCAAATACTTGCTTATAACATCAACATGAATAATTTCAATATAGTGAGATTTTAGCAAAATTTTAAAAAAGGGCAAGTGCTAAACATTCTGACTTTTAAAAAATGCTTAAATACATGTAAAAGTTTTAAATGGACTAAAAATACATTTAGAAATGTGGTATAATAAAAAAAAGAACACTTTTATACATAGGATTTTATTTTGCACTGCTGTAACAATTTCATTATAGACCAAGGGGAAAAAAGGAAAAAAAGATAAAACCACCACACTGAGTAAATTACTAAACCTTTTCTACTTTTTAACAGGATTTTCCATCGGGTAGATTTATTGTCATATCCCTTTCAAAACAGACAAGATGCTTACCATATTTTAAAGATTATAGGTTGCCACTGAAAGAAAAATTTTACACAGTCACTGTACATCAAGGTTGAAAAACTGTCCTGCATGAAAAATATACTTAGAAATCATGTGAATAAAAGAAAAAGAAAACATTATTGTGTTAAGGAAAGATTAAAGTTCTCATAATGTGCCATCTAAATGTGGATACTCATTCTTCTTAAGATTGCGCATAGGTAGGGATTTCTTGCTTCTGCCCTTTTCACTCATTATACTGTGTTTTAACCCAACAGTACTCATTAAGGCAAACAAATCCTTTTCTGAAGAAGTCTTAAGGAAACTGTGGACAAATAGCAAACTTTTGGCATTAAAACAGGTTAACACGTACACAGCCTTTAGTAATATACATTAAGCATATTTTCCTTGGACTAGTGACAAGAAAAGATGAACATGCTTGTTAACAATGTCAAAAAGTTTAAAATTCAGTGTCCAAGCAATTCCTAACAATGCTTCTGTAGCTTTAAGCTCTAAACAGTATAGAATTTATGCAAATGCATTAAAGAATTCAAGCTTGGCAAATTACACCCAAGCAAGTTATTAAACTATATATACACAGAAAGTAAATGATAAATACAGAATTAAAAGAGTTCTGTTTTTCCTTACAGCCTTGAAAACTGACAAACTTTCTGAGGACAGTTCTATAATATTAAACATTAGGTAACCACAGGTATCGGGAAACCTAACTAGATAAACCGATTTAAAATACTCAAGATGACTTTGTAGTGTTTAATACAATTCAGTTCGTAGTTAAGGGCACAAGACAACATTTAACAAAAATAATCACATCAATTGACCTAGAAATCAAATGCAAATAGATATGAATACAATCTCCAAAATCTGTCTTTTTAAGTGAACATGAACCATTTATTCAAAGTTATACAAGAATTTGAAGGATTAAAGTCTTCTGTGACATAAAGCCATTTCAAATAGTTTCATGTCTCAGCTGAGCAGGAGGAGAGGGTGAAAGAATAAGTGAGCGGGCCCCAGTGGGCAGCGAGACAGTAAAAACAGACTCAACAGCAGCCGCCCCCGGCCTGCTGTCCTCCCTGATTGCCGGCATGTGTTGCATTAGTAGCAGCATGCTGAGGGCCAATTTTAATGCCATTTGCCTGAAATCAAAGAGAATAGAATCATAAATATAAATACAACCAGACCCAACCAGTCTGTATAATTTAGTGGGTTTGTTTTTTAATATTCTAGCTAATTCCTAATGACACAATTTTACTAATTTAGAAAGACATATTAAGTATCTTTTAGCAAGGACTAAAACAATACCTCTTAGGGAATGTTTCTTCTTTCTATAACAACAAATGTTTCTGAAAATCATTCTTTATCATACTAGATCCAAGGTAAACAGAAACTAGAATGCTTGTTTCTCAGGGAATTCTCATAATAGAGAAATCATCTAAAACAATTGCTGAAAGCAATCTTAAACGATAAAATTATCCAAAGCCCACGTCGTCTACCACAACATAAAATCTTTTCTCTGCACAGCATTTCTGTTCCATGTTGAATCAGCTGTACAGGCTAAGGGCACATGAGGGTTCTGTGTCATCAATAATTTCTATGATCCCCAAAGACATGGCAGCTTGCCAAGAACCCACACACAGAATAGTTCTTTCATTCATCAAACTCACACTTATGTCTTAACCCTCACTCCCTCAAGTGGATTTTACCTAAAAATACAACACATTGAGAAAAGTAATACAGTAGCTTCAGAAATTAAGCTCTTAAGGAAACTTTACGTCACAGTAAATCTCAGATTTATAGTGCTTGGCAGTTGTTCTGCAACAGTAGTAGCCTTGGGGTTTCTGGCACTAGCTCAGTATTGACAGCAGCTGATGTGGTTTCTTTTCGCTCTTTTGACTCCTCTTTAATAAAAAGCATGCCCTATGGCTCATTGGTTTTGCCCCCTCTGGGCTGGTAGCAACTTCTTGAGGAAGCAAGGAGTCAGACTTGGCATTAGGCCAAATAAATAGCACGGCCTGTTGGCTCCTGACAGCACATTACAATCAAGGCTGCATAAGGCACAGTAAAGCAGTCAGCTACTATATGAAACCAGACAGAAACAATGAACATGCCCTTTTAAACAGAGGCCCAATTACTGTTCAATTTATTTGGCATTAGTCTCTGAATGCTGTCACCTTTAAGTTAACTGAAGAAGTACTGCCGTAAGTCTAGAAGAGGATTTAGAGCCTATACGAGTATTATTCCATGATAAGAAGAGTGAGGAAATTAAGTACTTTTTGGAAACCTTAGGTAAGCTGCTGTTTGTTTTAGCCAAGACCACTGAGGCACATAATAGGAGTCTCAGATCTGCAGTGGCTTCCCAACGTAATGCTTTTCTAAGTACAAATGGGCAGGAACCAGGGATTTTCTCTCGGATGCCAGACGTCTTACTATCGAACAGCAAAAATATTTATGTAAAAGTAAATAACATGCTACACCCACAATAAATGTTTTGAAGTAAATATAGATAAATGAAGAGTGGAGATTTAGGTCAAAATGATGGCCTTCAGTGAACACTGAATTATATGCTTCAAAGCTTCACATTTTATCCTAGTTATGTCAGCCAACCACACTCAAAATAACTTTACAAAAAGCTAAGTGCCAACTGCCAATTCTGTACATTAATTTAGTCTTCTGAAACCATGCTATGCTATATTGGGAATATGCTCCAGATTGGGTATTTCCCTCTTTCATATGAGAAAACAGAGAGCATCTTGCATTAGTGACACAGTACATGCATTTACACACTAGAACATTATTCCCCAAAGCAGATGACACCATATGGACTTAGATGAAAGTGGATTTTCTTTGCTTTTGGGGGATTTATATTATTTTCCATTGCTTTTAAGAAATTGGTAGGGCCACTTACTTTAATTCATTTTCACAGATGAAGTTATATCCTATTAGAACATACACATTTAATTATTAAACTATGCACAGATTTCAGTTAGATGATCATAAGCCAATATGTTAAGTGATAATCACGGATGCATTTCAGTACTTAAAAAATATCAAATCATGAATGTAAATATAGAGGGAAATTCTATATTAATATCATCCAATAATATTTTTATGTATATACCTCATTATTAATGTCAAAGACTCCTTCTTGGATTTTTTCATAAATCTCTTTTGCTGTATTAATAAATGCCTGAAATATAAGAGATTGGTTCATATTATTTAAAACCACAACAATAAAAGAACATCATATGAAATCTCTGCAGAATACCCTAATGTTTAACATAGGAATATCAACTGATAGAATGCATCAAATAAAGGACAAAAACCACACGATCATCTCAATAGACATAGAAAAAGCATGTGGCAAAATCCAATACCCTCTCATGATAAAAACATTCAACAAGTTTGAAATAGAAACTTCTTCAATCTGATGAACATCATCTAAAAAAACCATACTTAACGGGGCTGGCGCTGTGGCATAGCTAGTAAAGCTGCAGCCTGCAGTGCCAGCATCCCATATAGATGCTGGTTCAAGAGCCAGCTGTTCCTCTTCCAATCCAGCTCTCTGCTATGGCCTGGGAAAGCAGTAGAAAATGGCCCAAGTCCTTGGGCCTCTATACCCGCAGGGAAACATGGAAGAAGCTACTGGGTCCTGGCTTTGGATTAGCGCAGCTCCAGCCATTGCAGCCCTCTGGGGAGTGAACCAGCGGATACCAGACCTCTCTCTCTGCCTCTCTGTAACTCTGCCTTTCAAATAAATAAATAAACCTTAAAAAACAAAAGCAAAAAATAACTATACTTAACATCATACTCAATGTTCACCTAAAGGCTTAAAGATTTCCTCCTAAGATCCAGAATAAAGCAAGGGTGCATTAGCATTATTCAAAACAACAAAAAAGTGGAAACAATATAAATATTCATAAACTGAACACAACCCAAAATGTGGAATTATCAATGTAACAGAATATTATTTAGTCACAAAAAGGAATGAAGTACTGATTCATGCAACAATGTGGATGATATTGAAAGTATCACACTAAATGAAGGAAGGCAGATACAAAAGGTCCCATATAGTACAACTCTATTTATATGAAATGTTCAGAATAGGGAAATCCATAGAGAAAGAAAGCATATTATTTGTTGCCAAGGGCTGGGGGTAGGTGGAAATGCAGAGTGACTGTTAATGAGTACGGGGTTTGTTTTTGGGGTGATGAAAATGTTCTGGAATTAGTGGTGATGGTTGCACAATTTTGTGACTATACTAAAACCCATACATTAAAAGGGCAAATTTTATGGTATGCGTACTGTATCTTAAAAGAGAAAACTATAACCATAGGGAGAAAAAGAGAGTATCACGATGTGAGAACACCACACCTGAGAAAAACAGATGTGGACTAGATAAATGAAATGATCTCTATATTACAAGCTTACTTTTGGAGGACAATTCTACATAGGGCCGCTTTTGCCATAACAATGTATGACAATATATGGTTAAAAACAGAAAGAATCAAAGGATGTTTTTGACAAATGGCAGCTCAACTTCTATCTATAAAATTTTTATCAACTTTTATCTATAAAATTTCACTCTAATACTACTAAGTTGACAAAAGAAAGTGTTAGAATATTGCAGAGCAACTTAGTTCTATAAACACCATAATTTATCCACATCCTGTACTTGATGTATAATATGAAGACAGTTTATGTAATATTACCAGTGCTTCAGAGATATACAAATTCTTATAGATCCCAAACTAAAGGTTTAGAAGATCATAGATAACTGTACTAACCAATATTATAAATAAGGTCATTTTCAATTAGTTTTCTATGAAAATTCATAAAAGAGAGCTATCTCCACTACCACTGATATACATCTAATTCAAATTGTAGAAAGTAAACAGGGTTCACGGAAGGAACAAATCATACCTTTTGTCTTTTCTACACTGGAAATATCTGACTGCTGAACTTGCCATCAGAGCTTTTGTTTCCTAATTAACAGGACTGATATGTTTTCACCTTTAAAGGCCTTACAGCTCCCCAGAGTAATCAATCTACTGCAGCTCAATTACTGCACCAAGCACACCAGTCAGTGAAGGAGACTTGAGCGACTGTGGCAGGAGCACAGAGATATGAATATGCATAAACTCTAAGTGGCTGATCGAATCATCACGGAGGGTCATGAGAATTTGCAGCAAAATAATGAGAAGAATTAATCACTGCAGATTCACAAGGCATTTAGGACGCGAGTGCGCTTTTCCTGTGTGTGCTACAGTGAAGTGAAGGAGAAACTGGCTTTCAGCCAAGTATGAATTGATTCACGTTCTTCAAAATTAAAGTTATCCCCATAAATAAGGAAAAACTTAACTTTATTTCCAATAACATGTCAATTACTGTGATGGTATTAGAATCCAGGCTAACTAAATATTGAAGTCAAGGATACATAAATTCACAGTGCTGGAATTCCTTATATGGACATCCAGATGTGCACACTTTACTAGAATGTTAGAACTTCAAGGTTCTATAAATTGAGTTATAAATTTATATAAACAAGCACTTCTACAATACAAAAGTCATTATTAAATGTGTCAATTTATGGAAATAAACTTTCCTTCTGCAATCTGTTGACAAATCACTTTAGAAACTGGCTAAAGAGAACTGTGCTATATAAAATTTCATAAATCACTGCTAATTTTATTACCTAAATAATACCTAATAATTAAGCCCATTTATGCATAGCTGCATCAGATGGACTTAACATGTCTTTTACATCTGAAAGACATGATCAATTTCTTTCTTTTTTTTTTTTTTTTGACAGGCAGAGTGGACAGTGAGAGAAAGAGAGACAGAGAGAAAGGTCTTCCTTTGCCGTTGGTTCACCCTCCAACGGCTGCCACGGACGGCGCGCTGCGGCTGGCGCACCACGCTGATCCAAAGGCAGGAGCCAGGTGCCAGGTGCTTATCCTGGTCTCCCATGGGGTGCAGGGCCCAAGCACTTGGGCCATCCTCCACTGCACTCCTGGGCCACAGCAGAGGGCTGGCCTGGAAGAGGGGCAACCGGGACAGAATCCGGTGCCCCAACTGGGACTAGAACCCGGTGTGCCGGCGCCGCAAGGCAGAGGATTAGCCTGTTGAGCCACGGCGCCGGCCGACATGATCAATTTCATTACAACTAAAATACAACAAATGATTATTCCTTTCATTATAATTTCCATCATCTCAATGACATAGTCATTGGACAAAATGTTTACTGTCATTTCACTCTGAATACACATTACAGATACTAAAATATTTTCCATTCCCTGAGCATATTACTGAGGATACTACAAGTCAATTATTTTTATATATTTCATGACAAAAATTAATACTTTATATGTATCACTAAGTGATTAATGAATAATTTTAATGAGTTCTTGGAGTCTGAAACCCAACATGAGTAATGCAGGCAACAGTGTATCTTTTTAAAAGTATGTGAACGGGGCCAGTGCTGTGACATAGTGGGTAAAGCTGCTGCCTGTGATGCTGATATCCCATAGGGTGCCAGTCTGAATCCTGGCTGCTCCACTTCCGATCCAGCATCCCTGCTGATGTTCCTAGGAAAACTGCGGAGGACAGCCCAAGTGCTTGATGACCTGTACCCATGTTGGAGACCCAGAGGAAGCTCCTGACTCCAGAATGGCCCAGCTCTGGCCTTTGTAATCATTTGGGGAATGAATCAGCAGATGGAAGATCGATCTCTCTCTGTCTTTCCTCTTTCTCTGTAACTCTGCCTTTCAAAAAAATCAAATTAATATTTGAACAAAAAAAAGTATGTGACCATGGACTGAAATTATGGAGTTCCCGAATAGAATGAACACTGACCATGTTAGTAAGGCTGTTAAGAAATCTTCCAAAACAACAACCTAAATAAATCTTCTAAGGTAACAGCCTTTGGAGTGTCAGAGATAAAATCTTCCCACTTAAGTTGCAAAATATTTAAACATAAGCTTATATATATAATACATATTATGTAAAAGTTATTATATACACATACACACATATATAAAATGGTTGACTTAAAAAACTGATCATTTCATTCATTAAATATCAATCTCTACATTCTTAAGGTACACGTTTCTAATCCATCTTTAGAATTCTTTATGAACATATATCATGTACAAAATACATTTTGAGTATTTCTTGGTACATATCTCAAGACAAGACTAATATTCTTCACAGAATTAGTTTACTTAAAAAAAGATGGGATGCTGGCATTGCAGGCAGTGGCTTAGCCTGCTACGTCAAACGCTGGCCTCATAGAATTATTTTAAGTTAGGGCTGGTGCTGTGGCGTATTGGGTAAAGCCACTACCTACAGTGCCAGCATCCCATATGGGCGCCAGTTCGAGTCCTGGCTGCTCCACTTCTGATCCAGCTCTCTGCTATGGCCTGGGCAAGCAGTAGTAGATGGCCCAAGTCCTTGGGCCCCTGCACCCGTGTGGGAGACCTGGAAGAAGCTCCTGGCTTCTGGCTTTGGATTGGCACAGCTCAGGCCACTGCAACCAACTGGGCAGTGAACCAGCAGATGGAAGACCTCTCTCTCTCTCTGCCTCTCTTTCTGTAACTCTGACTTTCAAATAAATAAATAAATCTTTCAAAAAAAAAAAAGAATTAGTTTAATTTGAACAGCTGGCTGAGTTGTTCTCTAAAAACACTATCTGTGGATATTATTCCTATTATATTTTGAATCTCCAGCATAATACCTAAAATAAAGTAGGTACTTAAAACTCTTTTTTAAACTCAAGTATCCACGGCAAGGGGATATTGGAAGGGTACACAGGGCTTCCCTGAAACACTGGGTGTTTTTGCTTCTGTGTACCGTTTCTTAGTGGGCAAGTTCATTTACTTAAGACTTCACTGAGGGCCAACAGTGGGCAAAACCGATTTAGAACTTGGAAAAATTTCTGCTAAGAAACTGATGTCAAATGACTTTATTATTAACACAACGAAGCAAATAATGTCTAGGCAGATTCATGATTAGGAAGTGAAAACAGCTCTTCCTGCAGCCAGTGGCACCTGGTGGTCCCCTTACTTTCCCATGCAGTGAGTGTTCCATTTCAGTATGAGAAGCTGAACTTTATCTCCATTTTACTATTAGCCCTCCCCATTCACCACACTTTGATAAACTGCCATGTTCAGGCCTTTACCTTCTTTTTCTTCATTAGTCATTAATTGTAATGCCTTCTACCCTAGGCACTAATCTTTCAACCCCTGGCAGCAGTGATCTGGTGCTGATAATAACTAAACTCTGGGCAAATTTTCAGGGATCTCTATAGTACAAATTGAAACAAACATACCCCACTCCCACCCCTCACCCCCACAACTATAAATACATTGTAATTCATATGACCATTCAACAAATGGACATGCTGATGGGTATATTACATATCACTGACATCTGCCCGGGGCACCTATTAATTGTGACCACATATTCAGAAATTAGAAGGAAATAGCTCCTATTATTGGTGAAGTAAAACCCGTTAGTTGGAGAATCTACAAGGGCCAAAATCTCAGTTAAAGTTGGAGGAAAAAGAAACTTTCTTCATTAACTGGTAGAGGGGGAACGTGAGGCAGGACAGAGAGGCAGGCTTCACTGCATCGCACACACAATATGCTAACAGGCCCTTCACAACTGGTGAGCGACAACAGAGGCAAGGTGGGGACAATGGAACACTTTTATTTTTATTATGGCTGAACAATTTTTAAGGCAAAACACTGAAAATCAAGTCTGTCCTCCAAGAGTAACATTTAAATTATTTCCTTATGTGACATGCTGCCACCTGGTGGCAAGATTAAAATTATTGCATGTTAGAGGTAAGACTTCAAAACTGAATAACGAATCTTGGACAGTTTTATTTAATATTTTGAGTAGATACTAGATAGCAGGTGCCTTATAAAATAAGCGACTTTTTAGTTTTGTCTTAGAACTGGGAAACAAGAAGTAATTAGAATCCTGTTTAATTTTCTTCTCAATCTAAGTCAATTTTATGTAATTACAGGTGTCTATTTGCTCAAGCTAATAGGAACCAATGCTTACTAAGAACTTATTATGAGTCAGTCATTATATTGAGTAATTTGCCCAAGTTTCTATAATTTCTAAAAGAAATTCAGAGCACATACAAAATCAGGACATTTTTTGACTTATCTTCTAGATAGTGTATTTGTGGGATGAAGTCATGCCTACAAAACTAGCAGAAAGGCTTAGGCTGTGGCTCTAGAACCAGGCTATCCAAGTTCACACTGCCATGCCTCCTGTTAGTGTTTTTCGAACCTACCTCTTATTCGCTGTAAAATAAAGACAATAATGCTATCTATTTCATAGGATTATTGGCAGAAATACTGGAAAAACAGTGCTGGACATGTAGTAAGTACTCAAGATTTGTAAGCTTTCTTTTTAAAATTAAAAAAAAAAAAAAGGCAGAGTTAGAGGAGGAGGAGGAGGAGGAAGAGGAGAGGGATCTTCTGTCTACTGGTTTACTCCCCAAATAGCTGCAACAGTTGGCTCCTAGGCCAAAGCCAGGAGCCCGGGGTCTCCCATGTGAATGCAGGTGCCCAAGCACTTGGGCCATCCTCAGCAGCTTTCCCAGGTGCATTAGCAGGGAGCTGGATCAGAGTGGACTCGAACTGGTGTCCTGCTATGCCACAACTCTGGCCCTGATGTGTAAGCTTTCACAACCATTTAGGTGCCATGAGATAAGGCGAACAACAGAAGGAGAAGGGAGTTCACGTGCTCAAATATACATGTGCATTGTGAATACTACAGAGCAGACTAGAATTTGATATAAGGAAGTTTATTAAGAAACTTCTTCAAATTCTGTGACTTTAAAGTATTCTATTTGATTTAGCTTCAGAAGAGAAGACTTATATGACGGGGAATCTTCAAAAATATTAATGGAAAATGTGTTTTAATGAGAAACTAAGGATTTTAAAAACTTTTCTGAATCAAAATAAACATCATTCAATTCTATTTTTCCATGAACTTTCTTTTTTCTTTTCTTTTTTTCTTTTTGACAGGCAGAGTGGACAGTGAGAGAGAGACAGAGAGAAAGGTCTTCCTTTGCTGTTGGTTCACCCTCCAATGGCCGCCATGGCAGGCGCGCTACGGTTGGCGCACCGCGCCGATCCAAAGGCAGGAGCCAGGTGCTTCTCCTGGTCTCCCATGGGGTGCAGGGCCTAAACATTTGGGCCATCCTCCACAGCACTCCCGGGCCACAGCAGAGAGCTGGCCTGGAAGAGGGGCATCCGGGACAGAATCCGGCACCCCGACCAGGACTAGAACCCGCAAAGCGAAGGATTAGCCTGTTGAGCCACGGCCTCGGCCTCCATGAACTTTTGAAATGCTTGCATACATCATTCAACACAACAGCTTTCAAATTTTATTTCGAGGCAATTCTGCAGGAGCCACTTCCTGGGCAAGAGACAGGCAACGGGGATATGCCAGGGAAGTGAGAAGATCTTCCTCCTTACACCTTTCTTCAAAGCAAAGTATTGCTGCTTTGCCTTATTTTACAGTTTCTCATTGAAGAAAAAGGGTTGCTGCTAAGCCTACTGAACAGTAACTCCCTGTTAATGGATGACTGAGCTGCAAAAGGAGAAATGTCTTACCTGAGACCATATACAATTATAGCAGAAGGAGGATTAGAATCTAATATTCTTCTCACATTTATCTTTTCTTTGCTAGGATTACTTACTTTTAATAAAAGTCAAAGGAATTTTCATGTATTTATGCTGCAGTTAAGCTTGAACAGAAAAAGCCCATACTTCTTATATCATTCAAAAATCCTTCTAGCTAGAAATTATTTTGGATTTCTAGAATTATCATTGGAACTATAGGAAATTAGCGATTATTTATGTCCTCTGTCTCCTTCCTATCCTTCACAAAAATGAATATTGCCCATGAATGCTTATTAAGAAGGAAAGGAGGTGACCTAAACCAATTTCAATCAATTAGCTGAGAAATAAAGGGGGAAAGAGATTAGAACTACTGGGGATATGGCAGTTATGAAATTCCTGTTCTTACTTTCTGTCAGATACAGCACAAAGATATGGTTAGTTCTTCAGTAATTTAATTCATTTAGTAAGCACTTACCAAATGCTTGAATTGTACCAGACACTGAGGATACTCAGATAAATGCAACTGTAGTAAACCTTAAGGATGTGGTAATACACGACACATGCAAAACCAAAATTAGAACATGGCATGAACACTTCTGGGAAGGAAAGCCCTGCAAGGAAAGGCCTAGAGGATAAGCAATCTCCCACTCATTTACCAGGAAAACTGGGGGGAACAAAGAGGGGCAGATTTTAAGCACATTTCTGTTGGTAGTTGGGGACAGGAACACACGTGAGATGAGGTCAGCGCGGTGCCTTATAGGGATGAAGAAATCTTGAAAAGATAAGAAGCAGGTGAGGGACAAACTCAGAGGATGAATTATGAGACAATCAAGGTTGACAACAGGAGGACCGGTGAAGAGTCTACAAGAATAATAGTTAAGAAGCAAATTAAAGCAATTAAAATGGTGCAACAAGACAAAAAAGCAAAGATCAAACATAGAAAACCTACTTTGAAGAAATTAACAGAGCTAGGTAAATGAAAGGGCAAAAATGGTAAGGTATTTAAGGATGACTCCACTTTAAGTGACTGAGACTGAAGGGTATACCACACAGGAGATAAACAGGAAGAAAATCAGGTTTTGAGGAAGGAATACATTTTTATTTTGGACATGTAGAATTCTTTGCTTATTTCATTTACACATGGGAAAATATTGGTAGCTGTAAAATAAATATGTGAGTATACAGTATACATTATAGGTAAATATGAGTTTAAAGTATACGACATGTACATATCAGTGTGATTTTCTTAGGTCTAATGGTTATCTACCTGTTTTAGAGGTACAGAAAATGAACGTAACTATTAAAGTAAGAGTTTGCTTTGGATCATCTAAGAAGGTTCCTAGGGTGATGGCCAGATTAAAGTTAGAGAAACTGAGGTTAGTCAGCCAAGTCTTCTAATATGTGGAGGAGAGTAGTAAATACTAACCTAAGCTATCCTCAAGAAGCCTGATAAGGCCAGGTCAGATTTCCAAGGAAAAATTGTTTTGGATGCCTCAGCATTCATGGGCTTGTCTCTGAGAACAGGGTTAAGGGGACAACTTTTAGTTCACAACCACATTCCAGTTACAAAAAAAAAAAAATACATGTTTCACCACACAAAGTCCAAGAAAAGTAAGATGGCCTCTCAATGTCTGCAGATTTCCAAGCACAGAAGCACTCGCAAGGAGTTTTGATCTTAATCTTCTTCCTAGCCTTAGTAAGTAGGGTGTTCTCCAAGGCACAGAAATCCATCTCTCCTGTCAGTTTAGGTGGCTCAGCAGCATACTGCAAACTGTCTGAGGCTAGCTGGCTAGATTATCAGCTATCATCTTGGCTATACCTTTAGCATTTTAGCAGCTAAGTCAGGAATTTCCAGCCCTAATGTGAGACATCTTAAACAACCAGATCTGCATAATGATGTTTAGCAAAGATATGGAAGGCTACAGAAAGCACCTTTTCCCAAAGTCCTTATGAATTCTGCCTCAACAGTTTTTGATGTTTATATACTTTTCTCATTTCCCATGGAGTTACAATTCTTTAGGCAAAACTGACAAATACAGGGAAAATAAAACCCTACCAAATGGCTAACAACTGAGAACAGCTGACAAAGTTGACAATTGTTTGGCAAATGGCAACTTTAACCATTAATCTCACCTCAATCACCTTTACTAACCCTTCAGATGTCCTGGAGGGGATATAATACTTTAAGTTCTGGTAATAGATCTGAGAAATAAGTTTTCAATGTAGAGGGAAAATACATAAAGACAAACAGGGAAGAAAGTATAGACATAACTACATTACTTCTGGGCTATTTTTAAGTCTTCAAAAAGACAGCATAAGTCTTTTGGGAATGGGTACTTTTTCTAGCCTGCCACAATCTGAACCCAGACACTGATATGTGTTGCAGGCATCCCCCAAAGCATTTAACCACTGCACAAAACACCTGTTCCTCTCATGTGCATTTTTGTACTATATCCACTTCACTGTTACTTCATAGGCTCCTTTAATCAGGGCAATGAGCCTGCCTCAAATTTTGTCGTTTTTAAGAAAGTTACAGAGGAATAGGCATTTGGCCTGGTGGTGAGATACTGGCTAGGAGGCCTGCATCCCGAATTCACAGTTCTTGGGTTTGAGTCCTGATCCGCTTCTGATTCCAGCTTTCTGCCAATGTGGACTATGGGATGCAGCAGGTGATCACTTAGGTAGTTGGGTCCTTGCCACACAGGTGGGAGACCCCGATTGGGTTCTCGATTCTTGACTCTCAGCTTTGAGTTGGCCTAATCCTGGTTTCATGGGCATTTGGAGAATGAACCAGGGATGGGAGTATACTCTCTGCCTCTCAAAAAATAAAGAGAGGAAGAGAGACAAAGCTAGTTATACAGATCAAAAAATATAGTTTGCCATCTTTGGAAATGATTTTTACTCACTAACCAAAGCTCTCTGCAGATTCAGCCAGGTTGCTGCATTTCAGTAATCTGTCCATTTTATTGTTCAGCACTATTCCATGCTGTGTATATACCACACTTTGCCCAATCATTCATCAACCCAGTGTTTCTGGGTTATTTCTAGTTTTTGGCTATTAACAATAAAACAGCTATGAACATCTGTGTATAGGTTTCTGTGTGAACATAAGTCTTCTTTTTCCTAAGATAATGCTCAGGGATCTAATGGCATGGCCACATGTTAGTTGTATTCTTAATGTTTAAATAAACTACAAACTGTTTCCCAGAGGGCTGATGTCATTTTTATATCACCACCAGCAATGTAGGAGTAATCAAGTTTCTCCACATCCTCATTAGCTTTTGATGTTTTCCTTTTTTTTTCATTTTAGCCATTGTGATGGGTATGTAGTGCTATTTCACTGAGGTTTCAATTAGCAATTTCCTCAGTGGTTAGTAATCCTGAATATTTTTACAAGAGCTTAACTGCCATTTGTATATACATTCTGATGAACAATCTGCTGTCCTTTACCCATTTTCTGATTTTTTAAAATTTACTAATGAGTTTTTATATTCTACATACTAGTCCTTTGTTTGGTATTTTTTGCAAATATTTTCTCTCAATTTGTACATTTCTAAAATCTATTTAACATGCCCTTTCACAGTGAATAAGTGTTCTTTAAATATTTCTTTTTTTCTTTTTTCTTTCTTTTTTTTTTTTTTTTACAGGCAGAGTGGACAGTAAGAGAGAGAGAGAGACAGAGAGACAAGTCTTCCTTTTGCCATTGGTTTACCCTCCAATGGCCGCTGCGGCCAGCGCGCTACGGCGGCGTACCGCGCTGATCCAAAGGCAGGAGCTGGGTGCTTCTCCTGGTCTCCCATGGGGTGTAGGGCCCAAGTACTTGGGCCATCCTCCACTGTACTCCCTGGCCACAGCAGAGAGCTGGACTGGAAGAGGGGCAACTGGGACAGAATCCGGCGCCCCGACTGGGACTAGAACCTGGTGTGCCGGTGCCGCAAGGCAGAGGATTAGCCTATTGAGCTGCAGCGCTGGCCTAAATATTTATTTTCATCTACTTGAAAGGAAGAACAATACAGAAAGAGAGAAAGATATTATCCACCTGCTGGTTCCCTCCTCAAATGTCTCCAAGTGCCAGAGTTGGGCTGGGTTGAAGACAGAAGCCCAAAGCTCTCTATCAGTCTCTCCCATAAGTGGCACAGGCCCAAGCAAAGCTGAGCCATCATCTTCTGCAACCCAGGATGCATCAGCAGGAAACTGGACTGGGAATGGAGTAGCTAGGACTTGAAGTGGCACTCTGATTTCCAAGGTAGTTATCTCAAGTGGTGAATCAACCTGCTGTACCACAATACCCACCCCATCATTAAATATTTTTGAAAGCTAATTTATCAGATTTTCCTATTAGTGTTATCGTTTGGTGATAAGTATGTCTAGGCCCATATGCTGAAGATTTTTAAATGTAAAAGATAACAGTTCAATGTTTACATTTAATTTTGTGATTCATTTTGAGTTAGCTACTGTAAAAAGTGTGATATAGGCTGAGGTTCATGCTTTTTTGTTTTATAGATTTGTAATTGCTACAGCACCATTTATTGAAAAGGTTACCTTCCTCCACTGAATTGCTTCAGTACCTTTGTTAAAAATATGTTGTGATAACCCAAAAGTTGTACCTATGAAATTTATATTTATTAAATAAAAGCTTTCTATTAAAAATATATTGTGTATATTTTTGTCAGTGTATTTATTTAGTTGGCCCATTGACATGTGTCTATTAGTTTACCAATATCACATAGTCACGATGACTGAAGCTATATAAAACTTGAAATAGAGAGATTAATCCAATTTAATTCTTTTCTTCCTAAGTGTTTTAGCTACTCTAACCCCCTTGTGTTTCCATTTATGTTATCTATTTGTATAAAAATATTATTAGAATTTGCTTCATAAGAATCATATTAAACCTTGATATCAATTTGTGAAAAAGGAACATCTTTACAAGGGCAATGATTCTAATGAACAAAACATGTCTCTCTTCATGCATTTAATCTTTTACTTCTTTCACTATTGTTTTGTAGTTTTCAGCATATATGGCCTGCACATATTGTTTTAAAATTAATATCTAAGTATTTCATTATATCATTTGAGTTTTTGTGACAAAAATGGTACTAAGTCTAAATTTTGGTGTTCATGTTTTCATTATTAGAATACAGAAATGATTTTTATGTTTATCTTGTATCTTTTTTTAAAGATTTATTTATTTATTTGAAAGGAAGAATTAGAGAGAGGCAGAGGCAAGGACGGAAGGAGGGAGGGAGGAAGGGAGAAATAGAGAGGGAGAGAGGGAGAGAGAGAGTAAGAGAGAGACACACACACACACACAGCTCTTCCATCCTCTGGTTCACTCCCCAAACAGCTGCAATGGTCAGAGCTAGGCCAATCTAAAGTCAGGAGCCAGGAATTTCTTCCAGGTCTCCCAAGCAGGTGCAGGGGTCCAAAGACTTGGGTCATCTTCTATTGCTTTCCCAGGCTATAGCAGAGAACTAGATCGGAAGTGGAGCAGCTGGGATTTAAACCAGAACCCATCTAACTATGCCACAGTGCCGGTCCTATCTTGTATCTTGCAACCTTGCTTATTAACTCACTTATCAGTTACACAATTTTTTATTTTAATTAATTTATTTGAAAGGCAGAGTTACAGAAGGGCAGAGGCAGAGAGAGATTGAGAGAGAGAGGTCTTCCATCCACTGGTTCATTCCCAAAATGGCTGCAACAGCCAGAGCTGAGCAGATCTGAAGCTAGGAGCTTCCTCTGGGTCTACCATGCGGGTGCAGGGGCCCAAGCACTTCTACTGCTTTCCCAGGCCATAGCAGAGAGCTGGAAAAGAAGTGGAGCAGCTGGGACTCGAACTGGTGCCCATATGGGATGCTGGCACTGCAGGTGGCAGCTACCAGCTAAGCCACAGTGCCGGCCCCAAGACTTTTTTTTATCTTGTAAATTCCTTGAGATTATCAGCTAACACAATCATGAAATGAACAAATATAGTCAACTTTATTTCTTCCCTCCTGAGTTGTAAGCCTTTTATTTCCTTTTCTTGCTTTGTAGCATTACCTAGAATTTCTAGCAACAATGTTGAATAGTGGTGAGAACAGATATTCCTGCTTCGTTCCTTACCTAAGAGACAAAATATTTTGACTTCTGACATTAAGAATAATGTTAACTTTTTTTCCTCCATTTTTTAAAAAAGATTTATTTACTAATTGAAAGGGAGGGAGGGAGGGAGAGAGAGATATCTTCCATCTGCTGGTTTACTCCCTAACATCTGGCACTGGGCAAAGCCAAGCATGGAACTCCAACTTGGTTTCCTAAGTGGGTGGCGGGGGCTCAAGTGTTGGAGCATCCTCTGCTGCTTTCCCAGGCACATTGGCAGGGAGCTGGACTGGAAGTGAAGCAGCTGGGACTTGAATAGTTGTTTATATGGGATTTCTGTATGGCAGGTGATGGTTTAACCTCCTGGTGTACCATATCACTGGCACCTATAATGTTAATTATAGGGTATCTTTTGTGCATGGTCCTTAACATGCTGAGGAAATTCTCAATTTCTATTTTTCTGGGAGTTTTAAAACATGTTAGTGTTGAATTTTGTCACATGTTTTTCCTGCATCAACCACTATGATCATGTGATTTTGCCTTACTCTGATAAAAAGGTAGATTATATTGACTGATTGGTTTCTGAATACTGAACAAGTCTTGCATCCTTGGAATAAATCTCATTTGGCGATGATATATATATATATATATTCTATATATGTACATGTATATGATTATATACATTGTTGAAATTGTGGTTACTAGCACTTTGTTGAGGATTCTACTTACATATCAATAAAGAATAATCAATCTTATTTATTGTTTTGTGAAGTCTTTTAGCTTTGCTATTAGTTTCATAAAATAAAGAGGGTAGTATTCTATTTCTTATATTGCCTTGAAAAGGTAGTATAGAATTAGTATTCATACCTTACTTAAATGTTTGGCAGAATTCTCCAGGGAATTGTTGTGGCATAGTAGGTTAAGCCTCTGCCTGCAGCGCTGGCATCCAATATGGGCATCAATTCATGTTCTGGCTGCTCCACTTCCCATCCAGCTCCCTGCTAATATGCCTGGGAAAGCAGTAGAGGATGGCCCAAGCTCTTGGGCCCCCACACCCATGTGGGTGACCCTGAAGAAACTCCTGGTTCCTGGCTTTAGCCTGGTCCAATCTTGGCCATTGCTGCCATTTGTGGAGTGAATGAGTGGATGAAAGACTTCTCTCTCTGTGTTTCTCCCTCTCTCTCTGTAACTGTGCCTTCCAAATAAATAAATCTTAAAAACTCTTTTAGTTTATTTATTTTTATTTCTAGACAGGCATGTGATAGACTGACAGATTGAGAGAAGGGTATTTTCTATTTGCTGATTCATTCCCCCAAATGCCTGGCAACAGCTGGGGCTGTGCCAGGCCAAAGCCAGGAGCCTAGAACTCGATCTGGATCTCCCATAAGGGTACCAAGGACCTGAGTACTTGAACCATCATCTGCTGCCTCCTGGTGTGCATGTCAGCAAGAAGCTGGATTGAAAGTGGAGGTAGAACTTCATCCCAGGAACTCCAATATGGGATGTGGATGTCCCAAGCGGTGGCTTAATCTGCTGTGCCATAATGCCAACCCCAAACTGAACTTTGTTTAATTGATTTTTATTTCCAAGGTTATTATTTCTGCTCTTTACTATTTCCTTCCTTCAGGTTTATTTTTTCTTTTTGGGGTTTATTTTGCTTTGAGTTTGTGAGATATAAGTTAGGATTTTTCTCTTTATTACTGCATTTATTTCTATAAATATGTAGCACTGCTTTTCTACATGTTGATATACTGTATTTTCATTTGATAAATTTGATGTTGTACTTTCTCTATCTTCCTCTTTAACCTACAGATTAGAATTGAATTGTTCAGTAGACCTTCCCATTTACCCATCACTGATTCCTCGATTAATTCCATTGTAACTGCAGAATACACTTTGCATAACTTCAATACTTTTAAGTCTACTGAGGTTTACTTTATATGCTCTGTGGGAACCTAACAGATGTAAAAACTAAGGATGGCAATAATGCTGCTTATCAGGTTTATCAGTTTTGTGCCTCACACAACTAAGACCCATTGTCTGATATATATACACTTAAAGAGTGTTACACACTTCTGGTGAATTGACTTTTAAACATCAGGTAATGTGCCACTATGATTTTTTTTTACTGAGCCTACTTTATTATGAATGTGGTCACTTCTGCATTGATTAAAGTTTGTATGATGTATTTTTTCATCATTTTCAACTTGTGAGTATCACTGTATTTGAAGTGAATTTGTTATAGATGTCATATTAGCTAAGCCATATTTTTAAATTCTGTCAATTGCTGGTATATCATGACCATTTACATTACATGTAGTTATTGATGTGGGAGCATAAGCCTGCCATTTTTTTCTCTTTCCTTCCTACTCGTTAAACAGTTTTTTTTAAAGAGTTCTAACACTATTGTTTTAGTGTACTTCCTTGTAAAATGTTGAGCATAAAATGCTCAGAAAGTCAAATTCTGGAGCACTTTGGAGTTCAGATTTTTAGATTAGGGATATTCAACCAGTAAAATCAATGCAAATATTCAAAATCCAAAACAATCCTAAATCTGAAACATTTTGGTCTCAGCATTTTGGAAAAGTGACAATCTGTATAACGTTTTTAGGAATAGCTAGATATTTATTATAGTCTATTTGTGTAGTCATGTTATCAAATCAAATTAAGTGTAGAAACCTTACTTGCATCCTTTTTTCCTCCATGGTTTGTAAGTATTTCCTATGTGTACACTAATAACCAAATAAGACTTGGAGTTTTTGCTTGTTCATTGTGTTTTCGTCCATTACAGTATTCCAAGATTTATTCTTTTATCATTTCATTTCTACTAGATGACTTCCTTTAGCTGCTCTTTTATGGTAGATCTGTCATTGACAAAAATCTTAGTTTTCCTTCATCTGAAAATGTCTTGATTTCTCTTTCACGCCTAGAAGATAATTTTTTGCTGGGTATAGGATTCTGGGTTGGCAGTTTTATTTCAATCCCTGAAAAATGTGCTATTTTCTTTGGGCCTCCACAGTTTCTGTTGAGAAAATTTGCTGTCATTTGAACTGTTTTCCTCCATACATGTTATTTCTCATGGCTTTCAAGATTTTTCTGTCTTTTACTCTCAGAGATTTGACTATACAGATGTTTGTCTTGGTGTGGGACTGTTTCAATTTATTCTCTTTCAGATTACCTCAGCTTCTTGAATCTGTAAAACATATCTTTTGCCACTATTTAGGAGGAAATTTTGGCCATTGTTTTTTTAAGTACCTTTTCAGAGCCATCTCCTTTCTCCTTTCCTTCTAGAATCAATGACATAGCATATAATATAGTATTGGTAATAATGCCATCTCACTAGTCCAAGTGATCAATTTCAGTTCACAACTGATAATAATGGTAGGTCTAAGAGTCAAAGGGATCACATAAACAAGATTAATGTCTGCAAATATTAACTGATAGAATAAAAAAGGGAGAGAACAATCCAACAAGGGAAGTGGGATACACAGCAGACTCATAGAATGGCAGATGTCCTAAACAGCACTCTGGCCTCAGAATCAGCCCTTAAGGCATTCGGATCTGGCTCAAGAGCCCATGAGAGTGTTTTAGGTATGGAAAGCCAAGGCACTCTGGGGGGAAAAAAAAAAAAAAAACAAAAAAAACAAAACCTAAATGAAAGATCTCTGTGAGTGAGATCCCAGTAGAAAGAATGGGCCATCAAAGGAGGAGGTACCTTTCTCTGAAGGGAGGAGAGAACTTCCACTTTGACTATGACCTTGTCGGAATAAGATTGAAGTCGGCGAACTTAAGAGGCTTCCATAGCCTTGGAAACTCATGACTAGAGCCTAGGGAGATTTCTGACGCCATAAACAAGAGTGTCAAATTGTTAAATCAACATCAGGAGTCACTGTGTACTTACTCCTCATGTGGGATCTCTGTCCTTAATGTGTTGTCCAATGTGAATTAATGCTATAACTAGTACTCAAACAGTATTTTACACTTTATGTTCTGTTGGGTGCAAAGTGTTGAAATCTTTACTTAATATATACTAAATTGATCTTCTGTATATAAAGATAATTGAAAATGAATCTTGATGTGAATGGAATGGGAGAGGGAGTGGGAGATGGGAGGGCTGCTGGTGGGAGGGAAGTTGTAGGGGGGAAAAAGCCATTGTAATCCATAAATTGTACTTTGAAAAATCATATTTACTAAATAAAAGTGTTTATAATAAAAAAAAATAGCATTGGTAATAGCCTCTTGGGCAGTTTGTTTGTTCTTTCCAGTCTATTTTCTCTCGGTAGTTTAACTACACTACTTCCTTCCTCTGTCCTCATTTTTTTGTTTAGCTCATCCACTGAGTTTATTTTAATTATTGTATTTTTCAGTTCTCAAATTTCTATTTGGTTCTTTTCATCTTATATATCTTTTACTGACTCTTATCCCCCCAAAAAAGGACCCATTTATATATTTATTTAAAAGGGCAAGTGACAGAGACAGGAAGAAACAAAGAAAAATGTTCCATTCTCTGGTTCACCCCCAGAATGTCTGCAGCAGCTGGGGCTAGGCTAGGCCAAAGTCAAGAGCTTCATGTGGGTTTCCCATGAAGGTTCCCAAGAACCTGAGCCATCATCTGTTGACTAATAGGATGTATTGGCAGAAGACTGAATCTGAAGCAGAACAGCCAGGACCTGAAACAGCACTCTGATATGGGATGCTGGCATCCCAAGTGATGGGCTTAACATGACGCATCACAGTCTCCACCCCTCTCACCGACACTTTCTGTTTATTTGCTGAGGTTATTTCCCACTTGTTTCCAGCATACTCCTAATTGCTTGCTGATGTTTATGATGGTTGCTTTCAAGTCTTTGTCAGAGAATTCTTTTAAGAAAAAAAAATTTTACAGGTAGAATAGAGAGGGAAAAGACAGATAAGACAGAGCTCTCATCCACTAGTTTACTCCCCAAATACCAGTGATCACTGGAACAAGGCAAGGCCAAACCCGGGAGCTAGGAACTCAATCCAGGTCTCTCTCCAGGGTGGCAGGAATACAATTACTTGAGCCATCACTGCTGCCTACCAGAGTCTGTATTAGCAGAAGCTGAAGCTAGGAACTAGAGGCAGGCATCAAACCTAGGCACTGTGATATGGGATGTAAGCAACTTAAGCGCTAGGCTGAACACTCACTCTGTGAGATGATTCTAACATCTGTCATCTTACTGACAGCACTGTCTTTTTATTCCAATCATTTTGAAATCTTATTGGTTACAGATATGATGAGTAATTTTCTATTGAAATCTGGGTATTTGGGGTACTGCTTTATGAGATTTGACTCTTCTATTTTTACTTTAGTTGACTTCCTCTTACACAGCTGCAACAGAGAAATGGTAGTGGTGGCAGAGTCGCCACTTTGTCACGCCAAGGTGAGGGAAGGAGAACCTCAATATGGCCTGGCAATGGTGGAAGCATTCCTCGTGGTATCTGGCTACAGAGTAATGGCTGTCCAAGAATTCTTTTTCTCTTGTCAGCTGCTCCTTTCCTGGCCCTTTGGCTACACTTTATTTTTAAACGTTTATATTTCAAGATGTTTATTATTTTTAAAATGTTTATTATTTTGTTTTCATCTACTTGAAAGTTCAGCAAACAGTGAGAGGGCGAACAAGAGTGCATGTGTGCTCTTTCATTTGCTGGTTACTCTCCACATACCTGCAATGCCCAGAGCTGGCCAGGCTGAAGCCAGGAGCCCAGAACTTCATCTGGGTGTCCCACAGGGGGTCGCACGTGACTAAGCACTTGAGTCAGCATCTGCTGCTCCCAAGACACATTCACAGAAAGCTAGATAGGAACTGGAACAGCCAGGACTCAGACTGGCACTCTGATTGGGGGTGCAGATGTCCCACGCAGTGGCTTAACCAGTGTGCCACAATGCTCACCCTATTACAGGCTTTCTTTTTCTCATGGTGCTCACTGGCCTTTTTAGGTTTTCAGTCTATTCAGGATCCAGTGTGGTATATCAAATATAAAATACTGCTCTGTCACTGCTCAAGTATCAGAGTATGTAGTTAGTGTGCTTTCTTCTCTCTACTTTCTTTTATTTGTTAAATATATAAATATATAACATATATATAAAACATATATATATATATAAATAAAATATATATATATATATATATAACATATAATATCCAGGGCTTCATTTTTACTCAGTAGGACCAGTAAAGGAGCAGAAACCTATTCCACCTTCTCAGAGCAAAAGTCCCTTGGTTATTATTTTCATGTTCAATCAGTTGCTAAGTCATGCTAAGAGATTAAAGTTTAAATCTAACCTTTTATTAGATCAAATAACCAACTTTCACTTTCTCAAAATACTTTGTCATGAAACAGTTTTAACTTTTAGGTAAAATCTCATGGAAGACTATATATTATGTAATATTCATATATGAATCCTTTAAAAATGAAATAATATCAGATTATTGCTTAAAATCCTTGCCATTTGGGAGACAAATTTTCACTATTCTTTCACATGCATAGAAAATCTTTGCTAGATTTTAAATTTTACAAATTATTTTATTAACCAAAGTCACAATTTTCATAAAATTCTGTGAAAACATTAACAAAATATATTTCATTCAAGTGTTCAGCCACATGACAACAGTAATTTGCTGTTTATAAATAAATACTAATTGTTACATGTTAAGAAAATTAGCACAAAGGCATTAGAGATTTAAAAATCAAGGACTAATTTCCCACTACTTGATGGTATATCCTCTGACTTCATAGTATGGATCTTTGTTAAAATGCAGAGAACTTGGGGCCAGTGCTGTGGCGTAGCAGGTAAAGCTACCATCTGCAGTGCCAGCACCCTATATGGGTGCCAGTTTGAGTCCCAGCTGCTTCACTTCCCATCCAGCTCTCTGCTATGGTCTGGGAGGGCAGTAGGAGATGACCCAAGTCTTTGGGCCCCTGTACCCTTGTGGGAAGACCTGGAGGAAGCTCCTGGCTCCTGGCTTCAGATCGGCACAGCTCTGGCCATTGTGGTCATAGGAGGAATGAACCAGCGGATGGCAGACCCCTCTCTCTCTCTGCCTCTCCTTCTCTCTGTGTAACTCTTTCAAATAAATAAATAAATCTTTAAAAAAAAAGAATGCAGACAACTGAATTGTGGATTTATGGTTCTTAAAAATCAAGAAAACAACACTGTGAATAATTATATGGACATTTTTCCAGTGTCTGGAATCTCATCCAGCATACTGGCCTTTGTGGTTTAAAACACACTTACACAAAACTATTAGAGATTACAGAGTTCTTAAGCTCTAAGTAATGTTACAAAGCAATAACATAATACTTATTTAAGCAGAAGTGGATACAAACAGCACCTCTACTGAAAGGTAGTTTGATACACATATTTCAAGTTGGATAAAAGGATGGAATGGGTTTCTCTCTGGATGTGTTGTCTGAAATAGATTGTTCCTTTTGTGTTATCAAGTTGAAATTACTGCAAGCAACAGGTCTAGAATTAGGTGGTATCTGTAGGAAATGCATTAAGAATAATCACAGACCATCTCATCAAGATAGAAAGAATTTATCAATGAAAATACCAGTGCTGTAGAATTAACTATAGTCAATTTGTTGGTTCAAGGGTAATTAGAAAGGCGTCAAGTATTATTCTTAATAAATATTTACTGACTTCTTACTATATCAAAGTCACAATGCTAACTGCTGCCTGAGAATCTGTCGTCTGCTATCCTTAGTACAATGAGATTCTTCAATTGTTTGTTTCAAGAACTCCTTTCTTCTATTACTCTTATGAGATGTTCTTATACAAAAGACAGGAACTAAGCATTACTCTGGGTAAATTACTTAATTTCTTAGCTTCATTTCTTTTTATAAAGTAAGAATGTATTACTACACTTACTTAGAAAGGAAAACTATCTAATCGTTTATATATGAAATATATATATATATATATGCCATATCCAAAAACATAGCTAAAAGAACACATGCTCAGAAATTTTTTCAATAGTTTGTATTAATCAACAGAAATAATTGGCTAATGCAAATTATTTCTATTAACAATGGCAGAGTTCCCATGTTTTATATAATGTTACATAGTAGTAATAGCATACTCACTTAGGCAGAAGTAGATAAAAAGAGCTACAATTGTTTGGCATCTTGAAACACAAATTTCATTAGTGTTCTTTTCCCCCACTCCCATGCAAAATAAAATAGATTTCAGAGAAAATGCATACAAAGATGTGTTAAAACATTTAGGTTTCAAGAGAAAGCTCTGCATGTAACTTAGGAGGCTGATAAAGGATGACATGTTACATGGTATTTCAAAGGAAAGTGGTTTTCCTAGTTTATGATGAACTTAAAATACTATCAAAGACTAAAGAGCTTATGGAAGAAATACCAATAAACAAATGTCAAGGTATATAAAATGTTTCTGTTAAGAAGATGACGGCCATTTAAAAGATTTTATTTACCTCTTCTACATTGGAAGCAGTCTTAGCAGAAGTTTCCATGAAGATAAGTCCATGTTCTCTTGCAAAGGCTTCACCTTCTTCCTTTTTTACTTCTCTTCTAGATTCTAAATCGCTAAATAGGGGTAAGAAAGAGCAATGTTATTAATCAACATGGAACAAAGGAAGAGATCTATAGAAAGTATGCTATGGTACTCAAAGTTGATCACACTTTTGATTCATTTTTCCTCTGTTTTAAGATATAATAATTAATTGCATTATTCTGGGTATTATTAGGATCAAGTGTTTAGAACCAACTGTCTAGCAGAAGAGGAATTCTGAGTTAGAGTTCCAGAATGCTAGAATCAACAGCAACCTGAAATGGAGATTCCAGTCCAGTACATACTGCCTTTGAGTACAGTGGGTTGCCAAAGAAATTTATTTTGCTCAAAATAATAATTTGAATGGGCAAGACTTCAACTAGTCTCCTTAGCCCTCAAACCCTTCCACTGGCTCCCTACTGCTTAATGTATCTAACTCAAAAACTGCTTATTTCCTGTTTTGATGTCTATCCAATTCACTTCATCCAATAATAATTATCTCATTTATTTCTCTCTGTTGTTTCCTATCCATTATATTCCTAATTATAAGGGTCACCCATCTGTAATCATTAGCAACACCTTTTATGAATGTATTATACTTTTTTTTCCATATATTTGAACTATATGCTTCTCCCGGACAGCAACCGAATCTAAGCCACCAGGAAGGTGCCACTCATGTTTCAGACACAAAGAAAAAAACTGGCAAGATAAAAGAAAATTTTCTTTATGCTCCAAATATTCTCTCATTTCACACTTTACTGGTAGAATGACTTCTACAGTAGAAAGAGTAAAAGCTTCCTCCAATAGTTTTAACCCTACAAAGGTTAATCAGATGATTTAAATGAGGGCAAAAAAAACCAAAAAAACAAAAAAAAGAGAAATAATCCTTATTAAGTAAGCAGCAAGATAATGATACTTCTAGCCACAAAGAAGTAATCAATACTTACCTTTTTATAATGCATATGTATCTATAAATAAGAAACTTCAATTGCCATTAAAATAATAAATTCTAAAATTAAACCTACCCAGTATAATATTATTTTGCTTACTGTCTTTTTTTTTTTTTTTTTTACAGTTTTACTGAGGTATAACGACTTATAAAATTTGATGAAATACACACACATGCACATACACACACATATACCTGGAAGGCCTTCGTTCTTGAAAAAAGTTTCTTCATATCCTATTTGTAAGCCATTCCTCTTCCTCCCTATGCAATTTACAATCTGTCTTATGCCCCAATAGATTAGCCGGCATCTTCTAAGATTTTATATAAATGTATTCACAGAATGTCTTTTTTTATCTGGGTATTTTTCACTTGGTGTAATTATTTTGAGTTTTATCCACTTTGCTGCATATTTCAAAAGTCCATTCCTTTTTATTGCTGAGCTTTATTACACTGTAAGGTTATATCATAATTTATCAACTCACCTCTTAAGTGATACCTGGATTGTTTCCAGTTTTGGGTTAATATAAATAAAGGTTGTAGAAGTATTTGTGTATAATTCTTTGTGTTGATGTATGAAAACATACTTATGTGGGTTAAGCATCTAGCAGTAAAATGGCTAGGTCATATATTTAATTTCTCAAGTGGCTGTATCTATTTACATTTCCACTAGCACAGTCTTCTTGAGTGAAGTCTTCTCTCAAATTTTTTGCTCATTCTTTAAAAAATGTGGAGGAAGGTGGTTAGCTTGCTGGTTAAAACTCCTGGGTCCCATATTGAAATATCTTGGTTCGATACCTGGTTCCAGCTCTTGATTCCAGCTTCCTGCTAATGCAGACCTGAGAGGAAGCAGTGACATCTCAAGTAATTGAGTTCCTGTCACCCATATAGGAGACCTAAGCTTCAGCTTAGCCCAGTCCCAGCCATGGCATGAATTTGGAGAGTGAAGCAGTGGATGAGAAAACTCTCTCACTCTTTCAATTCCTCGAATTGACAAAACACAAAACACCCAAGTATTTTCTTTCTAATGAACTTTAAGAATTCTCCACATATTCTAGATAAAAATACTTTGTCAGAGATGTTTTGGAAATAATATATCCCAGTCTGTATTTTGGATTTCAGGTCCATAACTGTCTTGATCACCAACTTTTAAATTCTGTGGAAGTGCAACTTGATTTTTTTCTTTAAAAAAATGTTATATTTATAAGGAAGGTAGAATGACAGGGGAGGAGGGATAGATACCAATCTTCTATCAATTGGTTCACTCCCCAGATGTCAGCAACAGCAGAGGCTGGACTAGGGATGACACCAAGAACCAGAAATTCCATCCATGATTCTCATATAGGTGGTGGAAACTAAGTACTCTAGCCATCTTCTGCTGCCTCCCAGGGTGTTAGAGGAAGTGGATTGGGAGAGGAGGCATAACTTGAATCTGCACTAATACAGGACATGGGCATCCCATATGTACTGTGCTATTTTTTTTTTTACTTCAATAGTTGTATTTTTGGGGGCTGGTGCCATGGTGTAGCAGGTGAAGCTGCCATCCGCAGTGCGGGCATCCCATATGGGCGCTGGTTCATGTTCCAGCTGCCCCACTTCCAATCCAGCTTTCTGCTATGGCCTGGGAGGGCAGTAGAAGATGGCCCAAGTCCTTGGGCCCCAGCACTCATGTGGGAGACCCTGAAGAAGCTCTTGGCTTTGGATCAGCTCAACTCTGGCTGTTGCGGCCATTTGGGGAGTGAACCAGCAGATGGCAGACTTCTTTTTCTGCCTCTGCCTCTCTGTAACTCTTTCAAATAAAAAAATAAATCTTTAAATTTTTTTTTTTTTTAAAGTTGGTGTTTTCCTGTTCCAATTGAGATGTCTGCCAAAGCTGTCACCAGATTTTATGTTTTCTTTTAGAATTTTTAAAAATAGTTTGAGCTCCTAAACTTCAGTCTATGATCCACTTCCAGTTAATTTTTGTATATAAGTTTAAGAGTGAAGGGTCAGTTTTTCACATCTGGTTATTCTCCTAGTTCCAGCATCCTTTGATGAAAAGATTACCCTTTCTTTCAATAAGTTAGCATCTGTGTCGAAAAGTTGACTACATACGTATGGATCTTCTCCTGGACTTTTTATTCTGTTCCACCAACCTCTGTATTTGCTAATACCAGACTAACGTGATTATAGTAGCTTTAAAATAAATCATGAAATCAGTAATTCCTCCAGGTTTGTCTCTGTCAAAATTGCTTTAGCTATTCTATAGTCTTTGCACTTAGGTGTAAATCTTAAAATCAGTTTATCTACTCTCCACCAAAGTCTGTGGTATTTTGATTAGATTACATTGAACTTTTAGAGAAATCTGGGAAGAAATGACATCTTAATGATTTTAATTTTCTGATCTAGGAACATGGCATATGTCTCTATTTAGTTAGTTCACAATATTCTCTTATCCTTTTCGTACCTAAAGATTCTTTAGGTCACTTCTAATTTCTAATACTGGTCATGTGTGTCTTTTTTTTTTTTTTTTAAGATTTATTTATTTGAAAGCCCGAGATACACAGAGAGAGAAGGAGAGGCAGAGAGAGAGTGGTCTTCCATCCACTGGTTCCCTCCCCAGTTGGCCGCAATGGCCGGAAATGCGCCAAACCGAAGCCAGGAGCCAGGAGCTTCTTCCCAGTCTCCCACATGGATGCAGGGGCCCAAGGACTTGGGGCATCTTCTACTGCTTTCTCAGGCCATAGCAGAGAGCTGGATTGGAAGTGGAGTAGCTGAGACTCGAACCAGCACCCATATGGGATGCTGGCACTGCAGGCGGCAGCTATACCTGATACTCCACAGTGCTGGTCCCATATGTGTATTTTTTCTTCATGCGTATCTATTTTTCTTCTCAAGAACTAGTTTTTGTGTTTATTTGTTTAAAGATTTATTTTTTACTTGAGAGTCAGAGTTACACAGAGAGAGGAGAGGCAGAAAGAGAGAGAGAGAGGTCTTCCATCTGATGGTTCACTCCCCAGTTGGCCACAAAGGCCGGAACTGTGCCAATCCAAAGCCAGGAGCCAAGAGCTTCTTCTGGGTCTCCCACCTGGGTTCAGGGGCCCAAGGACTTAGGCCATCTTCTACTGCTATCCCAGGCCATAGGAGAGAGCTGGATCAGAAGTGGAGCAGCTGGGAACAGAACTGGTGCCCATATGGGATGTCGGCACTTCAGGCTAGGGTGTTAACCTGCTGTGCCAGCCACAGCGCTGGCACCAAGAACTAGTTTTTCAGTTTCACTGCTTTTTTCTTTATTATGCCTTCTTTTTGCTTATGTTGGGTTTAATTTGCTGTTATCTTTCTTAAAGTAAAAGCTTAGGTTGTTGGTTTGAAAATTTAAGTATTTAGTATTATAATGTCTCTCTAAGCACTACTTAACTATATCCCAAACACTTTCAAAGATGTAGAGATAGACTCTAATTTGTGGAAAACAGATAATAATGTAAATAATTCATATCTAAGAAATGCAGACTGTGACTCATAGAATACAGTATGAATATACCCTATGAATATTGACCAGTCTTACATCCACCTGTAAATTAACTTCAGCATTTGCTATTTGATTATGAATGTGTGGCAGTTTGAGTTCTCTTTTGAACTAACTGTAGATAGTTTTTCATTAATTAATGAAATTAATTAACTGGTTTTTCATTAATTAATGAGATAAACAAAAGTTCCGATATGCTCATCATTATATGAATCATGATTTTATTTTTCTAAAACTTATCTTTAAATAGTATCTATTCTAGAAGTGAATGAATTCTCTGACTGGCATTTAGGAAATACTAATTTTTGCAACCAGTATAATTTTCTACTAAAGTCAGTGAAAAATTTCCCAGTTTTGGAAGTTCACAGAAACTTTGGCCAAGCAATTATGTTTTCTATGGTACCTTCAAATAAAACTGTGACGAATAATAGTTTTCAACAAAGCTTATTATTTATATTTTAAAAACCAAAAGAAATATCTTACATTTTTCAAAATTTTATAATTTAAGAATACATGTGGAGAAATGTACAAGAAAGGTAGTCACATAAATAGAAGCAATCAAGTCTTTATCATTAATACAACATAAGGTCTAATTTAGCCTTTTTACCTTTTATTTCCAATAAGCATAATGACCATGTTGGAATTGGAATGCTGGCGGGCATCTTCTAACCATGTTGTCAAGTGGTTGAATGTATCTCTCCTAAACAAAATATTAACGATTACTTTTTTGGAAATACTTCCAGTAGTACACAGTTAATAGGATACATTCCATTCAAGTAATCATTTTTTGCTTTATCCACTTACATAATGAAAAACACATTTCAAGCACACTACCTGGGTTTAGATTTCTTCTGATTACATTTCAGTTCAATGGAGCCATACTTTAAAGAATTCCAATCCATAAATATTACCAAATTGATCAATATGGAGGTTGCTTATTGAAATCCAAAAAAGAATTGCAGATTTCTATAGTAAATTTAAATTTGATTCAGGATACAGAGTTTTAAAAACAAGTAGCCAAGGCAATATAAATACAAAGTTACACTTTTATTACTGGTAACCATATTTATTTAGAAAAATTTTCAAGCTCTTACCTTGTAATATCATACACTAGTAAAGCCCCTGCTGCACCTCTGTAATATGACCTTGTGATGGAACGAAAGGACTCTTGACCTGCCTGTGAAGAAAAAAAAAAAAAATTGAGAGCTTCCTTTCACGCACTGTCCTCTATATTTTCAGATTTTTCATCTATAGAATATGGGAGGTAGGGAAGGAGTCCATAAAGGGACAGGGGAAAACTTAAGTTCACCAGTCACATAATACCACTACTGCTCAAGTCAACCAGAAGCACATGCTGCTGCTCACTCCTGCAACACTCCCCCACCCCGCCCCTTGCCAACCAAGACCCCTAACCCTTTTTGGCAATCCCTGACAACCCAATTTACTGAATGGCTTCACAATACATGAATCATTATTAGAGCACAGAATGGACTCCTAGCAACTAAGCTCTGAAGACAAATTTGAAAGGAAGCAAATAACCCAGAGCCTCACATTTGAATTCAATAACCCACTCCCTGGGGCAGCTGTTGACACTAGAATAAATAAAGCCCATTGTAAATAAATGATGAATGACATCTTTACGCCCACCATCTGCTGGTGTAAAGGTTGTTGGAAGGCCAAGGATGCAGATTTTATCAGTTATATCATAAACTGCAGCAAGCTTTCAGCAGTCATCAGACGGAATTCTTTGAGCAATCATTTTATTATGAAAAACAGAAAATGGTTCTGAATTTAATTTATATAATTTTTCCCATACAATCAATTTTCTCTGTATTTGATATATAATGCTTGTCAAAAGACAACAGAATGTGAAAGTCATCTTTATATCCAATTGTGACACAGACACCAGATATTACTGAAATTTGGTAATTTCTTTTACTTGTGGTACTAACATTCTTATTTTTAAGAAAGGCTAGTAAAGGATATGACTATTGCCTATGAGTTTAATACTATTACAGTTCTTATGAGAAGTTCTTTTTCATTTTTAATCACTTCTTTTTCTACCTTTGAGAAAAACAGCCATTTAAATTAGTCACTTTTATCAATTTCTGAATTAAAAGTCAATAGGTTCAAATAATTTGAAAAACTTCCAGGTTTAACTATTTTGAGTTCTGGTTTTCGAGTGTAAATATTAAACCTTTTCCACTCTCAGAAAGCACAATGACAAGCTGCTATCATCTAACACAAACACTCTACAGTATCTTGCTTTAGTTGGTTCTAGACTCCCTCTCTCCCTTGTCCCCCACCTCCAGTGCCTAGCACTGAGTCTGGCACAGCGCAGGCATTCACAACCTGTTGAGTGAAAGAACAAATCCTCATGTCTCAATTACGAGCACACAAATGGTCAGTATCCCACCCACCTAAATAACTGGGTATCAAGAAATCCTAATATAAGAAGATTCAATGAAAAGAACTGCTTCCTGCTTCCATGTGGACACTAACAAATGCTCTCCTGGTAACCAATTCTGGCAGACTAACATCTTATACTAAATCAGAGACTGATAAAATCATTACATAAGAGGACTGTAAAAATAACCAACTCACTTAGCATAGTTTGAGGTTAAAAAACTAGATAAAGGTTGGAAGCATGAAATTAATTACTAAGATGTATCTTTCAGAAGTTCTGTCAAATCCAAGTTCCAAACAGGAATATTAGGGTAATTCCTCTTTAACTGTTTAGCACAGGCTAATTAATGACTAAATCTTTAAGAGATTTATTTCACTGTGAATCAAATATACAAAAAAAGGATTTTGTGTTAAACAGTACAAAAAAAGAGAAATACTTTATTAGTACAGAATACAAAATCAGGTTTAGAGCTCCTATGTTCCATAGTTAACCACAGAGAAAAGACACATTCCTTAAGACAATCTTGCTAGGACATTTTGTGGGGAGAATTAAAATGAACACATTGCTAGAAAAGCACTATAATAGGAATTAAAACTACAATGTTTATAGCCCAGATATTTTACAAAAGTAAAAGGGAAAATAAATTTAGGGAAAGGAGAAAAGCAAAATTCTACAGAACATTCCCATTATTCTCAAAGTGTTTTGCAAAGAGCAAAAAATATGTTCAAATATGGAAATAACTTACACATACACAATACATCACTTCATACTGGATCTGAATTTTGTCCATTAATGCAAAATCAAACAAAAACTGAAACAAAAATCCCACACACATTCCAATTGAAGATTATGAATGTCGCCATGCATCTTAAAAGTTACTATTATTTTATAATAAATGGAGATAAGTATTCAAAACAGTTTCCAAATTCTTGAGACCTGTTGAAGCCATCATACATTATATTCTTGGGCTGTTTGGGAATAGCACTGGTAGCTATGAAATAAATCTTGCCAAATAAAGTAATTTAGTATGGCTTCTCAAACTACAAATAAACCATAATACAACAACTAACTGTGTAAAGCTAGCCCTATGGTTAACTATCTTGGACATACTGAAGCAAAGTAATTTAGTTTTTAATAAGCAGGTGTTTGGTGAAGAATTAAACACTGCGTGGAACACCCACATCACATATTGGAGAGCCTGGGTTCAAGTGTGAGCTCTGCTTTCAACAATTTCAGCTTTGTGCTAATACACACCCTGGAGCCTACCACCCATATGGGAGATTTGGATTCAGTTCCATCCTCTTGGCTTTCGCCTGGCCCAGCCCCAGCTGTTGTGGGCATTTGGGGGGTGTACCAGTGGATCTCTCTCTTTCTCTGCCTTTCAGATAAACCAATGATTGAAATAAAATAAGACATTAAAAGAAAAGTACTATTTACTTGTGCAAACTGAACTATACTGTTTTTAGTGAAACAGAATGTTAATTTGGAAATACAAATGTTGTGTTTGATCCTCTTCACTAGGAAGTGTTGGTTAAAAGGAATCTTAGAAGCTTCAAACAAAATGGAATATAGAATTCTTTGCAGTAAAGGATTCTTGATAGTTGTTTTGGTATAAAGAAAATTGCATTTAATGAATCAGAAATGATGGACTCAGTGAATAGCAGCAGGAAACAAATAAACCAGGGTTAGTTAGGTTTTGCAGAGAAGACCATAACTTTCCATCAGCTTACAATATAGCTGATTTCTAAAAAAAGAAAAAAACAATCACCAAGATCCCAGATATGCCAAAAAGCACAGAACAAGTATGTCTCAGGAAATAACAGGCATCTCATTTTTAGGCAACATTTATGTGAAAGAAATTTTAGTTTTTCATTTTACATGTGAGGATTGCTAAGTCAAACTCGATCCTCTGTGGCAATATTTTAAAACTTACTACCACTTGTCAGATAAAAATTCTTTCAGATTGGCTTTTCCATGTGTCTGAGTCTTTCTGTTAACAGTAGTTTTTGTAACAACTAGGCTCGCAGGTGGTGGTACTTTTAATACCTCCTTCTCCTAAACCCTCCATAAAATACAAAACTGCACACGCTAAGCTTCTACTTAAAGATCTCTAACTACACTAAGTTAAAGTCTTAAGCTCTTGGGTATTACATCTCTACTTGTCTTTCAAGAAATTTTTTCTGGGGCTAACATTGAGGCATAGCAGTTTAAGCCACTGCCTACAATGCTGGCATCCTATTTGGGCAAGTGCTCCGACTGCTCCACTTCCTATTCAGCCACTGGTACACCCCCATTCAGATGGCCCAAGTATCTAGGCCCCTGCTTATTCACATAGGAGACGGAGATGAAGCTCCTGGCTTTAGCATGGTTCAGCCCCGGTTGTTCTGACCATCTGGGGAGTGAGCCAGTGCATGGAAGAATTCTCTCTCTCTGTAACTCTTTCAAATAAATACATCTTTAACACAAATCACCAAATTTTGCCAGCTATTAATTTTTCTCCACTCATGTCCCATCTGTAATCAGAATACTCCTGTTTTTGTGCTTAAGTTTCTGCCTGAAAAATATTTTTTTCCTCCCTTCACCTATCGATTTTCTATTCCCTTAGAAGACTGGTTCATACCCCTAAATTTTTCACAAAGCAAGAAGGCTTGTTTACTATATCCTGTAGCTATCTTCTTCTCACAAATCCAAAAACATTTTCATGTGGGTTCTTGGTTCTAACACTATAGTGATCAGGTAAAACCAACACACCTCTTAAATGCTTTTTTCCCTTTTGGGAGACCTAACTCAGAGTACTTAAGTGTATTTCTAGTAGGCCTCAAATATGTTATCTTAATGGGCCCCAAAGAGCCAATAAAGTTAGAAAATTAAATTTGTGAGAATATTATAGTAATACTTCTCTTACTTTCACTGTTATTCATTTATCTAACAACTTCAGTTAAGTAGAACACAAAGCCAAAATCAAAAACAACAACAACAAAATTTTTACATTTACATTTAAACAAATTGTATACTTCCCAAGCATACATCTCAGGTACTTTATTATACAGACTCAACTTTAAAATATAGATCTGTGATTAACAAACTTCTATCATTGAGGAAAAAGATTCTGAAATCTACTGTATGACTAAGACTTCTGTTTGCAAAAGTAATTTTTAGGCCACCAAAGTGATCATAGCAAGTACTGCAAAAAAGTCATTTTGGACTATTAGATTCTGGGCCTTTTAAAGTACATCCTCCGTAGAAACTAAAGTAGATCCGGAGATCTACTTTTTAAATGCCAAACACTTTAGAAATGTGAGGATATTTACTTTGAAAAAAAGATATAAAAAGGATATCATCACTGACTTTAGAGTTTTTTATTGCTAAGATATAAGGAGAAACTGGGAGCCCCAAGTGGAAGGTAATCAGAGAAGAATGAAATGTCTAAGATAATCTCCTGTTCCCTGTGGTTGTTCAAGGAAAGGTTGATAAACAGCTACTGATGGAGTCAAAACAGATGGACTCCTAAGTCTCTCAACTTGTGGCAGATGGGGGCAGGGTAGGGGTGTGTGTGATGGAAGCAGACAGGACAGAAAGAAGCAAAGGCAAACCTGTCTCAGTCCCTAAGTTCCAGAGGCCTTTACTCTGGCTCCACTGCATTCTGATAGTCCATCATTACTGATAAAAAGAAACAAAGTAATATTCAGGGTTTTGAAAAGAAGCTTAGGGCTGGCACTGCAGCACCATAGCTAACTAGGCTAATCCTCCACCTGAGGTGCCGGCACACCGGGTTCTAGTCCCAGTTGGGGCGTCGGTCCTGTCCCAGTAGCTCCTCTTCCAGTCCAGCTCTCTGCTGTGGCCCAGGAGTGCAGAGGAGGATGGCCCAAGTGCCTGGGCCCTGCACCCGCATGGGAGACCAGGAGGAAGCACCTGGCTCTTGGCTTCAGCTCGGCGCAGTATGCCAGCTGTAGCGGCCATTGGGGGATGAACCAACGGAAAGGAAGACCTTTCTCTCTCTCTCTCTCACTGTCTAACTCTGCCTATTAAAAAAAAAAAAAAAAGAAGAAGAAGAAGAAGCTTAAAGTATCATTTGTCCTCCCTAAAGGACAATAAAGCCTGTACTGAACTGCTGAAAAGGAACTTTCAGCACATAAATTTTCACATAATTGTCAAGAGTTTCACACTAACTCTTGATAGGAAACATATTTATAAATCTAAAATTAAAAATATTTCTAGAGAAGTTTAGCAGATACATGGATTGAGGTAAAACATGCATAATATAAATCTGGGTCGAAGAGTTTATTTGTATATGCTGGAAGGTATGTGAAAGAGTGATAAAAGGCAAAAGAGAAGTAAGAGTAGAACAGGGCATGGAAAGACTGGGTTGAGATTTGCAGGGAGAACTGACTGCCCCTGTCCTACCTGTCAATGAACAGGAACTGCGTGCACTTATGTTTCTTTGACTTATCATGGTAGACATGTCTGGTGTTGGCTTTTGATTAAAAAAAAAAAAAGTGTCAGTCATCCTACGGCCAAGGGAAAGTGCTTTTAAAGGGAGGCATTTAGAGACGCTTATCACTGCTTCCAGCTGTGAAACTGATTGATGGCCTTAGGGTATCAGTGGATTATCCAGTCAGCTATTTGCAAAAGAAAGCAAGGATGGAGGATGTGAAAATTTTGCAGAGGGGAAAATACTCACTTTACTTAAAATTTTTTTAAATTATTAATTTTATTTATTTGAAAGGCAGAGTTACAGAGACAGAGAGAGAGAGAGGGAGAGAAAGAGAGAACTTCTATCTACTGGTTTACTCCCCAGTGGCCACAATGGTTGGGGCTGCACCAGGCCAAAGTCAGCACCCAGGAGTTTCATCCAGGTCTCCCACATGAGTAGCAGGGGCCCAAAGACTTGGGCCATCTTCTACTGCTATCCCAGGCACATTAGCAGGGAGCTGGATTGGGAGTTGGAGCAGCCAGGACAAGAATGGTGCCATGTGGGATGCTGGCATTGCAGGTAGCAGTTTAACCCATTACACCACAGTGCTGTTCCCTAAAAGTTTTTTAAGAATGACAAACATCCTGAGACTTGGTCATCAGGGGTCTAATTCATTTCTTTAAGACTCATGAAACAAATAACATTTGAGTAATAATTTTCCCCTGAAGTACTCTAGGCTGGTTTTGTAAATGTCCTGGGTCAGGAATAGACATGACCCTTGCTACCAAAAATGTAACAAGCTATCCAAATGTATACACACCATAAAATACAAATAGTGTGGGAAACCGTATTTTACTCACTATGCTGACCAATCCCAATATGTATTAGTTTACATTTTTAAAAGACTTTTGGAAGTTAGGTACTAAAATAAGAAGAAACTCAATGAAAATATTGGGAAACCTATAAGACTCAAGAAACAACCTTCAAAAAAAAATAAGGTTTTTGCAATTGTCCTTAAAATTTGAAATAGGCCATTCGTTCTGAGAGCTCTCTACTTTAGCACCCTTGGAATGAATTCTCAGGATTATGATGTCTTCAAAGGTGTCACAGTCTCTCTTTTAGATACAGAAGATGATTCTTCCACTCTACTAGACACAGCACAAAAAGTTTTTCTTCCACTCTCTCTCATACTGTCCAGCAGAAGAAATTACATTTCTTTTGAAAGATTTCTGCTGTGTAAGAAAATCAACTCATAAACTGAAAAAAGAGACTCCTTTCAAATGAGGGCATGATCAGTTTATAAAAAAGACAGTGGGGTCTGTCTCAAGTTTTCAAAAAATAAAGAAAAAAAGAAAATATTATTTAAGGAATACTTTAAGGATAGAACAATATAATAAACAAGAACAAATTACAATGAGGATGTTCATGCTTAAAATACCACATAATTATTATTATAGTGACCTTTCCCTTATAAAGCCATGTACTTTAATAGAAGACCACAATGATTCTACAAGTTGCTTAGGCAATTTACTTAGTATTAACTACCTATTTATTCAGTAAAAATTTACCAAGCACTTTATTAGTCACTGAACTAAGAATATATGAGAAAAAAGTAGCTGGTCCCTTACCTAATAATGCTTATTCTGAGGAGGAAAGATATTTGTACAAAAAACTATGATGACAACGGAATACAGACAATGACAACACAGAAAAATGTGCAAAATATTATGAGAAGCATTAGTTACTCCCATGGGAGGTCAGAAAGACTTCACATAAGAATTGACATCTCAGTTGGTCTTAGCAAAGAGGAGATAAAAAGCATTTCAAATAAAGCAAGTATTTATACAAAGTACAAGTTTATACAAAACATTTATCAAGGAATAGCAAGTAGTCTGGTTCACATGACATTATACTTAAGGTCATATGTTACACAAGGTTATTAGCTTTTATGAAAGGCAATATAGTTTATGTAAATTGGTTTATTTTTTTTATTTTTATTTTTTTATTTTTGACAGGCAGAGTGGGCAGTGAGAGAGAGAGAGACAGAGAGAAAGGTCTTCCTTTGCCGTTGGTTCACCCTCCAATGTCCGCCATGGCCGGCACGCTGCAGCCAGTGCACCGCGCTGATCTGATGGCAGGAGCCAGGTGCTTATCCTGGTCTCCCATGGGGTACAGGGTAAATTGGTTTTGAAAAAGAGAAATTCTTCTAATATAGAAGCAGAAAATACTTTCTTTTGGTTGAAGATTAATTTTAAGCCCGTAGGAAAGAAGGGACTTGGTGCACTTTATTTTTCTCTTTTCCATGCAGCATGCTTGAGATGCTGTAAGCTTGGGGGAAGCCCTAACAAATAGTAAAGGTATGAATCTTCACTGAAGAGGAGGTCAGAAAGCACAAGAACTCAGGGTCTAACGATAAACTCTAAACAAAGCAGGACAGAGATGAAGGATTTATCATTTAAGGGACAAGTACATGATACTCAGAAATATCAAGAAATCTAGATCTTCCAAGAGCCTTTAGCAACTTGCTTAGTTTCAGGAATCCAGTCTGTGAGAATATATACTCTCCAAGGTTCCTTTTTTTTTTTTTCAAGATTTATTTTTATCTATTTGAAAGGCACAGTTACGGAGAGGAAGAGGGGAGATGAAGGGGGATTGGGAGGAAGAGGGAGAAGGATCAATCTTCCATCTGTTGGTTCACTCTCCAATGGGTTCAACAGCCAGGGCTGGACCAGGCCAGGCTGAAGCTAGGAGCCAAGAGCTTCATCTGGGTCTCCCATGTGGGTGCAGGGGCCCACTGACTTGGACCATCCTCCACTGCTTTCCCAGATGCATTAGGGAGAGGATGATGACTTGAACTTGTGCTCTTATGGGATGCTAGCACGGTAGGAGGGCAGCTTAACCCATTATACCACAAAACTGTCCCCACAAGGGGCCTTTCGTCAATGGCTAACACACAGGATAGGTAAGAAACTTAGTGACTAGAGAAAAAAGTAATGTTTAAATTTCTTGTATCCTACATTTGATTTGCTGGTTTAGAGAATATGCTCTGACCTTACAGGAGACGGTTCAACATTTCTCAGTTGGGCTCTGTGTAGAATTAAGTCCTAATGCCCTAAGGCAGTGGTTCTCAAATTGTGATCTCAGGATCCCTGGGAGTCCCTGAGATTCTATAAAGGTCATGTGGACCCAAACGCATATTTGTGTGAGTCTGGACTGTCTTTGGATAGTTCAATTAAACAACACAGGTAACAATACAGACACAGAGTATGAGGACCTCTATGAAGAAGAAGGTAGAAAGATTTTCAAAATGTTAACATGATGTGATTCTTCTCGTGAGAAAAAGTTCTTTTTTGGAGAAATGTATTCCCATAAAACTGTTCAACAAATAAGGAGTTCATTATTTTAAAATGAATTAATGACTGCAAATTTCATAAGGTTATCATTTTTTTCTTTACTTTCATTTTATTTGAAAGGAAGAGACAAAGATATTCCATTTGCTGGTCTACTTCCCAATACCTGCAACGGTTGGGCTGTATCAGGCCAAAGCTAGAAGTCTAGAACTCAATTTGCTCAACTTGAGTCTCCATGTGGGTGGCAGGGACCCAAGTACTTGAGCCATCATGTGCTCACATCCAGGATGAGCATCAGCAGAAAGTTAGATCAGAAATGGAGAGGTTGGAACTTAAACCAGCACTCTGATATGGAATGGGAGAATGCTAAATGGTGTTTTAACTGCTGCATCAAACGCCTGTCCATTTTTCAGTTTTAACTTCTAAAAGGGTAAACACTGATAGCTGTGAGCCACATGGGCTAAAGCTCTTTGGGGTCCTCTTTCTTTTTTAAAAGTATGAAGAGTTTCTGAAACTGAAGTTTGAATATAATTGCCTTATGGCATCCATTGTATAAAATATTTTCGCTTTTATGTATCTGAGATACAGTCATTAAAATCACATTCTGTATTCTGGCTCAGATGACAAACCACTATTAAAAAATTAAATAGCACAGCATGAAATAGATATTCAATGAACATGAGTAAATGACAGAATTAGGATATTCTATTAACAGCAAGATGGATTCAAGGCTAAATAAAAATATTGAAATAAGTTTTCAGGATAAGTTACCCTGTGGCTTATATTCTTATTTTATTTCACATGATTGGACAGACAGGCTGATTGTTTTTCCTAAAAATAGTTTCTAAAGCATTTCTGTTTAGACCACATAGCATACGCATTCACTCCAACATTCACTAACACCTAACATCTGAGCCGCACTTGTTGAAATCATTCATATCACACTGCCTAAGAAAAACCCATCTTCTGAATACCACAGTTCATCTCATGGCTATGGGTTAATGGTGCCAGGCAAATTGAATAGGCATAAAATAACATTAAAGCAAAAACAAACATAAAATGTACTTTTATAAATCAACTTTACTAAGATTATATATGCATTTTCGCTATACTTACTGTATCCCATATCTGTAGTTTTATCTGTTTCCCATCAATCGTTATCATTCGAGCACCAAACTCTACACCTGAATAGAGTAGAAAATTATTTGTCACATAAACTAGCAGAAATGTATTTCATATTCAAGAATTATAAAATAGAAGATCTATTAGCAAATCGGAGATATTAAACCAATTTTAAATAAATGCAGTTTCTATCCTTAGAAAATATATAAGGAAGGCAGAGATGATATAAGAACATCCTTCTAACACTAAGATATTAAAGTCTGACAACACCAAGAAATCAACAATGGTCTTCATGTTGTGCTCAGTAACATAACACAACAACTGAAAAAGACATGTAAGAGCCATAATTATTAACAACATATATTATTAAAATTTCTTAACAACATTAATGTGGCAAAAAAATCACTAAAATGGATAGATGAATGTTACATCAAAGTTTTGGTTCTCAAAATGGGTAATCAACTATCAAAGAAATGTCCAAATCTGCTTATTAGATACAACCACTATTTCATATGTACTACAGGCACTGCTTAGTGAATAAACACGCATGCAGAAATTAGCACATAATTTTAAATAAGTAGGGACATAAACATGTAATTGTGTAATTTGCCCTTCATTTAATATTTCATGGACTTTTTTCTGCATCACAAACATCCTTGCAAATCAATAAGCATGTACTACACCATTATTTTTGATATCTCCATACTATTTCTTTATGTACAGAAAATTTACTAAATTGGAACTTCACTGCTACAAATTTAGGTTGTTTCCATATTTTCACTAAGTAATGAATGCTGAAATGAAACCAGATATCATCCTAGCACAAAAACAGCTTCTAGTTTCCCAGGGAAGAGTATACTGCCAGTGCCAGAATTCCATTTCAGCATCTCTTAATTTGCTGAACTGCATTTAGGAAGGTGAGTGAGAAAGGCAATTTATCCTCTACATTTTAGTACTTGTTCCATCCTAGGAGCACAGTCAAAACCAAGAAACTAACATGGATGTTCATATTTCTTAGGTTCAGAAATACAGGAAATCTGTGGAAAAAAAACCCAGCAGTCATGATGTCTAAAACAAGCACAACTGTAAAATTAACGCCCCATAAAAATCTTCATAACATTTACACATCTACCCTATGTATAAACACATACATATTTTCATAACATGCACATACACACACACTTGAGTATATATTCACATCTGTTCATGGGGTGGGGAAACACACAAAACCACCATCTATTAATGACATGAAAATCAAAGTAGGTAAGGGAAGAAACCAGTGGCATAGTACAAATATTCTTTGAAATGTATAGTATTTAAAAGGAATGTACTAGCAGACACTAGTCTTGTTTGTGTGATCCCTTTGACTCTTAGACCTCTCAGTGTGATCAATTGTGAACTGAAATTGATCACTTGGACTCGTGAGATGGCCTTGGTACATGCCACCTTGATGGGATTGTATTGGAATCCCCTGGCATGATTCTAACTCCATCATTTGGGGCACGTCTGATTGAGCATGTCCCAAATTGTACATCTCCTCCCTCTCTTATTCCCACTCTTATATTTCACAGGGATCACTTTTTAGTTAAAATTTAAACACCTAAGAATAATTGTTTAATAATTACAGAGTTCAACCACTAGTAATGATCCAACACGGGAAGTGAGATACACAGCAGACTCATAGAATGGCAGATGTCCTAAACAGCACTCTGGCCTCAGAGTCAGCCCTTAAGGCATTCGGATCTGGCTCAAGAGCCCATGAGAATATTTTAGGCATGGAAAGCCAAGACACACTGGGGAAAAAAAAAAAAGAAGAAGACCTAAATGAAAGATCTCTGCAAGTGAGATCCCAGTGGAAAGAACGGGGCCATCAAAGAAGGAGGTACCTTTCTCCGAAGGGAGGAGAGAACTTCCACTTTGACTATGATCCTGTCGGAATAAGATCGAAGTCGGCGAACCCTAAAGGCTTCCATAGCCTTGGCAACTCATGACTAGAGCCTAGGGAGATTACTGATGCCATAAACAAGAGTGTCAAATTGTTAAATCAACTTCAGGAGTCACTGTGTACTTATGTCTCATGAGGGATCTGTCCTTAATGTGTTATCCAATGTGAAGTAATGCTATAATTAGTCCTGAAACAGTATTTTTACACTTTGTGTTTCTGTGTGGGTGCAAACTGATGAAATCTTTACGTAATATGTACTAAACTGATCTTCTGTGTATAACGAGAATTGAAAATGAATCTTGATGTGAATGGAAGGGGAGAGGGAGAGGGAAAGGGGAGGGTAGCGGGTGCGAGGGAAGTTATGGGGGGGAGCCATTGTAATCCATAAGCTGTATTTGGAAATTTATATTCTTTAAATAAAAGCTTTATAAAACAAACAAACAAACAATAAAAGGAATGTACTAAGGTACAAAAGTCTGTATGTCAGCACACTGGAACTCTTCATGAATCTATTGTATTTAAAAAATACATAGAGAAAAATTTTCTTTCCATTGTGATAGGTGGGATGGTTACAAAAATGCAGAAACATCTGCAGTGCTTATTGGGATCCAAGAGTTTTTCAATGCAATGCATAATGTCAAATTGACAAAAAATAACTATGAGCAGAAACAGATCCAGGAATGCTTGAGACCAAGGATGAGAAAGCAACGCAAGCAAGGGTGATCAGACGCTCCCTCTCTGGATCTGATTTCCTGAGCAGAGGGATAAAGATATTGAAACCCCATCCTAGTAGGAGAAAGGCTAGTAAGACCACCTATGAGGCAGGATTACCGTTAGAGTTCCTGCTTCTTGGTCTCTGTTTCTTCTTTGTCCATTCCCAAATCCAAGTCTCCACCCTCTTGTAATTCTAAATTCAACTCCATTATATTTCCTTTTGCTTCATTTACCCAGAATTAGGTTTGGCATGCTTATCTTTTTATTCAAAGTAAGCAGACAAGCTTAGAGTCTTTAAACAAAGATTTATGCCTCTAAAAATATATGTATTAAATTTTAAGTAAATCTGTTATATGAAAATCAAAAAGTTTCTAAAGCTCAGAAATGTCATAATACAACTGATGGTTTAACTTATCAATAAGGTCAAGATGGAGAATAAAAAAACAAGGCAAAGAGTCCAATTAAAAGGTAACTGTACAATTTAGGCATGAGATAAAGAATGATGACAGGAAGAAAAATATGCATCTCAAAAGGAAAAATTGACAAAGTGCTGTTGATTACTCAAAACTATGACCTTTTTCAGCTCCAGAAACATTAGTCTTTCTTATTTACCTTTGCATAACCATATCAATCTATGTTTTACCACTGTAATCTATGTTTTACCACTGTATTCTATGTGGCAAAAGAAAATACTGAAATCCAAAGTGTCCTCAAAGTCTTAGAAACAAACAAAAGACCAGTTAAGAATCAGACAGTTAAGAATTTAAATCATTTTTCTTATGTATATATTTGTTTGAAAGTTTCACTTAGAAAGAGTTCCTTATCTTTTTTTTCCCCCTTTTCCTTTTTAAATGGGCTAAACTACCATCTCCTATGCCCTTGAGGTTCTTTTCCCAGATACAAATTACATACAAAATAGAACAGTTGGGATGGCTGTTTGGCCTAATGATCATTAAGATATCTGCATCCCACATCAGAGTATCTGCACTTTTTTTTTTTTTAAAAGATTTATTTATTTGAAAGTCAGAGTTACACAGAGAGAGGAGAGGCAGAGAGAGAGAGGGAGAGGTCTTCCGTCCGATGGTTCACTCCCCAGATGGCTGCAATGGCCAGAGCTGTGCTGATCCGAGGCCAAGAGCCAGGAGCCTCTTTTGGGTCTCCCACATGGGTGCAGGGGCCCAAGGACTTGGGACATCTTCTACTGCTTCCCCAGGCCATAGCAGAGAGCTGGATTGGAAGAGGAGCAGCCAGGACTAGAGCCGGCACCCAGATGGGATGCTGGTGCTTCAGGCCAGGGTGTTAAACCTGTGCCACAGCACAGGCCCCCAGAGTGCCCGCACCTGATGCCTAGCTCCTGACTCCTGACTCCAGCAGCTTCCTGTTAATGAAGATCCTGTGAGGCAGCAGTGATGGCTCACATGATCAGGTTCCTGTCACACCTATGGGAACTCTAGATTGAGTTCCCCAGTTCCAGCTTCTGCCCTATACCTGTCCTGGCAGTTGCAGGCAATTGGAAGTGAACCAGATGATAGGAGCACTGGGTCTGTCTCTTAAAAAAAAAAAAAAAAAAAAGAACAGTGCCTAACACATAGTAAGTATCCAATATGTCAGCTATTGTTATTAGTCCATGTTATGTAACAGATTTTCTTTTGTGTGTTTTAAACTTTTATTTAATAAATATAAATTTTGAAAGTACAACTTTTGGATTATAGCGGTTTTCCCCCCATAACCATCCTCCCACCCACAAACCATCCTATCTCCTACTCCCTCTCCCATCCCATTCTTCATTAAGATTCATTTTTAATTATCTTTATATATAGAAGATCAACTTAGTATATACTAAGTAAAGATTTCAACAGATTGCACCCACACAGACACACAAAGTATAAAGTACTGTTTGAATACTAGTTTTACTGTTAATTCTCATAGTACAACACATTAAGGACAGAGATCCTACATGGGGAGTAAGTGCATAGTGACTCCTGTTGTTGATTTAACAATTGACACTCTTATTTATGGCATCAGTAATTACCCGAGGCTCTTGTCATGAGCTGCCAAGGCTATGGAAGCCTCTTGAGTTCACAAACTCCAACCTTATTTAGATAAGGCCATAATCAAAGTGGAAGTTCTCTCCTCCCTTCAGGGAAAGATACCTCCTTCTTTGATGGGGTATGCAACAGATTTTCTAAACCACCCACATGACTAATGATGCCACCAGCCCTTATGAGAAAGGGTCATGAGTCAGAATCAAGTGATTGAGGACATACAGAGATGTGCAGAAGTAGAACTACGAGCCTCTTTCCTCCAGGCAAGCTGGGGCATACCCATTTGGATCTCTTTGTAATGTCGAGGTCAGAGCATCCAGGTTGCTGGGCTGCTGAAGAGCCAAAGCATAGAGTAGAGCAAGGTATCAGACAGTCTCAGCCTTCCTCAGACCAACACAGCACTACATAAACTTCTGCACCCTTTTCTGGTTGCTGGAGCCCAAACGTTGCTAACATTCAAAATGGAAACTTGTGCAAAGCTGGCTTGATTTTACCTAATTCCAGAAAAAAGGAAAACTAGATACAAAAAGTAATATCCTTTATTTTTTATGGAAAGTTATGTGGAGAAATTGGAGACAGGAAATACAGGCAATTCTTTCTGAGAACTTTTGCTAAAATGAGATAAAAAGATTGAAAACTAGAAAATACAATCATACCAAATAACCATGAAAAAAGGAAAAATTAATGTCTTAGGGGAAAAGATCGCTGAAGCATTGTTCTCTGAGCCAGTGTGACGGGGCTCAGAGCAGCCTGCTCTGGGGGACGCAGGTGAGGTCGCTTGCTAACATCCAGCCCTCTGCAGAGATGAGTAGGGCCCTGCAGAGAGTCCCAGGCTGTGGTGTGCACCCAGCTTGCTCCCTCTGCGTGAAGGTGGAGGGCGCCCTGGGGGTGGTATCCAGAATGCAGTCTGGCCCAGACCCTGGGAGTCCGGGGTGGGGCGGGGCTGGGTTTGCTTGGATGTGCCCATCCTCCCCCAGGAGGCAGCAGCATCCTTCTGTGCCCCCGTCCCCTCCCAGCCCCTAGGGTGTTATGCTCACCATCCCTGCCCACTCGGCTTTTCTGACATGTGCTATGAACATCCCTGACCCAGGCTCTGCCCGTCCTTGCCTGCCCCGAGTGGGCTACTCCCCTGCCTGCCCAGTGCCTTCAGAGCTCTTCCTGGAAGCTTCAGGCCTCATTGACGAAGTGGTCCTGCTCAGTTTGAGCCAGTGACCTAATGCAGGGCTGCACCACAGCCTCTGGGCTCAGGGGCCCTCGTGGCTCCTGGCTAGGCTGTAGGGGGAGGGCCAGCACCAGAGCAGGGCTGTAGGGCCTTGGAGTTCAGAGGGAGGTTTGGGGGTGGAGGCTCAGTGTTTTTCTTGACTGATTTTGTTATTTTTTTGATGGGTGGGTGTGCAGTTCACTTTAAAATGGGGCAGGCCACAACCCCATCCTGTGCCTCAGTGTCCCCATCTGTAAACTGTAGATATGACTACTGACCTACCTCGCAGGGGGCTGTGGGGAGGCAAAAGTGGACGTCTGTAAAGTGCTTTGTAAATAAACTGCTGTCTGAATGTCAAAAAAAAAAAAGTTCCTTTGGGTAGGAACTTAAAGAGTTCATTCGCAGTTGCAAGAAGGCTGAGTTTATGGACACACTGTAGCAGGTGGGTATGTTGGTGATGGAAATCTGTTATTTGCCTCTTTTTTTTTTAAAAAAAAGATTTATTTATTTGAAAGGCAGAGTTACAGAGAGAGAGAGAGAGAGAGAGAGAGAGAGAGAGAGAAGCAGAGTCAGAGAGGGATATCTTCCATCTGCTGGTTTACTCCCCAAATGGCCACAACAGCTGGAGCTGAGATAATGTGGAGCCAGGAGCTTCTGGGTCTCCCATGTGGGTGCAGGGGCCCAAGGACTTGAGCCATCCTCCACTGCTTTCCCAGGCACATTAGCAGGGAGCTGGACTGGAAGTGAAACAGCAGCCATAGAGATACTAGCACTGCAGGGGGCAGTTTAACCTGCTAAGCCACAGTAGCAGCCCATTGTTTCTATTTTCTGAGTGAAATAGAACCCAAGGTTATCAACTGAGAGAGAAGATAGGACAGGAGTTGCATGTGCAAAAAGCTATAGGAAAGAGGAGACTGAAAGGATGGAAATAAAATACAGTTGTCAGGCAGTTCTAAGGTTCACTTAAAGTTAGTGTTGGAGAATGTAAAGGAGGCTAGTTAACATGGCTCTGTTTTTCTCTAGCCATGTCTAGTTAATATACATGCAGGCATGGAATAGACAGTTGAATTTAATGTATGGTTTAGCCAAGAGAGTATGATGAAACAAGAGAGGGACAAAGGGATTAAGGGTGTATGCAGCAATGACTATAATGATATAGTGGTTAGAATTAAATCTGATTGAAGAGGGAGGTAATATGAAAAGGAGAGTGGTAAGAATAAGATGGTAGGATCAAAGGATTATAGCTTTGATGTACTAAAAAAGAAATTGAATTGTTAGCATTAGAAACTGTAGGGGGTAAGCTGGAAGCATGGCAGGAATAGTTTAAATAGCCAGATTCACAAACTGAAATTGTGGAGTAGTTCCAGGTATTGGTAATGTGAAGGTACCAATTGTGACCAAAAGAGTGAACAGTTGAGGGAGGACAGAAGCAAGATCACTAGAGAAGAGAAAGTAAAGGAACTGAGAAACCAGGATATATGTGGGTATGCGCTTAGATGTGTGCACGAGACAGACAATACACCACATATTTCAAGCTGGGTCACCAATACTTAAAAGTCATTGCTCCAATGTTTCTTTCTCTCTCTTCTTAAAGATTTACTTGTTTATTTGAAAGACAGACTATGGGGCATGGGATGAGGAGGGGTATCTTCCATCTGCTGGTTCACTCCCCAAATAGGAAGGGCTGGGGCCGGGCCAGGCTGAAGCTATAAGTCTGGAACTCCCTCTTGTTTCCTACATGGGTGCCGAGGCCCAAGCACTTAGGCCATCTGCTGCTTTGCCAAGCATTTTATTTTATTTAAAGCTTTTATTTAATGAATATAAATTTCCAAAGTACAGCTTATGGATTACAATGGCTCCCCCCCATAACTTCCCTCCCACCTGCAACCCTCCTCTTTCCCGCTCCCTCTCCCCTTCCATTCACATCAAGATTCATTTTCAATTCTCGTTATATACAGAAGATCAGTTTACTATATATTAAGTAAAGATTTCAACAGTTTGCCCCCACATAGCAACACAAAGTGAAAAATACTGTTGGAGTACTAGTTATAGCATTAAATCACAATGTACAGCACATTAAGGACAGAGATCCTACATGATATATTTTTTTTAAATTGATTAATTTTCTATGCAATTTCCAATTTAACACCGTTTTTTTTTTCTCATTTTCAATTATCTTTATATACAGAAGATCGATTCAGTATATACTATGAAAAGATTTCATCAGTTTGCACCCACACAGAAACACAAAGTGTAAAAATACTGTTTCAGTGCTAGTTATAGCATTACTTCACACTGGACAACACATTAAGGACAGATCCCACATGAGACATAAGTACACAGTGACTCCTGATGTTGATTTAACAATTTGACACTCTTGTTTATGGCATCAGTAATCTCCCTAGGCTCTAGTCATGAGTTGCCGAGGCTATGGAAGCCTTTTGGGTTCGCCGACTTCGATCTTATTCCGACAGGATCATAGTCAAAGTGGAAGTTCTCTCCTCCCTTCAGAGAAAGGTACCTCCTTCTTTGATGGCCCCGTTCTTTCCACTGGGATCTCACTCGCAGAGATCTTTCATTTAGGTCTTCTTCTTCTTTTTTTTTTCCCCAGAGTGTCTTGGCTTTCCATGCCTAAAACACTCTCATGAGCTCTTGAGCCAGATCCCAATGCCTTAAGGGCTGATTGTGATTTGCCAAGCATTTTAGCAAGGAGCGGATCAGAAGTAGAGCAGCTGGGACTCACATGAGATTGCTGGCTTTGCATGTGGCAGCTTAACCTGATGCAATGCAACTCAACCAAGCCCGCTCCAATGCTTCTCAAACTTAAATGCTCACAGGAATCACTTGGAGAACATGTTAAAATGCAAATATTGGGAGAGCGGCAAGATGGCGGAATAGGAAGGGAGCACACCAATAGTCTGGGGAGAGACAGTTTAATAAAAGTGGAGATACTGCAGGTTCAAGGAAGAGTAGGGGAAGAAACAGCAGAGAAAACCCTTCCGGAACTGGTGATTCACAGTGGACCTGCGTGGAGAGCGTGGGAGCCCGCAGTTTGGGACACCAGCAGCAGATTCAACACACCAGCGCTGGAACGCCAGGTGAGCCGAACCTCAATAGCCCGAGATACCAGAAGGGCAGCGGAAAGAGGAGACTAGAGCAAACAAGGCTTGAAACCCTGCAGGGAAAAGTTCACCAGGCTAACTAGAAGAGAGAGAGAGAGGGAAAAAAAAAAAAGTGACCCATACGGACACGAGCTTCTCTCTCTCCGCTCACCTCTCAAAGGTGACCAAGACAAAGAGCAGGCGCCATTTTGGAATACGTCATAAGCAGGGCGACCTCGGGTCGGCACCGGCCCTGAGCCTAGCAGAAAAACCTGACTCTGGGTGGGAGAGGTAAAATAACAGGAGATTAGAACCTAATGAATGTGTGGTGCTAATGAACTGAGACTGTGAAAAAAGAGACGGTGGGGGAGAGAACTCACGGAAATCACGAATTCATGTGAGTACTCTCCAGAGACGCTACAGTTCAGTAGCCTTGGTAGCCCAGTGGGAGACTACAGGAGAATCTCAGCCCACACAAAGGGCCGCAAAGATTCCTTCTCTGGTCCTTGGGAAAGAGCTAACGATCTCTGGCTCCCGTGGGTATATCATTCGCCTGCTAACCACCCCCAATTCCATTCAGCTGTGTGCAATTACTTCCCTTTTGAACCAAAAAAAAAAAAAAAAAGTAACAGAGAGAGATTTACCACGCCTAACCTGGGAGTGTCTCCTTTGACACACCCTCAACCCTGAGGAATCAAACAGAGCTATCAGGCCACACCCATCTCAAGCCTCTAAGGCTCCATTGAAAGCAGACAGTCCACTTAATCTAGAGTCATAGTATAACAAGAAAAAAACACCACAGTGAAGAAACCAATATGCCAAACAACAAACGCAAAAACCGAGGTAATAAGAACAAGGAAGACACTATGGCATCCCCAAATGAAAAAGACACCCCAATTCAAGATTATGAAGATGATGAGATAGAAGAAATGCAAGAAGCAGATCTCAAAAAATTGATAAGAACACTAAGAAGTACTCAAAAACAAATTCTTGAACTACAGAAATCCTTAATGGACAAGGTAGAAAATCTCTCTCGTGAAAATGAAATATTAAGGAGAAATCCAGCTGAAATGAAACAACTAGTAGAACATGAAACTGTGATAGAGACGAGAAATCATGATGAAGTGAAGAATTCAATAGATCAAATGAAAAACACATTAGAGAGCCTTACAAACAGAATGGGTGAGGCAGAAGAGAGAATATTGGACTTAGAAGACAGAGCACAGGAAACTATACAGTCAAACCAAAGAAAAGAAGAGGAAATTAGAAATCTAAAAAATATTGTTGGGAATCTACAGGATACTATTAAAAAACCCAACATTCGAGTTCTAGGAGTTCCTGAAGGCATGGAGAGGGAGAAAGGATTAGAAGGCCTTTTTAGTGAGATAATAGCAGAAAATTTCCCAGTTTTGGAGAAGGACAGAGACATCCTAATACAGGAAGCTCATAGAATCCCCAATAAACATGACCAAAAGAGGTCCTCACCACGACACGTTGTAATTAAACTCACCACAGTGAAACAGAAAGAAAAGATCCTAAAATGCACAAGAGAGAAACGTCAAATTACACTCAGAGGATCTCCAATTAGACTCACGGCAGACTTCTCAACAGAAACCCTACAAGCTAGAAGGGAATGGCGAGACATAGCCCAGGTGCTTAGAGAGAAAAACTGCCAGCCCAGAATATTATATCCTGCCAAGCTCTCATTAGTGAATGAAGGTGAAATAAAGACCTTTAACAGCAAACAGAAATTGAAAGAATTTGTTGTCACTCGTCCAGCCCTGCAAAAGATACTTAAAGATGTGTTACACACAGAAACACAGAAACACGGCCATCAACATGAAAGAAGGTAAACGAAGGGAACCTCACAGCAAAAGATCACAGGGAATTCAAAGCATACATTTGGATAAAGAAATTATGGGACATGTACTCTATAGAATACTATACAGCAGTCAAAAACAATGAAATCCGGTCATTTGCAACAAGATGGAGGAATCTGGAAAACATCATTCTGAGTGAATTAAGCCAGTCCCAAAGGGACAAATATCATATGTTCTCCTTGATCGGTGACAACTAATTGAGCACCAAAGGTGAAAACCTATTGAAGTGAAATGGACACTATGAGAAACAGTGACTTGATCAGCTCTTGTGCTGACTGTTGTTGCACAATGTAATATTTTATCCATTTTAGTATTTTTTTTATTCTAGTAGTATAGGTTGAACTCTGTAATTAACAAACAATTATTCTTAGGTGTTTAAATTTTAACTGAAAAGTGATCCCTGTGAAATATAAGAGTGGGAATAAGAGAGGGAGGAGAGGTACAATTTGGGACATGCTCAATCAGTCGTGCCCCAAATGATGGAGTTAGAAATGTGCCAGGTAATTCCAATACAATCCCATCAAGGTGGCTAGTCCAAGTGATCAATTTCAGTTCACAACTGATCACACTGATAGGTCTAAGAGTCAAAGGGATCACACAAACAAGACTAGTGTCTGCTAATACTAACTGATGGAATCAAAAAGGGAGAGAATGATCCAACATGGGAAGCAAGATACACAGTAGACTCATAGAATGGCAAATGTCCTAAATAGCACTCTGGCCTCAGAATCAGCCCTTAAGACATTCAGATCTGGCTCAAGAGCCCATGAGAATATTCTAGGCATGGAAAGCCAAGACACTCTGGAAAAAAAGAAGACCTAAATGAAAGATCTCTGCGAGTGAGATCCCAGTGGAACGAATGGGGCCATCAAAGAAGGAGGTACCTCTCTCTGAAGGGAGGAGAGAACCTCCACTTTGACTATGACCCTGTCGGAATAAGATCGAAGTCGGCAAACCCTAAAGGCTTCCATAGCCTCGGCAATTCATGACTAGAGCCTAGGGAGATTACTGACGCCATAAACAAGAGTGTCAAATTGTTAAATCAACTTCAGGAGTCACTGTGTACTTACGTCTCATGTGGGATCTGTTCTTAATGTGTTGTCCAATGTGAAGTAATGCTATAACTAGCACTGAAACAGTATTTTTACACTTTGTGTTTCTGTGTGGGTGCAAACTGATGAAATCTTTACTTAGTATATACTGAATCAATCTTCTGTATATAGATAATTAAAAATGAAAAAAAAATCTTGGTGTTAAATTGGAAATTGCATAGAAAATTAATCAATTTAAATATATATATATATCATGTAGGATCTCTGTCCTTAATGTGCTATACATTGTGAATTAATACTATAACTAGTACTCCAACAGTATTTTTCACTTTGTGTTGCTATGTGAGGGCAAACTGTTGAAATCTTTACTTAATATATAGTATACTGATCTTCTGTATATAAAGAGAATTGAAAATGAATCTTGATGTGAAGCAACGGGAGAGGGAGTGGGAAAGAGGAGGGTTGCAGGTGGGAGGGAAGTTATGGGGGGGGAAGCCATTGTAATCTATAAGCTGTATTTTGGAAATTTATATTCTTTAAATAAAAGCGTTATAAAGAAAAAAACACATTTGAAGGACTTGGAAAAAAATGCAAATTATGGGGGTGGATGTTATGGCTCAGCAGGTTAAACCAAGACTTGGGAAGCTCCTATCCCATATCAGAGAACTGTTCTCTGGCTACTCTGCTTCTGATCTAGTTTCTTGGTGTGCCCAGAAATATAGTGGGTGATGGCTCAAGTGCTTGAGTCCCTACCACCCATGTAGGAGACCTGAATGGAGTTCTAGGCTCCTGGCTTTGGCCTGTCTCAGCTCCAACTGTTGGAGGCATTTGGGGAATGAACCAGTGGATGGAAGATCTTTGTCTCTCCCCTCCTCTTTCAATCTGCCTTTCAAATAAATAATCTTTTTAAAAATACAAATTATCACTCAATAAAGTATTTGATAGGCTCCCATGTGATACTGATGGTGCTGGTCCACTGCAGTAGCCCAGGAGCCATCCTTGAGTTGCAAGGCTCTAGTCTAAACCTTCAATGTGACTATCTATGAAACTATTTACAAACTACTTTGTAAATAGACTTTATCTTACTTCTCAATGAGATAGACAGTCAAAGGGTAAAGAACATTTTAGACTCTTTCTTGACCTTCTATGGTCTTTTACTTTCTCTTTTGTAGCATCTAAAACTTTTTTTGATTATAAACCAGTATTAATTGTTTTATCATCTATTCATCAAATATACAGCAGAGTCAACATATAATCTAATGCCTATTTTAGCAAACATTCTAATGTTTGTTTTAAAAAATATGTGCTAAGGGGCTGGTGCTGTGGCACAGTAGGTTAATCCTCCACCTGTGGCACTGGCATCCCATATGGGTGCCGGTTCTAGTCCCGGCTGCCCCTCTTCTGATTCAGATCTCTGCTATGGCCTGGGAAAGAAGCAGAAAATGGCCCAAGTCCTTGGGCCCCTGCACCCGTGTGGGAGACCGGAAAGAAGCACCTGGCTCCTGGCTTCGGATCGGCACAGCTCCAGCCACTGCAGCCACCTGGGGAGTGAACCAACGGAAGGAAGACCTCTGTCTCATCTCTTCCTCTCACTGTCTGTAACTCTACCTCTCAAATAAATAAATAAAATCTTTTAAAAAATAAAAATATGTGCTAATAATCTGCTAGCAGTATGTTTCAAAAATAAATTTCTGTGATAGGTGTCAAAAATGTTAAGTGGGCCTTCTGCAATAGCAGAAACAATAATTAACAATACATACTGCTTCTATTGCTCTGATTTTAGCTTGACTGACTGGCAGCATTCAACGTGTAACAAGTATACTGCATGCAACTCTCCACAGGCAGGAAGGGGTGAGAAAAACAATTGGATCAGCCTTTACTTTCAAAATTGCCTTCCAGTGGGAAAGGCATTAATTTTCATCATCAATAATGAACATTAAGTAACTATTAGTGTTTTAAGAACAGTTATATATGATCTTAAATAGTTCAGTTTATTTCAGAGAAATTTATGGATTTTCTAAAGTATCACGAAACATACTAAATATTGAGACCCTTTGCACAGTGGCTGGGGTGAATACACACACACATCCACTTCACAGGACCTACAATGAAATCCAAGTTTAAAAGATAAGTTCATGGTAGCTACCATTTTTACTCTGATAATGGTCAGACTATGATTTATCTACCTTGCAAAAGTCCACTGGATGTAGTTTCCCTGAACACACAGCAAGTAACAGATGGAACCACCTATAATTATCTTCCATAAGATTTACTTTGTCTTTTTAGGGGGAATGACTCTGATCACAAAGAAGTCCTAACATAGGACCTACTATGGACACCACCATTTATCACCCAAGTTGGTGCTCAGCATTATGTTGAAACTGAGTGCCCAAATCAGAGGTGGGGAACCTTTTCTTTGCCAAGGCCATATTTAAAACATCATTTGTGGGCCATACAAAATTATCAACTTAAAAATTAGCCTGCTATAGATTTATTGCATTTTGAGTCCCACCGGTGATTGCCCTGGCAGGCCCAAATCAAATGATTTCACAGAACTTATACAGCCTTTGGGTGGGGCATTCCTCAGCTCTGGACTATACAGTTACTCTATCTTGGCTGTTTTTCAGCACTTTTTATAGTTCTTCTGTTCAAGTCAACAATGCTTCCCCACAGCATGGGCATACAAATCTCATTTCCTATAAGTAGCAGCTACAGTCTGGGTAAGCACAGTTACTTGTTTATGCAAGAACTTCAGTGAGTGGAGCTATCAAATAAGGGTACACTATGAGAAGAAAAGTTGGAGTGTAAAAAAGTACTGGGAAGAGCAGTAAGAACTTGATGAGATATGGTTTTATTATGTGTTAGTAAAAACAGAAAGCAAAAGTGGGAGACAGAAAATCAGAAATGTAGGAGTCAGTGATACAGCAGAGAAGTGATTATTACAGTAGACTAAAGACAAGTACATAAGGACTAGCTAGGATGGCTAGATGTGAGGGAATTATGGGGATGGCTATTTATGACTATTGATAAAACTGTACCCCCCTCCAATTTGTTACCCATGTTGTACAGAGTATGACTCTGGACCCATGGCCAAAGCTGAGAGAACAAAGGGTGAAGGGACCTGAAGCAAGTTAAGCCAATGAGCTAAGGAACTTGGAATTGAGTATAAGAGAATCTACTCTCTAGCAGGGGATATGAACCTTGGAGCTATTGATAGCAAGGGTTTCCCAGCATGGAGACAGAAATACAATTACTGGTCAATAAGAAAAAAATGGAACTGGCAAAGGGAAAAAAGAGAGAGACAAGAAAGGAAGGATGTGAAATGGAGACACAGAACTTCCTGTGCTCCTGCCATTAAGAGCTCTTAGCTTTTATTCCAGGCCGATACAGCTGCCTCTCTGCCCTCAGGTTATGTGGGACACTCCCGAATAGTAAAAATAATAAATTCTACTTTTGCTTAAGCTGAGTTAGGATGTCTCTTTGGTCTGCTCCCTCGTATTTCTACAAAGAATAACCTATGCCAATTTCTGACAATAGGCACAGGCCTATCCTCTCCAATGAGCATGCCAGTATGTGTCAGAAATTTATAGTAAGATTTTGTTTAGCATCAAATACTGTTTGGCTAGTTGTCTTAGTACTAATCTATTGAGAAAAGAGCAGATCCTAAACAAAAATGAGTTCCCAAAAGTTAAAAGTCCTGAGAGCCAGGATAAAACAGCATTGCCCATTTTATCCATCATTATGATACAGTATGCATGGATTTCAATTTTTTTGAACTTATAATAGCATCTTTCAAGAACTTTCTGAAGTACTCACATATATACTTGAAGGCACCAAAATTAGAGTATGAACAGTCTTATTGACAGCTACAAATGAAAGGTTTTAATATATCCATAAAATACAAGTAATTTATTTAAATCTATTAATTAATTTAATAATTTGACACTCTTCTATATTTGAATTTGTATTTTAAAAATACATAGGAGAGAGAGAGAGCCAGCACAGCGGGTTAAAGCCCCCACCTGCAGTGCTGGCATCCCATATGGGTGCTGGTTTGAGTTCCTACTGCTCCACTTCCAATCCAGCTCTCTGCTATGGCCTGGGAAAGCAGAAGATGGCCCAAGTCCTTAGGCCCCTGCACCCATGTGGGAGATCCAGAAGAAGCTCCTGGCTCCTGGCTTCAGATTGGCGCAACTCTAGCTATTGCAGCCAATTGAGGAGTGAACCAGCAGATGGAAGACCTCTCTCTCTCTCTGCCTCTCTGTAACTCTTTCAAATAAATAAATAAATCTTAAAAAAAAAAAAAAAAAACCAAAAACAAACAAACAAAAAAAACAACACAGGACATCACTGCGGAGTAGTAAGTAAAGTTGATGCCTACAGTGCTGGCATCCCATATGAGCTCTGGTTCAAGTGTCCCAGCTGCTCCTTTTTTTTTTTTTTTTTTTTTGGACAGGCAGAGTAAGACAGGCAGAGTAAGACAGTGAGTTCCATTGGTTCACCCCCAAAATGGCCACCACGGCCGGCGCACCGCGTGGATCCAAAGTCAGGATCCAGGTGCTTCCTCCTGGTCTCCCATGCAGGTGCAGGGCCCAAACACTTGGGCCATCCTCCACTGCACTCCTGGGCCACAGCAGAGAGCTGGACTGGAAGAGGAGCAACCGGGACAGAATTTGGCACGCCAACTGGGACTAGAACCCGGGGTGCTGGTGCCGCAGGCGGAGGATTAGCCTAGTGAGCTGCAGTTCCGGCTGTGCTCCACTTCTAATCTAGCTCTCTGCTATGGCCTGGGAAAGCAGTGGAAGATGGCTCAAGTCTTTGGGCCCCTGCAACCACGCGGGAGACCCAGAAGTTCCAGGCTTCTGGCTTTGGATCGGGGCATTTCCAACTGTTGTGGCCATTTGGGGAGTGAACTAGCAGATGGAAGACCTCTCTCTCTCTCTCTCTCTGCAACTCTGCCTTTAAGATAAGTAGATAAATAATATTTTAAAAAATACATAGGATATGAGAGCAATGCTATAAATAGCAAGTTAATAAAATCAATGGCAAATAGGTAGTCATTGGCTAAAGATTTATTAAACAATCAGTTGTAGGGGGCCAGCGCCGTGGCTTACTTGATTAATCCTCCCATATGGGTGCCGGGTTCTAGTCCCAGTTGCTCCTCTTCCAGTCCAGCTCTTGCTGCGGCCCGGGAGGGCAGTGGAGGATGGCTCAAGTGCTTGGGCCCCTGCACTGGCATGAGAGACCAGGAGGAGGCACCTGGCTCTTGGCTTCAGAATGGCATAGTTCTGGCTGTAGTGGCCATTTGGGGAATGAACCAACAGAAGGAAGACCTTTCTTTCTCTCTCTCTCTCTCTCTCTCTCTCTCTCTCTCACTGTCTAACTCTATTTGCCAAACAATAACAAAAAATAAATAATCAGTTGTAAACAGTAACTAGCTTTCAAATTACCTTTTTTCTGCATATTTTACTAAGTTCTAGCTCTTAAAATAGACTTATAAGATACAGACTTAGAAGAATAATCCAGCTAGATTCTTTGGCTTTCAGGATATAATTTTTAAACAAACAAGAACCCCCAAACAGAATGACTATCTAAGCTTTTTAGTGTTTTACTCCTTTACAACTTTGTATGCTAATAAAAATTAGGTAATACCAGTATTTTACATAATAACAGCTAATATTTGTTGACTATTTGTTACCAGTAATTATCTTTACTATTCACAACTATAAAATGGTAGTTTTCTTAGTAATTATAGGTAAGTCTACAACAGTGCTAGGCACTGTTCCAATGCTTTCCATTTATTTACTACTCGTTGGGGTTGGTACTACTATTATTCTCCTTGTATAGACAGAGAAACTTAGACAACGAATGGTGAAGTGGCTTGCCCAGCTGGTTAGTGGTAGCACCTTGACTCAACAATATTCAGCAAGCTGGTCCAGTTCTCCCACTTGTACCACAATGCTCCATGTCTTTCAATTGCTTGGCTCACCAAGAGATGTAACAGAAATTTTAATATAAATGTCTTTTTGCATTCTCTGCATTCTACCATTCCCAAGTTGGGTAAATGTTTTCACTACACATTAAAAAAAAAAAAAAAAAAGGAGACCAAACTCTCAAAGGCAACAAGTCTGGTTTTATTGATTCTATAATTATCACCAAAAGAATGGACCCTCTAGCATCTTTGAACTATTCAAAAATTTTCATGCTTCTCATTTCTTTTGTAAAACTTACCAATAGTAAGGTCGTGCACTGGCTGAAACCTCTTGTCCGTAAACTGTAGCAATAAGCATGATTTACCAACACCTGAAAGTTAAAAACAAAAAACAATTAAGAGACAAAACTCACACAAACTGAGAAACACTTTATAAAAGTGAAAGGACAAGTGGTAGCCAGGGATTCTTGTGCTCTGTGTGCAACCTACCACAGCTTCTCTGTATTAATTTATTGAGAAATTCAATGACTGATGATTTAGGTGGAAGTTGTTCACCCTTTCTTATTCACTCAATGTTTCCTGTGAAAGGACAATTAGTCAAGTACTCCAAGCAGCTGTCCCACAATATTCATGTAGTAAGTTTCATTCATTTATGCCTTTTGCATAATACTGAAAATATTTAAAGCATAATTTCTTCTTTTTGTGGTTCATTGTATCATATTCCCTAAACAATAAGTATCTGAGATCTATCTTACAGGTAAAATGCTTGCTGTTTTCTTGCTAATCTAATGAGCAACTGTAATCTGAATTGTATTCCTTCATTCTACTAAAATTGACCTCATTCAAGTCTGGTATAACATCCAGATTCTTAAATTCAAAGGAATTCCCTATATATCCCCTACATGCTATGGAAAACTGGGTATTGACGACAATACCTCCTTTCTATTCATTTTCAGGACCTCTAAAAAATACTCCTTATTCTTACACTGGAGTTAAGTCTGCTTAATTGACAGCATCCTGCACTTTTACAAAATACTAGATAGTCATCATTCATCGATTAATTCAAAGTGCTGAATGTTAAGCATCGACTGCACTAGAGATTTGAAGACAGAGTGGAAAACCAGTATGGTTCTTGTGTATGGAACTTAAAGTTTAGTGTAGGCAGAGAAATTAAACAAAATGAACACTCAAGTGATATATATATATACACACACACATATACATACTGTAATTTTCAATATTTATAATAACTGATTTGAAAGAAAAGACTGAAGTGCTATGATAAAGAGTAACAAGACATTTAATTAGACTAAAGGAATAGAGAAGATCTTTCTGAAGGAGTGACAAACTAGGCATTTCAAATGTCTTCTTGATTATAAACTCCATGAGAAAAGAGATTATCACTATATGGTTACCTGTTATCTATCTTACGATCTAGAGAAGGCACTACTGAATGGCTGGGTTCTAGTGTCAAAATGCTAAAGAATATATGGGGCTGGCACTGTGGCTCACTTGGTTAGATGCTGGGTTCTAGTCCCAGTTGCTCCTCTTCAGTCCAGCTCTCTGCTGTGGCCTGGGAGTGCAGTGGAGAATGGCCCAAGTGCTTGGGCCCTGCACCTGCATGGGAGACCAGGAAGAAGCACCTGGCTCCTGGCTTCGGATTGGCACAGCGCACCAGCTGCAGCAGCCATTTTGGGGGTGAACCAATGGAAGGAAGACCTTTCTCTCTCTCTCTCTCTCTCTCTCTCTCTCTCTAACTCTATCAAAATAAAAAAAAATGCTAAAGAATGTAAAAATGTCCAGTAAAAAAATGAAAAAAACTGTAAATATATGGTTTTGTTTTAGGAAATGCTTTATTTGTTCAAAATGTTATGAACGTTTAAGGTTCTACTGAACTGAAAATAAAATGGAATTTCAAAGCATGTGACCTTAGAAAGTTTTCTTCCCTTTTCAATAGCCTGTCAGGTCTAAGAAGATGAAAAGAGTTTTTCTGAGGAGTCAGTTCCAAGGGCAAGCATTTGGCCCAAGTGGTTAAGATGCTTGTGTAGCACCTTGGAGTGCATGGTCATCTCCCAGCTCTGGCTGCTGATTCTCCCTTCCTGCTAATGCAGATGGGAGCCAGCAGTGATGACTCAAGTAGCTGGGTTCCTGCAACCCATAAAGGGAAACCTGGATTGAGGTTTGGTCTGGCCCAGTCCTGGCCATTGCAGGCAATGGGAGTCCTCTCTTCTTCTTCTCTCTCTCTCTCTCTCTCTCCCGCTTTCCCTCAAATATATCAATCTCTCTAATAAACCAAAAGTCAGTTATGAAGCATATGAAAAGAATTTTTCTATGTACAAAGCTCAGGATAAAGTAAAATCCTCTTTGAAAAGGCATCAAAGGACAAAATAGGTGAACAATTAAGATCCGAATATTCTGTTCTTTAACAGCCAATAATTTTTCAGATTGTTTAGGAAAAAACTGTGTTTGGAAATCACAAGTTGGGGCTGGTGCTGTAGCAAAGTGGGTTAAACCTCCATCTGCGGTGCTGGCATCCCATGTGGGTGCCAGTTCGCATCAGCTGCTCCACTTCTGATCCAGCTCTCTGCTTTTGACCTGGGAAAGCAATGGAGGATGGCCCAAGTGCTTGGGTCCCTGTACCCACAAAGGAGACCCAGAGGAAGCTCCTGGCCTAGGATTGGCCCAGCTCCAGCTGTTACAGCCATTTGGGGAGTGAACCAGTGGATGGAAGACCTCTGTCTCTTCCTCTCCACTGTCTCTAACTCTGCCTCTCAAATAAATAAATAAATCTTAAAAAAAAAAAAAATCACAAGTTTTATCAGGGACCTCAAGAAGAGTGGTAATCACTTAAGTGATTAAATAGCCTGCAAAACTTTTCTTACCTAATAAAAGAACATCTCTCTAGTAATACAAATATTATTCTGTCAAAGTTCTGGTTAAATGTAAAAAATGCTTACTCTTCAGTTGCTTAAAGGTTCCATATTCTTAGTACAGGTAATCACTTAAATCAACACTTGATGTAGTGAATATATAGGTTTCCGAGGTGTCTTTACCTACAAATCTAGTTGAGGTGGTTTTACTTACAGATAGCTTAGTTATCTGGTATTTGTTGACAATGACTATATACATATTTTTAAAGATTTATTTATTTGAAAGGCAGAGTTACAGAGAGGTAGAGGTAGAGAGAGGTCGAGGTCTTACACCTGCTAGTTCACTCCCCAAATGGCTGCAATGGCTGGAGCTGGGCCGATCCAAAGCCAGGAGCCAGGAACTTCCTCTGGGTCTCTCACACAGGTACAGGAGTCCAAACACTTGGGCCATCCTCTACTACTTTTCCAGGACATAGCACAGAACAGGACTAAAGTGGCGCAGCTGGGACTTGAACCGGTGACCATATGGGATGCCGGCACTGCAGGTGGCAATTTTACCTGCTACAACACAGCACCAGCCCTTACATGGTCTATATTAACTCTCAGTAAACTTGTTTTGAAATAATCAAGTATCTGATTCACATTCATCAATGCTTTTCCAAATTACCAAACTTTATAGCCAACTTGTTTTCAGTCCTCATCTTATTTGACCTACTAATAAAATATACAATTTATTGCATATTTTCCTTGAAAATGATCTTTTCTGGCTTTGTCAAGCTATACCTATATCCTTAATGTCTGCATTCCATGGTAACTGCTCCTCTTTCATGGATTCCTGAAATATGGGAGGTTTCCGACTCTTTGGTTAAACCTTTTCTTTTTTACCTGATCATCCCATAACCACAATCTACTTTTAGAAACTAATTATAGAGGTCGGTGCTGTGGCGTAGTGGGTAGGGCCGTTGCCTGCAGTGCTGGCATCCCATATGGGCACTGGTTCAAGTCCTGGCTGCTCCACTTCTGATCCAGCTCTCTGCTGTGGCCTGGGAAAACAACAGAAGATGGCCCAAGTCTTTAGGCCTCTGCACCTGCGTTGGGGACCCAGAAGAAGCTCCTGACTTCGGACCGGTGCAGCTCTGGCCATTGAGGCTGGTTGGGGAGTGAACCAGTGTCTGGAAGACCTCTTTTTCTCTCTCTCTGCCCCTCCTTCACTCTCTGTGTAACTCTTTCAAATAAATAAAGCTTTAAAAAAAAAAAAAAAGAAACTATTTAGTGCTGATCAAATACACCTCTCTAGCCACCATTATAACTTCCTTCCAATTATTTCCAAACCCCTACTTAACATTTCCACTTTAATTCCTTAAGGTCTGAAACTCAAACTTGCATAACCCAATTAATTCATTTTTCATTCTCCTACCATTACCCCAATCAACCCTCACTTCATCCCACTCACATATAACAGAGCAAAACAGCTTCTACAATATTTCCTAATCTTGCTATCCAATGGATCACATGAACAGTAAACTCAGAATCATCCTTAATTCTTCTGCTTCTTCCCTCACCACCCACCTCTAATGGTACACAGATTTCACAATTCTGTCTGAAATGTCTTCATGAATTCCATGCCCTCCCTTCCTCTTAATCCTCGGTACTGTAGTTTTGGAGCATAAGACTTATTCATTTTACCTTCAGTCCTTCTAACCTATATTATAAACCACTGTGAAAACTTTGCTAAAATGCAGCTGTGATTAACTCTCATGTTTTACTGCCTAAATTATAAAAATTCAAATTTTCCAAAACAGGGAACAAAGTCCACTGCATTTGAGGTGAGAATTATTATTCTAATAAGACATACTATTGTATCAGAGTCTAATGACCTTATAGTTAAGTACAACAAATCACCTCCCATCCTCTGAAATTACACCATATTCTCTCCCTGGTACTTCTTACAAAGGAGCTTTTCATTCTTGGCAAATCTAAATTCATGCTCTAAGATCCAATTCAGAGATTCTTATACCTTCTAGAATTAGGTTTTTCTGTTTCAAAGACTACACAATTCCCAAGCAGAACTAATGGTTTAGCCTCTATAATCACATACACCAATATATCAATTTCAGCCTGAGGTTTCATATACACCTCAGAGCCCTCCTTAGAATCCTAGCTGTGTTGTTTACTAGCTGTAACACGGTGCAAAGCACTTGGCTTTTTAAGTCTCAGAAATCCATACACCTCAATGAGCTGCTGTAAGAAGCAAATGAAGTAAATAAATATAACAGGGACCCCATACAGTGCTGTTACCTATATCCTATTTATAAAAATTCTTAAAGCTGTATACTTAGGGACCATGTATTTTCTGTATACATAATATACTTCAATGAAAGTGAAAATAACAGGAGGCTGGCACTGTGGCCTGCCAGCACCACATATGGGCACCTGTTTGGGTCCCAGCTGTTGCACTTCTGTTCCAGCTCCCTGCTAATGCTCCTGGGAAGATGGCCCAAATCCTTGGGCCCCTGCACCCACATGGGAGACCTGGAAGAAGCTCCTGATTTCTGGTTTCAGCCTGGTCCAGCCCCAGCCATTGAAGCCATCTGGAGAGTGAACCAGAGGATGGGAGATCTCTCCCCCTGTACTCGGCCTTTCAAATAAATATAGTTTTCTTTTTTTTTTTTCTTAAAAAAAAGAAAATGAAAAAAACAAAATGATAGTTTTTTGATGCATGAACTTGGGTAGGCCTCTTTCCAACTACCCAATCAAAAAATAATCTAAGTGTTATTGTGAGGCATTGTAGATATGATTAAAATCCATAATCAGGGGCCAGTGCTGTGGCGCAAAGGGTTAACGCCCTGGCCTGAAGCACCAACATCCTATATAGGCGCTGGTTCAAGACCCAGCTGCTCCATTTCTGTTCCAGCTCTCTGCTATGGCCTGGGAAAGCAGTGGAAGATGGCCCAAATTCTTGGACCCCTATACCCGGGTGGGAGACCCAGAAGAGGCTCCTGGCTTCAGATTGGCGCAGCTCTGGCTATTGCAGCCAACTGGGGAGTGAACCTTCGGATGGAAGACTTTCTCTCTCTCTGCCTCTCCTCTCTCTGTGTAACTCTGACTTTCAAATAAATAAATCTTTATATAAAAATCTACAATCAGCTGACATTAAATGGAGAGAGAGTTCTGGATAAGCTGGGTAGGCTAGACTCAATCATGGATAGCAACTTTGGCTATGCCCATGGGTTACAGCCTATTTCATGGATTTCAGATTTGTTTGCCCAGTCCTTACAATCACATACACAAAACCAACTTCAACCTCATCCTCAATCTCTATCTAAACATACACAAACCTTTTTCATTCTGTTTCTCTAGATGAATACTGATTCTTACAAACAACTAGCACCACCCAAAAACCAGTCTGCTCAAAGAAAAAAAAAAAGCTATTATTTAATTATTTTTATTTTAATATATATGTTATTTATTTATTTAAGATTTATTTATTTATTTATTTGAAAGTCAGAGTTACATAGAAAAAGGAGAGGCAGAGGGAGAGAGAGAGAGAGGTCTTCCATCTGCTGGTTCACTCCCCAATTAGCTGCAACGGTCAGAGCTGGGCCGATCCAAAGCCAGGAGCCAGGAGTTTCTTCCATGAGTGCAGAGGCCCAAAGACTTGTGCCATCTTCTACTGCTTTCCCAGGCTATAGCAGAGATCTGATTAGAAGTAGATCAGCCAGGAATTGAACCGGTGACCATATGGGACGCCAGCACTGCAGGTGGCAGCTTTACCTGCCATACCACATCGCTGGCCCCTAAAAACTATTATTTTTAATTAACCATATCATAAGGCTTTATCGACTCTCCCACAACATAATGTGACTCAACAGAACATGAACTATAGGGACTGTGCTACAGCATAGCAGGTAAAGCCACAGCCTGCAGTGCTGGCATACCGTATGGGTGCCAGTTCCAGCCCCAGCTGCTCCACTTCTGATCCGGTTCTCTGCTATGGCCTGGGAAAGCAGCAGCAGATGACCCAAGCCCTTGGGCCGCTGTACCCGCATGGGAGACCCAGAAGAAGCTCCAGGCTCCTGACTTCGAATCAGCCCATCTCCGGCAGTTGCAGCCATTTGAACAGTGAACCAGCAGATGAAGACCTCTCTCTCTGCCTCTGCCTCTCTGTAACTCTGCCTTTCAAATAAATAAATAAATCTTAAAAAAACAAAAAACATAAACTCTATAAAGAAATGACATTTAATGCTGTATTCCCAGCAAACAGTAGATACTAAAAAGCAAGGGTATGAAGGTTACCTTCATATCCTTCTTACTAGAAATTTTGTCTAAGTTGCTGATTGATTTAAAAAAGAAGAAAATCTGCGATAAAGACATTTCTGAATCTTTCTCACCTGGGTGGGGTTTAACCAACTGTGTAACTTTGCACAAATCATGTCATCTTTTTGTACATAGTTTTGCCAAGTATACAGGAAATCAGAATCAAATCACATTAGCATTAACTTTCTTTCTTAATCAACTAGTTAGCAGTTACAATTTATTATTTAGAGCTTTTTAAAACTTTTTAATGTTTTCATGGATTGGATTTAAAGCTAAATATCTGAATATCCGTTTAAATCTAAATGGAAAACAATGAATTCACCACTCCACAAAGAGCATAAATGTGATAAACACAAAATAGAGAAACCATCCTCCTCCAATTTATAAGTCAGATTTTTATGTTGGGACATAGCAAACTGTGTCACCAAGTATGAGCATAATGGCAGACAGACCTGTACTTTGTGGAAGAAGGGCCAGTGAATTTATGATCTAGCATGCTAATTTGAAATCTGAAGAAAATTTTTACTGCATTTTAAAAACAAAAAGCACTCTTGTTGTTCAACCAGATGATGGCATTGACCTCCTGCTTAATTGCTCTCTGTATCGTGACCTCTACAAAATTAAGCAAGCCACATCTCTGCAGACTTAAGTCAAACACAAGTCTTAATTCAACAGCTTTTAGACATATCAATGTTCAGATAAAGCAGCTAATCCACAAGGCTGCTGTACAGATTCTTTGAGAACTTCTATCTAATCAGTACCACTGATCAGATGTGCAGAAAGTACACCTTTTCATCAAAATACCAAGCTTTTTGTATTTGAAAAACATTCTAAATTGAGGATTAATTTTAAAATGAGTCTTTGGAATTTTAAAATGAGTCTTTGGAATAGTAATTTTACCATAAGAAATGTCTAAATATCTGTCCAGATCTGATATCTTCTTTAAATAATTTACTCTTATTCTCTGGGTGGTTAAAAAAAAAAAAAAAGTCTCTAAAATAAAATTACTAAAATAGGAACCAAAATCTCATTGTAAATAGTAATCAGAATCCTTTGATTGAACGTCGTCTTAAAAATCTGAATAATATTAAAATAAAATGTACACATAATTTAAAAATATATTTATTTATTTACTTGAGAGGCAGAGTTACAAGAAAGAGAGGTCTTCCATCTGCTGGTTCACTCTCCAAATGGCTGTAATAGCTGGAGCTGGGCTATTCTGAAGCCAGGAGCTTCCTCTGGGTCTTCCACATAAGTATAGACGTCCAAGGACTTGGGACATCAGGAGAGAGCTGGATCAGAAGTAGAGCAGCTGGGACTTGAACCAGTGCTCATCTGGGATGCCAGCACCATAGACAGAGACTTAACCTACATCACCACAGCATGGGCCCTGCACATAACGTTTTAACTTACAATTACAACTGCATCTTGAACAGAGCATACCCATGCCAAAGGGCTTTGATCCTATGCATTACTTTTCTCACAGTGTATCCATTTTGCAGCATAATAAATAAAATAATTAAAATAATATTGGCAAAAATTCTCCAAGTTTTTTTTCCTTTGTTTTTGTTGTTGTTGTTGTTAAGATTTATTTATTTGAAAAGCAGAGTTACAAAGAGGGAGAGACAGAGATCTTCTATCTGCTGGTTCACTCCCCAAATGGCTGCAATGGGCCAGAACTGGTCAGGCCGAAGCCAGGATTTCTGAGCTTCATCTGGGTCTCCCACATGGGTGGAGCCCAAACACTTGGGCCATTTTCCACTGCTTTCCCCAGTGTATTAGCATGGAGTTGGATTGGAACTGGAGTAGCTAGGACTTGAACCGTGTCCATATAAGATGCTGGTGTTGCAGCTGGCAGCTTTACCCACTACACTGTAATACCCACATCTCCAATTTTGCTTATCCAATTTTCCCAAGAACCTTTGTTAATTCTTGGTATTTCAAATTCTCTGAAAGCAAGCATCACATCTTTCTTATTCTTAGCTGTTTACTAATCTGAAGGCCAGGCCCCATTAGTCAGCAATGACATTATATGGAATCCAAACATCATTCTAACATTTTTATGGTTTGTTGAAATTCTATATATTTTGTGAGATTTGTACTATTTCATCATTTATTTTCATAGCAAATAATAGTCAAATATGTTGATTTGTCTGGAGGGAAACACTTAGAAAGATAACTGAATTAAGAATAGTTTAAGCACCAATGAATATTTTTATGTTGTGACTATATTCTTAGGAACTTTTTTAAGATTTATTTTATTTTTTTTGAAAGGCAGAGTTACAGATACACATACACACACACATATATGAGAGAGAGAGAGAGAGAGATCGATCTTCCATGCACTGGTTCAATCTTCAATTGGCTGCAACAGCCAGGGCTGGGCCAGGCTGAAAACAAGAAACAGGATATTCATCGGAGGCTCCCACATGGGTGTAGAGGCCCAAATACTTGGACCATCCATCCATTCCCAGGCACATTAGAAGGGAGCTGGGTCAGAAGTGGAACAGGCAAGACTATAAAGGGTGACCATAGGGATGCTGGCACTGCAGGCAGCAATTCAACCCCTTATGCCATAACGCTGGACCCTACGAACTTTAAAACACTAAAAATTAATAATCCCCAATAACAATGCATAAATTATATAGAGCTGATCTTGCGCTCTTGTGCTGATCTTCACTGTTCTAAGCATTTTACATTATACAAATACACTTTTTAGTTGTGGTTAAGATTTCTGACCCTGAAGCCATGGTGAAGTCAATCATAGCTCTGCCAATCACTATTAACAGAACCTCAAGTTATCTTCTCAATGCCTTAGTTTCCTATCTGTAAAAAGTAGAGAAATAGTACCAATTTCATATGTTTATTGAAAGTATCAAATGAGTTAATGCATTACATGTGCTTAACAGTGTCTGTCACATGGTGAAAACTTCAATAAAGAATCCAACAAACGTTTACTTCTATTATAAATACTACCATCTCTTCTTTTTTAAGATTTTATTCATTTATTTGAAAGGCAGTTAGAGAGAGAGAAGGAGAGACAGGGAAAGAGATCTTTCATTTGTTAGTTTACTCCCCAAATGGTGGCAATGGCCAGGGCTGGACCAGGCCAAAGCTGAGCCTGGAACTCCAACCCAGTTTCTCAAATAAGTTGCAGGGCCCAAGCAGTTGGGCCATCTTCCCAGGTACATTAGCAGAGAGCTGGACTGGAAGCGGAACAGCTGGGACTCCAACTAGCATCCGTATAGGATGCTAAAGTCAAAAGCAGTGGCTTAACCCCATATGCTAGGGTGCTGGCCCCTACCACTTCTTACTACTGTAAGTTTATACTGTAAGCTTCCAAAGGCAAGAATCATGCTTTATTTCACACATATACTCTTATCTCCAAGGCAAAGACAAAGGTTCCTGTGCTTATGAACTGAGGAGAAAGAGACAAGAAACTTAAAAAAATAATTGCATATGCAGAGGTTGTCACCATGGTGTAGCGGGTAAAGCCACTGCCTGCAGTGCCAACATCCCACATGGGCGCCACTTCCAGTCCTGCTCTCTGCTACAGCCTGGGAAAGCAGCAGAAGAGGGCTCAAGTCCTTGGGCTCCTGCACCTGCATGGGAGACTCAGAGGAAGCTCTTGGTTCCTGGCTTAGGATTGGGTCACTGTGGCTGTTTGGGGAGTGAACCAGCAGATGGAAGACTCCTCTCTCTCTCTCTCAAATAAAATAAATAGATCTTAAAAAAAAAAAAAAAAAGGGACCAGGAATGCTACTAACTTTAATATTACTAGCTACTACTAACTTTACTATTTTATTACCAGTTACTTAGATGACTGTTTTAACCTCATTTATAAACAAAGTTCCTTGAGGGCAAGTTCTGACTCTCATTCATCTTTTCAACCTCCAAAGTACCTAGAATGATCCCTTCAGGTAAGATTCATTAAATATTTGTTTATTTTTTTTTCTTAAAGATTTATTTATTTTTTACTTGAGAGTCAGAGTTACACATAGAGAGGAAAGGCAGAGAGAGGGAGAGGTCTTCCATCCGAGGGTTCACTCTCCAACTGGCTGCAATGGCCAGAACTGCGCCAATCTGAAGCCAGGAGCCAGGAACTTCTTCTGGGTCTCCCACGCGGGTGCAGAAGCCCAAGGACTTGGGCCATCTTCTACTGCTTTTCCAGGCCATAGTAGAAAGCTGGATCAGAAGTGGAGCAGCTGGGACTAGAACCGGCGCCCATATGGGATGTTGGTGCTTCAGGCCAGGGCGTTAACCCGCTGTGCCACAGTGCCGGCCCCTAAATATTTGTTTAATGAATAAAAAGCAGATATAAAATACTGCATTTTAAGGCCTTATGTAGGTATTTGGGGTATACAAAGAACACCACCATTGTGTAATTAAGATAAATTATTACATTTAATAAGGCTGCTGTTGGAATTCCCACATGAAGTCACCTTACCTTCTTCCTTTACACAGGGCCCAACTCACTGTACCCTGGTGGGACACAGTGTTGTAAAAACTTGGTACCTAAGTACCAAGTCAATGCCTGACAATCAAAAGCAATGCAGATTCCCAAGTCCCGACCCAAAGATTTAGTAGGTCTTTGAAGGGGACTGGCCACAGCCCAAGAATCTAACAAAGTCCCTCCAGTGATTTTTCAGGTAAAGAGTCTGTTTCATTGGAAACGCTGGAGTAAGTGCTAAGTACTCTACAAACATTTATTCTCCTTGTTCTAAACTGACTTCCATCAGTTTCAAAATTCTTAAAAATTGGTGGTGGGTCTATTTTTAAAAATCACAAGCCAAACAGCTTTAATTTAAAATATTAGTAGGTTATTTTGTAAACATAGAAAATGTTTCTATTCTTTATGTTCAATTTCCAAATAGAAAAAATGTGAAACATGAAAAGCTAGTAATGCCTGCCCTTTAAAAATAGAAAACTAATAAACTCAGCATGGTAGGTTAGAAAGATTATAGATTTTTACAGTTGGAACATCAGTGTTTAAATCCATCTGGACTATTTTACAGCTTGTGATCTCAGGCAAAGTAGTTGTAGAAACCAAGCTTCGTTCTCACATCTATAAAATGGGTAAAAGAAAACATAACATTCCTACTTCAAAAAATCCTAATTAGATTCCAATTACAGAATGCAATAAAGTATTTTGTAAGTTTTAATACAAATGTTGAGTTGACGATTCTTCATGAGAAGTAACAGGGCAAAATCTACAACCAAATTTATCTGATCCAGAATTTTTTGGGAAGATTTATTTATTTATGCAAAAGGTAGAGTTAGAGAAAGAGAGACAGACATCTTATTCTCCTGGTCCACTCCCTAAATGGCCACAACAGCAGGAGATGGGCCGATCCAAAACCAGGAGCCAGGAGCTTCCTCGGGGTCTCTCATGTGGGTACAGGGGCCCAAGCACTTGGGCCATCCTCTGCTGCCTTCCCAGGTACATTAGCAGGGCATTGGACTAGAAGTGCAGCAGCTGGGACCTGAACTGGCACCCATATGGGATGATGGCACTGCAAGAGGCGGCTTTATCTGCTACACCACAGTGCCAGTCTTTGATCTAGAATTAAAAAAAAAAAATTGAATAGCTACAATCTGCTAGTTTCCTCTTAAATAGAATGATTTCACAATTACTTTCCTGCTGTTGGTGGGCCACGTCAACCTCTCATTTCTACAAGACCAATCTCCATTACTTTTGTTACATACTGCTCTGGGGGTTTAACATAGTAAGTTGAACTGACATAGCCTCCAAAGAAGACATGTCAAGGTCCTGATGCCAGAACCTGTAAATATGACTTTACTTGGAAAAAAGGATTTCTGCAGATGTAATTCAGGATCCCAAGATGAGTTCTTACTGGATTCAGGGTGAGGCTTAAATTCAGTAACAGGTGTCCTTGTAATAGAAAGGCAGAGAGAGACAAAGGTAAGGGGAGAGGAATGGACATTTGGCTTAGCAGTTAAGGTGTTGTTTGAAACACTCTTATCATAAATTTCAGTGCCTAGGTTTAAGTCCTGCCTAGGTTTGAGTCCTGGCTAGCTCCTGATTCTAGCTTTCTGCTAATGCACATCCTAGGAGGCAGCAGGTAATAGCTCAAGCACTTGGGTTACTACCACCTACATGGTAACTTGGACTGGGTTGTTGGCTCCCATTTTTAGTTTGGCCCAGCACTGGCTATTGTGGGCATTTGGAGAGTGAACCAACAGCAGATGGGAGTTCTCTCTCAAGCAAGCAAGCAAACAAACAAACAAACAAACAAAAAGGACACAGGGCAAAGCCATGTTAAAGTAGATTATAGTTATGCTTGAAGCCATGAGAAGTTGGAAGAGGCAAGAAAGGATTCTCTCTGGAGCCTTCAAAAGATGCACAGCCTTGCTAACACCTAATTTCAGACTTCTGGCCTCCAGAATGGTGAGAGAACAAATTTCTATAGTTTTAGTCCACCAGTCTGTGGTAATTTGCTACTACAGCCCTAGGAAATAATACACTAATCAAGTCATCTTTCAATACTCTTTCTTCAGACTTTCATATAGTTAATCTCCCATTCTTGTTGACTCCCTCTACAATAATTCCCAGTGTAATCAGTAAAGTGATGCAAACCCAAGACATATTGAGTGGTAAGAGAAAAGGAAATAAGAAATATAAAGCATTTATTTAAGAAGCTTGTCAATGAAAACTAGGAGGAAAAGGAAGAGACAGTCATTTAAAAATTCCTGACTGCATGCCTACTATGTTCCAGGCTGGTGTTTGGTACAGCAGTTAAGATGTCCCTTGATATGTACATTTTAGATCAGACTGCCTGGGTCTGAGTCCCAGCACCACATCTGATTGTAGTTTCCTGCTAGCGTGCACTTTGGGAGACAACAAATGACAGCTCAAGGACACGGGTCCTGGCCACCCATGTGGAAGACCTAGATTTAGTTCCTACCTCCTGGGTTCAGCCTGGCCCAGTCCTGGCTGTTGTAGGTATCTGGAGAGTGAACCAGTGAAGAAGATTTCAGTCTCTCTGCCCTCTGACTTTCAAATAAATAAAGCTTTTAAAAAGTGTTCTTTTTAAAAAATAAATTAATTGAAGAAAATTCTCAAGAGAATGTATGGTTAAGAGTATAAATCTTGGGCTGACGCCTCCGCTCAACAGGCTAATCCTCCGCCTTGCAGCGCTGGCACACCGGGTTCTAGTCCCAGATGGGGCACCGGATTCTGTCCCGGTTGCCCCTCTTCCAGGCCAGCTCTCTGCTGTGGCCCGGGAGTGCAGCGGAGGATGGCCCAAGTGCTTGGGCCCTGCACCCCATGGGAGACCAGGAGAAGCTCCTGCCTTTGGATCAGTGCAGTGTGCTGGCCGCGGCCACTCTGCCTGTCAAAAAATAAATATAAATATAAATATAAATCTTTTCCCTAGAAATTGCAAAGTAATAAACAAGCATGCTGACATGGCTAAGGGAGCTAGCTGCTAAAGAATTTTTTTAAAAAGGAAGTAAGATGATGTGGAGAACTGACTGCCCCCTCTTGATGCAAATCATCCACTACAGTTTCTGTGTCTTTCTTAAACAATACAAACGTATGCTTATTACTAAAACACTTTTGAGATGAGATCAAAGTCATGAAAATGAGTAAAGCAAAAAACAGCTGAAAGTCTATGTTCTCTTTTGGCAGTATCTCTAATACAGCGGGCCTTTGCACATATTTACTTGGTATTCTTTCTCTAATATTCAGTGACTTTTTGTCTACTTATCTGACAGATACTCATCTTTAAGTCTTAACTTGAATGCCATATCCTCTAGGACGCCTTCCATAACAGAGTCTCTTCACAAGCTGATTTTTAAAGAAGGAAATTGTCTGACTATGGGTATATAACACAGTTGATTTGTCTTTTTCAGGGAGGAAAACACAATATCCGCTGCTGTCACTGCTAGGGAGGGGGAGGGGAAGGAACACCAACAGGTTTCTGTGATTATCTTGCTCACCCTGAGTGTGGCATGAAATTCAAGAAACCAAATCCAAATCTGGGCTCTGACCAAAAGATAAAGAAGCCATGGCTCAATGAAGTGTAAAATTGACCTTAAAATAAGCTTACAAAAATCTCCAAGCACATTATATATTCAGCAACTATTTGCTGGGCACCTACAATAAACCAACAAAGGTGAGTGGAGAAGAATTAGCTGGCCAGTTTATTCTTCACCCTGTACTCTTTACAAAACCTCTATAATTTTAACTCCTTAAGGTCTTTTTTTTTTTTTTCTGTCTCAAGATCCTATTTAGGATACTATATTATATCTGGTTGACATGTCTCCTTAGGCATCACTGGGTTGTTGACAGTTTCTCAGACTTCCCTCAATTTTCATGACCTTGACAGTTACACTATCAAGTACACTGGTCAGGTATTTTGTTACATGTCTGTGTTGGAATTTGTCTTATTTATTTATTTGGCTGGGGTTATGGGTGTTTGTGAGGAAGACCAAAGACACAGACTGCTGTTTTCATTGTATCATATCAAGGATACATATCATCAAGATGATTGATTATTGCTAAATTTAACTTCCATGATTGGATCTTGGTGGCTTTATAAAAAGAGATTACACACACATAGGCACACAGACACAGACACAGACACAGACACACACACACACACACAAACACACCCCTTCTGCTATGAATGGGAGGAAGGGGAGTACTCTCATCACAGACTGTGTCATGCTGTTTGGACCTTACATCTCCAGAACCATGAGCCAAAATAAATTTCTCTTCGTTATAAAGTTAGCATAACTCAGATATTTTGTTACAGTAATGAATAACTGACTAAAACACTTTCCTAACTAAAAAGAATGCCATCTCACTTTCCAGGTATTAGCAGCAATACTAAGGGAAAGAAATGAATATTCTAAGTGATATTCTAAACTTATGACAGGCCAGAAGCTTAATGAAGGAAGGTATAAAAACAATATATGCCATTTTCACAATGCCCACTTTATCCCAAATAACATCCCAGTTAGGTCACATAGATAAATCAAGTACCTTAACACATTTCAATCTAACCATTTTCCTAGACCTTTCGTAAGATTCCAAGTCAGAAATGCAACATCTCAGAAATATATTTCGTTGAAATAGTTTAAAGAGGATACCTTTTCATTATTCTATAGAAGGAAGAAGGTGTTTAGATATCAGTGTACAATATAATTATTAAACAATAAATTGATTATATATTATCTCTACTATAGAAGTCTGTATCAAAGTTAAAGGCTTATAAGCAAAAAGACCTATCTGATGTAACTGTCAGATTAAATCCAAAGGAGCCCAAAACATAATGTATTAAGAGTAACAAAAACTGCCATATTCTCATAGACTAGGTATCACTTGATATAGACAACTAATGTTGAGTTCAGCTTGTTACAGTCAAGTATATGAATTATACATCAAGCTAAAAATAAAATATTCTAAGGCCACAGTTTTAATGGAAGGCAATTTGTTAATACCTATCAAAATGCATATACCAGCTGACCCAGAAATTTAAATTCTTAGACAAATGTATAAGAATGTCAACAGCAGTGTAACAATATTCCTCAACAGATGTACACTGATAATGTCTAGCAATAGAGCATCAGAATACCTTTCTCTAAGCTCACTGGTAGCCAGGGCAGAGACACATGACCAAGGCTGAACCAATCAGACATTCCTCTCAAGAATTTGGAATCTTGAGAGACCATCAACAGCTAATCCATTGTGGCTACAAAGGAGATGGGAGTCCAGCAGAGTCCAGTGGTATATTCCCAGCATTTTCTTAATCAGGGTGTAATAGACATCAGGAATTTGGCTTGGCCTTGCCCACTTTCAAACCTGATTCTACTGCCTTCCTATAAGTTCTGTGAACCAGCCAATCTTTGCAATAAAATCTTCTGCTCAGCATAAATGTTTCTGTTTTTTGCTACCACAGACCCAGACTAACAGAACCAGGAACTGATCAAATTAATTATGTTCAGCTATGGGGGAGTTTTTAAAAATTAGATTTATATGCAGTAAAATAGAAAGACATCAAAGATTTGCCCATAAGTGAAAAACATGAAGGTGTAGCACAGCACTAGATATATAATACTATCAGGATTGGGACACACACACACATACACAAATGCACACGTTTACAGATACACAGAAAATTTGCAGCAAGATACATAAGTCATCCTTTACCAAACTTACATAGGTAAATCTTAAAGAACATAAAAATATGTAAGTTTTAAAAAGAATCTACTTTAATATCAATAATATATAGGCAATACTTACTAACCTTGTCCAACTACCTCCATAGGGAGGTAGCATTTAAAAAACCAGCAATACTTCCAATGTTTTAAAAAACAGCTACATTAAATTTTCATCTGCTAAGCAATTACAAGGAGGTCTGCAAATAAAACAATACATTGTGAAACAGATGATTTTGACTTCCTTCTCTCTCCCCTCACCAAACCTCTCTGAGTAATACTACTAAGTAGTTACTTTTTAGTAAGACCTAATCATGGGTAAGGCTGCAAATGCACACATTCACATTTACTCATCCTTGAATCCAACACGATTTTCCACTGCCTAAATTCTCTAAGAAATCTTTACAAGAATGAGAAAAAGAGACAAAAAAGGTGGAAAGAGCTCATTTAATTACTATTAAAAATCTAAGTTAAGGGTAGAAAATTTATCCCATTTAGAAAGTGGGAATGTGGCTTCCACCCTGAAGCTCACCAGAGGATAAAAAAACCAACCTCTTAAACTATGTCACAAAATACTCTTCGCAGTATGGTCCCAATATTTCTTCAGTCTTTTTTCTTGTTTTTTAAAGATTTACTTGAAAGGTGGAATCAGAGAGAGGGAGAGACACAGAGACACAGACATACACACACACACACACACACAGAGAGAGAGAGAGAGAGACAGAGACAGAGAGAGAGATCTTCCATCCACTGGTTCACTCCCCAAAGGGCCAGAATGGCCAAGTGGGCCAGGCTGAAGCCAGGAGCCTGGAACTCCTTCCAGGTCTCCCATGTGGGCAACAAAGGCCCAAGCACTGGAGCCATCATCTGCTGCTTTCCCAAGTGCATTAGCAGGGAGCTGAATCAGAAGTAGAGCAGCCAGGACTTGAACTGGCACCTGTACGTGATGCCAGCGTCACAGGAAGCTTAACTTGCTATGCCACAAAGCAGGCCCCTATTCCTTTAGTCTTTACCCCTACTCACCACAAATCCTGTCAAAAACTGTTTACTGCCACACTTTGTATAACATTCCTAGCATGAAAGTCATTAAAACTTCTTTGCAAAAAAAAAGTGTGAAGAACTCAGGTCTGTTGCCTTCTCACATAACTAATATAAAGTCAGAGAAATATATAAAATATATTATATAATATATCCAGAAATATATATTATCCAAATATAAAAATATATAATATATTGTATATTACATTAATATATCATGTATAATTATATAATAAATGTATATTTATATAATATATAAAATAAATTATCCAAAGAGATAAAATATATATAATATAGTATTAAGAAAAGAGCATAAACTGATTCCATAGGATTATTAGGTGGGGGTTTATTCAGGAAAATTAGACCACGCACAAACATTTCATTTCCAAAATGGGTTAATAATAACCTGCTAAGATTACTTCAAGAACATGTATGAATGCTACTCCATGCTACTCAGCATCCAGAAGGTGCTTAACACACGTGTACTGAAAATCTAAATCTGTTGAGTCATTCACTACAGTCAAAATCTTCTCCTTGCCCTTCATGTACTTTGTACATATCTCTATTATATTTTCTTGTTAATTATTGTGGCAATTGTCCTTCCCTTTAGGGGACAACAGTTCTGTTCGCTTTTCTAACTCCAGCACATTGACTGCTCACAACAGTATTTTACATTTCTTTAAAAAAGAAAAAAAAAATCACTCCAGTTGTCTACCCTTACCCTTTGCATAAATTTTTCTTTTTTTTTTTTTCTTTTTTTGACAGGCAGAGTGGACAGTGAGAGAGAGAAACAGAGAGAAAGGTCTTCCTTTTGCCGTTGGTTCACCCTCCAATGGCCGCCGCAGCTGGCGCGCTGCAGCAGGCGCACTGCGTCGATCCGAAGGCAGGAGCCAGGTGCTTCTCCTGGTCTCCCATGGGGTGCAGGGCCTAAGCACTTGGGCCATCCTCCACTGCACTCCCAGGCCACAGCAGAGAGCTGGCCTGGAAGAGGGGCAACCGGGACAGAATCTGGCGCCCCGACCGGGACTAGAACCTGGGGTGCCGGCGACACAGGCGGAGAATTAGCCTATTGCGCCGCGGCGCTCGCCCCTTTGCATAAATTTCATCTCCTAAGACCTAATATGTGTCCATCAAACCCATGCTTGAATGCCTCCAGTACAAACCAACTTCTCACTTAACAAGTTCTTTCCATTTCCAAGGGAGTCCAAACCTCTCTCTATTCATGATCCTTGTTCTGCCCACAAAAAAGCTATGAAGATTAAGTCTAAGACAGCTTTTACATGACAGTCATTTAAGTATCTGAAAGTAATTCCTATATTATCCATTCCAATGTTTCAGTTATTCAACCATTCCCAAAATGTCCATTGACATGTCCTTTGTAATGATCCATATTGATATACTGACTACAGTTTGTACTCATATATGTCCTTCTGAAATGAAGGTTTCTACAACCAAATTGTAATAAGGCCCAAAACAGGGTAGAACTATTCCTTACCTTTTCTGTACATTATACTTTTACTGACCCAGGATCACGTTACTCTTTTGCTAGCTTTAGTACTTAATCTGACTCATATGAATCAAGTCATGTAAAACTCTTAAAACTTTGAAACATGTGCTGCTATTTAACCAGTCAGCCTTGCATTTCTATAGCAGTTATTTTTAAAGTAAACATGAGGCTTTAACTTCATTTTTATTTAATTCCATTTCCTAAACTTAGGCTATCATTTTGCCTATCAAGTTCATTTTGAATTGCTATTATCCGCATTATACATTAGTTCTTCCAACCAAATTGGACTTTACCCAAGATTGCTCATATGAAATGCAAAAAATCCAGAACTGCATGTAGCAGCCTGTACCCTACAGCTTGCTTATAGTCTTTATGGACACAGTTGTTCAACTTATTGAAAATCCACTTAGCTGTGAAAACTGGTAGAATTTCTTCACCTTATACCCAATATTTTCCTGAAAAAGTGTAACAAATATCATTATTTAGAGGACTGGCAAAAATCAATATACTAGGCACACAATTATTACTGGTTTAATTTATAACTGATAGCTCTTTTATTCTTTTTGCCATAATTTTGTATCAAGTTGAGTAAAAGTTTGAACATCAGTGATTTTGGACACATGTATTTTCATGGTACTGTTTGAAATGGTTAAAACTGAACTATTAATACTTTATCCAAAGAGATAAGATAAACATTTATCAACAGATTCATTTATATGGAGGTCTTCTGTATATCTACAAAACTATCTCTTTTCAAAAGGGTTCAGATTGAGACAAATCATTCAACTGGCATTACATGATACCAACAGTGGGTGTAGCTGGAATCAAGGTAGAAGATGACTACTGGCCTTAGCACTTTTTTTCCTGAAAATTAGTGAAAAGCAGTACCCCATTCTTAAAATTCTCAATCTCAAGTGGCTCACAAGCACAACTGGGACAGAAAAGGACCTTTTCTTATACTGAATCTAGGATTAAAAAGTTTGCCAGTTTTTGGTTAATATATGATCTTGTTTCCTTAAACTCAAGCAATTAGTTTGAAGTTAGCATAGTGAATATCTTTTTGTATAGGCAAGACCTATCTCATTACCTAAATTTTAGATTGCTTACAAGATTAGAAAAAATTTCTAAGATATTACTACTAATAAAGCCTTTGGCAGTTTACAAAGCAACTGCATATATTGTTTACTTCAAGCTCACAAAAATCCTAGTAGATAAACCAAGCACTATTACTGATTTCTTCTAGATGAGACAATGAAGATGTCTGAACTTCACAAAGGTCACAGGAAGCAGTGGAACCATCACACTACTCAGGATATTCTAATTACAAATACAAGACTTGTAGGGGCAGGCGCCATGGCTTACTTGGTTAATTCTCCGCCTGCGACGCCGACATCCCATATGAGCACGGGATTCTAGTCCTGGTTGCTCCTCTACCAGTCCAGCTCTCTGCTGTGGCCCGGGAAGGCAGTGGAGGATGGCCCAAGTGCTTGGGCCTCTGCACTGGCATGGGAGACCAGGAGGAGGCACCTGGCTCCTGGCTTCAGATCGGCGCAGTGCCGACCGTAGCGGCCAACAGAAGGAAGACCTTTCTCTCTGTCTGTCTATCTATAACTCTACCTGTCAATTAAATTAAAAAAAATACAAGACTTGTGGAAATTTTTCAAGAATGCTCTCTAAGCTAAAATAATCAGAGAGCACTTAGAATAATATATTATTTACCTCCTAGATACATAGCAATTATTGCTAAGAATGGACAAACACAAAAGGGAGAGTTATCCATCAATTTTAATAATGCTGGGGTCAGCAGGGCAAGCACGAATATACCACTTACAGTAGCATATCAACTGTACAGAGGGAAACAAAAGACTGACATCTGAATTCCAAAGATAGCTGTACAGTTAAGGGGAAAAACAACCACCTCAAACAACCTTGGGCTTTGGGGAACAACCCTATGGGTTGTCGTAGGCAGATATCACACATGTTTCTCATGTATCAGGGATCTGAATTGTTAATGTGGACAATTAAGTTGGTGGCAGATATTCTCTTTACACTCAGTGTCCTCCAATGGAAAAGCACCTCTTCAAATGCTTAGGGAACCCAACTACCACATTACTTCCTGTTTGGGACATATCTGTCTCCACCCAAGAATCTATGGTGAGTAGGCATGCCTGTGACACATGTCTTGATCCCTGTCCATGTGACTGTTCTAGGATAGTACCTGATAATAGAAATAAATCCAAATTCATTAGTGATTACAATACATATAAAACCATTACAGTTTCTTAAAATACACACTTTCAGGGAAGATATTTAGTCTGGGAGTTAAAATACTGATTAAGACATTTGTGCCCTACAATGGAGCATCTGGATTTAAGTCCCCATTTGGACTCTTGATTCCGGCTTCTTGCTAATGTAGACCCTCAGAGGCAGCAGGGTTGACTTAAGTAGTTAGGTTCCTGGCACTGAATTGAGAGATCTCGATTATGTTCTTGGTTAGGTATTGTGGTTATTTGGGGAATCAAAGCAAATAAGCAAAAAGTTAAAAGAAACACTGACTGAATTTTTACAAAAATAAAGCACTTGGATATATAAGAAAATACAAACCCTTAAAAAAAAAGTGACACTGGGGTAGGTGCTGTGGCCTAGCAGGTAAAGCTGCCACCTGTAGGGCTGGCATCCCATATGGGCACTGGTTCGAGTCCCAGCTGTTCCACTTCTGATCCAGCTCTCTGATATGGCTTGGGAAAGCTGTGGAAGATGATCCAAGTGCTTGGGCGCCTGCACCCACTGGGAGACCTGGAAGAAGCTCCTGGCTCTTGGCTTTGGATCAGCCCAGCTCCGGCTGTTGCGGCCATTTGGGGAGTGGGCCAGCAGATGGAAGACCTCTCTCTCTCTCTCTCTCTCTGCTTCTGCCTCTGCAACTCTGCCTTTCAAATAGATAAATATTTTTTCAAAAAAAGTACCAGAGCTAGAATTGGTAACTACTTTGGACAAGTGATTTAGATTAGCTGGAAATCTTTTACACAGACACACACCCTCAGTCCATAATTCTACTATGGAGTATACTTCCAGAGCTATAACAACAGTTCAGGGAGGGAAGCACAAGAACAACCCATATGGTATTGTCTTTTGTTAACAAAACAACAAATAACACTAAAATTTCTATCAGTGAAAGAATGGGAAAAATTGTGGCATATAAAACATCAGAACACAATTAAAATTAAACCAATCAAGTGGGATGGACATGTGGTCTGGCAGTTAAGACTGCTAGTTAGCACCTGTGCCCTGTACTGCTTGTCTGGATTCAATCCGGGTTCTGGCTCTTGACATCAGCTTTCTGCTAATGTGGACCCTGGGAGGCAGTACTGATGGCTCAAGTAACTGGGTCACTGCCACACAGACGGGAGATCATGACTGAGTACCCAGCTCCCAGCTTTGTCCCCAGCCTGGCCCACAGCCATTGAGGGCATCTGGGGAGCGAACTAACATATGAGGAATTTGTTCATGTGCTTTATCACTAATCCCCACACTATATCCTTGTCTTGCAAATAAATAAAAAACCAAGCAAGTAATATAAATGGAATAGAACAAAATGTGTTAGTAGCAATAAATCTATCAAAATAAGTTTCAGAGAAAGTACAGTAACAATTTACTAAGAGAAGTTTGAAAAAATATACTGTGTACTCTTAATACAGACATACATACCTATGTATAATTATATGGAAACTTTCACAGGAATAATAATCACTGAATTCACATAAGTGATTCCCTCTAAGCAAGAAAGGAGATGAAGGGTATATATACAAGGAGCTTCAATGTAGTTGTAACATTTATATCCTACAAAACAAACAAAATGAATTCACAGAAAAAAAGGAAAAGTACATACTAGGCAAATAGAAAAACCTAACATTTAAAATTAGCGTCAAAATCTTGAATACCAAAAACAATACTAAGTAACATGTGGAGGAAAACTTAATGAAAGAAGTAACTTCCCAGCCAGATATAGGGCTTGAGTCCACATGCATCTTACAAATTAGCCTCCAAATTTATAGGTAACGAAATCTAAGCCATAAGAAAAATTGTCATAAGATTTTAACATCTCTGCCCTAAACGCAAAAAACGAAGTAGACAAAATGCTTTACTGAAGTTATGATCTAAACAAATCATGTCTAATCTAATAGACATGTACGGAAATTTGTCTCCAGGACATACACTATACTTTTCAAGCACACATGAGACTTGTATAACAGCTGATCAAGTATTAGCTATAAAATTAGTCTCAAAAACTGAACAAACAACACATATGGCCTACATTCTCTCAGTAAAGTCAGAAATCAATATTGAAAAGATTGTTGGGGAAAGAAAAAGGAAACATGCTTAAAAATCCAAACTCCTTTCTAAATATTGAAGGATCAAATGAGAAGCCATAAGAGGAGAACAAAGACTTTGGGAGTAACCAGTTGATCACCATTTGCTTACACAGTTTTTCTTGGATTCCTGTAGGCCTCCTTAAAACTCTTATTATTAATCTCTTTTCTTGAACTAGTTGGAGTGTGCTGGATCTTTCCTAGAACAAAACCTTAAGTGCCTTAAAATAATTTGTGGACTTGGATAATCAAATATACTAAATTAAGCAAAGCTTAATACAGATACCTGGAATAAAATGAATAATCTTTATAATGTTAAGGAACTTTCCATAAAGCATATGGTAAGTACAAGAAAACACCAACAAGCTAGGAAAGAAACAGGATACAAGATGGCCTTAAGGTATCAGCTGGTTACAAACAAGCTAAGGAGGGATGTGAAAAAAAATATTGGGACACACAGAAGGCCAAATAAATTATTTCTATGATGGTCAGCATTACTCAGATACTATAATGCACTTGTCAAATTTGGGTCCGTTTTTCAACTGCATATGGAGAAACTGTACACAACAGTCAAGAAAGTGTGATTAAAAGGAAGAAATATTAATAATTTCTTATTCAAGTCATTGTTACATATATGATCTCATTTTTTCATTCCACTTTATAGATGAACACACTAATATTCAGGAAGGCTGCCCACAGGCACACAACTAGTTAAGAAGAAGAAAAAAAGGACTTTTCCCTACTTTTCTGTAGAACAATCATGCTTTGTTTTGCTCAAGTAGAGGTCCTACCTGTTCAGGTAAAGGAAATTGAAAGCTCAGGTACTCCCACATATCAGCTCAAGGGATCAAGCAGTTAGTAAGCCAATAAGAGATGTAATTCAGAATTTACAGAAGTCAAGACACAGAGGAGACAGCATGGAGTTTGGAGTCAAAAGACGTGGCTTCAAAATATAGTGTGGTCAGTTTCCAGCTGTGTGGTGTGACAATCAGTTTCTCTTTGCTTACCTATAAAATGGAGCCTTCCTCACAGAAACTACTGATCAGAGAAAATACCTTATAAACTCAGTTACATACTTATATTCTTTCTCTACCTTATTCTATATTTGTTTTTAGAAGGAAATCAGAAGAAAAATCTTTTTCATGACTCAGTGTCAGGAGTTGTTAAGTATATACATATTCATATTTTTAAAAAACAAATTCTATAATTAGGGCAAATGAGCAGGGCTGTTTGCAGTGCCTAGTGCTAAATACAGTGCCCACTTTGAAGGTTTGAAGGGGTATATACAACTTCATAACATACATTTTTTGATTATTAACATCCCTTCTGATTTCATTTTATTGACCCTACTATTTGTTCCTGAGCCCTTTATGGCAGGCAAAATAATGTGCTCCTAAAGATGGCCACACCCTAATACCTAAAACCTGTGAATATGCTACTCTATATGGCACAGTAGGTTAAGCCACTGCCTGTGATGCTGACATCCCATATGGGTACTGGTTCCAGTCCCAGCTGCTCCATTTCTGATCCAGCTCCCGGCTAATGTGCCTGGGAAAGCAGCAGAAGGCAGCCCAATTATTTGGGCCCCTGCCACCCACATGAGAGATCCAGATGAAGTTCCTGGCTCCTGGCTTCAGCCTGGCCCAGCCCCAGCTGTTGTAGCCATGTGGGGAGTGAACCAGCAAATGGATGATCTTTCTCTTTCTTGGTATCTCTCTCACTCTGTAACTCTGCCTTTCAAACAAATAAATAAATCTTAAAACAGAAAAAAAAGTAGACCTGGAGATGGGGACATTATCCAGGTAAACCTAATCTAATCACAAAAAATATCTCTAAATTGTTATTGATTTATTTTAGAGACAGATGGAAAGAAGGGCTTCCACCTACTGGTTTACTTCTCAAACGACCTGCAATGGCTGGGGCTGTGCCAGGCTGAAGTTGGAAGCCAGTAAATCAACTTGAGCCATCACCTGCAGCCCCACAGGATGCTCACTGGCAGGAAGCTGGAACAGGGAGTAGAGCCAGGACTTGAATCCAGGCATTCTGATACGGGATGCAGGCATCCCAACTGTCAGTTTAACTACTATGTCAACAGCTGCCCTAATCACAGAAATTCTTAAAAGTAAAGAAACTTTCCTAGATTAGAGTGAGAGACAGAATGACCCAAGAAGAATCAGAAAGATAGGGCAAGAGAAGGACTTAACCTATGTTGCTGGCTTTGAAGATGGATAGAGACTGTGAGCCAGGGAGTATTGGTATCTGGGTAAAGTCCTAAAGCTTCCAAGAACCCTCAAATGACAACCAGCAAGGAAATGGAGATCTCAGCCTACAGCTGCAAGTAACTACATTCTTGAATAAGGAAGAATGCTCCAGAAGGGATCGCAGCCCTTTTGAAATGTTGATTTTAGCCCCATTTTCCACATTAGACTTCTGAACTGTAAAACATTAAAATACATTTCTTTTGTTTGAGCTACTAAGTTTTGGGTAGTTTGTCATGTTAGAGAAAATTAATATACTCTCATTTACATTAAAAAACCTGTGACAATGTTTATATAATTACACTTAAATCCTTTCCTAAACAAGGAAGAATGAATTGGTCAATGCACGCAGCCTATGCAGCGTCGACCAATTTTCTGAAGTACTAACTATGCCAGGCATCATCTTGCCTTCAAGGAGTTGGCCGCAGTTATGTGGTCATCAATATTTTTTTTCCCTTCTCCCTCAGATTTGACCAAAATTGAGTAAATGTCAGCTATACCAGAACAATGGGAGCATTCTTGCAGAGAGAACTGGGAGAAATCTAAAGTTATGTGATGGCCATGAAAAGTAAAAACTAGAAGATAGGAGAAAGCAGGGAAGAGGAGAATGAAGTCAGATCACCCTATGATCAAGCGCATGGACCTTGGGAGTCAGCAAGCCTTACTTAGGTCTTTGCTCTACCACTTAATAAACCAATTTGCTCCAAATGACAGTTGTTTCTTCATCTGTAAAATGGTGACCTAACATATGCATTGAAGGATTAAAAGATAACAAGTCTTCGATATTTTGTAGAAGTACAAAAACATGTGGAGGACTCCTCCTGGGAACCTACCACCTACACAGAGAGTCAAAAGCTAATCTGATGAAGAAGCCCATATAAAGTCAGTCTGGATCTACCTTTAGAGGTCATTTAAATAAAATTCCCAAAAGCACAAAATATGATAGCAGAAAAAGAAGAATCAATTTAGAAAAACAGGCAAAAATGGTCCACAACTGAGCCGTGGAGGAATAGACAATACTACCACTACAAACAATACTTAAAAAACAAAACAGATGTCCAGGGCTTACTGGTACAGCTACAGAAATAGCATCTCTAAGGATCAGACCCAAGAGGTTTGAGTTGAGATGCACTGCAGGAATTAACAGGCAGTGACCACCCGAGTATGTCAGCAGAGTGAATCTAGTATCCTTTTGCTAAGCATCCTTTATTTACAAGTGAAATATAATATAGCTAAAATGAAGAATATTTTATAACTTGCAAAGAAGCAAAGCTGAGCAATCAAATTGGAAAATGAAAACTTAGGAAGGAGACAAGGGAGGGCTACACATGACTACATCTTTTTGTAGTAAAGGACACAGTCTCACAGCCTCACAGACTGACAATGAACAGAGAATAACAAAATGCAGCAAGCACAGTTGGACCAGAAGTAGAGGGGAAACCAGCTGAGCTGGCAATATTAGGGTCTGCAAACAGCAAAATCATTGGCTACTGCAGGAGGAGGAGAACTGGAGAGAGAAAATGGAGGAGAGTTGTCAGGAGATAAAAGAGAAGGTAATTTCATGCTGGAGTGGGACAAAAAGGACAAGAGCACCGAGGAGAAGAAAAAGGGACAAAGGGGCCAGCGCCATGACACAGGAGGTTAATCCTCCACCTGTGGTGCCAGCATCCCATTTGGGTGCCAGTTCTAGTCCCGGCTGCTCCTCTTCCAATCCAGCTCTCTGCTGTGACCTGGGAAAGCAGTAGAAGATGGCCCAAATCCTTGGGCCCCTGAACCCGAGTGGGAGACCTGGAAGAAGCACCTGGCTCCTAGCTTCAGATCGGCGCAGCTCTGGCCGTTGCAGCCATTTGGGGAGTGAACCAACGGAAGGAAGATCTTTCTCTCTGTCTTCCTCTCACTGTCTGTAACTCTACCTCTCAAATAAAATTAAAAAAAAAAAAAAGATAAAGAAAAAGGACATTATCTGGGATGGTGAGGTTTAACCATGGAAGGTAACAAAGGGAAAAACAAATGAGACCAGGACAAATAGTCTCAATGGTTCAAAATAAAGTCTCAGATGCAATATAAATAATAGATGGGAGAAAGTAGCAAATAAACTGAGTTAGGAAGGGCTGAAAAGGAAAAAGCTAGTCAAAAATCTTGAAAGACTAAAAATAACATGTAAAAAACAGAAATTTAGGTACAAAAGAAGCAGAACATGTATTCTAGATTATACTAAAAGATATGTTTCTGACATATTTCAGCTCTCATTTGATGAATGAAGCAGCTAACAACATCTAAGAACAGGCAAGACTAAACAAGGTGGGTTAGGGATGAATAAGTGAAGAAAAGCAATGAAAGGATTAATATAAAATTCAGGCTGATGGTTGAAGACTGGTTGAAAGGGAGAGGTATGTAATGAGGATGTGTATTCCTTTGGCATAGTGTTTATTTTTATTCTTTAAAACTATTAAATTATATATATTATATATACTCTTTCATATGCATGATTATAAATAAAAACTTGAATGAATTTTTAACTCTAAGCTTGTTTTTCCACTGTTTTCTAACAAACCTATTCCTATAATAAAAATGAATAGTGTTTTTGGCTCTATCTGAAGTTTAGTGAATCAAAATCTCTGGTAGGAGTTAGACAACTGAATCTTTTAAAAAACAAATACTTCAGATGATTCACAAGAATGTAAAGAAACTTAAGGTTGAGTGTCCCCTAGGGAGGAGTCTTTTTTTTTTTTTTTTTTTTTTGTTCCTGTTAAAATTCGAAAGCTCTAGAGAATCTAACCTGATTACTTCTCCAAGTCCTCTGGGATTTTGCTCCTTCTCTCTTTCTTAGCTTTCAATGGCAGGTCTCTCCTAACTTAAAATACATTCATGTGTGGATACACACCAGCCAACCTGTTTTTGCAGCAAAGTCTAAAGTTCTTACTCCTTCCTTCTCATACTCAGTTTTCAACAGAATAGCCCACTCATTGGCTCTATTTTAAACTTTCCAAGATCTTTACTAAAGGAAAAAAAAAGCACCAATATGACATGTGATTTTTCTTTAAATTAAAAAAAAAATAGTGAGATGGGGACCAGCATTATGGCATAGCAGGTTAAGCTGTGCTGACTGCAATGTCAGTACCCCATATGGACACTGAGTCCTGGCTGCTCCACTTCCGTCCTATCCAGCTCCCTGCTAATGGCCTAGGTAAGGCAGCAGAAGATGGCCTGAGTGTTTAGGCCCCTGAAACCCACATGTGAGACCCGGATGAAGTTTCTGGCTCCCAGATGGGCCAGGCCAATCCAGCCATTTGGGGAGTGAACTGGTGGATGGAAAACATCCCTATCTCTTCCTCTCTCTCTAATTCTAAAAAGTATGATGAACCATTTGTTTTAAACTTTCTAATATCCCTCTTTTTAAAAGCACCAACACTTTTTGTATTATTTCTTAAAATTAAAAACAAAAAATTAGTGGGATGAACCATAAAATACAGAAAGTAACATTTCACGAATACCAATACAAACAGAATTTTACTTCTCCTCTCCAGAAGTAACTGCTAAGTGTGTAGTCTTTGAGACTTTCCCCATATTTTCATGTGCTACATCTAAAAATCCAGTTGCTTTAAAACACACATACACACACTCCCCACTTTTGTTAACTGTTTTTTCTCCCTCACTCAATACTCAATCCAACACTGTGGCAAAGCACTAACGCCCTCCCATCATTTTAACCAGCAGCCCCTGACTTCTGCTGCATCTGACACTGATGACCACTTCCTCTCTGGGAACTGCCTGTCGATGACTGTTGATGCTATACTGCCTGCCCAAGTCTCTCTTTTTGAGTCTTCTTTCTTAGACTCTTATGCTGGTAATCTTCTCCACCATCACATCCAAACTTTTCTCTATTAGTGAATGATGACCACCCACTTTATTCTGGGAGGGCAACTCTGCTGGATTCCCATTTGTCAATGACTTTGCATGTGAATCAATGCTACAAGATAATTTTCATCAAATAAACGAGACCTTGCATTTTAATGTGAGCTTGCATTTTTTTGAGCATCTATTTCACTTTGCAACTAATTTGAACTATATTTTGATAATCCCAAAGCAGGAGGATGGGAATAAATGGTGAAGACAGCTTGGGAAAGTATTAATCTCTTTAAGTAGTAACTTATATAGTTTAATGTTATGAAAATTTTTGCTTTACTAAAAGACTCCTAATGTCAAAATAATGAAACTGTAAGATAATGAAGATTTCATTACATATAATTAGCTCTCAAATCTCCAACCCAGGACACTCAATTCTGAGCTGCAGACATTCCTCTTTGCACATATAGCAAATCTGTTCCTATCACTCTAATTTCTGTTCAAACATCGCCTCCTAAGATTTACAGCACCTCCCCTAAGGGCACATAACTTAACTATTAAAAATCTGACTGAATGGCCTACCTTTACACCTAAGACAATATTACATACATTCCTTACAAAAGATTATTCAAAATGCAACTGAGAGTGGACATGAAGTGGTGGGGACCAGTATAAAACAACAGGGAATAGTAGGGTTTGTAACTGTCTTAAAAGACTGGATGCATAGGAGTTGGCCAGGTGTTTTGATGGAACTTTTCTTTCTTTAGGTGGGGTTGCTTGGAAGAGATACGATAGAAGGACACGATCATGTCTGTCCCCTTCAGTACCTGGTTGAACGCCAGGAAGGGTTAGTAATGAGGCAAAATGGCAGAGTTTTAGGAGCAACAATCATAGGTTTATCAGAATTTTTCTTTCCCTCTATTCTTGATGATTATCTGCTTATGAGATCAGGCTTGTTAAAAACCATTTTCCAGGGAACAGCACTGTGGCATAGGTTAAGACTGCCTGCGGCGCCAGCATCCCGTACAGACATCAGTTCAAGCCCCAGCTGCTCCACTTCTGATCTAGCTGCTCCATTTCTGATCCAGCTCCCTGCTGATGGTCTGGGAAAGCAGTGGAAGATGGCATGGGAGACCTGGAGGAAGCACCTGGCTCCAGGCTTTGGATCGGTCCAGCTCTGGCCGTTGCAACCATTTGGGGAGTGAACTAGCAGATGGAAGACCCCTCTCTTTTCTGTCTGTAACTCTGTCTCTCTAAATAAATAAGTAAATCTTTAAAAAGTAATTTTCCATCTGGATTTAATTGACACATTATCCTACATAATTTTTCAGAAACAAGACAGCATCAACGAAAAGCTTAAAGCTACATTTCAACTGGATTTGGTCTCACAGCAGGAAAACAGATCAACAGTATTATCATGGTCATGCAAAAGTTTTTAAAACCTCTTCTATGAATGAGAAAACAAAACAAAAAAATGTGCATGGTTCCTTTCTCTTGGGAAATCAAAGTATTTTCACTATTTATTTTATATCACTATTGAAAGAAAAAAAGGCTAAGAATGACTATTTTACAGGCTACAGAAAGAAACAGGAAAATAGATGAGTCCCTTCATTCTAACATGTATGTTTCTCATACTCCTTTTTTAAAACTGAAGGATCTCATAGTACAGTACACATAGAGTATATCTTACAACTATGGATATAGTCTGAATTGAAGAAATATGACAATGGATTTCGGCTATAGTCAATAAAAAGTGACAGAATTGGGCTAAAAAGTTTCTGTCAAGTTATTAATGTATAATAGGAATACACTGCTTTGGGTCCTCATTCATTAATTTCGTAGGGCCTTCTCTTTAGTAGGCAATTACTGAAACAGTCATACAAAGCATCTTTTCTCAAGCAGTAAATAATCAAATTTAGATGCCCACATCCATCAAGTACCTATAAAACAACTCATTCGGGGCAAAGTGAGAAGCACAAATTCAGAAAAGGAATAGTTCCTTCCAGTCAGGATGTAAGAACAATCTTGGCACATAATAAAAGCTCTACATATTTACACTTCAGGCATTATGGAAGACCCTGGTTAGCCTTCGAAAGACAGAGAATTCCCAGAGGGAGAGATTGTAGCAAAAGACACTCCACACAGAGAGAAGCAGGTGCCAACTAAAACCACAGAAATCAGCCACTGGATCTCACTGGCAGAAGCAAGGTGGGGAAATCACAAGAGAGATGCCAGGAAAAACAGATAAAAGCTAAAATATGCAGTTTATTGAGGGTCAAACTAAAAAATGTGAGCGAGCAGCGGAATAGCCTCCAGACACCACATTTCAGGAAGATTAAGCTGACAGCAAACTATACTGGCTGAACTGGAGTGGGGGAGAAAATGGTGCTTTATACAGTCTAATGTCAAATATTCAGTGCTTGAACTAGATTGAAACAGTAATAATAGCCAGAAAAGAGTGTTTTCTTTCAACTGCCTAGGGACTGTTTTTGGATGAGAGCAAATTCTAAGAGCAGAGAGCACTCAATTTGTTAATATCTGTAACCCCACTCCTCCCTACACAATACTTTATTTCCTCAATTAAAAAGCTAAAAAAAAAATAATAAAGGTTTAAAAACGCAACCTGAAAAGTCTAATTTTGAATCTTCACTACTGCTGAGGTAGCCAAATGGCCACAGTCATACCTCTCTAATTCTCAAATCTGGTGTCTCTCTCTGACTCTGCCTCTCTGTGACTCTGCCTTTCAAATAATAAAATAAACAAATCTTTACCAAAAGTAGTTAATGTGACATCTCTCTCAGCTTGAATCTTGTTTTGACAGCCTAAATCAAATTTTGCCAGAAGGCTTTAGACTTTCCCTTTCTCCTTAAAAATACACAACGGCATTCATTAAAAGTTTATAAATGTACGATTAACTATTTGCAAAACATTGCTACACGTGAGATCTTTCTTACATAGAAAACCATTCAGTTTCCATAAATACACACACCAAAAATCCTTACCAAAAATCCATATTTATAACACAAAGTTTTACTTCAGCGCAGCAATCAACGGGCTTCCCTGGTTACTTACAGAATATGCTACATCATTAGTGCAACCACAAGCTGCTGTTGCTCACAGTTCCAAAGTTGTGCAAGAGTCCCCACGGAAATCAGACCCGCGTATATTAATAGTTGTAACACCTGAACAAGCTTTGGGTTTATTCTTAGGTTCCAAGTAACGCCAAAATCACAGGTATTAAACACTATGTTATGAGGAGTTTGCTTAACTGTGAAACACGCCAGGATGTTATTCAAAGTAAGAATAATCGAATTTCTTTGCATTTCACATGGACATGAGGTCACCTGAAAACTAGCAGCTGGGACCCCAGGCCCATCTGAAACCTCACCGTCCCCCCCCCCCCCCCGTAGACACACATTTGCACACACCCCAGCCCTGACCCAGCCCTGCAACACTGCTATCAACCCGTTCACACGTGGTAGAAGTCGACAGAACTCTTTCATGCTTTACTGACCCTGAAAGGGATCCCCTAGCTGTCAAATAACGAGATGGGATTTATGCTGACTCGGGACTTGAAAGTGTTAAGTAACAATTTTTTTAAAAGGCTTTCTTCTCTCCTTCTCAGCCGTCTGTCCCACGTCAGGGAGCGCCTAGCCCTGGCCTAGGGCAGATGCGTGCAGGCTGGAGGTGGTGGGGCTGGTAAGGAGAATCAAGACCCGAGTGCCTTCCCCTTCGGCTCTCCCCCCTCCCTTTTCCCGGGGAGACCACGAAGGGACGCAAGAACGGGCCTGGGGCCGGGGCGCAATCGTCTGGGTCTGGTCCTGACGGCGCTGGGCTGGCTCGGCCCTGCTGTCACACACTTTTCCAGACGAGGTGTCGCAAACGGCTGCCGCGGCCCTCGGCTGCAGGGCTGGCCAGGGCGCGGACCGGGCCGGGCCGGGCCTGGCCAGGCCGCGGCCGCTCGCAGTGCCCACGTCACCAGCTCCAGCACTGCGGAAATGGAGCTGCGCGGCCGGGAGGGAGGCGCCGGGTGGAGTCGGCGCCCGCACCGCCGCCAGACGCCGTTTTTGCCCCCTCAGCCCGGGCACACAGGCTGCCGACACCGTCCGACCGCGCGCAGGGCCTCACCTGTGTCGCCGATGATGATGTACTTGAAGAGATAGGCGTACGCCATGGCCGCGGCCGCTCGGTGCCAGGGCACACGGCTCCTCCTCCTGCTACTGCTCCTCCTCCGCGCCCCTCACCCCGGCGCCGCTCAGCCCCGAAACGCCAGGCTCCGCCCGCTGCCGCCGTCAGCCGCCGGGAATGAGGGGCCGAGAGGAAGCCGGACAAACTGACACTACGGAGCCGAAGGAGACAGCGCCCGGCCGAGCCCAGCCGAACAATAACAGCCGCCGCGGCGCCTCCGCCCCGCCTCCGCGCCGACCCGGAAGTGCTGCGGCCGCCGGCGCCGCGGGAGGAAAGGGGAGGAGCCCCGCACCTCGGCCGCGCCCCGCCGGCCGGAGCCCCGCCCAGTCCCGCCAGAGCCCCGCCCCACGCCGAGCCGGCCGCGGCCTGGCTTCCCCCTCAGCCCCGCGCCTGCAAGGCCGGGCGCCGATTGTTCCGGCTCGTTTGAGCCGGCGACCCCGGCGGCCTTGAGACGCGGGGGGAGGGGCGGGAGCGTTCGGTTCCGTCGCCGCCTCTCGCGCCGCGTTCGTGGCGGGAAGGCGCAGGCGGCGTTCGGTGCAGAGAGCCCCTCTGGGTTTCGAGGAGGCGTTTGAAGATGTGGGCGCTGCTCGGGCCTGGGGTGGGGCGATGGCATTTGGGGGGGGGGCAGGGTCTTGATGGAAGTGTCAGGGATTGGGAAGTAAATGACGGTGTTCTCTACGGTGGAATACTACGCTACTCCTGATTGAAGAAAGAAGCCTGACTTGCGTTAGGGAGAAACAAAACAGCTTGTGTGTCTAAAGAGATATCCAAGTTATGTATTATGTATGGTTATATGTCGTGTACTTGTATGTATATATGTTTATATCGTAATTATTTCATATTGTAAATGTTTTTGCTCTGTGTAAAAAATCACAGAGTATTCTTACATATGCATGAGCATAATGAGAGAGGAAACAATGGATATTAAAGGAAGGGATGGAATTGGGTAGGGATCTACTTTTCACTGAATTTTTTTTGTGTGGTTCAAAAATGTTTGCCGTGTTTGTGAATTACCTATTAAAAAGACTGTTAAAGGGGAAAAAAAGGTTAATTTTATATTCATTCAACAAATACTGAATACAACTACATGCTAATGTTTTCCACAACACTTGGCAAAGCAGCTGGAGTAGGCCATTTGAAAGGAGCACAGGTTTTGGAAGAGGAACAGCTAATTTAATTTTAGGAAAGATGTGGGGAAGACGATGCCTGAACCAGAAATCTGAGCACGCAAGGGGTTGTCAAAAAGACAAACATCCGGGAGAAGGAGTCAAAGTTTATGCACAAGGAACAGAATGTGCGAAGTTCATGGCTCTGTTTGGAGAATGTAAAGTTGCGTAAGGAAGCTGATTTACTAACTGGTACCCTCTAATGTTGGCAGTGGAAGAAGAATTACTGCTGGGAAGAAGTGACAGGGATTCAGTGGCCCTGGTTCTCGTTGCCTAATGTTCTCCCCCTTGGGGGATCCCTGATTATGTAATTACTCTTGACACTAGCATGCCGGACTGGCTGGGGTTGGTTGCAACATGTTTTGGATGGCTTTGCCCAGTATGAACTGGTAAGTTTTTCGGGAATACTTACAGGAGATTTTACTCCAGCTTCAGGGATAGCATGCAAAAATTTGACGTGAAAAGTCGCCTGGAATTACATAATCTACTTCACTTATCTTTTGCTTGGAGAAGAGGTCTTTGGCCAAGGACTCTGGATTCCTTTAGCCATTTGTTCCTCTCATTGGAGTGCCTTCACCCAGTCTCTCCTTGGTGATAGGAGAGAAACTTAAGTGTTTACCTTCAGGGATAAGACCTTTACTAACACAGCTTCAACAGGACAACTCTGTCAGGATGCTTGTTACAGAAACATCTAGACCCTTAGGAGTCAGGAGCATTCCCATACTGATTTTTGGTCTTGGCCCTACCACTAATTGATTGACTAATTGTGACAAATTAGATGACTTCTTGGAACTCCAGCATATGCATCTATAAAGTGAGGCAGTAAAATGTTACTTAAATAGGCTTGTCCAAGTCAGAAGTCTTTTATTTGTTTTTTCAAATTAGGCAGAGAGAGAAAAAGAGCTGTCATCCATGTGTTCATTCCCCCAATGCTGCACTGGGCTAATGCCCAGAAGCCAGACTGTTTCTTTTCCTTTCTTTCCTTTTTCCTTTCCTTTCCTTTCCTTCCTTCCTTCCTTCCTTCCTTCCTTCCTTCCTTTCTTTCTTTCTTTCTTTCTTTCTTTCTTTCTTTCTTTCTTTCTTTCTTTCTAAGGTTTATTTATTTGTAAGGCAGAATTAGAGAGAGGGAGAAAGAGAGATCTTCCATCCACTGATTCACTCATCAAATGGCTGCCATGGCAGGGGCTAGGCCAGACAGAAGCTGGGAGCCTGGACCTCCATCCAGTTCTCCCAGGTGTGTGGGGCACAAGCACTTGGGCCATCATTCACTGGATTCCCTGGCCGTTAGCAGGGAGCTGGATTGGAAGTGGAACAGCTGGGACTGGAACGGACACTCATATGGAATGCTGTGTCACGGGTGGCAGCTTAACCCACTATACCACAATGCTGGCCCCAGGAGCTAGAATTTCAATTATGGTCACCCAAGTGGGTGGCAGGAGCCCATTTGCTTGAGCCGTCGCTGCTGCCTCTCAGGGTCTGAGTCTGTAAGAAACTAGACTCAGGAACCAAAGGCGGGTATCAAACTGAGGTACTCTAATATAGCGTATGGATTCTTAATTGCTAGGCCAAACATTGCCCAAAAGCCCTTTAGATTTAATGTCTATACAACCTAAAGATCTGACGCCACCTGTAAAGAGGGTAGTAATCCTTGTAAAAATGCCAGGGCCAGAGGCATCAAAATCATACTGTTCTTGCACAGAACTGAAATGCATTATCTACTTGTGCACAGGAACTGTTAATGATCAGTTGCTGCTGAGCAGTGCAATCTAACAAAAAGAGCAAAGACTTGCTCTTCAAGTCGTTTTCTGAGCTTCGGTTTCCTTATCTGGAAAATATGGATAATAATTGCTTCACAAAGTCAATTTGGTATCAAATAAGGAAATTGTACAAGTGGTCTTCAAAGGGGCCATGGAAAATGTATACCAGGAGGGGCCACAGCCGGCATAATAGGCTAAGCCTCTGCCTGCATGGCTGGCATCCCATATGGGTGCTGGTTCGTGTCCTGGCTGCTCCACTTCTGTTCCAGCTCTCTTTTATCGCCTAGGAAAGCAGTGAAAGATGGTCCAAGTGCTTGGGCCCCTGTACCCATGTGGGAGACCTGGTAGAAACTCCTTGCTCCTGGCTGTTGACCGGCCTAGCTCTGGCTTTTTCGGCCATTTGTGTTGAAGAGTGAACCAGTGGGTAGAAGACCTTTCTCTCTTTCTTACCCTCTCTGTCTGTAACTCTCTCTCTCTCAAATAAATAAATAAAACTTTTTGTTTAAATGTGTAACAAGAAAATTTCAAAGTTTTTTGCACTAAAATAAACCTATTTTAGTACCATTTTCCCTGAACTTTTGAATGTATCATTGTATGTGAAAATATTTTTTAAATTATGAAGAATATATACTTAATATATTTAATACACAAAAGTTTTAGTGCGGCATAATTCTTTTTTTAAAAAAATTTATTTTATTTATTTGAAAGAGTTACAGAGAAAGGTAGAGACAGAGAGAGAGGTCTTCCACCCACTGGTTCACTCCCCAGATGGCCGCAACAGCTGGAGTGGTGCCAATCTGAAGCCAGGAGCCAGGAGCTTCTTCTGGGTCTCCCACATGGGTGCAGAGGCCAAGGACGTGGGCCATCTTCTGCTGCTATCCCAGGCCATAGCAGAGAGCTGGATCGGAAGTGGAGCAGCTGGTACTAGAACCGGTGCCCATATGGGATGTCGGTGCTTCAGGCCAGGGCGTTAACCCGCTGCGCCACAGCACAGGCCCCGTAGTGCTGCATAATTTATAGAAGTTTCCTTGAGGGAGTAAAGGCTCAATAACGTATTAATTCATGCTTTAAAATCAGTCTCATCCTGTTCTATTTTAGGTCTATATATTTTTTTTACATGTAACTAATGTTATTATTTGTTCTAAACCTATAAACTCTCTTACATCCTTTTGGAAGCAATACATAGTATAAATAAACACCACAAAAACCTCATTTAAAACATTGTATTTTAGCATATAGAAATCAAGTACATTTTGTAAGAAAAAATCCCCTAAAGTAACAGAAAAAACTCCTGCCTTTAAGTGGTACAATGCTTCCTGAGAGTTTCCATTCAGGTTGATTTTCAGCTGTTTTCAATCACTTGTGGATGAATTCCAAAAACCTCCTCCCTCAGTCTTATGTCTTATATAATCTGAAGGTCAAAACTATGAACTTTAAAAATGTGAGACTATAGTCTTCAGCGTTGAACTTACTCAAGTACTCCATGACATTTTTTTAAAGGATTTATTTATTTTAATGTTAGAGAGAGAGAGAGAGAAAGAGAGAGAGAGAGAGAGAGAGAGATCTTCCATCCACTGGTTCACTCCCAAAATGGCTGCAATGGCTGGAGCCGGGCCAATTCGCAGCCAGGAGCCAGGAGCTTCTTCTGGGTCTTGCACATGGGTGCAGGGGCCCAAACACTTGGGTGTTGCAGTTGATTTCTCAACAATGTTGCGGTGGATTCGTTTCTGAGAGGAGCAGCATGGTGGGGGCAAGAGGCGCGGAGTCACCACACAGACCCCGGGAGTTGGGTGAAAGCAGGCTTGAGGCGAGCAGCCCGCAGTCTCATTTATTACAGTTGGTACCACATCTTATATAGCCAAGACCAGCCAATCTGGTCAAGGGGTGGTCTATGCCCCAACCAATCACAGCCTGTTGCCAGGCAGGCTCTGTTGCCAGGTGGGTTCCAAAGCCATTCCCGAGTAACTGACACTCGCTTGCCAGTGGCCACCTTGGCATGGCCTTCTCATTCCACCACACTTGGGCCATCTTCCCGCTGCTTCCCCAGGCCATTAGCAGAGATGCTGGATCAGAAGAGGAGCAGCGGGGACATGAATTGGCAACCATATGGAATGGTGGCACCACAGTTAGAAGCTTAACCTGGAGCACCACAGCACCTGCCCCTTCCATGACATTTTAAAATATAGTAGCACTGTATAAGAATGTTGCATCTGCTGTATCCAACCAAATTTTTGGATGTTTATATTTTCTCTGGTTTTAGTGACTGTCAGACTGTGGAAAGAAGATGGGGTAGAAGGGTAGAGAGTGGTTTAGAATACTGGAATGTTGAGGTTCTTACTTTGGTTTCTGTGATTTCTTAGTCAATCCTCCCAAAAGTGTTATGCAAACTGATATATATTTGTATATGGGCAATTGATGTGAGAGGCGCTTCCAGAGTCCATGACCCAGAAGTTATTAAGAACTACTGTGAAATGCCTTCTTTCAGCCGTGTCTAAATATCGCGACAGAACTGATTTCTCAGAAAATAGCTCAGTACCAGTTTTGGAGGAAGGAAGAATTCAATTTAGACCCTGACTTTACTGATCATTGAGTGATCTTGAGTAAATTACTAAACTCCCTCAGCCTTTGCTTCCCCATGAGATAAGGTGTGAAAAGTGTCCAGCACAATGTCAAACACATAGGAGAGATTAAATACACACTGAAGTTATTTCCCCTCTCCTTCATCCCCTCTCTGAACCTCCATCTCCAGCCTGTCAATTAGAGCTATGGGAGTTCAATGAATCCAATGAGGACACTGCCTTGATGGAGGTTAGAGTCTCCGTGTGCTTTGACCTGATGAAGGCTACAGGAGGACTGCCCTGGCATTCACACTACTTGAAGAGTCAAAAGTTAATGATAGCAAGTTCACATCCTCAGCCACTGTGTGTGTTTTTTTGGGAGAAGAAACTTTAGCTGATGTATAGGCTATTCTTTCTACCAGTGGATTGATTATTAGTAATAGAAAAGACTGATTTAAGTGTCTCAGCTACAGAAATACTGGATATTAGAATGATGATAAATTCATTTCATAAAAGTATGTTAAAAATGAAGCTATATATGGCCGGCACCGTGGCTCAATAGGCTAATCCTCCACCTGCGTTGCTGGCACCCCAGGTTCTAGTCCCGACTGGGGCACCATATTCTGTCCCGGTTGCTCCTCTTCCATTCCAGCTCTCTGATGTGGCCCGGGAGGGCAGTGGAAGATGGCCCAAGTGCTTGGGCCCTGCACCCCATGGGAGACCAGGAGAAGCATCTAGCTCTTGGCTTCGGAACAGCATGGTGCACAGGTCGCAGCGCACCGGCTGCAGCGGCCATTGGAGGGTGAACCAATGGCAAAGGAAGACCTTTCTCTCTGTCTCTCTCTCTCTCACTGTCCACTCTGCCTGTCCAAAAAAAAATATTTTTTTTCTATGTCCTTCAGGTTTTACCTAGTGCTTTCTGCAGATAACATGGTTTGGAGAAAGGCCTACTATGAGAATCCAAGAGGTCTGAATTATGGTCTCTTGTTGCTACTAAGTAGCTGACCTTGAGAAAATCCTCTCCAAACTTTTCATCATCTGTTCAATAGAGATAATAATTCTGGCTGCTTACATAATTACTGTAGCTGGATGTGAGGACACTCTGAAAAGTTCAGTATGACTGAGAGAATTTATACACAAAATTGCAAGTGGATGATTTCTACAAATGTATCCAAGGATATTAAAAGACCAACTCCTCCAGCACCATATGACATCAGTAATATTTTATTATCTGATGGCCGGCGCCCTGGCTCACTAAGCTAATCCTCCACCCGCAGCACCGGCACCCCGGGTTCTAGTCCCAGTTGCTCCTCTTCTAGTCCAGCTCTCTGCTGTGGCCCAGGAGGGCAGTGGAGGACGGCCCAAGTACTTGGGCCCTGCACCCTCATGGGAGACCAAGAGGAAGCACCTGGCTCCTGGCTTCGGATAGGCACAGCGTGCCGGCCGTAGTGGCCATTTTAGGGGGTGAACCAACAGAAGGAATACCTTTCTCTCTGTTTCTCTCTCACTGTCTAACTCTGCCTGTCAAAAAAATTTATTATCTGCGTTGTTGATTTTTTTTTTTTTTTGTCAGGCAGACTAGACCTTGCAGTTGGCTCAAACTCTATTGTCCATTTATCTTTAAGGTGTTGTGTCTTGTGTTTATTGATAGGTATTCCTGGCTTTGGAAATTTTGAGATTGGAATGAGAGTGGGTAAGCATGAGGAAGACATCTCCCGTCGGGTTGAAGAATCAGTTACTACTCTCAAAGGTGTATTCAATTGATGTTACTCTCTGTCACTAAAGGTGCTTGAATTTTGATAAAGTGGTATCTGTTTTCATGTCATTTTCCAGGAAATGATAATTTTGTTTCCCAGTGGGAAGCATAGATAGAGCAAACCTTCTGTCTTTTGTGTGAGATGAGATCTTTGGAAATAAGTGGTTCAGGGAATGGTGAGATCACATTTCAGCCGTTCTCTGTCTCTCCTCTCTTCTGTATGAATGGAGTCTTTATCTCTACTTCTAACAATTTCATTATCAGAATGTTCAACATATGAAATGAGAGAGAGGATTAATTTCACTTCTAATCTAGAGGAGAAGATTCATTTTCCCGAATTTCGTATTTTTAAAAATAAAAGTTATTAAAAGAATAAAACTTTAAAAAGTGAAATTATATCTAAGGACTCACATTAAATTTTTTTGAAAGACAGATAAACAGATTTCCCAGTTACTAAGTATCTCCAAAAATTCTCACAACGTCCAGGGTCATGCTGAAGGTAAGATATGGGAATTCAGTTTGGGTCTCACATCTAGGTGACATGAATGCAAGTGCTTAAGCCATCTCCTCTGCCTTACAGGTGCACATTAGCAGGAAACTGGAATTGGAAATGGAGCTGGGACTTGAACTAATATGGGGTACAAGTGCCCCACGCAATGTCTTCACTGCTATACCAAACACCTGCCCCAAGACTCACATTTAAAAAATCTGTGTGTTAGGGGCCAGTGCTGTGGTGCAGCGGGTTAAATCCCTGGCCTAAAGTGCTGGCATCCCATATGGGAGCCGGTTCTAGTCCCAGATGTTCCTCTTCCAATCCAGCTCTCTGCTATGGCCTGAGAAAGCAGTACAAAATGGCCTAAGTCCTTGGGCCCCTGCACCCATGTGGGGGATGTGGAAGAGGCTCCTGGTTTTGGATCGACGCAGCTCTGGCCATTGTGGCCATCTGGGGAGTGAACCAGTGGATAGAAGACCTCTCTCTCTGGCTCTACCTCTCTGTGTAACTCTGTCTTTCAAATAAATAAAGTAAATCTTTAAAAAAATCTGTGGGTTAGTTTGGGGTTAAGTCATTGCTGCACTCCCACTCCTCTCTTAAGTTTCCTAATTTAAGGAATCTGGAGGTGAATTCTCAAAAACCCCTGTAAATGAATAGGTTGTGAGAAAGTGCAGTACAACTTTAAAACAACAGTAAACATTTGTTCTTTCAAACAATTTTTGTGCATTGGAAACCTAGGAGCAGCTTAGCTGAGTGATTCTGACTCAGTCTTTCATGAGGTTGCACTTAACTCAGCTTGGGCTAAAGTTGTCTGAAGGCCTTACTGAGACTGGGGGATTTACTTCCAAAATGACACACTCCTGTGGCTGCTGGCAGGAAACCTCAGCCCTTTACCACACAGATCTCTCCATAGGACTGCCTGAGTGTCTTCATGTCAAGTCAGAGTAAGTGATCTGAGAGAAAGCCAAGCTAAAACCTCAATGTTTTTATGCCTTAGCCTCAGACATCATATACCATCACTTCTTCTGTATTGTATTAGTCCTGCGGAGTAACTGAGATAAAAATGTAGGAAAGGACTACACAAGGGCATTGATACTGAAGACAGGAATCAGTGGAAGTCATTTTGGTAGCTGCCACACACCTAATGAGATGTAGAAGTAAAGGCAAAGGTGCGTGTTTGGCCTAGCAGTTAAGATGCTTCTTGGGGTACCTGTTCTGCATGTCAGTCCCTGGATTCAAGTCCTGGCTCTCTTCTCTGTATCAGGTTCCAGCTAATGGGTACCTGGGAGGCAGCAGTGAAGGTTCCAGTAGTTTGGTCTCTGCCACCCACATGGGAGATGTAGATTGAGTTCCCAGCTCCTGGTTTCAGCCTGGTGCAGATCTCCAAATGTTGTGGACATTAGGAGAGTGAACAAGAGGACGAGAACTTCCTCTCTCTCTCACTCTCTCTCTTTCTGCCCTTCAAATAAATTAAATAATGACATTTAAAAATTTTTAAAGGAAATAAAAAGGCGCATCTGACAAATGTCTAATCATCTTAAATCAGGTATATTTGAGCCAAACCAGATTCATTTAATCTATTAACAATAAAATTGTACTGTAAAGGGGTTAGACTATAAAAGACATTTATTGTGGTTTGATTGTATGGACTTCTAAAATATTTCAGGTAAAGAGTTAAAAAATAGGAGCCAGCGCTGTGGCATAGGGAAGACACTGCTGCAATGCCAGCACCCCAAATGGGCGCTGGGTCAAGTCCTGGCTGCTCTATTTCGGATCCAGCTCTCTGCTATGTCCTGGGAAAGCAGTAGAGGATGGCCCAAGTCGTTGGGCCCTTGCACCCACATGGGAGACCCATAGGAAGCTCCTGGCTCCTGGCTTTGGATCTGCACAGCTCTGGCCATTGGGGAGTGAACCAGCAGATGGAAGACCACCCTCTCTCTCTCTGCCTCTCCTCTCTCTGTGTAACTCTGGCTTTCAAATAAATAAAAATAAATCTTTAAAGAAATAAAAAATAAAAAATTTGATTTGTAATAGGAACATGAAGAGAAAGTATATTTTTTAGTTTTTTAAACATTGTATTTCAAAGCAATTGGTTTGAGGATAGAATGCAGAGTAGCTTCTAGAAAGGATTTTTTTTTTTTTTTTTTTTTTTTTTTTTTTTTTTTTTTTTTTTACAGGCAGAGTGGACAGTGAGAGAGAGAGACAGAGAGAAAGGTCTTCCTTTTGCCGTTGGTTCACCCTCCAATGGCCTCCGCGGCTGGCGCGCTGCGGCCGGCACACCGCGCTTGTCAGATGGCAGGAGCCAGGTGCTAGGTGCTTTTCCTGGTCTCCCCATGGGGTGCAGGGCCCAAGCACCTGGGCCATCCTCCACTGCACTCCTGGGCCACAGCAGAGGGCTGGCCTGGAAGAGGGGCAACCGGGACAGAATCCGGCGCCCCGACCGGGACTAGAACCCGGTGTGCCGGCGCCGCAAGGCGGAGGATTAGCCTGTTGAGCCACGGCGCCGGCCTAGAAAGGATTTTTTTTAAAAACAGTGATTGTTTCTAACCCAAGTCTGCTAATGATTCGCATAGACAACAGAGTAAACCATTTATTTCCACTTTTACATAAACTACTTTGAATGATTTTCTGGGAACTGAATGTTTTTCTGCCTGAGAAAGCTCCTGTCCTAATACTGCAGCAGTTAATTATGCATTTGGGGTTTCAGGTGGACAAAATCTACACTAACTAAGGGTAACAAAAGCACTAGCTAAGCAAGTTTAAGGTACAAACTGGTAGAGAGACTTGACTATCCCTTTATTTCCTGAAAATATCTTTTCTGGTACTGTAAGACAGTAGTTACTATTTTAAGTGTTGAGAGCTTATGTCATTTTGGAATTTTATTTTGAAGTTTTCATGATCAGACATTAATAGAAAACATTTTATGCTCTCAGTAACCTGGCACTTTAATATTCTTGATACTGCACTGATACAAACCAAAGGCCAAAAAGGGCAGATTATTCAGCATCAATATACAATACTTACTGTTACTTTTTCATTTAGAAAATTAGCAGTACACAGAATCTCTTTAGAATTGGATCACTCTTCTTCTCTTTGAATCGACTGAATGCATTTTTGGAAGAATTTCCTTTCACTTCACCCCAGAAGACACTGAATCCAAACACTAAAGGTGTTTGCCTGTTCTGAACCACTGAGATGAGCTACTTTGCTTTTTTTTTTCTTAAAAGGCTGGTCTTGTTGAATTATTAATTGAAAATTGAAATAGAAGAAGTGAATTACTTATTTTATCTTTCCTGGAAACGAGCAGAGATGAGGAAGTTGGTATGAGGGTACTTCAAAAAATTTTTTGAAAATGGAACTAAAATAAATTTATTTTGGTGCAAAAAAAATTTGAAATCATATATAGAATGGGTCTTCAAAAGGTTAATGGAAATGCATGTCATGAAAAATAAATTTCAGACTGGTGCCGTGGCTCACTTGGCTAATCTTCTGCCTGTGGCGCCGGCACCCTGGGTTCTAGTCCCGGTTGGGGCGTTGGATTCTGTCCTGGTTGCTCCTCTTCCAGTCCAGCTCTCTGCTGTGGCCCAGGAGGGCAGTGGAGGATGGCCCAGGTCCTTGGGTCCCTGCACCCACACGGGAGACTGGGAGGAAGCACCCAGCTCCTGGCTTCAGATCGGTGCAGCGCCGGCCATAGCAGCCATTGGGGAGTGAACCAATGGAAGGAAGACCTTTCTCTCCGTCTCTCACTGTCTATAACTCTTACCTGTCAAATAATAAAAAAAAGAAATTTCAAAACATTTTTTACTAAAATAAATTTCTTTTATTTTTTTACTTGAAATGTTTTTAAGTACCCTTGAATAATAACATGTTTTATTATAGGTGACCTAGGATGCAGGAAATGGAAAGTGGATCAATTTATAGATACTCTTCAAGTAATGTTAATTTAAAAAAATTAGTCAGTAGGTCTCTTATGTAAATAGCTATTAATCATGATTAATTTAATGTAACTGCACCAGAAAGAATATTTGAGGCCTGTCATTCAGGTGGCAAGCACTATGTCATGTGCTAAGGATACTAGAGATTTACCACAAAGCTGATGAGACATAAGTTCAGAGCTCACTGGCATGAACTCCTTCCATGACAACTGTATTCATATGATCAATTTTTGTTTTCTGCAAATTTTGCAAAAGTAAGATATTTTAATATTAATCAGGGTCTGCATTGTGGTGTAGAGGGTAAAGCTGCCGCCTGGAGTGCCGGCATTCCATATGGGTGCAGGTTCAAATTCAGGCTGTTCCACTTCCAATGCAGTTCTCTGCTATGGCCTGGAAAAGCAGTGGAAGATGACCCATGTGCTTGGGTCCCTGAACGGGTGTGGGAAGACCTGGAGGAAGCTCCTGGCTCCTGGTTTCAGATCAGTGCAGCTCCAGCTGTTGTGGCCAATTGGGGAGTGAACCAGTGGATGCAAGACCTCTTTCTCTCTGCCTCTCCTTCTGTCTCTGTGTAAATCTGACTTTCAAATAAATAAATAAATCTTTTAAAAAATAAATCTTAATCAACTCTGCTGTTTCTTTTCTCTCCAACTTTTTATCTATTACACTTCCTTTTATGTTTGAAGATTTTGGAATGTCCATAGATTACCTTTTTTTTTTTTTTTTGCATTGGTTAAGGAAGAGTTGAGCTGGGAATACATGTGGTTTTGGAGGACATGTTTATCGAGTCACATGTCCAGGGTGGAAATGGCTTCTATGGGGTTGACATTGTAGTGTAGTGGCTTAAGGTACTGCCTGCAATGCCGGCATCCCATATGGGCTGCTCCACTTCTGACCCAGTTCCCTGCTAATGCACCTGGGAAAGCTGTGCTTGGGCTCTTGTACCACATGGAAGACCCAGATGAAGCTCCTGGCTTCTGTCTTTAGTCCTGCCCAGAACCAACCACAGCCATTTGGGTGAGTGAACCAGCAGGTATCAGTTCTTCACTCTGTAACTCTGCCTTCCAAATAAATAAATAAATCTAAAAAAAAAAAAAAAGAAAGAAATGACTTCTATGAATACTGCCATCTTTCCTGTTAATTCACTTACCATATTATGACAGAGGTCATATCGTAACATGAGCATGTCCTACTGGATTAGTTTTCTAATGCTCAATAACCAATTATTGCAAACCGTGGCTAAAAACAAAACTCATTTATTTTCTCATGATATTTATTTATTTATTTATTTTTAAATGTTATTTAAGGTCTGCAAATTTCATGTATTTCATATATACAGATTTAGGCACACAGTGATACTTCCAACCCTCCCCTCCCCTCCTGCCTAAGCTCCCACACTTTCTCCTCTTACGTCTCCTAGTCCCACTCTTAATTTTTACAAAGATCTATTTTCAGTTTACGTTATACTCATAAAATTAACCCTACACTAAGTAAAGAGTTTGTCATAATGTATATAGCAGAAATATGAGTATAGTGGGAAAGGATTCTGTACTCAGGGTCTCACAAAGCTGAAGTCAACTTGGCTGCATGCTGATCTGGAGCTCAGACTCCTTCCCTGAGCTCACATGGTGTGGCAGAGTCAGCTTCTTGCAGGCGTGTTTTCTTGCTGGCTGTTAGCTGGGACTGCTCTCAGTATGCTCCGCTATGTGGCCTGCTTCATCTTCAAAGCTGGCAATAGAGGATCTCTCTCAGATTTAATACTTTATGCTTTGACTCTCTTTGTCAAAATGGCACTGACCTTTTAAAGATTCAACTGACTGGATCTGGCCCAACCAGAATAATCTTCCCTATTTTAAGGTTGACTGATTTGGGGTGTTACTTGCTCCACAAAATCCCTTCACAGGACCTTAGGAATTGTCTTAGATTTCTGCCTACTATACTTGTTGTGCCTGCTAGGAAGCTTTTCAATTCAGAATATATATTTTAAAAGAATTGGAAGGAAAATTCAAACATTAATGAAAAATTATTCCCTAAGTCCACACAGCTTATATACACCATTTTAACAGCAATGCCTCTAGTAAAACTAATAAAAACTGTTTATTAAATATTTGCATATATTAAATGTCCTATTATTAAAATCCAGAGATTTTTATTTATCAGAGCCAGGGGATTTAATTATTTTTTAAGATTTACTTTATTTGTTTGAAAGGTAGAGTTACAGAGAGAGAAAGATCAAGAGATCTTCATCTGCTGGTTCACTCCCCAAAGGGCATGCGAAGCCAGGAGCCAGGATCTTCCTCTGGTCTCCCATGTGGTGCAGGGGCCCAAACACTTGGGTCATCTTCTACTGCTTTCCCATGCACATTAGCAGGGAGGTGGATTGGAAGTGCAGCAGCTGAGACCTGAACCAGTGCTCATATGGGATGCCAGTGCTGCAGGTGGTAGGTTAACCTGCTATGCAACAGAACTGGACCCTAGAATCAGAGTTTATATGACATTAACAATATTCAATGGCATAAAGATGAGTGATAAAATTAATACAAATTATCCTATCATAGAAAATGAAATTGTAACAGAAATTTTTACAGAACACACCAAAAGCAGTAGTTTGCTTATAGGAAGAAACAAAACTTGAAAATCAGTGATAGTTTCAGTGCCTTCCTTGGACTCAGAGGGAAGGGCCCTCTGCTGTGATTTCTGTACTTGAGAGCACCTTGTGCATCACAAATCCCAAAGCACAAAGACATAGTATCCATCTTCGGTATCGTGGGGTGCTGGTTCTAGGGTACCTAAACCCACAGATTCTCACATTCCTTACATAAAATGGCATCATGTTTAACCTAGTGGGTATGATGCTGCTTGGGATGTCTGCGTTCCAACATTAGAGTGCCTGGGTTAAAGTCCTGGCTCTGATCATGACTCCAGCTTCCTGCTCGTGTGCACTCTAGGAGGCATAAATGATGGCTCAAGTACTTGAGCCCTGTCACCCATGCAGGTGACAGGTTAGGAGGCGCAGGTTAGCTTTCAGGATCCTGACTTCCGCCTGGCCCAGCCCTGGCTGTTACATTTGAGGCATGAACCAGTGGATGGAAGATCTCTCTGTCTCTGTCTGCCTACTCTACCTCTCAAATACATAAAATGAATAAGTAAAAAATTTTAAAAGAGGAAGGAAAGTGAACTAAGTCAACACCCAAGAGATTGACAGCCATATAGCTGGTGTTGACGCGAGGGCCAAGCTGTTTTTCAAACCATCATATAGGTCTTTAAAGTTCTTCTGTTGCAGGTGATGTTTATATTCTGTATTTGTTTATCTATTCAATCTGTGGCAATTATTCTAAAAATGCCTTGGAAGCTTAATGCAATTACATTGATTAAACTTATTGAATTAAACATGTGTGGCGAACCCCTCAAATAATCTATTCTTCTTCATACCTGGTACACATTTTAAAAAATCTTTGTAGAGAAAGATTGAGACTTCAAGAAGTTCAGTAATTTCTCCTATCCTGACAACTAGTATGCGGCAGGGCTGGATGCTAGATCTGTGGGCCTAACCTACACAGATGAATTTAAAAGTTGTCAGCATGTAACCGATAGAAAACACACACTAGCCCTCTCTAAAGAAATGATGTGCACTTGATGTTCACTAAGGAGTGTTATATTGAACCTTCTAGGGAGTTTACACGATGGTATATATTGGAAATCAGTATTAGAAACCTGATTTCTCTAGGTGTCAAGAGTGGATTCATCTTTTAGGAATGGACTCACATTAACCTAGTTCATGAGTCTGATTTTTAAAACAGAATGACCATGAGAAATCTCTCTTCCCAGAAATAGGTGCATGTAAAATCCATGCAGCTAAGGTTTTCTGCTCTTGCACAAAGAACAAAGTGTATGGAATATCTAAAGGCCTTATCTGCTAAGAAACTGAGTCATCCCTCTCACTTTTAGGATGATCTTTCCAGGGAAGGAAATGTTTGCTCATTAGCTCTCTCATTTTTATCACTCTGCTGTCTTAACTCTGACCCATATGATCTACGTTTGGCCTGTGAAGGCATTTGTCACCCTGGCCCAGTGACTTTAACCAAGTACCAAACACTTGCATAAGTGAAAATTCCCCAGAATTCTATTTCAGTGGAGAGTACATATTTTATCAGTGAGATCTTCTGTTGAGGTTACAAAGCTGACCAATCCCTTTCTGCTGAACACTTCAGATTCATGAACAAATTCAGTGAGTCACCATCTAATTCTAACCCTATTTATCAATCTGGATGCTTAAGTCAGTCCTATAAATTCATTTTGCAGTATATTAATCTCCCAGCTTCATTAATTACTATCTGATCTAGCCACATTCTTTCCATCTGTACTTTAGTTTCTTTTAAATATTTATTTCAGAGAGAGGGAGGGAGGGAGGGGGAGAGAGAGAGAGAGAATGAGCTATCCAGCTACTATCTGCTGGTTCTTTCCCTAACTGGCAGGAGCTGGGCCAGAGCTGAAACTAGGAGCTGGGAACACAATCAGGGTCTCCTCCTCAGCACAGAGCTGTCACCTGCTGCCTCCCATGGTGCACATTAGGAGGAAGGTGAGTCAGAAGAGGAGTAGCCAGGACTTGAGCCAGGCACTCTAACATGGGATGCGGGTAACTTAACTGCTGTGCCACGTGCCTGCACCATATCCCTCCTTTTTTAATAGGCAAGACACACCAGGAAGTGTTTTTTTCTTATTTCATTTTCTTTTTTTTAAGCAACAGAACCTTGTATTCTGGTGTGTCCATGGATGCCTTGTGAGAATAGTGATTTTAAAGGTACAAGATAAAACAGAGTATTGCAAAAAAATTCAATTACATTGGAAAAAAATTACATTGAAATTATCAAAATATTCCAAACACAAATTAGTGTTAAAGTAATATATATGTTTCTTTGCTATCACATTAAAGAATGAGATCTGAGAATAAGTCTAATAGCAGCCATAATTTAGTAATAGGAATGAGTGGAACTAATAGCACAAGGTGCTTGTACCAACTGTACTGTATGATGAAAACATCTGTTATTCTATTGGTGACAAAGACATAGGTACTGTGAGTACAATTGTGGTTTGTTTCCAATGTTCATAAATAAAGGAAATGTTGGTGCTGGCACTGTGGCATACTGGATAAAGCTGCTGCCTGTGACTCAGCACCCCATATGGACACCAGTTTGAGTCTCGGCTGCTCCACTGCTAATCCAGCTCCCTGCTAATGCACCTTGGAAAGCAGCAGAAGATGGTCCAAGTGCTTGGGCCTCTGCACCCACCTGGGAGATCTAGAAGAAGCTACTGGATCTGGCTTTGGTCTGACTCAGCCCTGGATGTTGGAGCCATCTGTGGAGTGAACCAGTGGATGGAAGATCTCTACCTCTCTCTCTCTCTCACTCACTCTCGCTCTCTCTGTCTCTTTCCCTCTGTGTGTAACTCTGACTTTCAAATAAATAAATATATCTATTTTGAAAAGGAAATGTTAAATTAAGTTAGCGTTAATAAAAATAATGATGTAATTTTCCCCATCCATATCTATGTGATCTGTGGACTCCAGATTAAGAGCCATTTTCTATGGACAAAATTTCCACAGGTAAGATATTTAAATTGGCCTTATTTACATTTGTAGAATGAAGCCACACTTCATGTCACAAAATAGCATAAGTGTTCCTACGAGACCAGCAGAAGAGGTTGGTTTTATAAACAGAAAGGGACTTGAAGAATGTAGAAACAAACAAACAAAAGAATGGATTGCAATTTCAGAGTTACTTTTTTTGTAAGGTAAGGACAAAGAGCAGAGCAATAACTGATTAATGAGCATCAGCTTATTTTAAGTTGTTTTTGGGGGTAAGGATTTATGCAAGGTAAGTTTCATTACAGAGCTCACCAAAATGAATCTGTTTGGGAAATGAGGCTGCTAGCTTCCTAATCCCAACTTGCCAGAAGTTCAGATAAACAGCATGGTTTTAGCTTGGTGATGCAGAACTTTAATGTGAATGAATCCATTTTGGTTTTGTTGAGTTTGTTCTGTTGGGGCCCAGCACAGGAGTTTGTTCCACAATGCTGGCCTCCTGTAATTTTTATTTAACACCACACATTACAGGGTGCTATTATAGACATCAAAGGAAGAGAGATTTTAAAAAAATTGACAGATAATAATTGCACATCTTTATGATGCACACCATGATATTTTATTACATGCATACTCATGAGATTTAGGTCATTCATCATCTCAAACACTTATCATTTCTTTGGATGAGAACATTAAAATCCTCTCTTCAAGCTGTTTTAAAATATACAACACAATATTGTTGACTATAATCATCCTTCTGTTTAAGTGGACACCAGAACTTATGCTTCCTATCTGGTTGTGGCTTTGTACTTAAACCAATCTCTCCTCATTCCACTTCCCTCACCTCTGTCCTTCCCAGCCCTTGGTAACCATTATTCCACTCTAAGAGAGAATTTTTGTTTTTGAAAATTTAAAAAATTTATTTGAGAGATAGAGTTATTCAGAGAGAGGGAGAGGCAGAAAGGAAGAGAGAATGAGAGAGAGAGAGAGAACTTCCATCTGTTGGTTCACTCCCCAAATTGCTGCAACGGCCAAAGCCAGGAGCCAGGAGCTTCATCCAGGTCTCCCATGTGGTTGGAGGGGCTCAAGCACTTGGGCCATTCTTGACAGCTTTCCTAAGCCATTAGCAGGGAGATGCTGGCACTAAATGTAGTGGCTTAACTCACTGCGCCATAGTGCTGGCCCCTAGAAGAGAATTTTTGAAGGAAGAGTTGGTTAACACATTTAGCAGAAAGATTATAAAGTGTAAAGATGAAAAGCTTATTGGGTTTACCATTTAGGAGATAAAGGGTGAGCATTGCCAGCACTTTCCTTGCAGAAGTTGTGGCCATGTCAGCAAGACAACGGATTAGGGATTAGGTGGAGGAGGGAAGCCACGAAGACATCACGAATAAGTAGCTGGTCTAGGAAGGGTGTGACAGAGAAGTGCATGAATCTCAAAGACGCTTGGTCACCCAGGGAAATGGTCTGCACACAAATATGTGCTCCGAGGAAGCAGAAGTGGAAAGGGGGAGGCCAGTGAGGCAAGGCAGAGGGAAAGCCCTCAGTGGAGGGGGATCTCAGAGGAGGGAAGAGGGGGAAGGCCAAGAGAGCAGGGAAGGAATCCACCCTGGACCCGAAAAAGAATGGCTCCTTGGAGAGTGGGGAGCAACGTGGAAGAGGGATGCAGAGAAAACTGAAGAAGATAAGCAGGGAAGGTTTTGAAATTGAAACTCATGCCTCATCTATGGCCATACCACTCTGAATATGCCCCATCTCAACTGAAATCTATGCCTTTTTTTGTGCTGCCCATTGCAGCCACTAGCCCAAATGGGCTTGTCCTCTGCCCTAGGGAGAGATAGAAGGGCCTAAATGCCTAAAATGGGTGTTATATCAGATAGGATATTTGCTTTGGTATATAGCTGGAAAGTACATTTGTGGTTGATTATTTAACTTTATTGACTTGAAGAATAAGAGTGAAGAGGTTGGTGTTCATGCTGGTGGCTAAGATGCCAGTTAAGACACCCACACCCCAGGTTGGAGTACCTGGTTTCGATGCCTGACTCTACTCCTGAATCCATCTTTCTGTTAATGCAGATCCTGGGGGATACCAATGATGACTTAAGAAGTTGAGTCCCTGACACCCACATGAGAGACCTGAATTGAGTTCCCAGCTCTAACTTTAACCTGGCCCAATCCCAAATGTCATAGCATCTGGGGAGTGAACCAGCAGATGAGAGCTCTGTCTTCCTCTCAAATAAGTAGAAAGAAATGTTAATAAAATAAAAAAATATTTCCTTTAAAAGAAAAAAAAGATGATTTATTTATTTCATTCAATAGAAAACATAGACAGTGGCAGTTGTAACATAGCTGCCTTTCTAAGAGTCTTTCAAATTTCAGGTTTTGGCTTTATCTTTTTTTTTAGATTTATTTATTTATTTGTAAGTCAAAGTTACACAGAGAGAGGAGAGGCAGAGAGAGAGAGAAAGAGAGAGAGATCTTCCATCTGATGGTTCACTCCCCAATTGGCCACAATAGCTGGAGCTGCATTGATTCGAAGCCAGGAGCCAGGAGTTTCTTCCAAGTCTCCCATGTGGGTGCAGGGGCTCAAGAACTTGGGCCATCTTCTATTGCTTACCCAGGCCATAGCACAGAGCTGGATTGAAAGTGAAGCAACTGGGTCTCGAACTGGCGCCCATATGGAATGCCGGTGCTTCTGGCCAGGGTGTCAACCCACTGGGCCACAGCGCCGGCCCCTTGGCTTTATCTTCAGGGTGGCAGTGACATGGCTGAAGAGTCCCAAGTCTCATCATCATATTTAAAATTGCAGAACCAAGCAACTTCTAAGCGTGTTTTCTTTACAGCGCCTCAGCTTGCACAGAACTCCCCAACAAACCTCCCCTTACATCTTGTAGACTGAAACCACATTCTTATTCCTGGATCATTCCTGTGGCAAGAAAATTCCTTTGATGCTTAGTTTACCAACCACTGAACCCACCTTTGGTAGGTGGAATTCCAGATAAAGCAGCCATTCTCAGGCAGAGCACCAGCATACAGGTCCAGGTTGGGCATTTGAGATGGTTAGATGATTGCGATCGAAGGTCAGGATGCTAAGTATCTTAAGATGCGTGGGACAGCAAAGAACTGGCCAGCCCCAAATTTCACCTGCAGCTAAGAAACAATGCTTGGCCGGCGCCGCGGCTCAATAGGCTAATCCTCCGCCTACCGGCGCTGGCACACCGGGTTCTAGTCCCGGTCAGGGCGCCAGATTCTGTCCTGGTTGCTCCTCTTCCAGTCCAGCTCTCTGCTGTGGCCCGGGAGTGCAGTGGAGGATATCCCAAGTCCTTGGGCCCTGCACCCGCATGGGAGACCCAGAGAAGCACCTGGCTCCTGGCTTCGGATCGGCGTGGTACACCAGCTGCAGTGCACCAGCCGCAGTGGCTGTTGGAGGGTGAACCAACGGTAAAGGAATACCTTTCTCTCTGTCTCTCTCTCTCACTGTCCATCCTGCCTGTCAAAAAGAAAAAAAGAAAAAGAAAGAAAGAAAAAGAAAAGAAAAGAATCAATGCTGTAGACAAAGAAGCTCATCTTTGAAGCTTACTGGCTTCATGTGAAAATAGGGGCATTTGAGCAAAACTCTGGAAGGAAGGGAGAAACCAGTGCAAGAGAGGCAGCCCACAGCAGGTACTATAGATGCTATAGGTTTTGGAGACGAGGGAGCCTGAGATTTAAATCTTGGCTCTGACATTTTCAAGCTGTGTGACCTTGGGCAATTTAACAAATCCTTGAAAGATTTTAATAAGTAAAAAGGAAATAAGAATACTTGCTCATGAGATTACTAAGAGGATTAATAAGAAAATGTATAAAAGAGTCTGTGAAATGTCTTGGCCCAGAGAGAGTGCCTGATGCCTACCTTGTTCCTTTCTTCCTGCTCTTATGTGTTCACATGGTAGTCACTTGATAGCATCTAAAGGGGTAAGTGTCTTGCTATTTCCAACATCTATTTTTTGAGGTACTAATATCTTTTAACAAGGGCATGAGCCGTCATTTAAACCATTCGATTAGGAACATTACAGATGGTCTTAGCACAGTGTGTTCATGTCACAGATGGCACATAATAGCGAGTTCGTATTAATAAGCAAGAATAGATATATCAGTTTTAGCCCTGGGTTCTCATTTTCATCTTAAATACACTATTGTTGTATAAAATAAATAAAATATGTAGGCACACAAAAGTTTGCTGTTCTTTATGTTGATAATCAAGTAAAATCGCCCTAGAAAATGATCCTTGTTTTTTTTTTTTTTTTTCAAAACAGCTTTTTCCTTTCCAATTAGATCTTTATGGATACCTCTCTTTCAGATTCCATGTCAATCACTGGTTCCTCTGGAAAGGCCAACTTTCCAGACCAGGTAGGTCCTTTTGTTTTTGTTCTTATGGTTTTGTGTTTTTGTTGTCCGGTACTGAAGGTCCAGTGGTTGCAATATGAGCAGGGTATTATTTCTCACAATTCTGTTGCTTGATTGGCTAGTTTTGCTTCAGTTGGTATTGGCTAGGTGCTGAGACAGCAGGAAGATCACAAGGCTAGCATCCCTCCTTGGAACTGTTGGGGCTGCTGACCAGGGAGCTTGATTACCTTTCATGTGTACCTTCTGATGGGGCTCCCTGGGCTTCCCCACAGAATGGCAAATGGATTCTAAGAAACTGCATCCAAAAAAGCCTAATCCCATGTGCAAGTGCTATTTAAACTTCTGTTTATAGCATGCTTGTAATGTCCCAATACCAAAAGTTAGTGTCAACCCAGTGTCAACACGGTAGAGCAGTACTCAAAGGCAAAATAACAGGAGGCGTGGTTCATTGGGGTTCACCAAAGTCTATCTCATGCAGTGAACCTTTCCTCCATAGCAGTCATCGCTGCTTACAATTACATATTGCTTGTGTGGTTATTTAGTCTCTCTCTCATACACACTTAAAAGACTTGTAAATCCATGAAAACAGACTATTTGTTTTTTTACAAGTCATTGTGGAATAGAAACTTAATGTGGTTTAAAGGTGGTTCCACCATGCAGAACTTGCCAAAGGAACCCGTCCTAACTGTTTTGGCCAGTGTTAGCCTCTACATAATTTGGGGGAGAGTTGTAGGTGTGCTGTGCTCCCTTTCTCAATGTGGGAGAGGGGACTAGGTTGTTTCAATTCATGTCAGGAAAGATAGATTTTTAAAAAGTACCTAGAGAACTTTAGGTGTGGCCTTTGAACTTTGGTGTATTATTACTCCAGGGAGGAGTGCCAGAGATTGAGTCCAGTCAGGTGGCCAATGGTTTAATCAATCATGCCTCCATCATGGAAGCTGCACACTAGTGGGAAATGTACTGTTGCCCTGGGAGAGTGGCATACCCTCATTCCATGGACGGAACGAGTGAAGTTCCTGATTCCCTCCCAGAATGTGCCATATGTGCATCTTTTATAAGAAAACTGTTACTGCTTTAGTACTGATTTTAGTACTGTTTTGAGTTTGGTGAGTTGTTCTAGTGAATTCCCAAACCAGAGGCTGTTGTATGAATCCCTGAATTTGTTACCAATCAGAAGTGTAGGTGGAATGGGGACTCTGTAACTTGCAACTGGTGTTTGAATTGGAGGCTGTCTTCTGGAGGACTTAGCACTTAACATTAAAGGATGGGGGGAGGTGAGGAGGTCTGTGTTGACTCTGGACAGTCAGTGTCAGAAACGCAGTACACCAAATTGCTATTACCCTGGTTATGGATGGAATGAAATATAGTGTAAACAACCATCCAAATACTATAGTTCAATAGGTAAAGTTCAATTTCTCACAGTTCTGTTGGTTGCCTGGGCTCAGCTGATTGGCTCTCCGCTGAGGTCTGTAAGTGAGGCCAGGGCAGATGGCGCCTGTGCTAGGATGCCACAGCAGCTTGGGCTAGCTGGGCATGTCTCTCTTTCCTCATATCTAGCGTGGGCTTTCTCAAAGCATGATGAACTCAGGGTAGTCTGACTTCTCACAGAGTGCTGGCTTCTCAATATTCCAAGAGACAGAAGTGGAAGCTGCTGGTTTCTTAGGTTGGGTCCTGGCAATGGGCATAGCCTCACTTCCATGGTATTCTATTAGGCAACACAGTCACAAAACCCACCTAGAGTTAAGGGGAAGGGATGTAGCACCCCACTTTTTGGTGGAAAGAGTGTCAAATAATCTGTAGCCATTTTTAATCTGCTTCATGTTCTCTTTGACACTTGGTGCTTCACCACAAATGATGTGACATCATGTTGCCTGGTTTCCCTTTTATTCCTGGCTTATATTCTTCAGTGGTGTCTTCTTTCCCCAGGTAGGTTAAATTCTCTTCCCTTTTCTCTTGCACTAGTCATTTACCACTCTCAGAACTTTAACCATCAACATCAGGCTGATGAGCCCTTTACAGATGGCTACTCTTATCTCCCAACTCACATAGGCAGGTTGCCTTGCAACACCTGTGGAAGGCATCTGCATAGGCTTTCTTCCCCTTTCAGGGCTCCTTCCCACTCTCCATGAATTTTTTTTCCCTGAAGGTGGCTGCATCTTCCTTGTGTTCCTGTCCTGGTTATCTCCTGCTTCCATCCAACTGTGCCCACATTCATGGCAACCTCCACATTTCCAGGCTGACCTAGGTCACAAAACCCAAAAATGTCCCATAACTGTGGGCAGGCTGATTGACTATTGATCAAGAATGATTTACCTGAACATTTAGAAAACACTCTATGATCTACATTTAGTGACTCCCAGTTCACCCGACTATAAGTATAGACATGCTATGTATAATACCATTAATTTCATTTTGGCATAATTACACTATATAGTTACAAATGAACAATTCAATCAGCCAATTCAGGATCCACAGCACTCATTCCTACAAATGTCCAGCCAGACCATTT